>OW285236.1:61639338-62298445 GCA_935421215.2 Melolontha melolontha
GGACAACCAGACAGGGATCAAAATACGGAACTGTCAGCATGACAAGCAAATGTATAGATATTTAAATAACATAAGATATATCATTATATAACAGCAACATATATTATCATGTTAAATTACAGAGCGTTACATAATTAAGTTATAGTATATACTGCTTAAATTTTTTATATCACTTCTGTTGTTAATTGAATTTTGTTCCTGTTTAATACTAATAATTTCTTTAATTTCCCTTTTCATTGTATGTTGTTCTTTATCAATTATCTGTGTGTTTTCAAAATCGAAATGGTGATCGCGTTGTAGTTTGTGTGTAGATAAAGCAGTTTTGTCTGTTTTAGAGTATTTGTGGGCTTGTATTCTTTTGTATAAACATTGTTTAGTTTGGCCTATGTAGTAACTATCGCAATCGCGACATGGTATTTTATAGATCACATGTGTTTCTCGATTTTTTTCTATTTTAGGTTTAAGTTTTGAAAATAAATGTTTATTAGTATTACTAAGTTTATATGTTGTAGCTATATCATATTTTTTTAAAGTGTATTTAATGTGTGTTTCCCTGTTTTTGTTGTCTATCTATTTTAGAATACTAAGGCATGATTTATTATTAGAGCTGAGGATGTTTGCGGTATAACCATGGTTATATCATATAACCATAGTAATTTACTATGGTTACATGATATAACCATGGTTATACCGCAAACATCCTCAGTTCTATTTATTATTATTATATGGAATGTATCTTTGAATAATTTTATCCATAGCAACTACAAATGTATACGAATGACATTAATAACGGGTGTTCATTTGAAAAGTCAATCTAGTAGCATGTGATTTACTGAGAACATTTTGAAGTATGTCGTAAATTAAAATTTACCACTTAACCTACAAAGTCGTATATTTTGACAGTTTCATACATACAAATAAATAACAAATGTGATTGACATTATCAAATGTCATTTGGATTTACGTTTACGGAACAACAAACACATACTAATATATATGCGTCTTATTCTATCAAAATTTCAAAGTAACCTAGATTGACTTTTCAAATGAACACACGTTATACTGTCATTTATATTTTATATTCCTTGAAAAAGGCATCATTTGCCGAAACATGTAGGATTGTTTTAAACATACACATTTTGAAATAAAATCAGACCTTAAATCGCCAACAAATTGAATTAACCATATATATACAACCATTTCTAGTAAACAAACTTAAAATCTAGCTTGTAAATTTCTGCGATAATTTGTCATGATTTTCTTCTCGATTTTCGGGCTGAAACGATGTGCTTAACACAACTTCTTTCTTAACCGATGTTTCGTCCACTCTTGCAAAGGACATCCTCAGGGCTAATGATATTACACTACAACTGAATGTTTCTTAGTTTGGAACAGGGTAAATGGGAGCTGTTCCAGACCACTGGAACGTCGCGGTTACGGTTGAATTGTTTATATCAAAGGGTTTGCCGAGTATTTTGTAGAGGTTATTCGTCATTACAGTCGACATTATTGAAATACCTTAATATTTCTATGGATTCGCAGATCTTGCAGTTAAACTAATAGGGGTTGCGGAATAGCATCCGACCAGAATCAAATTGAATTTGGTGCCCAGTTTCTAGCTTATTTCAGTAAGCACTCATCAGCACGTGTGCTCACCGAATGCTTTGTGTCGTCAATGGACACACTGCCGCCACTAGAGCACTGCGTGTAACTGGATCTGTACTTGTTCAATATACGAAGCAATTATTTACACTTAATACCTATAAATAAATTCTATAATTTAACATGCTATACAACTGTTAATAAAGTTAGGAAGTGAAAGTATTTATGACAATAAAATACAAAATATATTCGACATATATTATGACAACCTGTGCAAAATTCTGTAGCAACGTGCTAAGAAAATGAAGACAATACGTGCTGTTAACGTAGACGGTAACATTTTAGATGGAACCTATACACCACTAAATGCAATTTGTATTAAAACGAAAGCAAATCAAATAAAACCAGCCATCCATCACTTTATTATTCCATTTCACTATGTTTAATTTGTCTATTGTCATTCTCAAACAAGCGCTTTTTATTTTTAGTTTAGAACGTAACCAATGTTGCGTGCTATCTATTATATTATCTGTCGTTATTAAATATTTACAAATTATTAAACCAAATTCAGCGATACAAGCTTCTGCGAAAAAGTTCAATGGCAGAAAAGTCCCTCTTAAACTCATTAAAATAAGGTTAGTATAAGCAGACGATATTAATTAAACAGTGTTATTCAAGCGATAATCTGTAAGAATTTTACAAAATAAAAACCAATTGTGGTTTTGTTTGGAATTGATATTTCTTTGGCCAGGTAACATAACGAAAGAACAAGCATCCTAAAGGCTGGAAAAGGCGACTTGATCGCAACAAGAATGTATATTTTGATACGACGATTCCAAATGAAACCATAGATCGTCTAAATGTTCTTATAGATCTACGAGAGGCATTTTTTATGTTATCTACCTAACCTAAAATAAAAAAAGAAAATTCCAGCGTAAGAAACATTAATAGTAACACACTTATTTCAATGTTTCTTTAACAATACTTTTTTCGCGTCGTCATTCGATAAAAATCGGCGCTCTCTCAAGTGTTTTTTAATTTTGGAAAGAGATAATAGTCACAGTGTGCGAGGTCGGAACTGTAAGCTAAATGCTGTAATTCCTGAAAGCCGAATTCATTCATTACTGCTTAAACAATTCGTGCCTTATGCACCCTGCGGTTATGTGTGCAGAAGCAGAGTTTTCTGAGCAAAATTGCGGCGTATTTTTTTCGCGTATAGCCGTGTTCAAGTTCTTAATTGTGCCTTTGTAGGCATTTCCCGTTATTGTAGTCCAATTTAGCGTATACTCGATTAAGAGAATCCCCTTTTCCCGCAGTAAATTGCGTTTTTGCTTTCTTGGCCAGTGGAGATCCCTTATAAACACATTGCATGGACTCTTGTTTCGTGAAAGGGTCCCAGTAGTGTACAAGCTTCATCCCCAGTTACGATTCTATTTAAGAAGTGTTCATCTTGAGATAAAACAGTCAAAATCTCTTCACAAATTTGTCGTTTACACAATTTTTGTTCGGGACTGAACAGCCTGGGATTCCATCATTCCGACACTTTACTCATTCCCAAATCTTCGTGTAGAATTTTAAAAACACTCGTTTCTGATATTCCTATTTCTCTAACAATAACTGAAACTTTTACTCGCCAGTCAGTCAACACCAAATCTTCAACTTTATCGATGATTTCTTCAGTTCGTGCTTCCAAAAGAGTTCCGCACTTTGGGTCATCGTAAATGGATTTTCTGCCCAATTTGAACTGCTTACACCTAAATTTGACTTGGAAATTGGACGGGATATTTTTTACATACACTGCCACCATTCTCCCGTGAATATTCTTCAGGCTACTGCCTTATTTTTGATGAAAAATTCATAACGCTTCTGTGTTCAAGTTTCAAATCATCCACATTGTCTTTTTTAAACGAATGTAAAAGTAACAAATGTTAAACGATTCGAACCAAACTTGGAGATGACATGTCATAAAAACTTCACGTAAGAAAATTGTCACGATAGCATATTGTTTTCATAGCTAGGTAGATAAAATTAAAAAAAAACCCTCATAGTATAAACGAATGTAACAAAATATATTTACATACAGGTTTATTACGTAATGAGTGCGTTCAAAAAATTTTAGTTTGAATTTTAGTTAGAAATACATATGTGGCTTATCCACGATTATATTGTTTTTTTTCTAATTTGTAGCTACTAGTAGATCAGGTTCACCAAGTGCCAGATTACCGTATATGTATAGTAGAGGCGGTGAAAATGACTCGCCGAGACCTAGACGGTTATCATCGGGTATACCCCGCTCTACTACCGGATCACGTGATACTTCTCGTGAAGCTAGTCCAACTAGGACATCCAGCATGAGCAGGTATCGTAGACCCAATGATAGACCGCCCATTAGTCCAGTAGCGAGACCCGTAATGGCGCAGAAGATACTGCAACAGAGCAGGGAAGCAGAAAATGCGCTTGCGGATGCATTGGTAATGTAATACATCTGTGGTTGTTGAATTTAATTTTGCAGCTTGTAATCATAATATTTATGTATTTTATCGAATATTTCTTTTTTATTAGACATTTGACCAAATTGATTCTGGAGAGCATCAGAGACTGAAAGAGTATTTGTCGAGGAAAGGCATGCGTTCCTTGGAGAATCACTCCGATGATTCGGAAACATCTAGTGTTTGTTCGGAAAGGTCTTTTGATTCGTACAGAAGACCAAGTGATGTAAGTATAATATTAATCAATTATTGTGTTTCGTCTCTGGTTTTTCAAGTGACAATGTTAATTTCTATTAACAGTAGCGTTCACATTCTTTAAAAAGTAATTTATGAAAGATATATCTTGAAAAACAGTTGTCTCTTGTCTCAAATAAACTTGAAAATTTATGTAGGTTTACAAGTTTTTACAAATATTATATCGTTTAAATAAGGTACGAGTATTTTCATTTTCTTTCGCAGAAATAAAGATTTTGTGTTTATTAGTATTGCGAAATTCATGAATACGTTAGTAGTTCATGTAATAAGCAAAATTTGACAATATATTATTTTGCTTAACTATAGTATGACCAGAAATATGCAGTACTGAATTAAAAAGTATTTAATGCTCACCTAATTTAACAAAATTAACGAAGTTAATATCTATTATAATGGCGAATGATATGCTGTATATGCCTACCATTCTCTTGGACGCACAACTCAAGGCCGTGTTGAAGATTTTGTACCACGTTACCACGTTTTTAAATGTAGATTGTTGTAAAGTTCGGAAGAAACGAATAATTGCCATTCTTAATTCCGAAATTGTAGTGGGTGGATCGTTTTAAAAAATTACACAGTTTTCATCATGCCCCATATATATGCATCGAGGTGAGTAAGGTCCGAGCTATGTGAAGGATAATTTTATTAAAGTCTGTTTTTTCGGGAAATGACTCTATCACCAAAATGATCCCTAAATTAATCAGTGATGTGACTCATTGCACCGTCTTTCTGAAACCACTGTCGATGCAACAACAGATTTTTTGATGTACAGAATCATCTGAGGTCCTCTATAAAAGTTATCAGAACTTGCTGCTGATATCTTTCAGTGTTGAAAATGGCAGATTGCCCTTCATGATCCGTTATAAGTAAGGGCCGATAATTCCATTTTCAGAAACTGCACACCATATGGTCACTCTTTGTTCATGAAGTGGTGTTTCAATGAATTCCTCAGAAGAACTAAACTCAATGCTTCTAAAACTGCCCGTTAACGTGGCCAGAAAGGGAAACATGGGACTCATTTGAAAACTAGACAGTGGTCAAGAACTCATAATCTTCATAAATGCAAGCCCGGATCCGAGCACAGTAAACTAAACGTTGTGTTTCATCATTTTGATTCAGTATATGGCACTTTTGAATTTTGTAAGAGTAACCACCAATATCCTTGGCCATTAAACGCACAGATTCTTTTTTTATATTCAGTTTTAAGGCAGTTCTTCGTATGCTTCTTTTCGGTGATTGTAAGACTTGCAGCATTTCTCTTTTGTGATTTTCTTTTACTCGAACGCTTTTCTTTCTTCCTGACTTGCCTTTTGTTGTATGTTAATATTACTAGTAGTTTTGAATTTGTTAACAACGTACAAAATATCGAGATTTAATGGTTTAGGCTTTTGAAACATCTGCTCAAATTGAGATCCAACTCATTTAATACAGGGCCCATTATTTCTGCCAATATGCTTCACATATAAACGCTTTTTCTTCAGTTGTGATCATCTTATTCACAGACGGTGTTTTCTACTCTTACAGATGACAGGTTAATATTTATTTAAATAAGATTGACAGCAGTGTCATTTTTCATAACAACTGCGAGCAGAGTTACAATTTCGGCACTATATATTTACGGTCATAGTGTATTATGCGGGTGGGGGATAAGCCCATTTTTAAAAAGGACTCAGTTTTTCGGAAAGAAAAACTTACGTCTACATACTCTTCTCCCAAGTCTATGCATTTTATCCAAGGAAGCTGCAGTTAAAAAAAACTTTTTTAATTTATTTTGTCACATTCGGAAACAGGCTAAAGGCTGAAGTGGCTAAATCTGGTAACTGTGGGGGAATACCAAAGGACTTTATATCGTATATTTGTTGATCTTTCGATAGCAATTGCAGAAAATGAGTTGTTTTCTTCCTGTTTCACCAAATACTGTTTCTCGTTCTTTATTTCTTCATTTAAATGATCTAGCATGATTGGATGATATCACTTTATCCTTTTGCCCTTTTTCAAGAAATCAATAAAGATTCTACTGCGAGGATCAGAAAGTAGTGACCATCACCTGATCCAGCTGACGGAACAACTTTCGCTTTCTTTGGAGTAAATTCCATGGCTGTTACCCATTGTTTTGACCGTTCCATTCTTTCAGTTTCGTAATAATTTATCTAAGTTTCATCTATTGTTATAAAATGGTAAAGAAATTCTTGTGAATTGTGTAGAAATAGCCTTAAACTGCATGTATAAACATTTAATCATCAACATTTTTGTTCAGTTGTGAGTAAACATGGCACCCATTTTGATGAACTACTCATATGCAAATATTTGTTTAAAATATTAAGTCTTATGTACTTTTAGTTTTCTATCTTCCATCACTATATTATGAATTTTCTCAATATTCTTCTCGGTGGTGTGTTCAGTAAGTTATCCAGAACGTTTAGCATTGTTTGTGCTCATATAGCCACTTCTAAAAATTACTAGACTAGACCAAACTACTTCTAATTAATGGAACAGAAGGATAAGAATTTGAGGAATAAGCATTGTTAAAAGTTAATTATCCGTATCCGTAAATACTGCAATTTTTTTAATTGGCTTATAAGCATAAGCATTAACAGCAACAGAGAACAAAGAGTGATTTTTACCGATAAGATAGCTTTATAAATCGGAATATCTAATTCACAAAATAGAAAAATTTGAACTACTGAAGATCCATATGAAATTGTGAAAGAATTGCTACATTCAGAAAAAAATGGTGTTTGGACAATATTAAGCCAAAGACAAATAAATGGACCAGTATTTTATCAAGGCATATTGACTGCTCAAACATTGATCAATTGCATGATGCATTTAAAATGCTTATTTTCAAAAAGATAGGACTACTTGTACAGTACAGTAGAAACAAGGGAAGTATTTGGTGACCGTATAATTAGTCAAAATATAAAAATTCTTTAAAATTTGTAATAACATCTGGATAATTATCACCTAAGCGTGTACATAAGCTCAGAATAATGTTGCAGATGCGATTAAAAATTTTAAAAGGAGAATTTTAGGATGGAACATTTTCAACATTTATTCTAACTTTGAGTCAATAAACTAAATTTATTATTTGTATTGCATGTATGAAATGCAAGTCTAATTTGTGACATACATACGAGATGTTACCCAGAAATTCCTGGAATGTAAAGGAAAACACAATAAATAGTTCTTACAGCTTATTCACTACCATCCCCTTCAAAGAACTCTCGTTCCTGATGAATACACCGATTCCAGCGACTTGTCCATGACTGGAAGCAGTGTTGGAAATCTTCCTGTTAACGTCTTTAACACTGCCTGCGATTCGGTCTGAATCTAAGTAAAACTAACGCACAACAATTGACATGCGCGTTTGTTGCATTGTCTGGTGTAGGATCCATGAATTGTTGCGCCACTTGGCAGGCCGTTTGCGTCGAATATCTCTTAGTCGCCGAAGAAAATCGCAAAAAAATAGTCCATTAATTGTTTCACCTGTTGGAAGAAATTCTTTGTGAACGATGCCATCAGCGCCAAAGAAGCAAATTAACATCGACTTGACGTTGACGATGGCATCTTCAACTGCGATGAGTCCTGCTTTGTTGCGGGATCATACCCGTACACCCATGTGACTCATCGCCAGCAATGCTTTCAACAGTTTCTTTCAGCTCTATGCACATATGAAAAGCGGTGTCGCTTCTGTTCAATACTGAGTAACCTTGGCATAAACTTCGCAGCAATACGTCCCATATTGAGTTCGCCTTACAAAATACGCTGGCAAATGCCGTATGACAAGCCGACAATATTACAAGTATCATGGATTGTTCTCCTTCGGTCTTGTAGGATAGCGTCACACACTTTTGCCACATTTTGTGAGGTGTTTTCTGTCGATGGACGATCATCAACCGACACACGTCAATTTTTTAAACGGTTGTACCACTCATAAATTTACGTCTGGGCTAAAGCATCCCCATCAAACGCTTGTTTAAGCATTTTCAGAGTTTCCGCTGCCGTTTTACCAAGGTTAAGCAGAATTTAATGCACGTTTTTTTTGCTCTTTCACATCAGACATTGAAGTGTCGCAGAATAACTCAAACGCAACTCAATAAATATAAACACAAAAACTGTTTGTCACCATCTAACAAAGTGCCATTTGACAGATCGACTTAGTATAGACGTAGCTCACCAGCTAGCGCTATAGCCCTGTACTGCTATCCCTTCGCGCGCCACATTTAAAATTCAAGGATTATCTGGGTAGCACCTCATTTTAAAAATGTTCAGAGTATATTAAAGACAATAAATGAACTGTTCAATTCAACGCTCTAGTAATAAACTTCAAATATATATGTACTTCTTTTAAGACACGCAATATCTGATGAAATTCTATTTAGAGTTTTACAATTTCGAAGACCTTTAATTTCGTTTTACATAATATCGTGTTCTCTTCATAAAAATAATAAATAATTAAGCTCTATTATTTTTCTTAAATTCTGAAATATTAAAAAAACATTAGAAACCACTGAATGAGATATATTACAAAATAATATTAAATTGATTGAACTCTCGCTTGGCACTTGGTGAAACATCTTGATAAATTCACAATGAAGAAAGAACACTTGGTTATATGTTTCACTAAATTTTATTTACATAAAATAAGACAATTGTTTCGGACTCTGCAGTCCATTTTCAATTAACATAAGAATAAATTTTCTAAAGTATAAATAGATGTATGTAACTACAAAATAGAAAGGGGATAACGTTACTAACAAATTTTCGTGTAAATGGAATGGGGGTATTTTAAGATACAATATAATTATTCAATAGCTCATTAAATTCAAATAACTGCCCTCATTATCGGCGAAAGGCTAAACTCAATAATGACTTCACCCCAGACATAATAGACAATATTATCAAAAAGAAAAAACGTCAACAAATTAATAGTTTTTTGTATGCTTCTTCTCAAAAAGAATCTCCTAAACATAGGTTCATAAATTATGTAGGTAGGACCTCGAATAAAATCACTAATAGATTAACAAAAAACAACATAAAAACTATTTCAGTAAATAAATTTAATTTAGGTAAATTGTGGGCCAACAATAAAGATAGATTTGAAAAAACACAAAAATGTGGAATATACAAAGTCAATTGCATGACCTGTGATGCGTTTTACATCGGGCAAACAGGTAGAAGTTTTCACACTCGTATTACTGAACACAGAAAAGCCATTTTAAATTCTAGGAAATGCTCAGGGATTTCAGAACACTGCATTGATAACAACCATATGATCTCATCGGACAATTTTAATATATTACACTCTTCTTCAAAAGGATTAAGATTAAATCTGGAAATATTAGAAATTTCAAAGGCGAAAAATAAGTCGTTAAACATTGTAAACGAGCAAACAGAGTTTAGCCTTTCGCCGATAATGAGGGCAGTTATTTGAATTTAATGAGCTATTGAATAATTATATTGTATCTTAAAATACCCCTTTTCCATTTACACGAAAATTTGTTAGTAACGTTATCCCCTTTCTATTTTGTAGTTACATACATCTATTTATACTTTAGAAAATTTATTCTTATGTTAATTGAAAATGGACTGCAGAATCCGAAACAATTGTCTTATTTTATGTAAATAAAATTTAGTGAAACATATAACCAAGTGTTCTTTTTTCATCGTGAATTTACAAAATAATAGTTAAACATTTTGTTTCAATATTTAAATTTCTTTTGTCACTTTCACAAGTTTATTTGAGACATCAACTGTTAGTTATTCTTCGAGCAGTCATTTTTTTTAAAATAATTTTTATATTTTTTACAGAATTACACGCGATTTTTTGAGTCAAAAAAGAAAAGATCAGTGAAATTGTACATTCAAAAATGTTTGTAAAAAATCGAAAATGTATTGAATTGTTATAATTATATGCTACAATTTAAAAATTCGCATTTCTCTTTAGTTACCGTTCAAAAAGATATTTTTGTATTAGTCGTTCACAGTTTGAATTGTCTTTAACCAATGTTTTGAAAAACACAGTTTTGATTGTCCGTTTGTCGTGCCCTTTTTTGTTTTGTTATTATTCCTTTTCCTTCTTGTTGCGCTTGTATTGTTAACGAGTTGTATTCTGTGTCAGTCGTATTCGTGGAGTGGCTCGCAGCAACGTTTATCCAGCAGGGACATTTGGGAGCCCTGCCGTGTAAGTATGCTTTTGGGGCTTCGCACACCCACACATACATTATTAAGTTTATTTTTTGTTAATTTTAACTTTGTTCACACCGCATATAAAACACCATAACCAACCTATTATATTCCAAATAATATCAGAGCAGATCTACTACACCCAGTACAGTTTGCTGAAAGTGAATATACAAGTGCCCTTGAAATAAAAAGACAACGTATGAAAAATGGAAAGATGCAATTACATATATATAGAATATGTATTCAAAATATTGTCAGTCAAATACGACACGAACCCCAAAATTTAAAACCCCTGAAAATTCTAATAGGTATATGCCGCCTATGAATTCAAAATATTCAAAATGTAAATATGTACATCTATTGATGTTACACATATTAACAGCTATCGACGTTATAAAAGCTATAACATCCTCTTTGCTAAGATCAGTACCTCGTACAAAATCAGATTTTTATATACTTATTCAAGTAAATAATTAAAAATTAAGATGTGTGTTACGTTCATTTACAAACCCATTTTAAAAATTATACTAAAATTTAATGTGTATTATGAGTGCACATTTGGGAGCAAACGCAGCGTCGTAGTGGAAGGGACTTGGGTTGCACGCGCATTGAATTATATTTTATATGTATAGCAAACGCCAATTAAGTTGGCGCGAGGAGGGGTAAGTTCGCGCAGAATTAAAAGTAGTGGGGAGATTTGTATTTGGTTTTACATCAAATGTCAGATAATTCTAACCTCTGAGCGTGTATCACGTTATGATCCCCTAGCAAAGACGTTATGTTCCGTCAAACGTCAATTACAAATGTATTCTGACAATTACTTGAGTAGTGGGGGTGGACGTTTTTAAAAACGGCTTCTGCGCACCCCCTCCTCGCGCCAACTTAATTGGCGCTTGCTATACATATTGCAGTGAACTGTGCCTTAGCTTATGGATGCAGTTCACAACAAATGTCCGGATAAACTCAGTCGTTCAATCTTCGAGCTGGAATCTTCGTACCTCAGGTCTTGCTCTCGAACAAGCAAGAACGCGTAAAGAAAAACAATATAGCATTAATAAAAGTTCTCAATTTTCCTAATTAACATTTATTTTAAAAAAAATCGAAAATAAAAAAAAATCCCTTTACCGAATGTAAAGAGAGCTAATGCCAAATAACAATAGCGAGGAGGAAACAGTCTGTGTGATAATGACACGCATACAGAGAAAAAACCCCTGTGACTCGCGAGCAAACATAAAACTAATAAATAATTAAGAAAATTGTCAAATTCGACCTCTAAAATATGACCCCTAAACTCAAATGTCAACAGAAACCAAACTATTGACTACGCGTGTCGAAATTACGATCATGCGCATTAAAACATGACAAATATATCTATTCCCTCCAAAAACCAACCTGACTACAAAACGATCTAGAACATCTTGACTTAAAAAAACTCCCTCACAAAAAACGTGACAATTTTCTTGAATATTCATATATTATTTTACTATCAAAAATACGAAAATTATAATCTATAAATACAATCATCAACAAATTATCCTTCTAGCAATTATATAAATTAAATGTGTATTGTACTTACATCGATATAAACACATTTACACGAAAAAAAAACTAAGCGAGAGATACCAATACCAAATTACAAATAAAACAACGAGATCACAAATCCTCGTAAATCGTAAATGACTTTAAATGCACAAATTAAAGCACTACAAATAAAATAACCCGAATTTAATCAAATACATCAGGACAAAAAATGAATTTCTTTATCCATCCACATGCTTTACTAGCCCTGGTATCTCTAACGAAAATACCCCGGAAAATCTCATACATCGGGCACATCTAGTACAAAATTCTACCGAGTCCACACATCGCCGGACTAAAATAAAATTATACAGTCCCGGTCGTAAAATAAATCCAAACATCATAACTATTTAAATATACACAATAAAATAAAATACGTTTCAAATCAATGTCATACAAATAATTTTCAATATTATTCTTCTTTTTCTTCGGGGAAAAATCCATTGCAATATGTTTCCGATGTGTCCAGTCATATCCAGTCTCAAGACGGCTGCAATATAGTACAGTTACTTCGTATAAAGTAAAAAATAATAAATCAATAATGTCGAAAGCTACAAAGAGACCGTTCTACCACGAAGCACAGAAATTATTAAGTTGACTTCCGTATTTAGTTTACGCTGGTACTACAATAAAATCAAAGTTTGTGAAATACCGCTCTCGTGTACAACAAAATATAACTATCAAAGGCAGGTGAATAGTGCAAAGCATATACGGCATATACGGAAAAAAATGGTGACGTATTTGGGGTCCAGTTATGTATAGACGTTTAAAACGGTAAGTATTCCAGCACGTTTTATAAATTTATAACTTTATTTATTATTATTCATTTATAAGTATGCGTATCAGTGCTTACCGGTATTTTAGAGTAATAATTTTAATTGCTATGGGCCGTTAGCACCGCTACCGCTATTGAAAACACATGTATATATAATAGATTGGCGTGCAACAGAATCCCCTTCCACTGCGACGCTGCGTTTGCTCTCAAATGTGCGTGCGCCCTTAATTATAGAATTTTTTTGTTAGAAGTAAGAAATATAAAATAGGAATATCGGATTCAGAATGCCGCTATTATATTTAAAGGTAGAAATGTTTATGTTTATAAAACCGATAACATTGTGTCTAAGTTTTATATGGTAAGGGTTCAAAACCTGGTACGAAAGCCAAGTGAATTTTTAAAGATTGTATATTAAAAGAACATGTAAGATGTGTACTTTACGGGCATTTAAGTTACAATCTATTTAATCAAAAAATTATATCGAACGTCTGTAACGATCGAAAACAGAACGATACTTAAAGCGAGATGGACAATAGCGAAACTATATTGTGGTCAGCTTTAAGATATCGTCTCCGATAGTATTTATGATATATTATAGTGGCAAAACACAATTTTTTTAAATATCTTAAATATATTTTGGGAAAATATTTTGAGTATATATTCTATATAATTTACTCTTTCCATTTCTCATACGTTGTCTTTTTATTCCAAGGACACCCGGTATAGGCCGTGTAAGTGTCATATTTTACAGCGATCATTCTTGAAGGTATTCATATATTTCTACTAAAAAAGAGTTTAGCGAATAATAATATGTATTTATTGTGTTCCCTTTACTCCCTTTAATTTTAATTTCAGTCAATTAAATAAAACTAATACAAAAAAATTGATAAATGAAGTAAAAATACAACAAAATAAGCCAATGAAATAAAAATTTTAAAAAATTGCTACTCCTCCGCAACCCAAGGTCCATTTGTATACATGTATGCCAAATGTTCTACTCTAACCTTGTTTGAACAAAACAGTACTATAATAATTGCTACTGCCTACAAGTTAATAAAAAAAAAAACGAAAATTAATAAATAAATAAAACTAAAAACTACTTTATTCTGCCTATACTATCGAGCACTAGTTACGCTGAAAAGAAAAGAAACTCCACAGATACAGATCAATTATGTAAACAACACATTACTAAAAATTTTAAAAAATATGCTACATAAAACCGAGGAAACAACAAAGCGACATGGCCATTTCAGGCATTTTGCAACTGGAACAGCCTAGGAAAATACTTTCGCTTCAACTAACGAATCTACGGCATGCATTTTCCACTTTTCGTATGCGATAGGATCCCTCCAAATTATTAAACCGGGAAACTATAATCATTTTTTGAATAGTTTTTAGTCAATTATTTTTTATTGAATTTAAATAAAATTCAAAATTAACGTTATTTTTAATGACACAGTAACTGAAACTGGACCTTGATCTCTGATTACGCCATTTATCATTTATCAACATTTTTACTATTCCATTAAGTATTATTTTGAATAGCTTATATACACATTTACCCTATCACAATCTCTCTGGAATTCAACCAGTTTTGTTCTACATATTTCATCACGCAACTACAGTAATTTACGCCTCCTAGTATTATTGTTTGAAGTCAAACATATTCTTCTAAAATTTGTCTTTCAACACATTTTCATTGTAAATTCACATCCCCTCTCCATATAACTGCTTTTTGTGATGTATGTATAGCGGTCTAATGTGTTAAGCTGAAAGCTTGATAAGAACTCAGCACAGTTTAGAGTGTATGTGGTGTATATAAAGTGTTCTATGGCTTTGCTCTACACTTCCTCACAATAAGAGGGTAGAAATGTTGACTTGATTTTCACCTGCTCAACAGTTAAGAGCAACTGAAGTGCATACCGATCCCGAAGAAAAAAGTAACCCCTCACAGGCTGGTCCCCAGATTCCGATCCTCTACCGAAGCGGTTTTCACTCCCGTTTTCCGACGATCTTACCACTTGCGCCGTTTAGACATTAAATGTCAGTTAAAAAAATGAAGGACAAGACTGCGAGGCTATATGGAATTTCTACCTTTCTCCTTAAATATTGTATAGTTTGTTGCTGCATGAAGTCATTCTTTTATATTTTTCCTACAATCGTTAAGAAATTCAACATTGCCACACGTAAATTGAGTGCGGGAAATTACCACTCCCGCACTAGTGCGGGAATGTTAAAAAGTCAAAAATACAGATTGTACTACTCACATTTGAGATTTATTATTATATATGTTGTTACTTAACTTCAAAAAAAATCTCTGTCCAATGATGCAAAAAAATATATACCGTGCAATTTGAAAACAAAAATCGCTCGGAATTGAAGATGGCGCTGGAAAAAAGTAAATGCAGTCTCAAACATAGTACTCATCAAACTATTCCATTTAGTGTCTCTTGAAAATCGAAATATAAATAATACAGATGCAGCTGTATATAGATTAAATGAACACATTTGACAGTTTGAGGTCAATTGTATTTAGTTAAAATTAAATATTTACATATACATTATTATTTTTGTTTTGGATTACATAAATTGTAATTACTGTTGTATTCAACTTTAATTTCATTGCAATGCTCTTAGATATACAATGTTTTTGGTGTTTCCATTTGTATATATACAAACAAATCCCTTGGGCTTCCTACACGGGAGCAAGCAACTTATAATTGTCCATGTACACTTCAATGTCAGAAATACTGTCTCGTGGCGACATCTATATTTAAATAATAGTACTACTACAATTGATATTATATTATTTAGGCCCCAACTTTTTTTTTACTGGTCATATCAAGGATTTCAATAGCTTTAAACATTCTCAGAACAACGTGGATCATTTTACAAAAAAAAATCCGCGCATAAATCAGTCCTGAAGTTTTTTAATCTATAACGGACATGTTTTATATTACTTTTATATTTTCATTGGCTTCGATTATCAAAAGTTGTACTTCTGTTTTTAAATAATCTAGGTCATCAATGATGACCTAGATTTAATGATGCCTCATCATGTATATTAAGTCTAAATATTTTTTTACTTTTTAACATTTATGTTCGATTTGCGTCGGCTTTCTACAAATTAAAACTATATTTTTTCAAATTAATTTTATTCCAAGAATCTGGTACTTTAAGGATAGATATTTATAATATTTCAATTAACAATTACTCCAAGAATGTGTCTAATAAATGGATTTAATTCTTTGACACTTACGCATATATTTGTTTTACTATAGTATAGGAAAAAATAAGATCAATTTCGGTGTGATCTGCTCTTTTATTACCGGTACAGCATTTTTTCTTTAGTAATTTAGTTAATGCACAACAGGGAAGCTTAGAGTATATGTAGTATATTTTTTATTGATACTATTGAGATTGTGTTTAAATGAGAATCTACATTTTGCGCTTGAGAATATTTCGTTGCATATGAGTTATGTGAATTAGCATTGTCTTTCAATATACATTTTATAATAACCATTTACAATATTTCTATAAAATTATATTTTTACAGGGAGAAAAGAATGAGCATAAAATAGAATCCATATTTTGGCTTTTAATTTAAACCCAACTCGGGTTTGTTTTTTTTACAAATCGTAAACTTGGCATCTAAGCCAAAATTGTAGTCTGACCTTCACATTTTGCCTCATTGTAAAGAAAATAGTGTTTTAAATTTTAACCATGACGCTTTCGATGTTAGGTAGTTATTTTTAATAATTTCAAGAATCGCCGTCATGTTATGTTAAAGTAAAGTGTGTATAGATCGGATTTTGCATCAATTGTTGACACTGCTTCGAGGATTATAGAAGAAAATATAAAATCATTTTACAATACGAAATCCTACCTACATTTAAACAAGATAATAGTCTTTGAGTAGTTGTAAAAATTTATACTTTTACGAGGGTGGATCACTTTGTTCCACCCCTGGCCCACTCACAATAAAAAATTGGCAAATATGTTACTTCCCTTCCCCTTTTTAACATAACCTGTACCGCCTTTAACATTGCTTGACTATCGAAGAAAATGGCCAATTTCCACACCGCAGTGACGCTTGAAATACCGTAGTATCTCTACTTTGGCTCACTTGGATTATTGTCCATTCTTTGAGACCAAAACGTCCAAGTACTCGAGAAGAACTCTTTACTGATTTCGTGAAAATAGAAAAGTTCGTGCAAAGAGAGGTGAATCCACTGAAAACACCAAATCTTCGCCGCGTTGAACGATGTTGGGCATTAATTAAAAGTATTTTTCTATTTTGCGTTCGAAATGAACTCATTATGAAACCAAAAGCAATATCGAAATGAGCTCTATTTCGATACACTTTTTTTCATTTTTCAATGTTCGCGTTGTTCGAATACAGAAATAAATATCACTGCTGTCATATGATTTTAAGAATTTATGTACATTTGACAGATATGATATATGTTCGTATTTTATACAAACAACGTATGTTGTATACAATTGACAACGACATATATATGTTTCTATGTCACTCATGTTTATATTTTTAAATGAAATATCAAGTAATGTTAACGAAAATTAATAAATAATATGTAATATAATATACTTCGCGGATAGCAAGATTTAAATTTGAAAATGTCAAGTATCAATGTGACCAACTGCATGCTTTATATAAAAATTAAACTCGGAACTTTCAAATTAAATAATTCCAATTTAAGCAATTTATTAATGTAAAAAACGCAAAATAGAAAAAAATAGTATAAAAAACTCGTTTCATAAGGCCTTTTGCCGCACTCGCTCTTTAAACTGATCTCGTGCGGCAAAATGGTGCCTTATGAAACTCGTTTTTTAATATACTATTTTAGCAGACAAGGGATAACAGCGACTTCATTAAAGAACTTTTCTTATATCTGAAAAACTGGAATAAGACCTTACAAAAACTGATAGATAACATTTAAAAAAATCAAAAATTTCTAGTTTACAGGAATTAGATAACGAAAAATAATTTAAATCTATATTTGGGAATTTTCATTAATAATGCTGTTTTGAAATTTGTTTTATTTCAATCAAACATTCCAAACTTTCTCGAACAGCCGTTAGTAATTTAAATGTATTTTCTTAAATTCCGAATCTTCATTTATTAAATCTGTTTTTCCTTGTCACTGGTAACACTGGTTCGAAGTTCGTAGCCAACATTAACGGTATATTATTGATAATGACAGTTAATTTAAGCTGTTCCATATTTACAAAAAATCTGCCATTAATTAGATCTAACGCTTGAACATCGTTTTTTCCCAACAAATATAACGTAACGTAGTTATAACTTATAACGGAGTATTTGCCAAATATCGTTACCTGAATTTGACCCATTACGATTTTGCTAAGAGCCTCAAATATTAGTTGAATATAATATCGAAGTTAGTGATTCGCTAAATGTTACAAACAATATTACTGATAGATTATTCATTGACTTCTAACTTTATTTCGGTGCACTTTCGAACCTATACGTATATTATTGAAAGATGTGTTTCAAAAAATAGATTCTCGTTTAAATAATGTTGTTAATATATTGTAATACCTGCAAAAATGTATTATTATTTAACCACAAATAAATATTATGTTGCAGGATATTAACGAAATAATAGCCTTATGCGCCAGTACCAATTGGCAAGAGAGAAAAGATGGTTTAGTATCACTGAGGTACTATATAAATATGGGTAGTCAGTTGTCGCCTGGTGAACTGAAACACATCACCGAAATTTTTACGAGAATGTTCATGGATTCACATACCAAAGGAATTTGCGTCTTTCTCGACACCCTTAATGAAGTTATCAAACGTTACAAACATGATCTTCACGATTGGTTATACGTCCTTCTGCAACGTATTTTTCACAAGATGGGCGTCGACTTACTCAATTCCACGCACAACAAATTGTTGAACACTCTGGATAACATCAAGAAAAGTTTTCCGATATCTTTGCAGTTGACTTGCGTTTACAGGTTTCTGGTGGACGCAACTCAAACACCTAACGTCAAAACTAAAGTGGCTGTGTTAAATTATTTGAGTTCTCTTTGTCATGTAGTGGATCATAATCAGTTCTTGACGAAATCGCCCGCTAGTCAGGCGTTGCAGAAAATCATAACTTACGCTCAGGATACAAAGTCCGCAGAGATTAGGAACGCGGCTAAAATATGCATTGTGGCATTGTGGAACTGTAATACCCCCCAAGTTACGATGATGTTGTCTGAATTGCCGAAAGATCAACAAGAAATTGCCTCTAATGTTGTTCAAAGTCACATGAGGAAGAGCTCAACTGGTAGTGAACCTGGAAGTCCTCTAGTCGGTAGCAGTCCTAAACCTTTATCACCGGGTACTCCTCCTAAGCATGATGACTTCAATCAAGAAGAAATATATAGAAGTTTGAGGAAAACGACTGCCGAAATTCAGAACTATAGTTACGAAACATTAGGTAGGTACCTAACGTTTGTCTTATTATTACTATGAGCTTTAATTGCAAAATTTCTGGGTGTAAATAGAAACAGTGGCAATGTTGTTACAATATATTTCGCTAGCAATCAAGATCTTCACCAGTTGAGTTTTTTTACTCTTTTTTTTAAGTCGATGATCTCTTAATTTTGTAATTTTTGGTATATATATATATATATATATATTTAATGTTTAAAGAAATTTGTTTTTTCTTTTTTATTTTATTGGCCGTGTTTTAATATTAAAAATAATAGATTTTTATTGGTTTTAGCGACCTTTTATTGAATTTAGATGTTTGTTTGCGACGTTTCGACCTTTATCAATTCAGTCTTTTTCAAGCATCTGGAAACAAGAATCATTACAATGAACATGAGAACTGTGTTTGTTTTGTGTGATATAACAATTGAATTGACCATTTTAAATTTAACATTATATTAAGAAATGAATTACGGATTAGGTTAGTGTTTTACGTTGAAAACTAAACAACATTAATTTAAAATAGCTTAGAATTGATAAAGGTCGAAACGTCGCAAACAAACATCTAAATTCAATAAAAGGTCGCTAAAACCAATAAAAATCTATTATTTTTAATATATATATATATATATATATATATATATATATATGATAATTTTGATGTTCTCGCGGTTGTATGATGAAATGATGGTTTCTCGGGTTCTTGTCCGCGTGTGAGATGTATCCTGAGAAGGATTGTTGTCTCGACGTTTCGACGGGATCGCACTCGTCATTTTCTAGAGTTGTTCTTTCACTTGACGCTGAAGAGTAACTGCCGATCGTGTCCTCGGGTGTCTGCTATTATGTTGCACAATGGGAGGTGGGGGTTGCGCTGCTGCCGTCGTGCGTACACGGCTTCGCGTGATTGGTCCGGGTGTCTGTGATTCCTGTGTGGGGGCGTGTACCTGTCTCGATGTGTTGTGTTTCGCATGAGTCTTGATTTGCATGCCGGCTAGGAGTGGCTTCCAGGTGTACGGTAAACGTTGGCCGTCGTCGCGTTTGTTTAGACTTTTGGGTCTCTTTTCTATTTCAATCGCTTCTCTAGTAATTCTAGTAGATATACTTTCGCTCTTCGCTAGGATCTTCGTATTCTCGAAGTCAATAGTGTGCCCCGTTAGGAGGCGGTGTTGTGCTAGAGATGATGTTGTTTGTTTCTTGAAGACTGCGTTTATGTGTTCCTCTTTTCTCACGCTTATTCGCCTGTGAGAAAAGAGGAACACATAAACAGCGATCCTGCAACGCCTCTAGACCTTCCAAAAAGAAATTTTTATCTTGGTCTGCAAACCAGGCCTCCACAGCTTCTATCAACTCTTCGTTGGAAGAATATTTAGGACCTTTTAAACTTTTTTTCAGTTGAGGAGAGACATGATAGTCGGACGGAGCCAGATCTGGTGAATAAGGCGGGTGTTCGTGTCATGAATTGTTTGAATGGCAACATGCGATTTGTGTGCAGGGGCAGTCCTGCAAAAACAAAACACCTTTGGATAGCTTTCCGCGTCTTCTCTCCATATTTTTTTCTGGTAGTCAGTAACGTCGAATAATTATACCCAGTTATTGTTCTACCCTTATCCAGAAAATCAATCATGATTACTCCATGGCAATCCCAAAAAACTGAAGCAAGAACTTTTCCAGCAGATTTTTGAACGCGAAACTTCTTAGGCCTTGGAGAACCAGAGTGTCTCCATTCCATCGCCTTTTGCTTTGTTTCTGGGTCGTAGAAATGTACCCAAGTTTCATCCATAGTAACAATACGGCTTGAAAAGTCTGCATCACTTTCAAACCGAGCACAGATTGAAAGCGATGCTTCCACCCTTGCTCGCTTCTGGCATTCAGACATTTGAGGATCCATTTTGCAGAAATTTTTCTTATGTCCAAATCGATGTGAACTATGTGATGGACGCTTTCATATGAAATATTCAGTGCCTCAGATATTCGTTTAGCCCAATTCGACGATCTGACAAAATCATGTCATGAACTGCATCAACATTTTCGGGGACGGACACAGAAACTGACCTCCCCGATCGGTGTTATCTTCAATGGAAAATTTACCCCTTTTGAAGCTTGCAATCCAATTTTTCACGGTCGCATACGAAGGACATTGATCGCCAAGGGTATTAAGCATATCTTCGTAAACCTGCTTACCTCTTAACCCCTTCAAATACAGGTACTTGATAATGGCTCGATACTCCAATTTTTCGAACAATTTCGGTTGACATCCTTTTTTTTCAAATTTTATTGCGCAACTTTGGTTTGACTTTTTGACGTGATACTTTACACTGGCACTTCTAATATGTTATTTTTCGTTACTATGGTATCGCAATATTTTTTATCCATAGAACCGATCTAGGCTAACTAGATATCAATACCCCCTCGTATTTTAGGCCAAAAAAGCTTTTAATTGTTTGAAAGTTTAAACAAATATGAATGTATATTTTACAAAATACTATAGGTATAATATAATAAACGTAATGATGAGCATGAAGTATACTGAAATAAACGTTAATTAAATACAACTTAGTAATAGAGACCGGACGCATCAGGCAGAAATTACGATGGACCATATAAATAGTAACATGCAGTTGAATAGCACTATTCATTCGGTTAACCGCACATCTGTTTTTTGTCGTTGAATTGTGTCGCAATTACTTCAATATTACACTTAAATTCCTGTCTTCATGGGCGTAGATAGAAGCATATAATTTATTCTATTTATTAGTTTATATTTCGTAAGATAAATAAAGTACGGTGAGTTAGTTTCTTTTTTTCATTGTTTTAACTGTTAATTGGAAAACAAACGGGTGATGATCTATAAAATATGAAATACATTTTTATTTGTTCATTTTGTAGTTCAAGTTGAGTAAAGGAATATTAATATTAACTAGCAATTCTTTCTCAAGGTTCTCTTCTGTAAAATTTGTTCTCTTTGAATGAAATACATCCTTGTAGATAGAAAACGTCCTTTCTACATCGCAACTGGTTATAGTATACATTTTGCTTTTTAAATTTTCAGTGACTGTTTGTTAAATGAATAAAGATACTTTCATATAAATACATTTATTTTGGATCTTACAACGACTTATACTAACATAAAACTGCTATTGAGACTGATGTCTCTTGGTAAAATATATGATTGATATGAATGTTATGAAGAGAATGTTGTGTTAAGACTGTGGGTCTTGTACTGATGTTGGGTTGATACTGCTCTATTCTGTACTGTTTCACAAGTAGGTAAAAATATACCACTACCCCTACAGTATTACATATTAAAATCGTAGTGGTTGAATGGTTGTTTGACGTCGCAACGGAGAATTTTTGTAAGTTTATTTTGTGGAAATTGCGCCTACAAGCAGCAATACCTAAGGTTTACGATAATGTCTCAAAAATCTAATCTTAACTAATAAATAATAAAATATTGTTAATTAAGTATTAGTAGGTTTCATAAACCTTAGTATGTAGTTCCGGATCGTCCTTTGTTAGAGTAATAAAATTTATTATATATATCTAAGAAAGGAGATCTTAACAATGAATATCCAGGTTAAAGCCTTTGTTCACTATAACCCAAGAAAATAAAACAAATGGTCTGATGAATAAAGCAATAAATAAATTTAGAAAAATATGCCGAATATTACAAACCATAGGCAATAAAACGAGTATAAATTATATTGTAGGTAATAAATAGATTTGCAAATGTAAAGAATATCGCTTTCCTAGAATTTAAGGAACGTTTTTTTATAATTTGAATGTTCTAATAAAAGTTATGTTATACAGTGGTTTAAACTTGAAAATGAAGGTTAAATATTTTTTAAAATTGGAAATGTTTATGTTTGAATTCTATATCCTAGATCTACTTATATTTAACAATAAAAAATGTTTGAAATTAAAATATTGCTAAAGAATATTAAATTTATCCTCACCGAGTATACATAACAGATTTTGTAAATTTTGCTCATTATAAATCGTTAGGTATTGACCCTTTTAGTGCTATCTTTGTTGCGTTCATTTTCACAGTACTGTATGCACTAATTACATATTAACTCCTTTATATGGTTGAAGGGTAATATTATAATTGATAATTATTTATAACAACATTTTTTTAGTAATTGTTATTTCTTCTTCAGGTTCCAAATTAGATCATGAAACTCGTAAAGATACAACATCACAAGATTCTGGTATATCGCAAATGTCCATAGGTAACGATATTAAAAATGACGTTGCCGCATTAGAAGAACGTATGGAAGAGCTGACTATAAGGCAGAATTATTCTTCAGTACCAGGTGCCACCGTCAACGGAGTAGATTCTGAAATTAATGGATTTAATAATTTAGGTACATACATGCAATATTTTTATTTAAAACGCACGATAGATTTTCATAATATTTGGTATTTTCAGATGATCTAACGGGTGAAGGATTGGTTCGAAGAGTGTTGGAGCTTTGTCAGATCGATAGTCCCACGGGACTGTCGGAGAGACGGACATATTTATCTATGTTAGCGACTCTTATCAAAAAGAATCAGACTGAATTCGTTATAGAAAATTTCAAGTAAGAACTACTTCTCTACTCCGCATTTGTTCAACAAATTTAATGTTTATGTTTTATTTTTTATTTGACATTCGAATCTTTTTTTTTGTAAATTTGTTAAAGACACTATTACCCTGAGTAAAATAAAAATATTGGGTGTCCCTATTTAATGTGTTAATATTGATTTAGTTTGTCATATTGAAAAATATTTTATTTATTCTTTCTCTAATAACGTGTTCCTTTGTAGAAAACTACTGAGGGTACTGCTGGATAATTTAACATCAACAGACACTTCCACTTTAGTTCTTGTATTGCAAATTTTCACCGAGATCTTCAACAACCCCGACATGAAACAATGCTGGTCGAATTTCGTTGAGCTGCTTACTCTTCGAGTACTTTCGATGCATTGCCACGAAAAACGAGATGTATGTCTCTTGCCAATTCGATAAAATACGAGATTATACGAGAGTGTTATCTTTTGTAGGTTGTTAAAACTGCCGAAACGACGGCTGCAGCTATGAGCGTTTTCCCATTTAGCACTGTTGTTTGCGTCTTATCTCCTCTAATACAAACTAGCAATTATCCCACAATACAAGGGGCGATCAAAATGCTCACTAAAATGATTGAAATGCATCCGGATGACGTGACTGATGAGCATTTGGCCTCCATCATGCAAGGTTTAGTAAAGGTAAACTTTCATTAACATATTTATATAACATTTCTTAAATATATCATTAAAGTCTTTGAAACGTAAAACATTATTTGCAATTGTAAATAATATGATTTCTACCGTAAAAGTTTTCAATTTTATTATTATATTACATTTGTATATTTATGAACAGTTTGTGTAATCTACAGACTTACAATCTTTGACTGACTTGCCTGTGCGCATTGCTATGAGAGGTAGCAATAATAAGTAACACAAAAACTGGCTTCGGTAACCCTTCGATATATGAAGCAGTTTCAAGGGCTTACCTTTGTGGGAGAGTTTCAAATAAATCAAAATCCAACTAGCCAGTACCCAAGCTAGACCAGTGAAGACTGTGTGGGGTTCCTTTCAAAACACTGTTACGTAACTGACTAACTACGTATTATTCGAAAAAGGGCGCCACCGTAATTTCTTCGGTTTGTTGTAAACCGTAATCATACGTTACACGGTGGACGTAGAGAATAAATCGACCCACCAAGTGTAAAGTAAAAATACTAAGGAAAGGAAGGTACGATACAAATAAAAAGAAAATACACACGTAAACAATCTTACATCAAGATTTATTAGGGGAGGTTTTCCCTTCGTCAGTTTTGGACAGAAAAGAATAATCAGTTTCCACAAAATGAGCAGTCTAGCATATATATAAATTCAAAGAAAAAGATATATCTTAACAAGTAAACGATACCAGCGAATGGGTGAGGCCCTGTAATTCCAAAAATGTATTAAAAGAAAACTATTCAAGCAAAAAGGTGGTGTCCTGTATATATAAATTCCAAGAATAGGTATATTTAACAAAGCAATCAATCCAGGCCTGAGGGATTGGTAGTAAAGTCAGAGATCTCGTCGTTTGTACATTCAAAATCATGCACAATTAAATTATTAATAATCATTTATACGAATGAAGTTTCTTTGTCTTATTGGTGTGCACTAACTTGCAAAATTTTCAAACGTAGTTGTCAGAAACTCCTCATGCGTTTGTTAAATATCAACTTCCTCTAATAGAGAATAATGTTGATTTCGATTGCATTATCTACAAGACGAATTATTATACCATTATTTTCTTAAAAAACAATAAAATATTAAATGTAGACTATACAAGATGTCCCGTATGGTTATGTTCAAATTTTAGGAGTGTAAAGTAGACTTCATTTCAAGTAACAAAAACGCAAAACTTGAATATCCATTTTTATTTGTTTCAAAGTTACAGATCTATGAATGTGATTGTCAGATCATGAAAAAAAATGTAATCCTAAAGTCAATACAAACTGATTTTATTTATGTTATCCTAAAAACACGTGTCGTAGTGCATACAGTAATTTCTTGAAGATCTACAAAAAAGAGTACTGGAAGTTGATTTATAATAAAGAAGGTTCTTACTTATTTCGTAAGTGCTCAACCATGAATATCATACAATAAACAAATATTCAGATGACTGTTAACGTTTCATTTTTTAATAAAGGATTACATTACGTTTCAGTTCATACAACAGCTTTTTAGTGAGTGGACACGTTTTCTTTATTCAAAATGCCTTACGGACTTTCGTCTCAAGAGCATGCGGACATGCATTTTGTGTATGGCTACTGTAACGGCAGTGCACGTCAAGCAGTTATTGAATACCGACATCGGTTTCTCGATAGGCGCATTCCTCTCATTACAGAACGTTTCTGGAAGTACACAGACAATTTCGGGAATGCGGACTGCGTGATTATCTTTTCGACCGAGGAGTAAATTTGCCAGCAGACTTAGAGGAAGAAGCAGTAGCTATTGTTACTAGGGATCCAACTCTCAATGTACGTCGAATCGCTAGACAACTAGAGTGCCACGAACGACAGTTTGGAGAATTTTAAAACGTGAGGGCTTATATCCATATCAATATCGCAGGGGACACGGTTTGCTTGAGGCAGACCACTATGCTCGTCTAGTTTATTCTACTTGGATATTAAGACAGTAACGGCTTCATTTTAATTTCTGCAGAACAGTCGTCTGGATAGATGAATCTACGTTTATGTTAAGTGGTGTTACAAATCTGTGAAACTTGCACAGATGGTCATCAGAAAATCCCAAAGCTATACGCCCATCTAAATTTCAACATGAATTTTCTATTAACGTTTGGGCGGCCCTAATCGATGACTTGTTGATTGGTCCTATCGTTCTTCCTGGGAGGTTAATTGCGGACAATTACCTTCAATTTCTTATTAACGAACTGCCAGGTCTTTTAGAGGATGTCCCACTGAATGTTTGACGAGACATGTGGTTCCACATGGATGGGCACCACCACATTGCGAAATTGCTGTCCGAATTGGGTTAACGTCAATTATCCAAGATGGATTAGTCGAGGTGGTCATGTTGCATGGCCACCCAGATCAGCCGATCTTAATCTCCTTGACTTTTATTTATGGGAATACATGAAAGATTTAGTCTACGCGCAAGTTTTGTACACAAGAGAAGAGTTGTTGGATCGTATTCACCTGGCTGCCGAGCAAATCCGACAAAACAAGTATGAAATTCGAATAAGTACTTCTTCTGTTGGCTTACGGGCACAAGCCTGCATTCAACAAGGAGGTGGACATTTCGAAAATATTGTTAATTGAACTTTTGTTAAATAAAATCAGTTTTTATTGACTTTAGGATTACATTTTTTTTTCATGATCTGACAATCACATTCATAGATCTGTAACTTTGAAACAAATAAATGGATATACAAGTTTTGCGTTTTTGTTACTTGAAATGAAGTCTACTTTACACTCCTAAAATTTGAACATAACGATACGGGACAGCACGTATAAATGTTTTCTTTTATGTATAATTTTAAATGTAATTTAAAAACAAACATTGAGCACTCTCAAAAGATTTTAATTCTTTTTTGAAGAGTCACGAACATAACTTTTACATTCTTTTCCAATATACTAAAAATTATTTACAATATAAGCAATATATAAATTATGTAGAAATCTAAATTATACATCGAATTCATACATTACCAATCTCCTTTGCCCAGATATATTGCAAGAAAATGATTTTGGTAAGTATGTCATTCTTTATAATGCAAACACTTTTTAACATTAAAAATCTTTTTCAATATCTATGAATTTAATTATTGATATCTAACTTTACATATTTCTTTTTAAATAAATTTTTGATCGATTATTCTCGTCAGTTTATGATTATAAATAACATTTAAAATAATTTGTTTGAATATTAAAGTTATAATTTGCGCATAGTTTTCTTGGGTGGAAAATATTTATGCAAAACTAGAAAAGAAACAATAGTTTGGAACTATTCATGTTTCCATTTTATTTATTATTATTTTGGCATGTAGGTTATGTATAGTACACATTAAATAAATAAACTTGGGTATGACTCATCGCTTTCGAATGTACGAATAAAATTATTTATGACGTATGTCGTTTGATATTTATTTATTTCAAATATCGCTATCAAGCAATGAGAGGTTATGTTAATAATTCTTTGAAAGTTATCACTATTAAGGATGTTCTGTGTTGTAGATGATTATAAGAACGTTTTAAACGATTAAATGAAAATAATAGCAACATTAATAATTGTGGAAAAAATGTGTTTGAATGATAATTATTCGGCAGAATATTTACATATTCCAGAATTATTATTGGTTGTTTGTTGATAACTCCTCGGAAAATTAAAGAAATTTAGAAGAAAGTCCATGGCTCCACAAACATCTTTTTTGTTATTTCTTTTAAGCGGTTCATCTATGACCAGGAATTTACAGAACTAATTTATTCAACTGTCAATAATGGACTATTATATTTTTTTCAAAAAATAACTAGCGTAGTTCATTTCTATAATTATGAAATATTCTTAGGTTTTATACTTTTTGTAAATATATCTTATTTTATAATACCGTAAACAAAATTATATAACAAATAAAATAATCAAACAGGGAAGTTGATTCTAAATTATTTTATTTTCAGTACAAAATATCCTAAAAAATAGTGTATTATTTTGCTGAAAGAAATTGGTATACATTATAAAGCGTGTTTCAATAAGAGCGCAAGATTTCAGTGTTCAATAAAACATGGTTTTCTGTAGCAAAGTATTGAAATATTTATTGATTTAGAAAATATACATTTGGGAATTATGTATGAAACAAAATATCTTGTAAATGGCCGCCACGGCTTTGCTGGCATATGCGTACCCTTTTGACGAAATTTTCAATAACGTTATTGAATACATATGGTGGTATTTCATTGATACAGCGTCTAATTTCGGCTTTCAATGCTTCGATGGTTGCAGGCTTATTGGCATAAACCTGTGACTTCAGATAACCCCACAGCCAGAAGTCTAAAGGCGTTAAATCGCAAGAGCGTGGAGGCCAATTCTGGTCACCAAATCGGGAAATGACACGACCAGGAGCAAACTCGTTCAAGATCGTCAATGTTTCACGGGCGGTATGACATGTGGCACCGTCCTGCTGAAACCACATGTCGTCAAGATCAATAGCTTCCAAATGAGGCACGAGAAACTGTGTTATCATAGCACGATAACGTTCGCCATTCACCGTTACTGCATTACCTTCTTCGTTTTCGAAGAAAAACGGTCCAATTATTCCTCCAGACCATAATGAACACCATACAGTGACCCGTTGTGGATGCATTGCTTTCTGACGAATCATTCGTGGATTTTCTAAGCCCCAAATGCGACAGTTTTGCCTATTAACGAAGCCATCGAGGTGAAAATGGGCCTCATCACTGAAAATGATTTTGTTTGCAAAATCAGCAGGTTGCTCAAGGATCCAATTGGTGAATTCTCTTCGCTGTTCATGGTCTACTGGCAGAAGTTGTTGAGTCAGTTGGATTTTGTAGGCATGCAGCTGTAAATCTCCAATTCTTGTGCCCGATGGCGAATTGACGTCTCTGGCCTTTCTGTCACACTTTCGCGAACTGCCGTGATGTTTTGTTTTGAACGACTTCTACGAGCTCGTATCGTGTGTTTCACATCACTAACCGATACTTTCGAATTTTTCGATTATTCGTTTAACCGTAGATGAATTAGGCACATTATTTCGACCGAACATTGGACGCACTTTACGAATAGTGGCAATTAAACTTTCACCATTGTCATAATAATTTTTGACAATCAGGACGCGTTGTTCTACCGTGTAATACTCCATGTTTACTAACTCCCATCTGTCAACTTTCGATCTGCCACGTCATAATCATGTGACATTATGACTGTCATACATGGCGCGCAATTCAAATCTTGCGCTCTTATTGAAACACCCATTAGCTACAGTTAAATAAATTTAAATCAAACACCTTATTATGGCGTAATAATCTCCTGAATGTAGCAATTCTTTCAAAAAGCAGAATTATGAAGTGCATTGTACGTTTTATTAAACAGCAGGAAATACACGTTCTAACATTTTTGAATATTCCAAATTCAAACAATGCAAAATTAAAGAAAATGTTAACTGGCATTATCGAGAACAATCAAGCTAGGTTCTGAAAGACTAGACATTAATTTTTTTAAAAACACTTTATAATTGTTTCTGCACACATATCTCCGTGATAATCACTACTTTTACATTTTGAAGAAAACAAGAGTGAAACATCTGGAATAAAGCCATCTTTGTTCCCAGCATTTAATAGAATAAATCTTCAAAAACCCAGACATGAATAACATAAAACATATGTAATTAATAATCACTAACTATTTACCTTCACCAAATGGCTTCTTGTATTTTTAGAAGACGTATCGTGCCACCTTTGTTTAGTTGATCTACGACTAAAATCCATGTTTCGTCTAAAAATACAGTATCATACAGCTGGTTTTTCTTATTGTTCAAGTAGTCTTTTAGAAATATTGCTCTACTCTGTGCAATATGTTCTTGTTCAAATAAGCTTCTCCTATTGTCATCCAACTTATAAGAAAATCCTAAAGAATGTCTTAACTCAAACTCATAAGACTTCTTGCTGTAATGCAACTACGGTAACATGAACACCTACAAATAAAATAAACAATTTCATTAAAAGAAAAAATGCAATAAATCTAACAATACGTTTAGAATGCATTTTAAAAATTTTTCTCTTCTTAATATCTTTAACATATTCATCAACGTCAATTTACCTTTTTGTGGTTGCTTCTGTAAGTTTCTTATAAAGCTCGATTATCACGTTCACGTTTAAAATATCTCATCACATTCATAACAAGTAGTTGCGATTGTAATTTAAATACACTGTTGGAAAAAAGTGACGAGCACACCCTGTATAGTCTGAATAAGTGGTTCTAGCGCAATGAAATTTGGTATGGAAGTAGTACTAACGTAGCATAACTTACCTTCACCTGGTAAGCGACGCAGCCCTGCTGGGAAGGGATGTATTAATAGCGGGAGTATCCCCCGCGAGCGGCGCGTACCATCGCTACACGACGAGTCATGGAGTCAATCAATAAGTCGTTATATGGTAGAGGGAGGGATGTCCAACAATGCTGCTTCAACTCGTCTCCATAGCTCCTCAACGTTACCCGGGGGAGCCGGATAACGTTGAAATCTCCGACCGATCATATCCCAGACATGTTCTATCGGATTGAGATCCGGAGAACGTGTTTGGCCATGGAAGCATCCGTGTATGGTTCTTCCACAAAGGTCTGGGCAACACGTGCAGTGTGCGGTCGGGCGTTGTCGTGCATGTATTGAAGATGTGGGCGCCGTCGAACGTAGGGAAGCACAACGGACCGTAGCACCTAATCTACGTAGCGGCGAGCCGTCATCGTATGCTGTATACGCAGCAGACGTGTACGTCAACCATGTGTAAGAGCACCCCATACCATAATGCCCTGCTGGCGGTGGATAGAGCGTGGTTGGATGCACTGCTCGAGATGACGCTCACCAAAACAAAATGTGCCTGCACTCGATAACCCACTGATGTCTAGCCTCCACCTACTGGCGCCGTGTACGGCGGTGCTCGCGAGTCAGTGAAATCCGCTGCAACGCACAGCGTGCTCGCAGTTCACTTTCTAGCAAACGCCCCCGTACAGTTCGCGTAGTGAGTACGCCTTCCCTTCCTGCTGGCCAAACGCCTCCAAGTTGCTTTGAGGAAGACGTACGCGACGCTAAAGCGCCGTGCACAAGGGCGCGATCCTCGCGTGCTTTGCTCACGCAGGGCCGTCCCGCTCGCGGCCGAACGCGCGTACGTCCTTGCTCCATCCATTTTCGCCATCCCCGCTGCACTGCCGATAATGACCGCTCGAGACGGAAGGATACTCCTGTCATGTGCATCCCCACAACTATTCCTCGCTCAAACTCACTCAGAAAACGCAAACGGCCTTCCATCACGCACAAAGTACGACTATAACTACCCGCTTCCACCACACTAACAATAACCGATATCTCCCTCCCCGCATCGGTCTCCATGGAGACAACATATTGCAGCTGTCGGAGGCACTCAGTAAAAAATGCAGCGTTAGAAAAAGTTAAAACTTGCTTCGCAAACTGGTCTAGAGGAAACCTTAATGCTCCGCTAAATCTACGCATTTATCTTGACACGTTCAGATTATACAGGTTGTGCTCGTCACTTTTTTCCATTATTGAAGTTGTTTTTTCGAAGTTGTAAATGTATAAAATATAACACGAAATGAAAGAATTGCTTAGGTTACAGGTGATAAATGACAGATTAGGTTAAGATAAATAACGAAAGAAAACAAACTTAATCATGTATCTTCTACTGTTTACGAATTATGCAATGCACCAAATGGATAGAATATAGAAACCGGTGTATTCTACACTGGTATTGCGATGAGTCATACCCAAGTTAATTTTATGTCTTCTATATATGCTTTTGCTATATTTCGACAATATTGCAAAACATGACGTTTAAATTTTATGATGACAAACGGTTGTTTCCGCGATTGAATACTGACTTCATTTGACTCTGCAGTACTGATTTGAATCACGTGCTTTGAATTTGGCCTTGAACTGAAAAGATGTACTTTACAAACTAGATTTGAAAATTGTATTATATTTAGAGTATAGAGTGAATATGACTTTTTAAATATATGTCCTTTCATTTCCTTTTTCAAAGACTACCATTGCATGTTTGAAATTGCCAATACTTATACCGAATCCAATACTCTACTTCTACTATTTTTATAACTGCATATGTTTATTTTCTTTTTTTTTTACAGGCAAATGATCACGAGGAAAGTCCGGTAAGAAAAAGTGCTGTGTTCTGTATGGTCGCATTACACAAAGCGGTTGGCGAAGAAAGACTGACTCCGTATATATCGGGCTTGGCTGGAAGTAAATTGAAACTATTAAGGCTATATATTAGTAGAGCGCAAGCTTCCTCAGTGCCGACGAGTCCAAAAAATTCCGCTACAAGCTAGTCAAAAGCATAAAATTTTGATTTTTTTTTAACAATCAGAAGAATCAGAAACAAGGCGTAACTTGCATTTTCAGTATAGCAGATGTTTCAACATTATAATTCTTTTGATAATAAGACTTAAAAAGCAATGGTTTTACTTTCGCGATGAGAGATTTTTCTTTTGTTTTCAAAAACTCGAAGATTTACTATATATTATCAGTAAATAAAATGCGTTATTTAGGATCTTAATATGAGAAATAAATGCCTATATGCACGCAGTCTGATACGTGAACAATATTAAAGAATATCATAGAAATAGACTGGATAAAATCTTATTTTGCAGGTTGGTGATGTCAGGTTTTCTTATTATGTATACTTTATACATCGTAACCATTATTTTTATGTTTTTCAAGAGTATGGAAATTACGATGTTCTGCTTTTGTAGTTGTAATGTGTAACTTTGAACTGTTAAGATGTTTCATATATTCTAGAACAATTATTTGGGAGAAAACAGACTTTTTCAATCATTATATAACTTTCTTTTGAAGTGTATAATTTTATACAATTCTGTATAAAATTATAATTATGATATAAAGCAAAACACAAGTTTTGGAGTACGGCAGAGGTTCAATTTTAAAGATTATCTGTAAATTTTCTACTAATAAAATTGTCTAATATCTTGAAAGATTGAGTGAAGAATTACAGTTTTTTATCTTAACTAGTCGATGCAATTTTTATTATTTATTTTACACAGATCGTTAAAAAATTACACCACCTTTCAATAACAATATGCTATCCATTATATATCCATTTACTTTATGCTATTAACAGCCATCTAATGCACGGACTAATTATTGAGAAACAACATTTAACCATACCATTTTTATACACTATAGGGGAGGGTGGGCCACATTGAGACAAAATTAACATGTCATTTTTTTTTTCAAAAGTAACTCCATTTTTTATTATTCTTAATTCTGTTTTAGAATCTATATACGTCAATGGTGTATTACTTTAAATAGCATCGAATTTACTTGACCACTTCTTGTGATTAATGTTGATTTTTAAATAGTATGTTTCGTCTCAGGGTGGCCCAAAATAAGGGCCTCCTTGAGACAATATAGAACTTTAAAAAACGAGCAATTAAATAACAAACTTTTTCATTTTCAAACAAAATAACGTACATTCTTGGCGGTATTATTAAATAATATAAAATATACAAAATATATGTAATATAATATGTGTTTATAAGGCAAATTATCGAATATCTAATTCACCAAAATTAATTCCAAAATTTAAGAAATTGTTTTGCCTTTTAGTCGTTCCTACTTTAGAAGGTGTTGGTAAAACGTGTTTTATGTCATTGAAATTTACCACAGATTGATCTGGATTAACTGGAAAGACAAAATAGGATTTATTTTTTTGACTACGTCTTAGAAACGAAACTGCATAGTCGTCGTTTTCAATGTTTAAAACTTTGGCCACGTAAAAAATTTTTTTCTTATCTCGAAATTCTACCAAAACGTAGGCACCAATATCAATTTGAATATTTTCCTTGTCAATTTCTTCAAGTTCCAGATGGTCAGATAGACTCTCTGAAGTGAATGAACCTTCAGAACCTGTTTCTGACTCAATTCTTATTTTTCGTGTTAAATTTCTTTTTGTTGTCTTCATTTTTTTTAAAGCTTTTGTTCTATTTCTTTCCATATCCCTCTCCTCTATTAGATTTTTTTCAGGTGTGTCTGTAATAATTTTGCTGCTTCCTCTTTTATTTATTTTCCTTATCTTTTTTTCTGGGAGGAGCGCTTGGAAATCCATACAATTTTTCTGGGGAAATAAACTCACTATTGTGGTTATCGTTGCTTCCGTTCTGCATATCAGGTTCGTTTCTGTTTTTACTTGACCCATCGTCTTTTTCCTCTGTTCTTTTCTGAGCACTTGTATTATCTTCATTCGTTTTATCGTCTATAATATCCCTATCGGTCACTTGACTTATTAAAAAGTCCTCGTCGGTAAAAATATTTCGATTGAGTGGGTGAATTCCAGTTTTTATAAAACCTGACATAATATTTCGTCGTGTCATGGAACCATCAAAAGCTGCGCCAACGCATTCAGCTATTTGATAAATTGTTAAAGGTACGCCAGGGTTTCTCATCATCCACGAATCTATAGAAGCATTATAAAGACTTTTAAATGGCCCGTACACCGATACGTCCAGTGGCTGTAGCTTATGTGAGCTATGTGGAGGCAGTGTTAATAATGTAACTCCATGATTTTTCGCCATATTAATCGTGGCAATCGACAGATGGCTTTCATGGTTATCCATTATGAGTAGCGAAGGATTTGTCACTGAACTGAATGTATATTTTATGAAATGCCCCATTACCTTGGTGAAGAGTTCGACCGTCATCCATCCAGAAGGATTTGCAAGGCCAAGAGTACCATCTGGCGCTCCTTTCAACATATGAGGTTTAAAATGCGTACGAGGAAACACCATTACTGGTGGAATAGTATTCCCTGTTGCGCTTATTATACAACAGATTGTGACCAAAATTCCACGTTCTCCACTTGTACACTTATTAACCTGTTTGACGCCTTTGTGGGCCAAAATTTTTTTTGATTTTTGAACCGTCGTTGTAGATGTTTCATCTAAATTGAAGATCCTGGCGCCATCAGAAAACGCCGTAGATCTTGTTAAAATACTTTCTAAATTATCGTAAAATCGATTAACATTATGGCGATTAAACGATGTTGCCCTTGAGAGACTACATCCTTCAGGTTGTCTAATACTAATATCTGGATTTCTTTTTAAAAACCCGTACAGCCAACCTTTTCCTGCACTTTTTTCAGTTTTCCATTGTTCTGGATATTTTATATCATTGTCCACTGCTAATTCATATGCTAAAACCCTTACATCTTTCGTAGATTTTCCATAACACATTTTCGAGCATTTAAGTATATAATTTACGAGCATCTTCTCTTGTGCATCATTAAATACTCTCCTAGTGTCGAAGCGTGGCTTCATTTTAATATCAACCCCCGGCGATTCCTTTTGCTTTTTAACATACCGCGCAAGAGTTTGATACTTGACTTCATTGCGCTCTGCCGCTACTCTTAAGCTCATGCTATTTTCAATAACATCTCGAACAGCATTTTTCATGGAAACCTCACTGAAATTACCCTTATCACTCTTTCTCTTTCTTCCACGTGACATTTTTCTGCAACGAAAGATATGTGTTTATGATGGGCCTCCATGGGACAGTCTCAAAGTAGCCGAATGTTTTATGTCTCATGGTGGCCCACGAGCAGGATTCTCAACTACCGTTAATTGAGATTTTAATACGAAATGTTATATCGTTGTAATGCACAGTATTAGAACTTAACCTCAACTACAAACAACTGAGCACATGATAATTTTGGAAAAATATATTGGTACGTATTTTTTCATATGTTAAATAGTAATAATAATGTAACTTACCCACCCATATGCGAAATAAGAAAAACTTATATAAACTGCACAAGAAGAACTGGCAGTGCTGAAACTTTGAACAAATGACTGGACCCCGCTTTACAGCCTACTCTGGCCGCCACAACTAATCTAAATGCGGGAATTACAAAATTATTACTTCTGTCTCAAGGTGCACGTGTCTCGTGGTGGCCCACCCTCCCCTATTCATTTTAATAAGGCGTTATTACAAGTGATTTAGATTAAGTTTATAGATGTTCACTAGAACCAGTTAAATTAACCCGTGATCACTCGCATTCTCTTGTGTGTGACAGCTCGCGCGTATAGATTTTTTCTAACAGTAATCTAACGTGAAAGTTAAAGTGTGTAGATATTTGAAACTTAACCTAAACATAAAAATAAACTTATTGGACCTATTCAGTTTATTTACGCAAGAAAACACAACTTACACTTATTTATATATATATATACACACAAAATTAATCATCTTTGTCAATGTCCAAAGGTTCTTCTACACATTTACAACAAACACGTGTTGTTTTGCTTGTGTGTTCTTTACATATTGGAATGCAGCAACTGTCACATTTGTGTTAAGTGAATCTGTTTTTTTCTAACTGCACAAAATCCACATCTTCGCTTATTTTCCGAATTTGAAGATGCTGAATCTTTTGGGGTTGTTGATGCATCCGGCGTGATTATGCACTTAATTCCTCGTCTAAGATTGTATGATAAACTTAGAATTGAGGCTCGCCGTACAAGGTGATGCCGGGTAAGTTGCTGTGATAAAGTTTTAATATAATTTCTTCGAGTTGATATAATTCCAGTGTTTTCTCTGTATATAATCTGAGAATTTACTGTAGATATGTTTAGGACGCTGTTGAATATGGTAAATGGCCAATGATTACTAACTAGAGTGACAGAATACTCGCTTTTCAATCTGTCAACAACGTCAACTCCTCCTTTCATTACATTATAGAACGTGTTGATTTCAGATTTATTTTGTGTCGATTTACTGTCAATATCGTCATTCCCGTGTAGAGTGGATATCATTAGCACATTCTTGTTCTTCTTTGCAACAAAGGAAGCTAGGACACAGTGATTAGCCGCAAACCCAACGGCAAACATACTGCTATGTACAGGTCGATCTTTAACTTCCAAAAGCCGAGAAGGAATTTGAACTTTATTTTTACGCAATGTGCCCACTAGTGTTAATTTATGATTGGCAATCAAATCATTGACTAATGGTAGAGAAATAAAATAGTTATCGGCTGTAATGTTGCGCCCAGATTTATCGATAGTTTTAATTAAACGTTTGACCACAGATGCTACATCATTTGGAAATTGGTCAGGGCCATCAGGCTGTTTTCCTGCATAGATTTCTAAGTTTCTAAAATTCTAAGTTATGTGTGAGTCCACAAGTGCATATATTTTTGTACTATACTTTGCAGGTTTGTTAGCAATATACTGCCTAAATTTGCAACGGCCCCGAAAGGTTTCTAGCATCTCATCTATGGTGACATTCTCCCCTGCTGTATAAGAGTCGGAACAAGCTCTGACAAAGTGCTCAAATACGGATCTTATTGGAACCAGGTTGTCCACCTTACGTCTTTCAGCTCTTGTCTCTATATCATCAAATCGTAAGGCTTGCAAAAGTAAATGGGATCGTTTCTTAGACATTAGAGCTGCAAAGTAATCCGGTGCCGTTTCATCTTTATGCCACAATTCAGCTGTATTTAGGTGTTGACTTTTCTTGATTCCTCCCATAAAAAGTAGTAAAATTAGAGTAGAAATTTCTTCAAAATCCGAAGCTAAGCAATCCCTTAGCCGTTGATAGGAGGGTCTTAGTTGGTTAAACTTATGATTCGTATGGGTTACAATTTGTCAAATCACTTGATCAGGAAAAAATATTTTCCAACAATCAATCACTTCTGTCTTATTTTTAGCTGCAGTTTCAATTCCAGGAAGTTTAAATATAATATTATGACTACGAGTTTTAGATTTACGAGTATCTTACTTATGTTTTAGCCATACGGTACCTTCCTTTCCCATAAAGCCGGACGAAACGACTGCGGGTACATGACTTGAAGAAGCCGCTATTGGTGCATCACCTTCAAATTCTGCACCGGTTTGTTCCGTATCAGTTCCATGAATACTGTGTTCAGAAAGGGTATCCTCTATATCTGAGTCGTCACAGCAGTTGTCCTCAATATCTGTTGAGACTTCCTCATACCATTTCAACAACAATATTAGAATCCATTTTTCAATCTGTAGGTTAAATTATAATACATAACGAAAATCATATTATAAATAGCAGTTGACTTACCTCCAAAGCACCCAATAAAGGAATAAACAAATAGAGAACTAAAAAAATTATGAACGTAATCACTGCGTCGTTAAATTTTTTCTAACATAAACTACCACCGCAATCGCTCGCGCGTTAGATTTGCACTAACTAATCTAAACGTTCATGCTACGTAAGTTCTAATCTCCACTCTAATATATATAAAATGCGTGGGAGGTGGGTAACGAAGAATTCCTAAAATATTAGATTAATTATGCGAAGAATAAAAATTTTTTCTTAAGCGCGAGTGATCCCGGGTTAAGGAATTCCAATTTAATATGACTTATAACTAACATTAACCGTAACTAATTACAGAAATTTACTACTTAATTTTTTGAGTAAAAATAGAAAGTTAGTTTTTGTAATTAGTTGTAGTTAATGTAAGTTATAAATCATATTAAATGATTACGTTAAAGTATCCCGTTATTGAAATTCCTCGATTTAACAGGCTATAATGAGAACATCGACTATTCCATACAAAAAATTACATAAATGCGTCAAACTATATTACTTCTATGTTCTTTATTGTTTAACATATACGTTTTGTAGTTCACTGGATGTTATAGTTGCTTGTTCTTAACAACTCATTAAATTTAATGATATATAAACCTGTTCTAAATTTTAAGCTTTTGTATTCGTTTCTTCTTTTTTATAATTTATAATAAGCAAGTACTATTTGATCATTTAACTCTTTAAGTTTTTTATTTATATTACCAAATAATAAAGCAGTTTTTAAGATATTAATCGGCTGTTTTTTACTACATCGATTTTTTTTAACTAAACGAATTTGATCATATAAAAAGCGAAATGATTAAAATTAGATATTGTGCAAAAAATAACAAGCACATCTTCAATTGTAAAGGCACAATTAATAAGCTTATGAAAATCCACAAAGAGTAGTTAAAAAAGACATGCAAAGGGAAGTACAGTGCGATCATAAATGATTGAGGATAGTTTGAATTTGCCGCCATACAAATTTTTCCTAAAGTTGGTTGTACTGAGGGTTTACTATTATGATATTTCTCCAGTGGCGTCTCAAATGGGACTGTTAACGGTACTATTAATTTTTAAATAAAAATTGTAGGTACTTTGGAGTGTATAGAATTAACTTACACCAACAATCAACTTAAAAGAACACAAAATCTTAATTTATTTAATGGAAACACATATAACAAGCAACTACATAGGTATAAAACAATTTTCACATAACAGTGTTTAACAATCAAAATAGATAACACAGATTCTTAAATATATTAAATTATTCTTAAATACATATATACAGCAAATGTTCAAAATGTCTGCCGTTAGCATCTAAACATAAATTTTACTCTTCTCCTCATATTTGCAAATATCCATTGAAGTGTTTCTTGGTCTATATTATTAATTACTTCTACAATGGCTGCTTGTAATTCTTGTAGATTATGGTGCCGATTTCTAAACACTTTAGATTTTAGATAACCGAATAAGTGGAAATATAATGGAGATAAGTCTGGGGAGCGTGATGGTCAACGATCTCTACTAATTAGTCGGTTGTCAAAAAATTGTTCGAGGTAAACTATAGTATCATGGGCTACATGCGGTAGTGACCGATCTTGTTGGAAATAGCCCTCTTGTAGCTCATCATCATGTAACTCATTTATGAAGATGTCGAATATTTGTGTACGATATCTCTCCGCAGTGAGGGTATTATTAAAAAATATTGGACCAATTATACGACGCCTTGACATTACTACCAAGACTCCAATTTTTAACGCATGTAAACTTATTCCAACGAAATTATGCGGATTTTCCGTTGCCCACGTCCTGTAGTTTTGACTATAATATATACCCTGATAAATGAAGCCAGGCTTCGTCTGACATAAATGTAATGTTTAAAATGTCATCGTTGAGATTGTCATTAAACAAGTGACAGTACTGAACCCTGCGTTCGTAATCGACCTCTAGCAGTTGTTGTATAACAGTCACATTATATGGATGCATATGTAAATTTTTAAGTAATGCTTTTCAGGCAGAACCATATGACAAACCTAAAATAAAATCTGTAGCAAAATTATAAAGATTAATTAAATCTACATACCAGTTTGAGCAGCTAGCTTTCGAATTGTTTGCGTGAGGCTCATCTCAATCCGTTGTCTAACATTATCAACCACTTCCTCTGTTAGAACTGATGGTCGTCCACTTGTCTTGCCTTTACAAATACAATTTTTGTTTCCAAAGCGATCTATAATTCTATACCGATGTTGTGCAAAGATCTTGTAAGAAAAAACAATCAGGATATTCTTCCCTGAACTGCTCTATACAGGATTGTAAGGAGTACGGAAATTTTCCATTCTCTCTTCGAACGCTACTACGGTAAATGCATATATAATATAATATTAAAACACTTATTAATAATGCCCATAAAATATAGTAAATGTAATAAATACATATTTTCATGAATATGACAATCTAAAATTATATTCCGACTTAAACACTCAAAACAATTTTAAAATCGATAATTACGGAAAGATCGGAAAAAATTATTAGCTGCTACAATTAAATTTTATTAGTATACATCTTTAACGATAACAGACGACGTGATAAATTGATACAATACAGGGTTGACAAATCTACATTCTGTGGTTAGTAAATAATCTATGAGGATATGTTTATGTTGTCATTTTAAAATATATTAACTCCTATTAATATGCCTTACTTTATTTTATTATATATACAAAAAAATACAAACAAAATCAAAATACATATGTGTTTAGAGTATTGGTCCGTTATTATCGCGTTCTTTTTCGAAATACCCAATAGAATGATTTCTTTAACTAACAGAAACCTAACGGTTTCTGCATGATTTACTTGTGAAAACAACTGATCCTATATATAATATTGATGTATAAATACAAAGAAATCGGAACCTATAAACTTGTTTTGAACAGCTAATTCGAATGACATTTGACAGAATCCAAGCTGGCAACCATGCCTAGATCTGACAACATAATATATTTACCGAATAGAGAGAAATACTAGGATTATTAGGTATTATTGTAATTTAAATGTTACTTGGTCCGAAGTAACTGTTTATCACGTGTCTCGTCTGTTATCGTGAAAGACCTATATTTGAAGTTCAATTTAAAAATAATAATTTTGTATTTTTATTAGTCGCTGCTACATAAATATTTAGTTAGATATTTAAAGAATGCGAAACTAAGAAAATAAAATTTGTCGAACCTAATATTTGTGGATCATATCATTGATAACATAAAAAAGTTCCATTGGATAATTTTATTTAAAATGAAAAAATAAAAACTCATTTTTCGAGGTACATTAGCCTTAATTTCATTTGACAAATACATGATATTTTCTATTGAAACCCTGTCTATAAGATAAATTTTCATTTTTGTTTACTGTTAATGATTATTTAAAGATACAGAGAAGTGACAGTTAATTAGTGAAAGTATTCTTGTTTTGAAGACTGGATTTAATACGCGAAAAACTGTAGTGATTGTTTTTATACAAGCCTATTTTTTGGAAATAATTGTTCTATAATGTATGAAACTAGTTACTCTGTTATGTATAAATGGCTATTACCTTTCATTTTCAAGCCATCATAATTAATGTTGTAAAAGCTTAAGTTCGTTTTTTTCTAAATTAAGATCTTGAGTATTTTGACTGACAAATGCTTGTTTGAAAATACAAATTCGAATGATTTAAGAAATTTATCTAGATGTAATAAGTAATATCTTAGTAAATGGGATCATCCATACTTTTGAAAGACACGTATAGATAGTTATATGCAAACATTACAACATATTCAAACCATTTAACTCGATGCACATTACTGCCTTAATAATCATTAATTTTGTTAAACGTCTTTTAGCCTAGTAGCAAATAACCACTGTAAATTTAATTTTAACCTTTGTCTTTTTATACTTATGTATCAATGACTTCTTTTGTTTTAATCGAAGTCTTGTTTTTAAAATATTTTTGTATTTTTTACTTTATTCATCTTATTTTAAATAATTAATTTATAATATTTGTGGAGCACATTTTTGATAACATATAAAAGTGCCATTGGATAATTTTATTTAAAATGGAAAAATAAAAACACATTTTCGAGGTACATTAGCCTTATTTTCATTTGACAAATACATTATATTTCCTGTCTATCGAAGCCCTTTATGGTTGTGTATTTAATGAGGAAAGAAACACATTCACTTTTGTTGAGTTACTTTTATAATTTATGTAAAAGATGTTTGTATTTAGCAAGAGATATTTGTTAAGATGTTAGTGAATATATACTGTTTCCTTTGTCTCCGTTTTTCTTGAGGGTTTGAGTAAATATTAAAGTATGATTAATATATATTATATAAGTGTTATATTGTGATACATAAATAGGTATACATATATCAGCGATGGCTGATGGAAATGATCGAGTTGATAATGCATTTAGAAGTTGCAGAAGTCTTTCAATTGAAGTTAGCAATTTTAAAATGTTAAATTTAAAAATTATTTAAAACTTATTTAATGTTTGTCAAAATCGATGATAGTCTTTTGAGTAAAATACCGATTATTTATTTAGGAACGTCGGATATTATTTTCCATACTTTCCGACAATTTTTCAATTCGGTCCAGATCATTTTATCATATTTCATTTCATTCATCAAGACTGCTTCCTTATTGGTTTTATCACTTTTATTGGTCTTTATCTCTGTTTCTAAAGATTTGTTTTATTAAAGTCTTTGGATGTCTTATAAGCATGTCAACAAAGGAAAAAGCAAACCAATTTACAATTAAGATTATTTATATTAATATATATTTATATTAATATACTTATTCCAATGCATCACGCCAATCTAGTTTAATACTTTTTCTAACTTGATATTGCTATAGTCCGTTTACACCTTAGAAAACAGTACTAATACCGTACATTGTTGCCACGTTTTATTATTAGAGTTGTCAGATTTTCCTCACATTCTAGGATCCTACTCAGTATAAGTTAATATATACGTACGAACGTTTTCAAAACATATAGGGTTTTATAAAGAGCACGTGTTCGTATGAAATTACAAAGCATTTTTGTTAATATATACAGTCCGATAAAATTTAAGTATTAACAAAGAAATTACTTATTGTAAGAGATGTTTAGGAAAAGTTTTGTTATTTTTACGAGACGCACCCACTTACAAATGAAAGATTGCGAATTTGAAGATAAGCAGGTTCATTGTATGCATTGTCTTAGGTTGTGCATGCCCCGGCCAGATGATTATATTTTAGTTAAGCGTAGATCTTGTACTGAGTAGGACTCTGGAATGTGGAGAAAAATATCAACTCTATTTATTATATTTCGTATAAAATATTAAGGCAAATAAAGTTTGGAAAATTCATTTAATTTCAAAACGTTTAAAAAATTAATTTATATATTTTTTAAAATACAGATTCTAATTTAAAATATAGGGTATTACTAGAAATCTCTGTACTTTAATGTTTGTGGTTGGCATTTGACTGTCATGTTTGTGCAATATTTATTGTTGTGCACATAGCCAGAACTACAAAATTATCAATGTATGCTTTTCAGTTATTATACAAATATCATTAAGATCTAAAAGTAATCAATTATACCCTTGGTTATGATGGAAATCTTTGTTAGAGAGCTAACTTGTTATCAAATTGCAAATAAACATATATGTTTATTTAAAGAATGTATACGAGTTAACTACACATTACAGGCTTGTTTAATGCTTAACGGAGTTTCACAGATTCATTTGTAAAAAAGTAAAGAAAGCAGTAATGCATAATGTATCTAAAATATATTTAATTTTGTTCTTGCCTGGTGAGGAACATACACATATTCAATAAGAACATGAAATAAGTGGAATGGGTTGCAATGGATTTCATTTGATTGAAGTTGAAGAGCGATGAGAAATGGATGATAACCTTTGTTTTGATTTGTGAATATTTAAAAAATACCAATTCATAATAGTGATAAGACGAATTCTATAAAATAATTTTAACAAAATGTTTAATCCAAATAATAATGCAATTATTGCACTAATGCGACGAAGAAATACTTCTACATTCACTTCTAGAAGTAAATCTTTTTCTGAAATCATACAACGTTATTATTTCGGTTGCCATCATTCAATTTTTATAATCATGAACAACCACTTCAACCCACCTTAAAGACATGAGTCGCCGTGATCGAGAACAATGACGTCATTTATGACGTTTTCAGCACGTCCACAACGACCGTGATCGTTATGTGGAACTACTTGGAACGAGTCACACGTGCGCGTGTCTAGTGGAACGCACCCACAGTGCGATCAAAATATACTGATTGTGTTGATACACCTAAAAAAATAGTATTAATGTGAACGAATTCATGATTATTTTTAATATGTCAGTGGCATAGCACGCGTGTCGCTTCAGAAATTGAAAATGCACTAAAATCTCGCAACAAAACCTTCGGTACCCCAAAGATAAATATGAAGGACAGAATGTCCGGCAATACACAGTATCGTAAATTTAACAAGCTAGAAATCTCTGCTTTCGAATTGCCAACCTAATCAAATCAGCATTTTCTGATCACACTGTATTAAATACATCACTTCATAATTAATTTAAATAAAATTTGATCACACAAAAGGACAAAAATAAACAGCACAAATGACTTATGACAACAAGAAAGAAGATGTGAATAATGTCGTTAATTTCATCCTATTCAAACTGCTTAATATAATTGTTAATTCTATAACTATAAAAGGATGGATAAGAGCCTGTACTGTTCTCTAAGGTGTCAACATCTTTATTTTTACTTATTTTATTATTCTGTTCTTAAACTTTGGAAGAATATCAATATTTTCTTGACATTAATTATATTACTCTTACATATAAAATGTATAGTAAATTTATGTTATAAGTTAGTAATACTCGATCATAAATTACATGTATTTATACATGTAAAAATTTGACAGAATAAATCTTGTCCTATTTTTCAAGGTCATTCATGTGAATTCTAGGGATTATAGTTTTTGAAATTGGTAGAAGACGTGGATGTTGGCATTACGACATTAGAATATATCACATTGTTTTGGTTTTTATTTATTATAGTATAGTTAACCCAAATAGAGAAGTACATATTACGTCACTTGTAGCTGCCCGAAAAAAAGTTGCCAGTGGCGTAGATATTTTGAACAGTTTAAAGCATTTTATGGTGCGAAAAAATAAAACAGTTTGATGTTATAAAAGTGTGATAGACGACAGTTATTTTGTTTAATATAAACCTTGTAATAAAGTATTTATTATTGCGGCGTAACTACAACTTGGCACGCTACTGATACCTCAACTGATATCAGGCAAGCCCTTGCTGCGCAATGATGGACTCGATCGACGAAAATAAATGATCTGCTCATCTGACGTAATATGTACTATCGTGAGCAAAAAAAAGTGGTACAGTAGTGAAGATATATGTAAAGTCAATTTTTAAACATTTTAGTTTTGTGACGTTGCTAAGGTACTTAAAATCGTAGTAACGTGCAAAAGTCGTTTTTGACACTTACACCTATCTGTATATCAACGTATATGTTATTTGATACTTATAGGTTATTTGAATATTTGACGCGTACATCTAATATATATCTACATTCACGCAGCCTAATTTAATCCTATTAAAATATGACTGTACCACTTTTTTTTTTATCACGATAGTACGTCTCTATTTCTAGTAGCAGCTACTGCATTAGATTCATTCATTTTCTTTTTTTTTAATACAAGTTTTTCGGAAACTCAATAAATTTTAAAAAGAACACAAGAGAAATTATGTCAAGTTAGGTAGTTCAGGTAGTGCCAATATTTTTTACTATCTACCAACAACAAAATGTCATTCCCTTTGTCATCCTTGATTCTAAATATCGTGTATTGTGTCAAGCGCTTCAATTTTTACATGTATTTCTATGATCGTGCATTACAGCCTATAGACTGTTGTTACATGAGCTTGCTTGTAAATACTTCAGATCTTTTATTTCCTGCGCATTTTACTGGTTTTTGTAAAAATTTTGTTTTATCAAGCCAAACGGCTTACCTTTACCTTAGCCAAAAAATCGGTGGCAGATGTATGCTTTACGTTAGCCAATAGAAATTCAAAACACATTTCCAGTTAAACTATGATTCATATGCAAATAATCCATAAAATAATCTGTTGAATTTGTCGTTTTGAATTATTAATTATAAAATGTATTAAGTAACTAATGTTTATTTAAAATTGACAATCAAACTTTATCTAATAAGATATCGGTGCACATAAAATTTAGGAATAAATTAAAACTCATCAATAGTAATCAATGCATAAGTAATCTTCGATTTGATCGCATTTCTAGAAATTGTTATAAACACGTAGACTAAATCGCATACATATATTGTAAAGTAAAAGAACATATCTAATTATACGAATAAAATAAAAAGTATTTCTTGCGAAAATTTTTAAATACATATTTGGAAGGTATATCATTTTCAATTGGATTAGCAAATTTTAACAAACTAGAAAAATAAAATTTTCTTTAAATTTAATTTATATTTTGTTGATTTAATTGAATATTTTAAGTATTTTTGGATTTTTATATTGATGTATGTATATTTTACTTTAAACGTTTTAACATTGCTAATTTCATAAGAACAACCAAGAAAATAATTCTATTTAGTGTTAAAAATATTGCTAAAAAAATGGTATTGCAAGAAAATCAGAAAAGATCGGAAATACATTGAGTTCTCATGGATTATTTAATAATCTTAAATATGACAAAACGAGATAAAATGGGAATAAAACTGTTGTGTTGCATTTATTGCTTGTGTTTAATTTGTATATATTCCAATTTTAAGTTTTGCTGTTATGATATTTTATAATTATTAATGCTTAACGAAAAAATATTAGTTTTTTTGGAGCTAATGAAATTGGTTCATTGTATTGTTAATAATATGTAATTATTATTATAGAAGCTTCTTTATCTCAATTCTAACTTGTTACCTTTTGTATATATGTGTGTAAACATGCATATACAATGTGTTATCTCCTTATTTTAAATAACATTTTGTGGTATATAGATATACTTGATTTATTTAATTCACTAGATATACTGATTTATGCTGTTGCAGTGTAATATTTAACTGATCTGAACCCTTTAACAATTATAATTTTTGTAATTTTTACAATATATGATTGTTCTGAAATGTGTTAAAAATTTTTTGACTAGCATAAATTTAACGATTTCCTAGTTTAATTCATTTAAATATTGCAAGTCTTTGGAATTGTTTGTCAAATAGCGACAAATCTTTATACCACCTTATTCATATTGGTACTTTATTTTTAACTGTATACTCTCGAATAGCTTTTACTAAACAAATCTTCAAGTTGTACTATGAAAATATAGTATAATTTTTCTAAAATCCATAAATAAATAATTCAAACAAAGCAATATTAATTGGAACAGCGTGATTGGAAAGAAGATTATTTTATTTAACCATGCATCCAACTTTGAAAATATTTTAATAAATAAAAATAAAACGATTGCCTTTTAGAATTTTGACGTACTTCACTTAAACTAGAATATTCTTCATTTGTCTTTCTGAGGTATCAAGATTTTTCTTGTGTATATTAGGATTACACTTGTTTTTTAAAGGATAAAACATATTTTATTCAAACTTGTTTTTTTTTTCATATAGGGTTGGGTTCTCTTCTTGACTTAATTAGGTTGGGAACTCCACTGTGTTCTTTATTATTGTAGGACCAGCTTTGTCACTCTATGATCTTAGAGTCTTTTGTCATCTAGTATCAATCCATTCGATGTTTTGACTTACACCATTAATTTTCATCCATATGAACCAAATCAACACTTCTGGCTCAAATTCATTACTTATAAAATAGAATTGTATTTAAAAGTAAGTAAACTCGGTAAACCTGCAGAATCAAGTACCCATTTCAACTGACATTTACGGATGAGCATAACCAATCATATGTCGGCAATATACGAGCAACGTTGCCAAATGCAGTACTAATATAAAGAATGGTGATTTAGAGCGATGTGTAAATATTTGTTAATATAACCGCAAAATAATTTTATACCAAGACGAACCATTTAACAATGTATTTTAAGTTCTAACTAAATTATAACATATAAATTAGGAGTACCTATAACATATAAAAATTACAAATTAACGTAAATTAATAACTGGAAAATAAGGTGAATTAACAATGAGAAATAAATTAAATAAATACCAGAGATTTGACAACGTTGCAGTAAGTTTGCTATATTCGTAGCGGGAAATTTGGATGGGTACTTGATTCTGCAGGTTTACCGTAAACTCTTTAAGATTATGTTTATATCCTAAATATTCTAAATTTTATAACATTTTTTATTCATTAATTCATTAGCTATATTCATTGCTATATTTATTCAATAAAACGTCAAGAACAGCATGGTTAACTGAAATTTTCCGTGATGTCAAACATTCATCTCATAGCATATAGGTTATGTATTTATACAAAGAATCAAAATATTCAACAACAAATCGTGCCAGTCTAAATATAGAACACATAAAATGTATTTATTTAATATAGAAGAACCATGGCAAATTTAAAATGATCAAATCTCCTTCAAATAATTTTTTAAGATGCACTAATTGGCATTAATAGAAGGCCGGAATAAAATTCACCTTGCATATTGTAAAAATTAGCGCAACCTATGATGTTCATTCGTTAAGAAAAGAATTGATAAACCTTACTCATGTTTCATGACAGTGTTTTAACATTATTTTATTTAGGCTTATATTTAGATGCTGTGTAAAATTTTTACAATTTCATCTGCTTTTATTTACTTTCAATAAATGCTTTTTTCTATGTTTGAGTTTGATCTTGAGCAACTATATCTAATGCAAGACCGTTTGTAAGTAAGCAATACACTAAAATTTTTCTATACTCTATTTTTAAAGTAGAGAGACGAATTTCTGAACAGACCACTTTGACAGTGAAATCTCATTGGTTTAAAGCAAGGCCAAATGACTTTCAACCAATGAGATTTCACTGTCAAAGTGGTCTGTTCAGAAATTCGTCTCTCTACTTTAAAAATGGAGTATAGTGTATTTTGATAAAGAAATAACTTGAAAATTTTAATTAATTCATTCCAAAACAATAACAAACAATTCAATATATTACTTTTAAGGAGAATATAATAAATACTTCAAAGCTGCATTTATATTTCTCAGTGCTTGATTTAGTTTCTCTCTTTCAAAAAAAGTTCAAGACATTCAACACAAGTTGCTGGGATTGTGAATTTAGAGGTTTTCCAGGCATATGTGTAATAAATGTAAATTCTTAACCTATAACCAATAAATAACTTAGTGATAAGATTACTTACAGAAAATGTATTAAAAACAGTTCTTTGTGTTATGGAAAGATCAATTATTTACTAGATAGAAAGAAAATTAATTAGAAAAGCAGTAAAATGAAAATAAACCAAAGAAAGATGTCAAACGTCAAAATTTAATTATTCGACTATCGTAGTACAGGGGTGTCATGGCGGGCAGATGACCTAATGTTATCTCTGTCTATCTTATTGGTCTTACGGCGAAGACAATCCCACATTTTCGTTTCAGTGTTTTATCCTTGTTTATTCATTGGGCTTTGAATGCAATGAGAATACACACATTGCAGGTGTCCATGTCCGTGATAACGCCACGCAACTAATGACGTGAGTCAAACCATCGAGTGGGCAGATACTAATTATTATATTGTTTTTTTGGTGGCAGGAAATAAAAAACATAGATTTGGAAAGCTTGAAGAAAGTTTAAACATTGATCGCACTATCCCGTTAGTTGTATTTTCATGAATAAGTCAAATACTAATCATATCAAGCCAGAATTTTTAGATTGCAATGTTTATAGATTATTCAACAATACAAAGTCTGATTTTTCTATTGTTTTGGTACACATTTCAGAGTAGTCTTCCCTATATGTTATCTCTTATTTATCACTAAAATGTATACTTATGCTCATTATAATTAAGATACCTATGCACTGTTTAATGTTTCAAAATAAAAATTAATATATTTTTTGAATAGTGTTCCAAAGAGCGGTTTATTAAAGAATCCATTAGGAAACCATCTAGGAAACACTTTGTATAGGGAAATTTTATTAATATTTGTTGAATTATTTTTTGATATTTTTTTTCGATGTTTTAATGTGTATAATTAATTGATCTAGTCCAGGTTGTGTATCTTTCATCTGACATTAGAGATTTTTGTATTTCTCTTTCGTTTCACACTTTCATGTTTGAGTTGAATAAAAGTAACGAAGCAATTAAAATTTTACCTATTGTTGCTTGTAAGCCTACCTCCAATGGAATTATCTGAAATTGAATTAAATAAAAAATGGACATATTGTCTGATCTAACCTACATATTATATATATTTCTATAGAAAATATTAAAAAAAAGAGAGAGGGTAGAAAAATAAATTAGCTTACAATATTTTGTATGCCAAATGAAATGTATTATTAATGATTGTGCTATAACATTTTTAAATAACTCGATAGTTGTAAATATAATTATTATACTGTAGTTTTTATTATAATTTTAGCATGTAGGTAAAGCTGTATCACAAATTTGTATGGCTGATATCACACTTTTGTTTTTGACAAAGAGAGAGAAAGAGAGATCTTTTTTGCTTAAAAGTAGGTATTAATTAATACGCTAATGATTTACCATTATTTAATAAACTACTCTTTGTGTAATTATTATGAAATTGTAATAAATAATTTTTAAAAGTACTTTTTGGTTTCGCATTTGTGGTTCTCATAAATAAATTGTTTAAATGATCAAGAAAGGCACTAAGTAAAAATGTTTTATGAATGCGTCTTCGTTCCAATTGTTAATTGAAAATGAAGTGGTGACCAGACAATAATAATATAATCAATGCGCTCGTACCTAAGTATAGTACCTAAACATTTTATTTGTGTTATATTTGTGCATATACTCGTGCCTATACAAATTTTGAATTCACTTTCCAAAAATTTCACTTTAAATTGTTGAACTCTTCCTGTTTTATCAGCGGCGGCTCGTGCATCAAAAATGTGGGGGTTCCATTTAGTGAATACTAATACTTTTTACAGTAGGTGAACAAGGTAGGTCACTAAGTATGCTTTATTAAAAGTCATTTTTGCTAAGGTTCATATAAAGAAGAAAAAAGGCTTTTAAAACTCACTGATTCTGATCCTGATTTTATTGAAGCAGAAAATCCATGCGACGATCTTTCGCAGTAGCAAATTTTTCTATAACCCTTTGATTAAAATCTGGAATACTTTGGATAAAATCCTTTTCTTGAGAAAGCATCGCCAATGCAGAAAGTCTTTCTTGTGCCATGCTGTTTCTTAAGAAAGTTTTTATTCTCTTCAAAGTAGAAAAACACCGCTCCGCTTCAGCTGATGACATCGGAATTGTAATTAGAATTTTTAAAAGTTTGAATGTTTCACTAAAAGTCGCACTTAGTCCACTTTGTGAAATGATGTCATAAAGAGGAAGCAAACCCGAGATTAATTTACATTCTTCCGTTTCATAAATTACGCTTAGTTCAGTACGGAATTTCCGTTCATCAAAGTATGGGTAAGACTTAATTGTTTCCTGAAAGACATTTTCAGGAAAATGGAGGCTGTATTGATTAAATTTATCAGAATAAAATAGAGACGTTGCAGTTAAGTGTCCAGTAAAGCTAAACCTATCTTTGGCTTGACAAATAATAATATCACAAACTTCCTTTGCTTCTCGTGTATATTCGTTTCCATCGACCTTACGTCGTTTTGAAGTTGATGAGCCGGGCCCACTGTCACTTGTATCCGAAGTGTTCGTTATATTATTTCTGATTTGAGCTAACTGAGTTTCAAATGATAATATATATTTATTGGCCATAAGGGGATCAATTTCTCTAGTTTGAAATTTTGCATATAATATATCTACTTGAGGCATTATCTTGTAAAATAGATTTAACCAAAAAATAAAATTCTTATTAATAAGAAGCGTAATATAAGCGTAATATAACCTGAAGCTTGATTGATAGTAGTGATATTTACAGTTTTACTTTCATTCAAAATTCTTCGCATTGCTTCTATAATTTCTTCTCTGTGTTCAAACACAGAGGCGACAATTCTGGAATTAAAATTCCATCTGGTTGGGGCCGAACGAGGCAGCCGCTTTTTAACTGTTTCGTCCAATATTGCAACTCTTTGAGAACTATTTGAAAAAAAGGTACAAATTCTTTGTAAATTTGCAAAGAATATACGGACATTAGTGTTGGCAGAGGCAGCATTCAACATAACTAAATTTAACTGATGCGCGTAGCAGTGCACGTAAGCAGCGTATTTATAAGTTTGTTTAATACGTGCCTGTACCCCATTATGCGATCCGCCCATGACGGCTGCCCCATCATTTGTCTGGGCAATCATTTTCTTTCGTTATCTTTAATGTGTGTTTCTAGTTCTGCAAGAATGATTGTAGATAACGTTTTCGCGTCATGATCTGACGGCGCTAAAAAATTCCAAAATCGTTCAACAGGCTTACCTTTAGCTATATACCTAAATACCACGGCCATTTGATATTTATTTGATACGTCTGTAGTTTCGTCAACTATTACAGATAAATAATCCGCGTCTTTTATTTCTTTAGAGATTTCTTCTTGACACACACTGAACATTGTTTGTAAAACTTCATTTTGGATAGTTTTAGAAGTATACTTGAAAACAGTAGCTTTTTCTAAATGGTCTTTTAAAGCAACGTCCAATTCAGCACTAAAATTTATTAAACCACGAAAAACACCCGGGTTAGAGGACGAAATTGATTCATCGTGTCCTCTCAGCACAAGTTCAAAAGCTCCACAAAAAACGTACACAATTAATTATAATGTTCAGTACATATCGATTGTACTTAACTTTCTCGTTGTGCAATGCTATATTTCTTCGATATGCACTATCCATCTGAGCAGCAATATCCACATTCCCAAAAAGCGATAATTGGACTACATTTTTCATATGCCTTTGTGATGTACTGTTTTTTAATTCGATCGCTTGAATGATTTAAATCAGTTAAACCCATTTTCGTCCATAATTCTTCACCTTCAAATAGTAAGCAAGGAAAGCAGAATAATGCATTTTTTATACTACAACCGCAAATCCACAAATGTTTATTATAAATATCCTTATTAAATAGTCTATTAAAAGTTCGCGTCTTACTGGAAATCGTTTGTTTCAGATTTAAATTCGGAACAGGTCTGCCCAACCGCTTTATTTCAATTTTTTCGGCATACGTTCTTTTATAGAACGGATCCACTATTAAACTTTGCACTGAATTCATTATTATTTAAAAATAAAGAGCATAAACACTTTTAAACACACAAATACAACTTTTTTATTCGCTTGCACCGTAAGCAAGAAATACGTCTAACGTTTTGGTTGCACTGCGGCTGCAACACTATTGTCGTTTATGGAGATATACCCGAAAGACGTTCGACAAAGTTCGTTAGCCGTATAGGGATATATACGTTCGTGGATTGCAATGAGTCTGCAAACCAAGTGTGTTATTCTCTCATTTATTTAACGTATTCATATCCAATTAGATATACCTATTATAAGTAATTTATAATAGTTCATTTATTCTGTGAGGTAGTACAAATTTTTAATTTATAATTTAAAAAATGTAGAATTACGCTTTTTTCATTAAATTAAATCTATTAGTTTTGGTGGTTGCGCAAACTTGCAAACCATAGCAGAAACCGCCAATGTGTTTTGTAATAATTCACTTTCAATTTTTTTAAATTAATTTTGATGTAAAAAATAAATTCAAGTATCAGATATTGTATTGTATTTAAATACATATTTGTTTTTACTGAATTTGAAAGTCTATTTCCGATAGAATGCAAAAGTAATTCTTGTAATTTCACAGTCTATGTTTCCTATAATCCATACAGTAAATATAGACAGGAAGCAAAATTCTGTGGGGAAAAACAGATAGAAAAAAATTGCGTACCATATGGTATGCATGTTATTAATAGGGCTGCCCATTCTCGATTACAAGTCTGTTACGTCGTTTCAAAGCTATTGGATAAGGTTACAAATCATTGTAACTAATGTTACGCTTTAATTTCCAGTTTTAGTTTTCCCTTATTTATTGTTAAGTCCCGGTATCTTAATTTGTTTGCGAATCATTTAAATACGTTCAACGGATACGTATATCGCTATCTGTGTTGAAGATTTGGTAACTGTATCACCCCCCTATCGTTTTCTATGCCAGCGGGTGATTGCGAGATTTGCATATTTTTCTACATCATCCTGTAGAGGACATCAAACCCTACAATTTGACACCTCAATCATCAAAATCCGACCAGTAGAAGCCGAGATATTCGCTTCAATAGGCGACCAGTGGAATAACCAACCTAATTCGCGCGATCGCTCACTTGTTCCTTATCTGATCCACGCGAACGTGCTCTCAGAGCTCTTTCAAACACCCGCGCGCACCCCGCTACCCCCGCGGCTGTTTAAAACCAATGCGTGATTTTAGCAGGCTTGTTCGCTGCATTTAGTTCAGCGCGGAGGGCGATATGATTCGGTCTATTTAATAATATTAGAGTGCGCGTGCTTCTGTTTTTGTGTATTGTTGACAATTTATATAAACTCTGTGTATTATGGAGGTGGTCTTTAATTTAATTAATGTGAAGAGATTCTTTAAATATTCATACGAAGAAAAGTTAGAATTAAAAGCAAAAGGTAGACCATTAGTAGATATCACTATTGAAAAAACTGGTGTAAGTGAGGGAAAAATTATACACGTAAATTTAGTATCGTTATTTATTCAAAGAACGAATGGATTTGTGGATGCAACAAAAAAAATGCTTTATATTGTTTTCCCTGTTTACTTTTGGTGGCGATAAAGCTTGGACGGAAATAGGGGTCACGGATCTAGAGCACTTGAGTTTGAAAATAAAAAGACATGGGAATTCTAAAAGCCATCTTCATAATTGTATGGAATTTGCGTTACTAGGGTCAACTAATATTATGGCTCAACTAGATTCTGCTTATTGGGTAAATATACAGAGACATAATGAAAATGTGTCAAAGAATCGGTATATTTTATCAAAAATTATTAATTCTATAAAATTTTGTGGAGCTTTTGAATTGGCCCTTCGGGGACATGATGAGAGCTATACTTCCTAGAATCCGGGGATATTTCGTGGACTTATTAATTTTTCGGCTGAATTAGATGCAACTCTAAGTGAGCACCTAAAAAATTGTTCGGTATTTAAAGGCACTTCCAAAGAAATACAGAATGATCTGTTACAGTGCATACTTGAAGTCTGCCAAGAACAAATAATTGAGGACATTAATAATTCTCCGTTTTTGGCGATCATGGCGGACGAAAGAACGGATGTTGCTGCAAAAACTCAAATGGTACTTATTTTTAGATATGTTCGTGATGGTGAGCCAATTGAACGTTTTTGGAACTACGTCATTCCTGAAAAATGTGATGCAGAAACACTTAACAAAACAATTTTAAGTGTCATAGATGCTTTAATTCAAAATTCACCTAACAAACTGATTGCACAGAGTTACGATGGAGCAGCGGTGATGAGCGGACAACACGCAGGCGTTCAAGCATTGATTAAAAAAAAGTACCCTTTTGCGCACTATGTACATTGCTATGCCCATCAATTAAATTTAATTATATCTAAAGCTGCTTCTGCAAATTCGCAAGTACGTGTATTTTTTGGAAATCTACAAGACATTCCCGGCTTTTTTAATAATTCACCCCAACGAGTAGAAGTGTTAAACAAGATTGTAAACAGAAGGATCCCCCACAGCGCTACAACCCGTAGGAATTTTAATATCAGGACCATGAATGTTGTGTACGAAAATAGGGCCTCTCTCATTGAGTGTATGGAAGAAATAGAAGAACAATTCTCCAACAACACAGTCTGTAGTGCAGCCGCCTCTATTCGCCGTACATTAAATGATCCGATCTTCAATTTTTGGCTGACTTTTTTCCATCATGTAATGCCCCATGTAGATATCCTGTTTAATCAATTGCAGCAAAGAAAAATTGAACCCACTCTAGTAAAAGACGCTATCGAAAATTTTGAACGCAGTATAGGCCAAGTTCGAAATAATATTGACAACATCATAAGTGAAGCATCAGATTTAATAAGCGATGAACCACCACCAGAAAAACGCAAACGTCCAAATAACAGCAGATTTAATCATCGAATTTCGGCTTTAGAGGTGTGTGATGTTATTCTAAATTGTGCAAAAGATCGATTTCATTTTAAAGAGCATCTAGTAGTGGCATCACTTTTTTTCGGAATGCTTTGGAGAGTATTGCAGTAAATTTCCTGAGGACAAACTCACTTCCGCATGCCCCTATTATCCCACCCTTGATAAAGAAAGATTACGAACTGAATTGTCTGTTATTTACTCAAGAACTGATTGTAGATCTTTAAAAGGCGCACTACCTCTTCTAAAATTTTTAATAAAAAACAATCTGGGAGATACGTTGAAGGAGACTAGAAAATTATTAGAAATTGTAATAACAACTCCCATGACAACATCAGAGGCCGAACGATGCTTTTCAACACTAAATCGAATTAAGACGTTTCTCAGAAATTCAATGACCGAAGATCGTTAAACATCTCTTTCCATGCTATCTATCGAAAAAAAGTTTATCTCCGAAATAGACAATTTTAATGACAAAGTGATAACAAAATTTGCAAATCGAAAAGAACGTAGAATAGATTTAATTTATAAGAAATAATTTGTTAGTAAAGTAGTGCTTAGTGACTCTTATTTTTTTGTGTGGCAATTGACAATCGTTCCAGAAATCCATTACTTTAGTGCGGAAGGCGAAGAAAGCACGATAAGATCGTTGGGAGACAACCTCTTACTGCCCGTGCAAGGTAAATTTTTTTGTAAAACTTGCAGAACACCTTAAAATTTTTAGCACGAGCCGCCACTGATATATAGTAAATTCAATTTGTTGGCGATTTAAGGTCTGGTTTTATTTCAAAATGTATATATTTAAAACAATCCTACATGTTTCAGCAAATGATGCCTTTTTCAAGGAATATAAATGACAGTATATTGCCGAAACATGTAGGATTGTTTTAAATATATACGAGGTACATTCAAGTTCTAAGGCCTCCGATTTTTTTAACTACTCACCCCAAAAACTATGAAATTGGTGTTACTTCTCGACGTAATCTCCCTGCAGACGCACACATTTTTCACAACGTCGACGCCATGATTCCATGGCCGCGGCGAAGGTTTCTTTAGGAGTCTGTTTCGACCACTGGAAAATCGCTGAAGTAATAGCAGCACGGCTGGTGAATGTGCGGCCACGGACAGTGTCTTTCATTGTTGGAAACAGCCAAAAGTCACTAGAAGCCAGGTCAGGTGAGTAGAGAGCATGAGAAATCACTTCAAAGTTGTTTTCACGAAGAAACTGTTGCGTAACGTTAGCCCGATGTGCGGGTGCGTTGTCTTGGCGAAACAGCACACGCGCAGCCTTTCCCGGAAGTTTTTGTTGCAGTGCAGGAAGGAACTTGTTCTTCAAAACATTTTCGTAGGATGCACCTGTCACCGTAGTGCCCTTTGGAACACAATCGGTAAGGATTACGCCCTCACTGTCCCAGAACATGGACACCATCATTTTTTCAGCACTGGCGGTTACCCGAATTTCTTTTGGTGGCGGTGAATCTGTGTGCTTCCATTGAGCTAACTGGCGCTGTTTCTGGATTGAAAAATGGCATCCACGTCTCATCCATTGTCACAATCGACGAAAAGAAAGTCCCATTCATGCCTGGGTTGCGCGTCAACATTCCGTCAGCATTCGTGGCACCCACCTGGAGGACACTTTTCGCATTTTCAGGTCGCCATGCAGGATTGTGTGCACAGAACCCACGGAAATGCTAACACTGGAGGCGATCTGTTCAACTGTCATTCGGCAATCCCCAAAACAAGTCTCTCCACTTTCTCGATCATGTCGTCAGACCGGCTTGTGCGAGCCCGAGGTTGTTTCGGTTTGTTGTCACACGATGTTCTGCCTTAATTAAACTGTCGCACACACGAACGCACTTTCGACACATAGATAACTCCATCACCACGTGTCTCCTTCAACTGTCGATGAATTTCAATTGGTGTCACACCACGCAAATTTAGAAAACGAATGATTGCACGCTGTTCAAGTAAGGAAAACGTAGCCATTTTAAGTATCTAAAACAGTTCTCATTCTCGACGCTGCCGCTACAATTCCATCTGCCGTACAGTGCTGCCATCTCTGTGACGTATTGACAACGAACGCACGCTCATTTTAAAACAATGCACATGCTTCTATCTCTTTCCAGTCTGGAGAAAAAAAATCGGAGGCCTTAGGACTTGAATGCACCTCGTACATTTTAAAGTAAAACCAGACCTTAAATCGCCAATAAATTGAACTTACAAAGGTTACGAAATAATTATATTTATATCGGGTGTCTCAGCGGGAGGTTTGTTTTTGAAATTCGCGCGAAATATGGTTAAGTTGGTACTACAGCGGTGAGATTTAACAGTTAGCATTGTGAAGTCTTGACATCTCAAGAATGCAGCGCTTTACAAACGAGAAACGGGTACTTATTGTGAAAACCTATTGCGAAAATGGAGAATCTATCGTGGGTACATTTCGCATTTTACGTGATAATTTTGGTATTCATAATCGCCCAAGTAAGACCACGATTACGAAATTAATTGAAAAGTTTGAACGCACTGGTTCTGTGGCAGACGTAAAAACACCTCTGCGTCCTCGCAGCGGTCGTTCGGCTGAAAACATAGCCGCAGTGGAAGAAAGTGTGCCGATGATGCGCGCACCTCGATTCGTCGTCGTGCACAGCAATTAGACCTTTCCAGAAGTACTGTGCAGCGTATTTTGTCCAAGGATTTGCACTTACACGCATACAAGTTCCAATTGACGCAGACATTGAAACCAGCCGACCATGGACAGCGCCGTGAGTTCTGCAATTGGGTGTTAGCGATGCAACAGGATAATCCCGATTTTGCGACACAAATCATCTTCAGTGATGAAACGCATTTTCAACTTAATGGTTACGTTAACAAACAAAATTGCAGAATTTGGGGCGCTGGGAATCCTCGTGTGATTGAAGTACAACCTATGCACCCACCACGAGTCACTGTTTGGTGCGCATTTTGGGCCGGCGGTGTAATGGGACCATTTTTTTTTTGAAAACTCTGCTGGTGCCGCGGTAACCGTCACTGGTGATCGTTAACGTGACATGATAGCCCATTATTTGTGGGCTGAGTTGGATGGTATGGATGTGGATAACTTCTGGTTTCAGCAATATGGTGCCACCAGCCACACAGCGAACCAAACAATTGAGTTATTGCGCACAAAGTTTCCAGGCCGTGTAATTTCTCGTCATGGCGATCAAAATTGGCCACCAAGATCGTGCGATATCACGCCGATGGACTTTTTTCTTTGGGGATTTTTGAAAGGAAAGGTTTATGCTAACAATCCTCAAACACTTCAACAGCTGAAAGACGCGATTCGAAACGCGATTGCTGAGATGGTGCCGCAATTGTGTGCAAGAGTCATACAAAATTTCGTCAACAGAATGGACATCTGTCAACGTAGTCGCGGCGGCCACTTGTCAGATATTGTGTTCCACATGTAATGTCCATGTCTGTACTTTATCATGAATTAAAAACATTGACAATTTTCAACAATCTAATGTGTTTAATTGCAACTTCAAAAACAAACCTCCCGTTGAGACACCTTTATATATATACGAGAAAAAGTAAATAATTCAATATTCTTATGTTATACAAGACTTAATATATTACATTTTTATAAATATACAGATTAATTGTTTTTTGTCGTGAATATACGAGTTAATTGATTCTGGGTATTTTTTTCTTTGCCTTTGGTTTTTCCCCTTTAGAGATTTCTTTTCAGTTTTCAGGTATCCTGTGCAGCATTTTTGTATTAATATTTAGTAAGTATATAGCGTGTGTTTTGAGTAGTCCGTATGCGCATGCGCCGAAGAACGCGCAATCCTTTTTCTCAGTTTTCAGACTGAGCTTCTATAAGCAAAACTGAGTGGCGCTACCTTCTATCTATTATAGTCATCCATACCCGTCTCCACTGACTAAGTAAATAGAAGCTCCAAGACATTGTGCGATACGACTACGGTTTTGTTAGCTTTCGACCATCTTCAGACGCCATCGTTGCGCCTGCTTCTCGCGTAGGTAGCACTAATCAGTTCGATAGATGCGATCACCGTTGTTTCGACTTATAAATAGTGTTTCATTATACCATTTCAATTATAAACTTTAACGCAGTCAAATCGATGTCTATCGAATGTAATCAAGTGCCCACTTGATATCATCGTGGTATTTTTACTATGACTGCACAGCCATAGTAAAAATACCACGATTTAGACTGCCAAATGTATTTTTGCATTTCGTGGGATCCCTGACTAGCTATAGGGTTACAGTAAATAAATATAAATAATGATGAATATTAAAGTTTTAGAACAAATAAAAAACTCAAAACGAAGGTACAGAGAAGATACGCCAAAATAGAGAACTAATATATAGTGCGATAGAATCGCCATAACACTATCAATTATTAAAAGATTAGAAGCAAAAAGTCTTTCGTAAGGCTAATAGCAGTCATGGATAGATAAGATTTAAGATAGGCGAGCCAAATGTGGCCTAGATCACGAAATCGCTGTTACTGCAGCAGTCAGTCACAAGATGGTACTAGTTTGTTGAACGGAATCGCACTCTGGTGTAGACTGCCCAAAACCAAGCCGTTTGAGCAGATACGAAAGAAAGTGAAAGACGTGACAAAAAAATCATCACAGGCCAAAAACCAATCGCAGAACAACCTGAACAAGAGTTTCGAAAGTTCGGTCGATGCCGTACCTACCACAAGTGGTCTCTAGACTTCTTCAAAAAGCAGTGATGGCTGGTATTGCCATTTGCGTAAAACAGACAGTAGGATTAACATGCGATTCTGTACAAGATGCATGTGATGTGTGCATGAAGAGTGTGGGGGACTCGTTGTTGATGAAAGATATCATCATTTGTGTACACCTTCTGCGAGGATTAAGATTGAAAGACCGTTTGTTAATATTTTTTTAATATTTAGTTAATTGTACCCAACAGTAAAAACCAAAACGGGTTACAACATAACTCTAAATGTGTATAATAAATTTTAAAATGCAAGTTACATATTGAGTTCATTTCAGTTCAAAAACCAGAAAAAAGAAGAAAAAACTGACAAAAAATAAAACATCACTAAAGTCACTCTTAGTCCCTATCAAAATATCTTCATAGTAAGTATTGCCAAATTTTGCACATTTGAAATATGGGGCTCCTCAGCATAATTCCCGTGCGATGACGAACCGTGTGAAATTATCACGTTTCGCGGCCATCCTCGGAACACAGAAGCCAATATTTGACAAAAGTTGCATGCAGTCTACCTGGTTGTGAAAAAGTTTGTATAAAAATATTGCGAAAGTTGTCTCCCTACGTATTAGTAGAGAATCCAACTTGTGCTCATGTATAGATTTGTATGACTTGTATTCCTCTCTGGATACGAACTGTCTCTTCTGTAGAAGAGGTACTTTAAAAATCGTCTCTGAACTCTTTCTAATTGAATTTGGTGAGAGACGTAAGGTGGATGCCATATTATCGAAGCGTATTTTAATTTACTGTATCACTTATTGCTTCTTCCAAGTTGTTTATAGTTTTGTACACTTTGAGATTATTTGTATACGCGAGTGCAGAACATGAAAATAATTCGAATAGGTCATTAATAAAAATTAAGAATAAAAGAGGACTCAAATTGGATTCTTGAAGTACTCCTGATGTTGGGATAAATTCTAACGATTGATAACCATTTTAGTGTACGTAATTAACTTTGCCAGATAAGTATGAACCAATGAACGACATAAAGTTGTCACTAAAACCGATTTCATTCAATTTCCATCGAAGGATGTTATGGTCTATAGCAGGGGTGGCCAAGAGGTCGACCGCGGTCTACCGGTCGACCGCGAAGGCGATTTAGGTAGCCCCCAAGAGATAAATAAATAAACTGAAAAAGAAGACAAAAAAATCAAGTGTATTCGCGCCAATAACTACCTACGCGCTTTGGCCGTAGCGCAGTGCAAGTTACGCCATCTAGTTTCACTAGGTAGTACTAACTTGCCTAGAACAATATCGACGGCGGCGATGGAAGATTCGTGAAGACGCGCGAGCGAACGCTGTGTGGGTTCGCGAGTTGTTTCTCGAAATTTCAAGATGTCGCTAATCCCATCATATAATATAAATAGCTGGCGGAAACCACAGCCAGTCAGTTTGAATTCAGAAGCGATACGAAACGATAAAAAGTGCGTGAAGAGTCCTGGACTGAGTGCGTTTGGACAGACGTATGCGTTGTGACTGTGAATACCGAACTCTCGGTCGACATCGTTCGTTCCTCACGTGAAATTCGTCAGGCAGCGGCGTAACAATACTAAGTAACGTAGGGACCTTTGTGAGTTTGTGACTTTTATTTAATCAAAATGAGTGTGCCAGCTGGTTCAAGTGCAAAAAAAAGTAAGACTTACCATTATCACAGTGAGTGGGAAGAGGAATTTTTTTTCGTTATGGTCAACGACAAATGTGTGTGCCTAATTTGTAATTCAAGTGTAGCATTACCGAAAAGAGCAAATGTGGAAAGGCACTTTAAAACTACACATTCCAAATACGCCACAGATTTTCCATTTGGCAGTGAAATTCGGAAGGTAAAAGTACGAGAATTAAAAAGCAGCTTAAGTGCGCAACAATCTTTTTTTACGAAACCAGACTTGAAATCAAAAGCTGCTACACTGGCGTGATTTGCTGTTACGGAAATATTGATAAAACGAAAGAAACCTTTTGAAGATGGAGAAATGATCAAGGAAGCCATGCAGAGAGCTGGAGAAGTACTGTTTAATGAATTTAAAAATAAGAAAGAAATTATTTCAGCCATAAATGCCATTTCTCTGTCACGAAACACTGTGATGCGACGAAGTGAAGCCTTAAGTGGAAATTTGGAACAATTGCTTAAGGAAGACTTGCAAAAATGTAGTTTTTTGTCACTACAATTCGATGAATCCACCGATGTGACGGACACTGCTGAATTGTGCATTTTCGTGCGTCTAGTTTTTGAAGATATGACGTCAAAAGAATTCTATTCGAGCCAGAAGATTGCAAAGGCGTCAATTTCGAGCTTTACTTGAAGAAACTGAAGCCGAACACTCGGATCTTTTGCTACATACAGATGTTAGGTGGCTTAGCCGTGGTGCTTTTTTGAAGAGGTTTCGCCAATTACTGCCAGAAATCAAAACATTCATCCATTCGAAAGAATAAAATGTACCTGAGCTTGAAGATGAAAAATGGCTCATGAAGCTCGCCTTTCTTTGTGACATAACGGAGAAACTCAAACAGTTGAACTTAAATCTTCAAGGAAAAGACAGGAATGTGATTGATATGACAACTTTGATTAAAACATTTAAAAGTCAAATTTAAGTGCATGCATCTCAATTAAGACGAGGTGAACTAAGAAACTATAAAAACATGGAAGAAGAATGCACGCACAACTCAAATCGGGACTTTGAAACTTTCGCCAGACAGCTGGAGAACTTGCACCTGGAGTTCGAAAGAAGGTTTTTGGATTTCTTCGCTCTCGAAGAAGTGCTAAGTTTTATGACATTCCCTTTTAATGAAAGCAATGACCTTCACAGCTTGACTGCAAAAATCGGCAAGTTAACTGATTCTGAATCTGTTGTGGTGGAAGAAGAAATAATTAAAATGAGATGCGACATATTTCTGAAAGCAAGAGCATTTCGCAGTAATACTGATTTTTGGAAACCGATTTGCAAAGAAAAGTTCCCATGCCTAAGAAAGGTTGCCTTAAATTTGACTTCGTTTTTCGGTTCCACCTATCTTTGCGAATCGACATTTTCTACTATGAATACAATAAAAACCAAACATCGTTCTCGTTTAACAGATGCCCACTTAACTTCCTGTTTGCGCATCGCAGTTACTTCTTACACTCCTCAATATAATGAACTTGTGGAGAATATGCAGTGCCAAATATCCACCCAAAAACCTAATACAGAATGAACATTATGTATTTTGTTTTCAACGTATATAATAGAAAAATACTTACTAACTTATCGCGAAAATGTTTTATTTCTCTCTTGTAAACTCTACCTTAGAGTCGCCCGCAAGAAACATTTTTGAACACAAGTAGACCTCAGAGGTCAAAAGTTTGGCCACCCCTGGTCTATAGTATCAAAGGCTTTCGATACATCTGTGTAAATGACAACTAGTTGGCTTAAATCGTCAATGGCAATGCATAAATGAGAGATACATGCTAAATAGTTACAGTCGATTTTTTGGGTCATGCTGGAGAGGTGAAAGTTTTGATTTAAATTTGTTATAGACTACATTGTACAGAATATGCTCGAAAACCTTATAGCGAGGTATGGGTGTATATAATATATATAACACATACAACTTAAAAAGTTCTTGCATCCTTTATATACATTTAAAAAAATACACAAAGGTAAGTTACCTGATACATCGCTAAGTATCGATACTTAGCGAGTACTGAAATCGGTAAAGTATCGATGCTTTGGAATCGATACTTTTTGAATCGATACTTTGGAATCGGTACCTTCGTATCTGAGGTATCGGGGAATCGATACCAGTTATGGTATCAGGTATTGGACGATGTATCGATACTTCGCCGAGCCCTACTGCCCATAGTATATCACCTTTAACGATCCCATTAGCGTCTTCTTGAAAGTCTGCTTCAGAAAATGCGGAACGAGACATGGGCGCAATAGGTCCTGCATAGAAAAAGTTAAAAAAAAGTAGCTGATTCTTCTACTTCTGCTACAGAATCAGCAGTCTACCAAGCGGGCGATGTAAACATCTTTAAAATAAACAGCACAAAGAAAGTAAATTGCACAAATGTGCAAAAAAACGATATAGTGTTACAACATATTCTTTTACAGGCGGAAGCGGTACACGGGAAATTGTCTAACAGACGAAATGAAGACCCTACGAAGAGCCAAAATAAACTGGCACATTGCAAGAAATACCGTAAATATTAAAAAACGAATATATTGTCAATGATGACTCATTACATAATCACGGCATACAATTAATAAAAACTATTTTAAAAACATACTTTGAAATTAGGATGCATCACGAAGCTAAACGCTTGCAATCAGATGTTGTGAAAGTAAGAAGCTTGCTCACAAAAACAATTTTATTTCAAAATCAATTGATAATTTTTGTTTTTTTAATTTTTTTAATCTGTTTTATTTTTTATTTAGTTAAGTATAAAAATAACAATGATCAAAAGTAAACTTTTATGTAATTACACGAGTGTATGTTATTTTATGCCCCATTTTTCAGCCCGCCACTGCATGGTTGTCCGCTCGTTCTGTCCCCGCACTCCTGATCTATACATATTGCGACCACTTACCTCACCTACAAACTGAAATCACACTACCTCTAGTATATTTCAATCTCTTTGGTTTATTCCAGAACTACACCTCTCTAATTTAGTGGTATATTAAGTATGATATTATTATGGGAAATTATTAGTAAAGTAAAACCAAGAAATTAAAATTGGATTATATATTACACTATATAATATACAAACTTTTAAAAACTACTTTGTACATGATTCAACTAAGGAAAACGTATCAACAATTTTTTAATGCTTACGTAATAATAATCATAAATAACATCTATAAATTGCATTAATACATTATTTACATGATAAAATTCAGCATACTAGAAAACTTTTGTAAATTGTATAGAAGAAACGGTAGCAAAATTATTTTTCTTAATACTTATATATAAAAAATCCGTACCTTCAAAAATTATTTAGTAAATTTAGCACAACCCGAAAATAATGCACTAAATGTATGCAGATTATTCTTATAAATGTATTTGATAATGGCGATAATATCAATTATTAACAGGAAATTTGATGGAATTATATATTAACATTGAATATTTATTTAACTCTATCATTTAAATTGACAAATCTTTTACTTTACTTGTCACATAAGATTCATTTGCATGATTATAATATTTAATTTATGTATAGACAAAAGTATATACAAATTGTAAATAGTAACGTATTAATTCTGTTTTTTTGAATTTTTTTTCAAATCTTTCGTCTAGGATGTCACATTATTATATCAACAAAAATGACTATGATCACTGCTTTCTGAAATTGTGAAACATTTTTTTTAAATTAATTTTAAAGAGCGAAATACTGCAATCACCAGTACATAATAAGCTGTATTATTCGATAAAGAAGTCTGCATAATAATGTAGATGGCTGTTATTACAGGTTAATATCCTATTAATAAAACAGGTATTTCGCAAATTGCGTGATTGCAAATCAGTAATTTTCATATTTTAAAGAAAAGTTTTAGAGATGTTTTGGTGGGACGGTAAGTATTCGATAGTTTTTTTTATGATAAAACACCATATTGTTTCTTCAAAACCTAAATTAATAATTAAATGAAGTTAAGTTGGAGGAAATTAATTTCATATTAAATAAACACTTTTTGCGCATTTTTTTTTGTATTTTTTCTTTACTTAATTCTTTTACTTGCGAAGAGAATAGTACGTTAAACTTTGATTTTAAAATCTCGTATCTGGATTTGCAATGGATTGGCTTTAATTGTTAAAGATTTGTAATCTTTAAACTATCAAATCCTATTAGTTTCATTGGAGTACATTTAATTTTATTTAAATTTAAGTTCTAAAACTAAAATTGTATTTTATGTTCCAATCTCATAATTTGTTTTATTTATAACACTTCCAACATTTTAGTGTTTCGGTTTGCTGCGGTAAGAGAAGTGTAACTTTGTTCCAACTCGTTAAGAAAACCGTACAGTTGACGGTCCGGCCTACATGCGCAATGTGAATATTTCTTCGCGTTTTCTTCAGTGCGCAGGTACTTGACTGTCACTCTACGGTTTTCTTGACAAGTTGGAACAAACCTAATTTTAGCAAAAGTACGGAGTTGTGATGCCATTAACGATTACTAAAACAGTGAAATACAAATATAATATACTAATAGTAATAATTTATAAATAGAGTTGTCAGATTTTTCCGCATATTCCAGAATCCTACTTAGTATAAGTTAATATATACGTGCGAACGTTTTCAAAACGGGTTCTATAAAGAACACGTGTTTGTATGAAATAAAAACTCAGCATTTTTGTGAATATATGTCCGATAAGATTTAAGTATTAACAAAGAAATTACTTATTGTAAGAGATGTTTACGAAAGGTTTTCATTTTTTTTACGAGACGCATCCAGTTACAAAAGAAAGATTGCGAATTTGAAGATAAGCAGGTTCATTGTATACATTATGTTAGGTCGTGTATGCCAGCCAGATGCTTATATTTTAGTTAAGCATTGATCTTGACGCGAGACGGTTGAACTTGTGATGTTATAAGCACATATATAAATACGCGATGTATATTGAAAACATTAATTATGAGAAATAAGAATTGACCTATTTCAGCGTTTTCGACAAATATCATTAGTTTTGAAGTTACTGGATTTATTCCATTAGTAGTTTTTACACAGTATAACACGATCGTAAATGGAATTTTTGTATATCCATTCAAAAAGTTTGCCCGAAATATTTAGAGCTGGATTGTACACGATACAATATAAATTCTGCCTTAGAAGATTCGCTTAAGGTCTATTTAAGCTCGATCCACCTCAAGAAAATGAAATAAATATAAACAAAGATTACGCAGGTTCGTCAGGTAGAGAATTTACAACGCAACTAAGGCTAATCTAATATTTCGTCGGTTTGAGCACTTCTTCCTCTATGAGAAACATTTTGACTTAAACATGTTATAATGATATATGTTGGGAGATGTTTCAGTTGATATAGATGTAAAGCAAACGAAACAAATATGTAAGCACATATCTGTATACCTCCTTGTTTCTGTCTTATTGTCTATAAGCTATAAGAGAGAAACACGTGTCTTTGGCTACAGTGAACGTTGGAAGATACGAGGTGTATGTCCATGTGTACAAATATAGATATGTGTTTACATATTTGTTTCATTTGTAACAAATGCATAATGCGTGCTTACGTACTGATGTACTAAATCTCTTTGGTATAGATGTGCAAACTTCAAAGCACAAGAAATAGTGAAGAATTGCCAGAAACATATACTGTTGTTCCGTTAAATGATGCTATGATAACGGTTCACCACACTAGACTCTAGATAAGGATAACAGTTTAGTAACTGTTATCCTTTCTTTTGTCGTAAAAGAAAATATATCAATTGCTATGTACATAATATACTGAAAAAATGATTGGTCCTTTAAACTGTAGCGTAGCTTGCCAAGCGCTTTTATCTAAGTTTTTAGCTTTAGTTTGTCAAGAAAGGCTTGAGCGCGTATGAATGCGAGGAAAGTTTAAAATCGGCATTTGGGGACCTCGCACCATCATTGGCCACTGTTTATAGACGGTAGAAAGAATTTGAACGAGACTGTAACTACGAGGTTGTAAAGATTGGATTCTCGCGATATTGTACGAAGCATTTGAAATAGGTTGTAGCTCGGTTTCTACCCCATCATCTGACAGATTTACAAAAAGCAAAACGTGTTATAATTTGTCAAGAAACTTTAGATATGTTGAAAGCTGGAGGCCATCAAATTATTTCTAAAATTGTAACTGGCGATCAAACGTACATACCGTTTTTTATGTTCCCACTCGCCAAGAAAGCCGAATTTGGATATATGAAGATGAGGAAACCCCTACGATGGTGAAAAAATAGCGAGCAAGTAATGTATGCAGTATTTTTTAGAAGTACGGGTTTGGTGGCTGCAATTAAATTAGAAGAGCAGAAGACAGTTATCGCTAAATGGTATGTTGAAGCTTGTTTGCCTACTGTGTTCAGTAAAATGCCATGAAAGGGAATTATGTTACATCATGGTATCGCGTCGTCCCATTCAGCATTGATAACTGTTCAGTATTTAGCTGAAAACAAAATCAAAGTTATAGAACATCCTCCTTACTCACCGGATTCGGCGATGTGTGACTTCTCGCTATTTTTTGAGCTTAAAAAATATTTGAGAGGGAAAAGGTTCCAGTCAGAAGAAGAGATTAATATCGCCGTTAAGTGTTCTTTTGATAGTACCCCTAAAGACAGCTGGCTGAACGCTTTTGAACTATGGAAGGAAAGAATGGTTAAGTGTATGATTGTTGATGGCAATTACTTTTAACATATTTAAAATAAAAATTCTGAAAACTGCATCAATCTTTCTATTCTCAATAATTGTAGCTTGCCCCTCGTATGACTTACTTGAGATACGAAAAAAATTTAAAATGTCAAAATCCCCAGACTTCTAATTATTTTAATTCAATGCCCTTTGTCTAATTTTCATTTTACACTTTATACGAGATATTCTTAGAAATATATAGATATATCAGCACTGTCAAATCATGAACGTTATAACGGATGTCTATTAATGATTGAAGCCGTTTCGTCAAATCAGGGAAATTTCTTAGCTTAGCTGAGAATTATATTTTGCCAAACAAGCAATGTTTTCGAAAATAAGCTTTTCAAATTTGATATGAATTAATCGTGAATTAATTAATGGAAGCAATTGAACATGCAATTCAGGCTATGACTCGGGAAGAACTTTAGCATGCTTTTCGAAATATGAAGTGGAGAATTATGTCTACAGTATCGGGGTCACCATTTCCAACTTCTTTTGTATTGTATCATTAATAATAATTTTAAGAAGAATGTATGTTTGTGTTTTTGTCATAACAAGATTTTAAAATTTATTTTGTCAATTAATTAAAATTATCAAATATTTGCAATAAATATTTCCGAAAAGTAAATTGAACTATATCGATGAAAACAAAATTCATTTATTTCATTTATTGGTTTTATTGAACTGCTATTTTCTAGTAGAAATCTGATTATTTTGATAATTTATTTTTTAAAGAGTATATGACATAAATGCATACTTCCTATAATTACTTGCTTTGAATTAAAACCAACAAAAATACATTTTTCTAAGTACAAATTATTGCCCTTTCAGCGTTTACTTTACTTGGATAGTTTTGTTACTATTATTTTGCAAAAATCTTTTATTCGTTAAAAGAGTAGCAAAATAAGTGATTGCCATAATTATACAGGTTGTCCTTGAAAGAAAAAGACAATGTTTCAAAAATAGAAAGATGAAATTATATAGAATATGAATCGCGAGAAAAAATATACAAAAATATTTGTTCCGCCATTGCATTTCAAGAAGTGCATGTTACGACTATAACATAAAGAGTAGGGGGAAGCGGGGCGGGTTCTTGACAATTATTCACGTGGTATGGAGGCGCGTCTCCACGCTGAAGGCGGACACTTCTAATATTTCACCTGAGCTTTCCACCTGTTTCACTGATTTACAATCTGGTTCTTTTCTGAACCAACAATTTTTACATTTAAAATAAAAGTTTAAATTATTCACAGCTGAATTTTCGTACGTAATCGTATTGAGGTTATTCAACCCTTCGCATATAAAGCTTGTTTAAACAATGTTATCTTGTAAAGTTTTTATAACATCGACATCTATTATTGTCCAGTATTGTGCGTGTAAATTCAATAGAGGTACTATTTATAGACATTCTGAATTCATACGTATTGTGATTGACTCACAATTTTTTGGATTCATATTCTATATAACTGAATACATAAGAATGACAAAGGCCCAAGTCTTTTGTATACTATATTAGGTTTTACTCATAAATCAGTTTATTTCAGTCTTTTCTACTAATTCTGTTAATATAAAACCCAAGTCCGTCTTGTAGGTGGTGGTATAATAAGCCGAGGAATAACGTTGGAGCATAAAATGGGCCCAAGTCCTAGACTAGGATCTTTTGCTTTCGCAAGTTTCTACGGGACTTGGCCCTGTTTATGTACATATCTCATTAGTCATTATGCAAAATGGAGGGCGATAGTGCGGAAGTTTATGGTAAAAGAGGAAGGAATGAGAAGGAATGGATGGCAAATGTTCGAAAGGAACATCGAGTAGAAGGAAAACAATATATTTCTCGACGTAACCAAATTGAAATAAATGCAGGTTTTTCACATGTTTAAATAATATAACCTAAAAATAATGTAGACCGAAATTTATTATTTTTGTAACATTTTAGGTGTCGCAGGAAGTGTCTCTAGATGCCTCTTCACCAAAAGAAACATTTTCTCAAATACTTCAACAAATTGGTCGAACAGAAAAGTCGGGATGTACGAGGTGCATTCAAGTTCTAAGGCCTCCGATTTTTTTTCTCCAGACTGGAAAGAGCTGGAAGCATGTGCATTGTTTTAAAATGAGCGTGCGTTCGTTGTCAATACGTCACAGAGATGGCAGCACTGTACGGCAGATGGAATTGTAGCGCAGCGTCGAGAATGAGAACTGTTTTAGATACTTAAAATGGTTACGTTTTCCTTACTTGAACAGCGTGCAATCATTCGTTTTCTGAATTTGTGTGGTGTGACACCAATTGAAATTCATCGACAGTTGAAGGAGACATGTGGTGATGGAGTTATGGATGTGTCGAAAGTGCGTTTTGGGGGGGCGACAGTTTAATGAAGGCATAACATCGTGTGACAACAAACCGAAACAACCTCGGGCTCGCACAAGCCGGACTTTCTTTTCGTCGATTGTGACAATGGCTGAGATGTGGATGCCATTTTTCAATCCAGAAACAAAGCGCCAGTCAGCTCAATGGAAGCACACAGATTCACCGCCACCAAAAAAAATTCGGGTAACCGCCAGTGCTGAAAAAATGATGGTGTCTATGTTCTGGGATAGTGAGGGCGTAATCCTTGCCCATTGTGTTCCAAAAGGCACTACGGTGACAGGTGCATCCTACGAAAATGTTTTGAAGAACAAGTTCCTTCCTGCACTGCAACAAAAACGTCCGGGAAAGGCTGCGCGTGTGCTGTTTCACCAAGACAACGCACCCGCACATCGGGCTAACGTTACGCAACAGTTTCTTCGTGAAAACAACTTTGAAGTGATTTCTATTGCTCCCTACTCACCTGACCTGGCTCCTAGTGACTTTTGGCTGTTTCCAACAATGAAAGACACTGTCCGTGGCCGCACATTCACCAGCCGTGCTGCTAATTGCTTCAGCGATTTTCCAGTGGTCGAAACAGACTCTTAAAGAAGTCTTCGCCGCGGCCATGGAATCATGGCGTCGACGTTGTGAAAAATGTGTAAGTCTGCAGGGAGATTACGTCGAGAAGTAACACCAGTTTCATAGTTTTCGGGTGAGTAGTTAGTTAGAAAAAAAATCGGAGGCCTTAGAACTTGAATGCACCTCGTATATCTCATGGGTGGTATAAAATCTAAAGAAGTTATTCGTAGACGATCTCGAAAAAACAAGGAGAATCTTGCTACCCGTAAGGCAATGTTTACTTATACTGTAAGTTGTTATTACATAATACGTCACTTTTTTAACAGGTGTGCTTGTAGGTTAATATTGGCGATATTTCCAAAGTTGTGTGTCGTTCAGGTTATCCCAGTTTGTTCGGCGTAAGTGAAAAACGTATAAGGCGTTTAAGTTCTGCTGTATTAGAAGAAAAAGCACCTGTTGATCAAAGAGGTCGTCACAATAATCGTCTGTTTGTGAAAACAGAAAAAGTAAAATTAAAAATTCGTAATCACTAGGGAACGGACATTCTTACCACATGACTCGGCGTAATTCAATGAAGTATTTGTTAGACTTACCCGACCATCTGGTCCGCAGCGTTAACAATGCACAAGCCCGCTATTGTATTCGGAGAATATATTCCATTAGACGCAATTGGCAATTGGAAATGTTTATAAACTTCTTGAAAATGTTTATAAACTTCGCTCAGAACATCCCGGCGTAATACAATGAAGATTTTGTGTTTGACTTACTCGGACACCTGCTCTCGCCGCGATAACAATAACAATATGTGGTAAGAATGTCCGTTCTCTAGTAATCACATTGAAGAGGTTCCCTATCAGGAATCGCTTGATGGAAGAAACCGAACCAAACGTCGATATTTATGTCAAATTTGACATAAAAAAAGGAAAATTATCCTCTTCAATACAAAGTAATTCAGGAGGGCAAGAAAGCAGATCATATTAAGATACCATTATTACTTAAATTTTTCCGTGATCATTATAATTACGGTTTTGGAAGACCATGCACTGATGTGTGTGGTAAATGCGAAAAGATGAAAGTGAACATAAGTATAGAAAAAAACATAGTATTGAAGAAACCATTAGAAACAGAACTCAAGTTACACAAAACACAGGCTAAAATATTTTTTAGTAAATTAAAAGAGGCAGAGCAAATATCTGAAAGGCAAGATGTGGAATTCTTATGTTGGAACTTTCAGCAAAATATTCTATATCCCCAGTTCAGAGTTTCCTAAATATTTTACCTTCGTCAACTTTAGCTTTATAACTTTTGCGTATACAGCGCCAAACGAAAAGATGAAGTGGTGTTTTCATGGCCAGAATCTGAAGGAAATAGGGGGCGTTAATGAAGTCCTGACTTGTCTCAACATTTATATTGAAAATCCACAAACAGTGGAAAAACTGTATTTATTTTGTGACGACTGTAGTGGTCAAAACCAGAATACCTATGTAATAAATTATTCCTTCAGTTTGGAGTATCCAGGGCGGTTTGATAGCATTGAATTCCGCTTTCCGGCGAGGCTATATAGGCTATTTTCGGTATTGAAAAATGGAAAGCTGAAAAAGTTCAGTCATACACAGAGTCGCAAGATATCATCTCACAAAAATTTACTATAAAAAACTACAGTATCAAAATTTTTTAGATTATAAAAGACATTACGATGGCATATTTAGAAAAAAATTTCCAGGAAAAATATTAAATGACAAAATATAAAATTTTCCAAATATCATAAAAATGAAGTAGAAGTAACTGTGTTAATGTCGGGGCTTTTAACAAAACGATTTAGGTTATTAAAACCGAATACTACGGTTACTACTGTACCTTCTACACATCTTTATGATCAGCAGCTTAAAGTAACGAACTCCAAATTAACTAACGTGCTCGCATTGATTCGCTATTTGGATGAAGACAAGCGAGAATATTATGCAAACCTACAACCAATAGCAGGTGGTCTGAGCAGAGACGGAGATGAAGATGATCAGTAGTCAGATTATGAATGATTTTCTCTATGTACTTTTTTAATTTTTACATGAATAAACGATATTTTGTGTTGAGGTTGTTTATTTTAGTATTATTCTTTGCAAGAAGTACCTTTTAAGAATGGCAAGGGCCCAACTACATAAACTTTTAAAAACTATTTTCAGTAGTCAAAATTGTGTTTGTGGTTACCATTATGTTACCATATGATTTTACATTAATTGTAGTACACATAATCAGGTATAGCAAGCGACAAGTAAGATGGCGGGAGGAGGGGGTGCGTAGAAGCCATTTTTATAAGCGTCCGCCGTATTTTACTCTAATAAATTATTAATTTATTAAGTTATAGATGTGTAGTTTACGCCACCTAAGGTATCTTGCAAATTGATATAAAACTAAATACAAATCTCCCCAATACTTCTAATCCTGCGCGAACTTACCCCTCCGCTCGCCAACTTATTTGGCGCTTGCTATACTCGTGGATAAAGTAAAATAGATAAATTCCTTAAGTCATAATATTGGGACTTGGGCCCTTGTCATTCCTGTGTATTCAATTGCATCTTTCATAGGTTTTCCTTTTCTTTCAAGGACACCCGGTATATAGCCTCTCTTGAAAGTTGCTGGTAGTGAATATTCATGATTCAAATAAATCCAATATTATTCTACTGCTCAAACACTTTTTCCAAGTTATAAAATACATTGATGATTGGAAAATAAAAGTAAATGTAGTAAATCAATATGTCAATTTCATATGGCATTACATTATCCTTAATAGTTAGTGCAAATATCTAAGAGCATACTTTCCAACTTTTCTATTGAATTATGGAATATTTATATAATAATAATAATATTATAAAGTTCTACGTTAAGAAATGCAAAAAGATAAATGCAAATGTTACGTAAAAATGTTGTTAATCAGAATTACAAGGGGGTGTCAGAATATTAGAGGAATGGAGGAGTTGGAGGCGAGAGGTTTTGTGTGTGTGTGGACCTGGTACTAGTTGGTGATGATTATCAATACAATCGTCAATACTAAGTGACTGGTTCAGTGACAGAAAATTGAGTTTCGTGCCATGATGAAATTCCTCACTAGGTAAAGAAAACGTTTGTTTATGGGGTCTCTTGCCCTGGTAAAACAATGATTTATAAATGGCATAATCTATTCAAACAAGGCAGAGAGTTTTCTGCAGACGTTGTTGACAAAGTAGAAAAATTTGTTCTCGAAAATGCTCGTTTAAAAAAAAATCACCTACCACCGTTTTCAACATTCTCAATTAACACATCATGGCATGCCTAAGATCAATGCAAGATGGGTGCCGAGAATGCTCACACTGCTTCAGAAACAACGCATCGAATGTTTGGGTGAGTTTTTGAATTTGTGTTGCGAGGACAGGGATGAATTTATGAAGTGAATTGTTACTGGGGATGAACTTTGGGTTCATCACTATGAGTCTGAGTCAATGCATGAATCTATACAGTGGCACAAAAAAGGCGCAACACCGCCTAAAACTTCCAGGTGTCATAATCAGCTGGGAAGATTATGACTACGGTTTTCTGGGATTCAGAGGGTATTTTATTGATTTACTATAAGGAAAAAGGTGTTAGTATCACAGGACATTATTACACTACAATATTAGAAAAACTAAAAGATGCCATTAAAGAAAAAAGAAGAGGAAGATGGACTCAATGTGTTCTCCTTTTGCACGACAACGCACTCGTTCACAAGAGTCATGTTGCGATGGATGGCCTACGGAGGTGCCGCTTCGCAACACTAAGCCACCTTTCCTTATAGTACAGATTTGACTACGTCACATAATTATTTATTTCCAAAATTGAGCAAGGAAAAAAATTTACTGATGATGAAGAAGTGAAGTCGGTTATTTCCGTCTATTTTACAGGCCTTGACAAAACATTTCTTTTTGATGGTATAAATAAATTATTTGAAAGATCTGAGAAATATATTAGGATTAAGGGAGAATACATCGAAAAAGAAAATTGAATTTGTGTTTAATTTCAACCCCCTTCTTCGTCATTCTGCTAATATTTTGATTCCCCCTTCGTAGCAATTAGAATTACATGGTGCCATCAAAACAAATGTAACTGTTACCTGATTGAAAGATGTTATTTTAGCATCACATTCAAATCCTCTGCTTATATAATTTTGTTAGACTTGCAATAATACATAATTTAGATACTCTCACAAAATAATGGAAAATATGACAAAGTGCAAACTGAAGTATCGAATATATAATTAATTATCAAGTAATGCACATGATATTTTAATCATTCAATTCTCCCATTAATAAATATTCTTATGTAAATAAAGTAGATACTGAAAATAAGTTTTAGAGATATAAATACATAAGTATACTAATAATACTATAACGGTATTTATTTAATTGGTAAGTATTTGCAATTAATAATTCCATCATATTTTCTTAATAAAAGAAGGAAAAGCAGGAAGACATATTGATGCTATTTATGATTTCGTTCAACAAATCCAAAACTAATTCGGAATTACTTAACGCTTCTCACAATTGTGAAAAATACTTTGTATTAATCGCATTTGATTTCCGAAAAATACAAACGCGCTGTTAAATTAAACTTAAAACTCGATTATCACACAAGTTACTTAATTTACATACAATAATCAAAAAGCGGCTGTAGTTGATGTATTGTTGTTATCCATTTACCGACGCGTTTTCATCGTTTGAAGTGTGTATGTTTTCGTGTATGATCGGAGGAATGTCATGTTATGGTTGTAGTGCGAACAACGGCGTTAACTCCAAGACAAATCGTAACCTTTCCAGTTGAAGCTGGGCGCTAAATGTACAGTTCTCTTCTTATAGAAGAAGGTTACGATACCGCGGTACGCCATTCTAGGAACTCCACTCTAAAATTTAGATTAGAATTAGTTATTGCCTGTAATACAGGGTGTCCAGAAACTCTCCTGACAAACGAAGACCGGAGATACCTCTGATAATTTTAAGACAATTAAACCCAAATTCACCTAGTCCGAAAATGCTTCCTAAGGGAGCTAGAGTTCTTTGAAGATGGCGCCTTGTATTTATTTTTTTTTAAATTCCTCCAGAACGCTTCTATTTAGAAAAACAAAAACTGGTATGCTTATTTATCCTCCAGAGATGAATCGATTCCATCAATTGCGAATTTCTAGTACCGGTCATAGGCGTCCGTTTTGGGTAGGTCAACGGTCATTTTAAGGCATAACTTTTTTGTCTTTAACTTTTAAGCATTTGTGGCACTAGATTATTAAATTTTCAGGTATTCCAGTACTAAAATGTACTCTTACTTTAAGTCGGTAGGATACACCGTTTTCTAGAAAAATCGATTTGTAAATTTTTCGTTTTTTCTTCATTAAAGTTCAATTTATTATGTACCTACTTATTTTTAGCGACGAAGTTGGCTTGGACTATCAAGGCATGGATGAAAATTAATTTAATAAATTAAAAACAAATTATTTATTACAATGGAACGAAACTAACTAAATAAACTAAACTAAACTAAACTAAATAAGTATCAAAGGTAGATTGTTACAAAAGTTGCTCGATGTGATAACCATTAGTATCTATGCATAAGTTTACCCTTTTGCTTAGAGAACGCCGAATTCTTGCAAAAATTCCAAAGTTATTTCTAAATTCGTTGCAAGCATCTTGTATCCTTAGCCAGAGTTGTGCGCGATTTTGTATCGGAATGGAATAAACAAATGCTTTTATGTATCCCCAAACACAATAATCGCAAGGATTCAAATCCGGCGACCTTGCTGGCCAAGCAACTGGACCGCCTCTTCCAATCCAATGGTCTTCGTAGTTATTATCTAGAAAGTCTTGTACATTCCTGCTAAAGTGGGCTGGACAGCCGTCCTGTAGAAACCATAAGTTTTGCCGAATATTTAAACGCACCTCATCTAACAAATCAGGTAAAATATTTTGCAGGAAATGTAAGTAATCAGCGCCATTTAAACGAGCAGGTAATTCCACAGGTCCAGGTAGATAATCGTCAACTACTCCTATCCAGACGTTTATGCTAAACCTATGCTGATGCTTAAATTCTTGAACAACGTGGAGATTGTCACCAACGTACGAATAATAATGTGCATTATGTACATTAAAAATTCCATTTTTTGAGAATGTAGCTTCGTCACCAAACAAAATGTTCCTGAAGAAATCTTCATCTTGATTTTTCTGATTTTGTAACCATCTAGCGAATTCTACGCGAGCAGGAAAATCTCCTTCTAGCAGTGCTTGCACCTTTGTAAAATGAAAAGGATATAAATTTTCTTTGTGTAAGATATTTCCTACGGAAGATTTTGAAATTGTGGGGTACATGGCAGATAGTCTTCGAACGCTAATTTCTGGATTTTCCTCAACTTCCATTAAAATAACATCTTCATGTTCTGCTGTTACATCATTATGTCTCCCTGTTTCATTATTTTTTGGGACCACTGAACCTGTTTCTCTTAATCGTTGATGAAGAGCTGTAAATGTTGAGTGAGTGGGATGCTGACGATTGGGAAATTTTTCAGCGTATCTACGTTGCGCCGCTCGAGCGTTACACCTCATTTCGCCATAAACTAAATGCATATCGGCGTATTCCTCATTAGTAAAAACCATTTTTTTTAAAATTGAAATCGTTGTGTTTGAATAACACAAAGTAAAAAATGAAAAGATAAACTTCGCGAACTGACAACAATTTGACAATGAAAAACGTAGGTTTTACTTCTGTTGGCAGTTCAGAGCTAACTATTGCAAAAAATAAAAAATTGAACTTTAATGAAGAAAAAAAGAAAAATTTACAAATCGATTTTTCTAGAAAACGGTGTATCCTACCGACTTAAAGTAAGAGTACATTTTAGTACTGGAATACCTGAAAATTTAATAATCTAGTGTCACAAATGCTTAAAAGTTAAAGACAAAATAGTTATGCCTTAAAATAACCGTTGACCTACCCAAAACGGACGCCTATGACCGGTACTAGAAATTCGCAATTGATGGAATCGATTCATCTCTGGAGGATAAATAAGCATACCAGTTTTTGTTTTTCTAAATAGAAGCGTTCTGGAGGAATTAAAAAAAAAATAAATACAAGGCGCCATCTTCAAAGAACTCTAGCTCCCTTAGGAAGCATTTTCGGACTAGGTGAATTTGGGTTTAATTGTCTTAAAATTATCTGAGGAAACTCCGGTCTTCGTTTGTCAGGAGAGTTTATGGACACCCTGTATATTTATGATATGATATACGATGTAGATTTAGTAATACAATTCTATTAATGATTTGATACATTTATTTCTTCAATATGAAAATGTTGCACAAAATGTTAATATGAGAAATGTTAAAAGTAATAACTAGACTGCGGAACCGCGCTATCCCGTATCGGGTGTGATTCATCGCTGCCGACAATGTACAATCGATCAACTTAACAGTATATATGAATGTTATGGCGCGATGGTATTGATAAAAGTTGTCTGTTTGTACGTATTTCAATGCAAACAGACGGAGCGTGAAATATATTTCGCCAGAGTCGTAATAAAGCCAATGAAATGTATATACGGAAATTTATTTTTAGGAAAATAAATAAAACACTGAAGTTAAATGAATTTAAACTAACTTGAATTGAAATTAATTCAAGATGTGTATACACAAAATGCATTTACTTTATACAAAATTATTTATAAAAAATTCAAAATATTGAAAAGTATAAACTTGAAATTAATTATATCACCTATAATTAAAGTGAATGCTTTGTCACACCACAGTAAACATCTTTTATTCACATTAATTATTAAAATATATTCTAAACTTTGTCCTGTAAAGTGCGTTCTTTTATTGGACAGTATGTCTTTAAATATAGAAAAACTTCGCTCAACATCAGAGCTAGTGAGTGGCGCATAGAAATAATAATCTTTAAATTTAATATATCTACCGATTTCCGTATTTTGAACATTACTACAAAAGCCTTTTAGGACACTAAAATCAGGGTTATGAGCTAATATTGCATTATACTTATTATTAAGCGAAACCGACTCTGTCTCTGCGCCTGCACGACTCATTAGAGGATAGCGTCTGTTCCGCAGTCTAGTAACAACAAAGTCATTGATGGCGTCCAGCAATTTGCTGAGTTGTAAACTAAAGATAGATGTTTGAGTTGGTTATGCAAAAGATTTAGAAAAGACGATGCCAAAGCCAGGTCAGAAACAATTTATATTAAACGGTAATGTGAGTATTTAGAAAAAAAACCTTGACCACACATTAGTTATAGAAAGTAATGCCAATACAAGAGCATTCTGCATATGGACATGAAGAAAAAGATATTAAAATATATAGGCTAGGATTGCTATGAATATTCCATCATATAGCAGTTTAATATATTTAACAATAAAAGACTACATATACACATACAGATAACATTAGTTTGATATAAAACAATTTTAGTTAAGCCAGTGGCGGCTCTTGATGACGTTCGATGTGAGCTGCTGCACGGATGAGACTGCTTCGTTTAAGCTTTCATATATACAGAGAAGCAAGTAACCGTACCGAAATCTTCCGAAATAGTTCGAAGTTGTCTCATCCGTGCAGCAGCGCACATCGTACGTCATCAAGAGCCGCCACTGAGTTAAGCTATTGTAAAGATCACTGTAAACACCTGATAACATTACTATAACGATTTAGTAAATCAAGTAATGTTATTAAAAGATATAATAATAAGTAGTGGCAGTGGACAGGGACGGCAGAATCGGCAACGTAGGCCCAAACTTGTGCAAAAAATAAACCTCATTTTATTTCTAATTATAAGATATAAGATAAGAATTATAAGATTTCTTAAAACAATTACACCAAGACCCCACTTAATGCGGGGTAAACCTTCCATCGTGGTAGAGCGTTATACGAAATAGCGTTAAACGATGTCGTCATGTAAATATATAATATGGTTATGGGAAAACGGGTAGAAAATTAAAAATATTGTTCAGGTATTTTGGAACTTAAGTCATTTAATATATTTTTTATAAATCTATAAATGGACAAAGCATTCATGACACCCCATCTTGCCTTTGAACTTCGATTAAAATTCTCATCATTTTCAATAAATTGGTTCATAATCTCTGTTAATTGTATCTAAACTGGTTTAAAAATGCAGTTGGTAGTTCTTTTTGCTCTTCCTCAGAATCGCTACTTTCGGCATTTTTTCGATCTTCTTGATTCGCCAACTCCTTGAGCTCATCATTAGAAATACTTTCTCCTTTGTCTTGCAAAATTTCTTCCAGATCTTACACATTTACCTCATCTAAACCTGCTCGTTTCGCTAAATCCACTATTTCGTTCATATCAACATCAGAATCTCTACTCATTATTCTTGCATAGATCTGACCAAATGTGCTTCCACACCCCTTTCAAATATTTTTCCGTTACCTCACTCCAATAAAAATGTATGTTTTCCACAGCATCCATGATATTGTACTCTTCCAAAAATCTCTTATCGATTGTTTTTCTTCTCCGTCCGTCAATCTAAATGTTCGCCGCAAGTAATAAGCTTTAAAATTTGATATAATACACTGATCCATGTGTTGAATTAAGGCAGTTGTGTTAGGTGGCAAGGAAACCACTTCAACTGGAATAGGTGTTTCTAATTCAGATAAATTCGTAGGGTGGCTTGGAGAATTATCTATTAAAAGTAGTGCTTTTGGTTCAAGTTCTTTTATCTCACAATATCGTTTCACAGATGGGCAAAAATGTTCAGTAAACTAACTCTGAAAATCTTCATATTTATCCATGATTTTTTATTAGATTCCAAAATTACTGGTAGTGTTGTTTTAGATATGCCCTGCATCGCTCTTGGGTTTTTGAAGTGAAAGACCAGTAGTAGTTTTAATTTAAAATCTCCGTTGGCGTTGCCACCCAGCAAAAGTATTAGGCGATCTTTTGCGCCTTTAAATCCTGGTGCACGCTTTTCCTCACAGGAGAAATAACTTCTTCTTGGCATTCGTTTCCAAAAAAGCCCCGTCTCATCGACATTAAAAACTAATTCTGGAGGATAGTTTCCACGTTCAATAATCGTTTTTAATGTCACGAGGAATTCTGCCGCCACTTTTGTATCTCCACTCGCTGCTTCTCCTGTAATCTTTATATTACGAAGACTATGTCGGTGTTTAAATCTGTAAAAGTATCCCGCACTTGCAATGAAAGTTTTAGTTGTGTCACCTGTTTCACCTTGAATATGATTAAAAATTCTTTTAGCTTTTTTCATTATAATCGCTTGGTTTAATGGCATATTACGTTGAACTTCGTCATCAATCCATATGGAAAGTCGTTTTTCCATTTCCTCTATCTCATAATTTCTTGAACGAGTAATTCTAGTGGCAGATGTAGTTGTAGTCGTAGTTGCGGACGAGACTATCTTCTATTTGTTCTTAAGAATTGTCCTTATTGTCGAAGTCGACAAGTTTAATGCAACACCAATTTGAGATTGACGTTCACCCGATTCTAATCGTCGAAGCACTTGCATTTTTGGGTCTAGTGAAATACTTTTTCTTGAAATTTTATTTACGCGTTTTTTATTATCACCCATAATAAAAACTAAAAATTTTTAAAACCATATATAAAAGACGAATGTGTACCACCGCAAGGATGAAGCAAGTCTATCACATTCACGTAGTTTGTATATCGGGGAAGCCCAACGCTGCGTGCAATTTCCGGGGAATATCACTATTCCAATAAAACCGCGTTAAACCGAAACAGCGCTAAGCGAGGTCTTGGTGTATATGCTCCTTTACTAAAAAAAACATCCGTTGTATGCCGACCCGCTTCCTTTTATCACGAACCACCACTGATGGTAAGAAGTAAAATAAGTGATAAATAGCGAAAATGCTGGACAACTAACTAAACTAAATAATGAAAATATTATATTTCCCCGGATTGCTTTGACCAATCAAGATTCAGGTGGAAACCTTAAACCGTCATTGGTCAAAACATTAGAAACCGTTTGAAACTAAATTTTATATATCTATGCAACTGTATATTATATAATATCATTGGAAGAGTTCAAGTACAGTTGTAAAAAATTGGAATCTGATTTCCAATTTCAAAAAATGTTTCCATGACAAGGTATAAAGAGATTAATAGCACATTAAATATGTAATATAAGCTCAGTTAACGTTATATCCGTTAGTGGTACAGTACCTACCCTAAAATCGTCCATCAGTCCAAGCATTTTTGCGTTCCGTTTAAACGCGTCTTTAGTATGATAGACTATTCTCACAGGTCCATCATATACAATTTTATCCTCTTTCAGTTCTTGGTAACTTACCACAGGACTTTGGTACACTTTTTGAACAAATTCTTTATCATAAGTATCCTTAAACAAAGAGATATGTAATGTAGCTTATTGTATAACATGATAAAAAAGAAAATATTTCATTAAAATGTTATGAAAAATGAGAAAAACATACTTCACAAAAGAAATGGGTATAAATAAAAAATTTAATGAATTTAGGAATTTTTGACATATTTATATTGCAACATTTTTTTTATTTGTTTTATTTAGCATCTAGACCAGTTAAAATTATAATATAATTTATTGTATCGAAAATGTGTTCCATACACATACATATAAATAAATATACCGCTCATGGTCCACTGCGCATTTATACGGAGTTTGGTATAAAAGGAGATAGTATTTTGACATTTTTACGTATTTCCTGCTGTTTAGGCAACCCAGTCACTGCCGTTGTATATAAACATCTTCGATAGTAGTGTTCACAGGTAGTGTTTACTGTTTAATACATGTGACGTTTTTTTCAATTCCGTTGATTATTGAGATATATCCACGTTATATTGTGTTTATTGTAATTTAAAATAATTTTATTATTTTAGTATTTTACTCTAAAATATTTTGTTATGACTCTGCCGATGTGTGCATTTGATTTAATATATATATATATATATATATATATATATATATATATATATATATAGATATATATATATATATATATAAGGTAAACTTAATTAGTCGGCGATTAAAGGTCTGGTTATTACTTCAAAGTGTATATATTTAAAATAATCCTACATGTTTCGGCAATGATGCCTTTGTCAAGGACATTTATATTCTGTCATTTATATTTTTTATATCCTTGACAAAGGCATCATTGCCGAAACATGTAGGATTATTTTAAATATATACACTTTGAAGTAATAACCAGACCTTTAATCGCCGACTAATTAAGTTTACCTTATCATACCAAGGTCACGAAAATACTATATTTATATATATATATATATATATATATATATATATATATAATAACTTCGTGACCTTGGTATGATATGGTAAACCTAATCAGTAGGCGATTAAAGGTCTGTATATTACTTCAAAATATATGTATTTAAAAAACTCTACATGTTTCGGCGGTACGCCTTTATCAAGAGTATACAAAATATAAATGACAGAATATAAAATTTTATATTCTGTCATTTATATTTTGTATATTCTTGATAAAGGCGTACCGCCGAAACATGTAGAGTTTTTTAAATACATATATTTTGAAGTAATATACAGACCTTTAATATAAATGACAGAATATAAAATTTTATATTCTGTCATTTATATTTTGTATATTCTTGATAAAGGCGTACCGCCGAAACATGTAGAGTTTTTTAAATACATATATTTTGAAGTAATATACAGACCTTTAATCGCCTACTGATTAGGTTTACCATATATATATATATATATATATATATATATATATATATATATATATATATATAATAACTTCGTGACCTTGGTATGATATGGTAAACCTAATCAGTAGGCGATTAAAGGTCTGTATATTACTTCAAAATATATGTATTTAAAAAACTCTACATGTTTCGGCAGTACGCCTTTATCAAGAGAATACAAAATATAAATGACAGGATATAAATGTCAAGTGATTAAGTTGCATAGCAACTTAATCACTTAAGCAAACAATCAAAACTTCTTAAGTTAATTTTTTGACATTTTAATGGTCAATCTATGCGATATGTCGCCTATTAACTACGTACCAGTCCATCGATTATCTGCAGAGCGTGGCATAGGTATCAAGAAACGGGCAAATACTCTAGGAGAACTGGAAAAGCATGTAGAAGAAAAACTAGTCGTCCGGATGACCGTTACATCATCAATTCTTGCCTTCGCCGTCGAACTTCCACCGCTCGTAACTTACAAAACTTACTTCGAAATGCTACCGGTATAACAATCTCTGATCAAACGGTTAGAAGAAGACTTAGAAAAGCAAATTTGACTTCTCGGAGGCCTGTGCGAGCTCCTCGCTTGACCAGGGATCACAAACGGATCCGCCTAAACTTTGCTCATGAACATGTAGAATGGCAACTTCGACACTAGAGGTCTGTGCTTTTTAGTAACGAATCCCTGTTTGCTTTAACTCGTTGCGTATGTACGAGTGCACAGACGGCCTGGAGAGAGATACACTGCGGAGTGTATACAGGAAGTGGATCGATTTGAGTCAGGATCAGTTATGATATGCGGTGGAATCAATGATATGCGGTGGAATCAGTTATGATATGCGTGGATTCACTTGATAGGTATATCAGAAACCGCCCTGATGTACCTCATACTCTTCAGGAGTTAGTCGAAATTCTTGTGGAAGAATGGCAAAATTTACCACAAGACATGTTAAGACGCTATATCCACAGCATGCCTCAACGATGGCGAGCTGTAATTAATGCTAACGGAGGGAACACATTATTAAATCTGGATATTCGAGTCTAAACAGAATTTTTAATAATTTGAAGTAATAAAATACATTTCGATTTTGGTAGTGTTCTTAATTGTTTATTATTGTACAAGAAAATTGTTAAATTAGAGCATATTTGTTATTAAAATCTTGTTAACTAAATTTGAAAATTTGATATTCTAAAGTTGATAATTATGTCTCTCTTTGAATCAAAAAATGTTGCACTATTAAATTTGTGTTCCGCTAATTTTGTTAAGCAATGTAGCAAAATAAGAACAAAACATAGTTTACACTGAATTTACAAAACATTTAATAATGTCTCTTCTGTTCTTTCCTATTCGTAACCTTCATTTTCTAATCTATGTTATTTATACTCCTTGTGCTTTCATACCATCTTTTTCCTGATCTCCTTCTTTTTCTTTTTATTAGTGGTCTCCTGAACAGGATTATCTTTATCATTTTACCTCTGGTTATTCTCTCTACATGTCCTAGTCACCTTAATTTTACACACCTTGTTATACCAGATTCATTGTACAATTGCTCTATCTCTCTGTTTGTCCTTCTCTTCTAGGTTTCTGGTATATTTATTCCTACATATATAGACCTCAACATTTTTCTTTTCCATATTTACAAAAGTGTATCTGTAGCTTTATTTAATATCTAGGTTTCGCTAGCGTATATTACTGTCCGTCTTATAATAGTCCTATATATTCGAATTATCTCTTTTCTTAGATATGATAGAATATACATTTTCAAAATTTGTTTCAAATGCTATTGGTATCATTTAAGCTGATTTATTTTAATTTGCCTGATTAAATACATGTTTCTATTCCACTATTTTCTGTTACTACCCATAACTAATATTGATTCTGAAAAGAAATTATGAAACTGTTTACAAACTAAACAGACTTTTGAAAAGAACATTCCTTTGTTTCTGATGATTTATAAGAATGGAAACTAGTTACTGGTACTAACAAATAAATTAGTGGTTAAAAACATAGTATGTTATTTGAGTATTTCATTAACAATGGATTACCACAAAGTAAGAGACAACAGCATAAAATAATTGTTTCATTCATTCCGTTCTACCATTAGACTTACTATTGGTACAATAACTTGGTTTTGATCAGTTTTAAAATGGTATGTTTTATGAAAATGCATTTAAGTTTTTGGAAAAAGGTGATTATTGTCTTCTTATTCTAAGATTATCTGTAATAAATATTTATGAAGTTGTAGTGGAAAATTGTTTTGCATAAGTACAATTTACATCACACAATCAAGCAATAATTTGTAATGATTAAATGTGGTGTATTTAAATGTAAAAATTATTAATACTATTCTGTTTTAAAAAAATGTGATAAATGAATATTATGATTGAAGATGATGAACTCACCTTTAATAAGTAACTTAAATCCATTTTTGAGAAAGGCACAAACACATCGTTCAACTTTATAAATTTCAGGTGCTTCTCAAAGAATAATCCACTGAAAGTTTTACAAAAATTAAGTTTCAAATATATGAATTATAATTAATTAACAAACATTAAGTTGATAATTTGTACTGATCTAAATATATTTGGATGTTTTTAAGAATTTAAAATAACACTCACTTTGAAACACCAATTTTTCCAAAAGTTTTCGTCCTACTTATTTCTGGTCTGATGCAGGCCCTCTCTTTCCGCTGATTTGGCTGTCGTATCCAATCATCCCAGTAACTACAACAAAAATTGGTAATATTTTCTAATTGTATTTTTTATATATAATTATTACGATCGTGGCCACTTAGTGCACAGTTCAGACCAAAGTTTTTTTGTCAACATCCAACCCAATCCAGGAAAAAAATCTGTACGATACAGTAACTCTGAATTGTTTTCGTTGACAAGTCCTACCTTTCCATTATCATTCCAAGCTGATATACACCATAATGAAGGATCTTTGAGTAACAGAGGGTAGGTTGCTGTAAAATATTCAAAGAAGTCGGGCGCAACTTCCAAATCATCTAAAACATTGAATAATCATTAAAATATTGTAGAAATAGTCTTCTAAAGCTAATATTAACCTTCAACAATAATAACAGCATCAAAATTAAAATTAAAAAATGTTTGATTAAGAGCCCATCCGTAATGTCTAGCAATTTTAAAATAACCTTTAAATTTTTTTTCTTGTGGTAAAACTTCTATATCCGATTGGTCTGGTTGCTTAATCAAAGTAACTTGAGATCCATATCTATTTATCACATCTGTAGTTTCCTTATGATTACAATCCTTAAAAACAGGAGAATAGAAGCTAGGAATGGTAAGCTAATTAAGTATTTATACTACCTGGCTAACTATAATTGGAAATTGGTCAGGATTCGGTCTATGCTGTATTAATTGATCTAAACAACGTGAAACAGACACCCTATTGCATGCAAATACAAGCACGGGGATAACAAAACCACTATATTCTTTTTTTGTTTCTTTTGAAGAGTCATTCTTCATTTTATTCCTTTTCTTGTGTTCTAGAAATGTATGAACTTTATTTATCATTTCTCTATTTTGTCTAAATTGTTCATCAATGCCACCTTCGAGAATACTTAATCGGCTGTCAATATTCTCATGGGATTCTGTTACACTTAATGGTCTATTCATAAACGTGAAATATATCAATGAAGCCCATGTTATACAAATACAAATACCTATAATGTACGTCGTTTTTAAGCGCATGTTATTGATATAAAACTTTTTCCTGAAAAATACAATTTACTTTCATTATTTCTTTCTTATATTTCGGGGTTATTTATTTAAATACTAACAGTGAACTGCATTATGTGTCACTACCGTCTTATCATCACATATTTTATTTCGTTATGAAGTAGTTGAGATAAAAAAAAATTGTTAAATTATATATTCGGTTTTAAACCAATTTGCTCAAACATCCTAGACACGTCAAGTTATAAACGTCAAATTCTTGTTGGTCCAAATTACCGTCAAAAATCTGGTGGGGCAGTAACTATGTTCACCTGTTTTACCTTTCAAAAAATGAGTGTATTGCTTGTTTTCGAAATTATTATACCTTCCGTTTCGATATTTTTTTCTATAGTACAAAACATTACATTTTTATTAAACAAAGATTACTTTTAAAATATGTGTTACTTTTGTTTATACTTTTTTTTTAATTATGTACAAAAAATGATAGTTAAACTTATTATTTTTTTCCACTCCTTATTCTAAAAAGTTCCTAAATGCCAACTAAAAATATTTTCAAATATTTTGTTTATTCTATCATGACGATAGTGAACGAATTAGGAAAATTTTTAAAAAGAAAATTTTTTTGAAAATGTTAAATACTAATTATATTATTAATAAACGATATGAGTTAATAAATAGTATACTTTGTTTAAGAGATAAAATAAGATAAATATTAATATCCATGGAACGTTTACGATTAGGTGCTTCTAATTCAAATCAAGACTATTCAAGACCTTATCTTAATATTAATTAGTTACTTTACTGCCATCTGTTTTCAAAATATAGAAGCATTTCAAATTATTCCACGATTTGTACTAAAGAAATCTATAGGTCCGGTATGTTTAAAATTAAGGGCGAATCAGTAATTTAGAGTAATAATATTTATGGAATAGAGATCCTTAATTGTCATTATTTATTCTTTTATAGAATTTTTAAGTTTGTTTATATCGTAGATATATTCTTATATCTTTTAAATTATTCTATTTCTCCTGTTCAACTTCTATATCTTCTCAGACGTGTACATTTTCATTTCTCTGAAATGGATAAAGCAAGAAGTAAACAAGCAAACCTTTTATTGCATGTGGATCAATAAGAAATATTCCTATATTATTTATTTATTTATACAAGGTGGGGCAAAAGTCCAGCTACCATTTTGATTGCCTATAACGTTGTTGAAAGAAAAGATAAGTAAGTTTGATTTTCATAAAAAGTTTATTTGCTCTTTACATTTTTTTTCGTTATGATTGGAAAATTATATCGGCTAAATGGTGACCGCGATTCGCTATGCAACTTTCGGCTCTTTTTAAGGTATTTTTCATGACATCCTGCAACATCTCAGGCTGAATTTCTTCAATTTCTTGACGAATATTCTCTTTTAAGATGTTGAATCGTTTGGGGCTTATTCACATAAACTTTTGATTTAAAAAAACCCCATAAGAAAAAGTCAGGTGCAGCTAAATCCGGAAGTCCGGCTGGCCATGCTAAATCGCCATTTCGCGAAATTAGTCTTTGTGGAAAAACGTCATTCAATAATTATTGTTGAACGAGCTGTGTGTGCTGTGGCCCCATCCTGCTGAAACCACATTTCCTCTAGTCCTTGCTCTTCCATTTCAGGCACAAGAAAATTTCGAATCATGTCTTTGTACCGTTCAGCAGTAACAGTAACTCCAACACCTTCGTCAGTTTCAAAAAAATAGGGACCAATGATGTTTCCAGCATGAATACCACACCATACAGTTGTTTTTTGTGGATACAATGACGTTTCATGAATTAATTGAGGATTCTGTGTCCCCCAAAACCGACTGTTCTGATTATTGACGTGGCCACTGAGAAGAAAATGGGCTTCATCGCTCATTATCAATTTAGACGAAAAATCTTCAATTTCATCAGACAGCCTTAGGATTGCATTACTGTACTCAACTTGTTGATCATGATCTCTCGGTAGCAATTTATGGACTAATCGAATTTTGTACGGGAACATTTTCAAATCAGTTTTCAAAATTCGCCTTAAACTGCGTGCAGACATGTGTAACTGGGAACCACGTCTCCGAATTGATGTTTCTGGAGACTCTGCAACACTATCGTGCACCAGAGCCACATTTTCAGCGTTACGAGACGTCCGCTGTCTTCCAGACCGAGGCCTGTCTGTTGTCGTTCCGTACTGTCGAAAATTCGCATGTAAACGATAAATTGTGGTTTTGTGAGGCACTGGACGATTAGGATATTTTTGACACAATTTCCGCTGAGTGGCAATAATGGAACGATTATTTTCAATAAATATTGTCACTATTTCTGCTCGTTCTTGTGGCGTATATTTATCCATAATAAAATTTGGACTTCTACACAACACAATGGTTAAAGCTAAACTGAACTAAACGTCACATAACCAAGATGGCGCGCAATCAAAATGGTAGCGGGACTTTTGCCCCACCCGTTATTTGTTCTTTTGAACTTGTGTCTTCTAATTATGTTTTGTTCTTTGCTGTGGGTGATTTATATTTGGTGTATTTAAATGTAATATTTTTTGTGAATATGGGTTGACTGAATTACTTTTAATTAGAAATATTAAAAAATATATATTACTGTTAGTTTTGAAGTACCTATGTATAATTAAAAATACACTCAGTGCTCAAATAAAGAAGTAGATATATTTCGTAAGAAATAATTATTCAATATACTAATTTTGATTTTAATAACTAAATATTCTTCTCAATCTGTTATCGACTTGCTATTTACTAACTATTGTTGCAAGCCACCTTTCGTTGCTAATTATAGCTGGAATTGCCGAATAGTAGCTTGAAGAACGAGGTGCCGAGGTAAGAGAAGAACGGGAAGAGACGCCCTCGTTAATGCTGAGATATCACCGATGTACCCGCCAAAATGTTTTTGCTTTATAATCACAACATTTTGAAATAGCTAGATATTTATCTAATATTTTTTTATTTAGTTAACATTTAGTAGTCTAGGACAAGTATTAATCAGTCGATTTCATCTGTAATACCTGTTAAATTAATTTGAAACATTTAATTATCATTATAATATTTTTGGTTGGAGAACTAAGTCATATTGTGCCTAAGTTTGTTATATTTTTGTAAATGTTCATGAGATCTCGTCAACGTTGATATCTTATTTTTTGTCTTGTTGCTATATCGTCAGGTAATATATAGCCATGTTCAAAAATTTTAAACGGTACATTAATCCAACTTTTAAATTACTACTTATTATTTTGTGCATTTGTTTACTTTAATCATAATTTAAATATACCTATATACAGGGCTTCACCCAGTATTCTATTTTACTTGTTTATATTTATTATTTTTATTTATTTATTTGTTTATATTGTTACTTCTTATTTGATGGTTGTTCGTTTTCTTTTTTTTCTTCCTTGGATACCGCCAGATTAAGTGTGGGTACGTTATCTCATGTACATCCCCCGCGTAACGTATATTCACTTATATGTATAAGTAGCCTACAAAACGGGGTAGCACCCTTTTTAAATTTAGATCAGTAAAGTTAACAACGTTTCGTCAAGGAACCCACTTGTATTTACTAAGTTGTAACCGTGGTATTGGTCGGCTGACTTGAATTTTTATGAGCAATCAGCCCACGTAAGGTAAATCCGAGGAGGGCTATTGAATTTAGATAAAATTTAGAAAAACTAGTTTTCGCGAGTTTTGTTGCTTGCACGAGGCTATTAATAATCGCATAGTTATCCGAGTTATTAATTAACTTCCATTAATATTCCACATGAATATACATACTTCCATTTAATAGGTTACCCAAGGTAATCCTGCAAGTCTTTTGTCCGAATTCGTGGCCTTATTCTTATAAATAAAAATGCTCTTGTAACTATATAATTCTCTGTAGTTATGCACACAATTGGTTTTAATTCTATTGTTACGCTGTTGATCATTGTTTTAAAATATGTTGTGCAAGATTTGATTTTTTCCGGTTGGTTAAATCTAATGTGTGCTGCATGTTCTTTGGAGCTGGTTAAAATTGCGCGTTTTGTTTGAACAACATATTTCTTCCTATAATCTTTTTATTTCGTAGATTTCAGATTTATGATTTGTCTCAATTTTATCTTTCGCGTTTCCTAAAAGCTTTCTTAGTGATTTATAAGATTAAAACTTGTCTATTGTCACAACATGATATTGATAAAAAATTCGTGTATTTACTTTTTTTACACGACTATGAACAATTTAAACAAAATTTTTAACGAAGTGGGTTCAAAATTGCATTTAAAATAGAGGTAGTCAATTATAATGTCATATGGAATCTAAGCGATAAATAGTGTTAATTTTAGTATATTGTAATTGAAAATATACAATGAAAACACGATCTTGTAGGTATGACCTGAAGTTTGTTTTCTTTGTACTCTTCTTCTAATTTCATAAACTGCTTTTTACAATTGAGACGAGATTTAGTAGATTACACAACTAACAATATATTAATTTCCTACTATTATTGATGCTTAGCTAAGTGATAACCATTTGACTAATAACTGGAAATCACGCGTGACCTCATTATAGCATCACGTTATACTTTTATAGCTTGTTACAAAACGAAAATGGTGTTAAATTTTGTAAAAATTAATTAAACATGTTGCGTTTCAGAGCATTTTCTATACAAAATATCCGGAGAATCCACGAAAAATAACAAGCCCACAGATATTATGAGATCGGAAAGTAATATATGGAGTCAGTTTATAGAATTTTGTGATTCACATAAATACATATTGTCAGAAGATCGAGCAGAACAAAAACCGGCAAACATTTTGCAAGATTAGGTATACCGATAGGTCCAACTCACAACGGGCCATAGGCAACAATATACGTATGGAACGTAATGCGATGTGGCAACGTGTGTACGATGCCTATATTGGAGTGACTTTCTTAAAATTTAAATTTATTTTGCAGAATTATTGATTTTTTACTTTTATCTTTTAGAAAACGTTATTGTTTTTTTATTACTTAAAATTACTTTATATGAAAAATAGTATACCATAAAAGTGTAAACAAAGACAGTATACATTGAAACGAATATTCATTCAATTGTATTGTCATGAAATTGAATTTGTCAATCGTTGTTAAATTTGTTAGAATGAATAGATATTTATATTTATCGGAAAATACTAATACTTAAAGCAAACAAATAAGGTGTAGTGTTTTGTTATAGGAATGTATAATATCCATTTCTTCCTGCATATTGATTATGCAGCTGATGCTTTCGTAATATGCTCATATAATCTCATATTTGTATTTCTACTATTATCGTGATGTTATTATAATACAGATACCAAAATCTAAGTACAACTTCGTAGGTCGACAAACGCTCCAGTCTTCATTATCACTGTATTATACATGAACTGTAGGCTTAGTTTTTCGTAGAAATTGAAGTACGTGTCTGTTCCTTTGTAAAATTATAATAAGGGCAGGGGTTAATTTTATTCTGGCATTTTAAAAAATGCAGAGATCAGTTTTGCCACAGCATTCAGCTAATTACAATCTAAAATAAGCAACATTGTAACGTATTTTGGAATTGTGAATATCCGTAGGTAATAAAAAAAAAGGAAGTATAGTTTAATTACAACTGTAGCTTCCTCCTGGTTTGAAGGAAGTCGGTATGTATCGACCGAAGTATAAGTTGAAATAATACAAATATGAGCATATTACGAAAGCATCAGCTGCATAATCAATATGCAGGAAGAAATGGATATTATACATTCCTATAACAAAACACTACACCTTATTTGTTTGCTTTAAGTATTAGTATTTTCCGATAAATATAAATATCTATTCATTCTAACAAATTTAACAACGATTGACAAATTCAATTTCATGACAATACAATTGAATGAATATTCGTTTCAATGTATACTGTCTTTGTTTACACTTTTATGGTATACTATTTTTCATATAAAGTAATTTTAAGTAATAAAAAAACAATAACGTTTTCTAAAAGATAAAAGTAAAAAAATCAATAATTCTGCAAAATAAATTTAAATTTTAAGAAAGTCTCTCAATATAGGCATGGTACACACGTTGCCACATCGCATTACGTTCCATACGTATATTGTTGCTTATGGCCCGTTGCGAGTTGGACCTATCGGTATACCTAACATGCGAAAAAGGATGGAACGGAATACCTACAAACAAAGTGTTGTGAAACTCATATGGAATGTTGGTGCAAAATTATTACAAAAGAAATATTTTAATGACTATAAAACGTTCTTTAAATCCATTTAAGAGTGAAATTTTCTAGAAGGCTCGACTTGTGAAAGATACAAAACGCAAAGAATTCTAACGTCTGCCTGACAAGCGAAAAGTAGGTGCTGTAGCTTGGACTGTAAAAGAAATTGAGACAATTGCCTTGAATTACAATGAAAACACCCCAGAATGGCTTCAAATAGCTGCTGCTGATTAGCGTGGCAGAGAAATGAAGTATCGTCCTGTCTACTAAATTTTTTTCATGCAGAAACATACCAGGCGCGGCTCGTGATGACGTATTGTAGGGGCACGTACAATGATGCGAGTGCCTCGTGTGTTTTCGGTGTTTACTAAGAAAACGCTACAGTTAGTACATGAGAATACACGAAACACTCGCATCATTGTACGGGCCCCAACAGTACGGCATCACGAGCCGCGCCTGAAACTTACAACGACGGTTCTTATACAGGGTACATAGAATACAATACAGTGCTCGCCAAAATGGTCCAAGGACGAGATAGAAATTTGATAAAAAATAAATGGCTCATTCTCAACCAAGAAAATCAAGATTTGTGTCTCGTCAGATTGTTCGAAGAAATGATATTGAAAAGAACCTAAAACATAATAACCAGAAGATTGTTTTTGGCTTCAAATAAAAATTGGGTTAAATCTACATGGTATAAAAACATACCTATTGGGATAAATAAAATTAGCAAGTGGATCCGTCTAGGGGTAGAAAAATTTGGACCAAACACAAAAAGGGAAGATCACTAATCATTCGAATGGAACATCAACTATTAGCAATTTCTCAAAAACTGATGAAAATTTATAAGAGATAATTAAAATCATCTCCGACATCATGTTGAGATAATTTCTTACTTAAGCAAAAGCAACACGACCACATAAATGTCCTCAACATCTAACTCATCGAAAAATAGTGCTAATTTAAGAAACTGCTAACTGAAAAAAGATGTAGCGTTATTTATAATAATTATATATTTAATTTTTAAAATAAATGGTTCCCTATTTTTTCAATATCTTATTCGTTGAATAATATAATAAATAAAACTCTTGGAAATCGCGATTAATGATAATCACGTGGTTTACATATTCAACAAGTTAGCAAATAATTTAACTCGTCTTATCGGATTTATCAGGCATTTATCATTAAATCATGTACAAAATCTTCAGTAGAAAATTGATATCCAAACTTAAAATTATTATCGGGATAAAATAAAATATATTTATCTAATTTTGACACATAAAGTGACACTTTTCAAAACTGTATGACGTTAGGAAACGGGTTACTTTTCGTAACTAGTTACGAAAAGTAAAATATTTCGTAACTAGTGTTGAAAAGTTCATTTCATCACTAGTTACGAAATATTTTGAAAAAATCATTTCATCTCAAGTTAATAAAGGGGAACGTTAAATGACACAAACTGGTTAAATTTTTATTTTATGCATTATAAACATTTATGACACAATGTGAACAATTGGTGAGGTTAATTCCTGCACACGTAGAATTCATGGCAGGTACTCTGATGTTATGATGCAAAACGGAATGTGCATTTGAGCTTGATTCACCAAGAATATCATTGGCAATCGTTTTCTTATTTTCTATAGAATTCTCTACATAGCCCTCAGCTACAGTATTGGACTTCCAGCCTCCATGTAGTTTAACCTTAAAAATATCCGCACCAGAATCTGCCAAAAAGGTAGCCGATGACCTTCTGAAGCAGTGTCCGGTAAATAAGAAGGTATTTAGTAGTTTCAAAAACTGAGCAATTCTTTTCGGTAGATTACCGATTGTATTAGTGCCAACTGGCTGTGCCCCGCATTTACCATTATTATATTTGACGAAAAACCTATCGTGATTAACGTTTTGTGTACGCAAAGAAATATATTTTCTAATAAGATCAAGAAAATTTTGCCCTTCAATATTTCCTTCTGTGATCACAAACTCGCGCGTTACTTTTGTCTTTGTATTAGGGATTTTTATTACAAAATGAGAAAACTCGTCTAAAATATCCCCCACACGTAGAAAAGTTAGCTCACTTTTTCGACAAGCACCAGCTATTCCAACGATCAATGCGACCTTTGTCATTAAATATGTTTTATCCTCAGCTTCTGTCATAAACCGGGAGACGTTTTCCTTTGACAAAATATTGGACTTTTTTGCATGGTATCCCTCTGACTGCCTCTTTAGAAATGTATGTAAACTGGCATTTTTTGCAATATCAATATTCTTCTTCAAAGACTTCGTAACATGGAATAAAGAGTCCAGAGTGTTGAAGTTTTTTGATTCTTTCTTCCCTCGAAATAGGCTAATAAAACCTTCTCATTAACACATTTAATTTTTTTGTCTTTAAGCCACTTCCCAAATTTTTCATAAGCCAAATCGTACTGGGCTTTCGACTTTTGTGGAATCACAGTCGATAATGCACTTTGTGCAGCCTCTTCTATATCGCTTGGTAGTCCACCTGAATCTGAATCCGACATTTTTACTCGTACAATGCACCGAAATATTTAGCTAATAAAAGTAAATACTTATACTTAAATTAACAAACACCTGTCAAGTCAAATGAATTATTATCAATAGCATGAAAACTGTCACTAATTATTTAATACGACTTATGACGTTTAATGTCAGATCAACTGGAAAATTATAAATCTATGTTTTGGTCAAAATTAGATAAAATCTTGTATGAAACACGTTATGAAATGTTATTTTGTGTAACTCATGTCATTTTGCAGGATCTCGCTCGCTACGCTCGCTCGTCCTGCAAACATTCCATTTCGTTACACAAAATAACCCATTTCATAACTGGTTACATAAATAGCTATTTAATGAATTTCACTGCTTTTTACTTCACAAAATTATGATCATTTTACTTACACAGGAGAGCTTCTTCAGACATATAACTAACTTATGAACCTAACATTTCTTTATATGTTTTATCTATGCTTTTCTTTACATAAATATATCGTGACAAACATATGTTTTGGATAGTTGAAGGGATGGATACTCGTTATTACTTAAATGTGTATAATACATTACACTCTATCAATAACAACGCCCTTAGACAATAATAATACCGTTTTATTTTGTCCTAAAGTTACAACAACATTCTATTTCTACTGTACTATTTTTCGTTTTTGATACACACACGCTACAACGATTGACAACCACTACTACCACTCTTATCTGACCATTAACCATACAATCAACTATCCTACTGTTTGATATCCATACAGTTTATTCACTAACACTAGGCCATCCTTTTCACATCTCGCCCTCGAGATGGTAATCGCTGAGATATTTCGGTCTCCTCACGTGCCTACTCCTCCGTCTACCTTCCTTTCCCAATTCAATGTCTTCCTCGCTTGATTCCTCGACCTTCACCTTGCTGGTTTCGACTTCACTATCTTCGTCTTGTTCTGACTCATCTTCATTTTCGGTATTTCTCCACAATTTCAACTGGCTAACATGTGCTGTCGTCACGTATGCCCTCCTTGCGTCGTCTTCTCGCAAATCCATTACGCGGTGTCTCCTGGCAATACACCTGTAACTACTAATGGTCCTCGATATTTTGGCTGTAATTTCGTTGACTCTCCGGTTTGTTTTGGTACGGTATGCATGAATACTATATCTCCTCGGTCGTAACGTACAATTGGTATTCCTCTTCCGGTCATAATTCCTTTTGTATTTCACTTGCTCATTTTGCTCATTACTAATCTTAAACTTCCATCCTCAAATCTGGGTATATACCCGTAAAGCAATTCAAAAGGGCTTTTGTTGGTGGTTTTGTTGACAGAATTGTTCATATCGCGTTGATTCAATTTAATGTTTTTATCCCAATCCTTGTATTCGGGATTTTCTACCGCTGATCTAATCATAGGCAGAATTGTTCTATGCACACGTTACACCTGACCATTGGCCTGTGCGTGTCTGGGTGAATTCAAGGTATGCTTGATTCCATGTTTTATGCAAAATTCCTCGAACGACTTCGCGGTGAAGCTTATGCCTCTATCTGTAATATATCTCTCTATATCTCTAATATATCTCAACTTCGTTTACAAATTGTTCCAATTTTCTAATCGTCCCAGTTGCGCTCGTATTTCTGACGGGTTCTAACTTCAAATATTTAGTTAAATTATCCACCATTACTAGTAAATGCTTATTTCCTTTCGAACTTGTAGGAAAGGGTCCCAAATGGTCTAAATGTACTATAGCGAATGGTCGCCTTCCAGGTGCAATAGGATGCAATTCTCCTTGTCCCCTTCCGTATTTCCCTTTATTTAAAATATATCGTAAGCACATATTTATGTGAGTTCGCATCTTAGGAAAATGATAAAATATTGCAAGTTTCTTGATAGTATTATCAACTCCGAAATGTTCCTGCATATCATGATATTTAAGCTTTTCCTCAGGGCATTGGGTACTGCATAAAACGACCTAGCACCTTTAACTTTAAACAACACTCCTCCTTTCAGTTCATAGTCTTTGATTTCGGATCTTTCCATAGCAGTGTTTTTCGTCTTCCTGCGTATTCGAAATTTTGTTACGTCCGGAAATTATTTTCCGATTTAAATTATCCTCTTCCCTCCATTTTTTTATATATTCTTGCGGCTAAACTTTTACCAATATTAAATTGAACCGATTCACTTCTTAATGATTTCCCATTTTTCAAACTAGTAACAAGTCTGGCTTTATTAGTTTTCGAAAGATGCGGCATTTTCAATTTTGAATTAGCAACTATGATATGTAATTTGACGTAGAGTTTGAAAGTTAATCAAATATCGTCAAAATTACAACGCTAAAAAATAAAGGAAATTGACATAACGATTTTGATACACGCACAAAAATCACAATTTTTTAAATTACTGTTTTTTATGTAAAAGACGTCAGAAAGAAGCAGATTGAAAAGAATACCATTAAAAACTTGCATTCGTCCTTGGGGCTTGTGCAATAAGACCTATCGTATGGACACTCGGTTTTTAATATATCGGGTGTCCGTTATTTTTTAAGTTGACGTTTGTCAAATTTTGGAAATTTCGTTGTTTAATATTTGCCACACTGAGAATTATAGCTATTGTCTGTCAATTGGTGTTTAATAAATAACTTTTTAGCTTTAGCTTTTATTATTCACATTTTTTGTTTGGAACGCGGAACAATCTATCCCATTTTCTTAAATAATCGTAATTAGCAACTACTGGTTATAAAAATTTCGAAAAGTAAAGTTATTATGTTTGATTTTATCAATTGTTATATTTGCGTTAAAAGTTCTTGTAGCATGGGACGTTAATGTTAATTGTTGTGGTCGAAATCAAGTGCAGTGGTGGTAACTTAACCAAAATTTAACACACACGGTCAGCTTCAAACATTAAACGGGCATATACATACCTAAAACGGTTTTTTTCTTATGACCTAATTGGTGGTTCTTCTTGAGTGGTGATTTATTTAGAACTGAATGCTCATTTTTGTTTTGTATTTAAATTTCAGACTTTATTTAACAACAATTGAAAAACGTAGAAAAATAAATTTAAGATAAAGTAGAAATACCAGAGACTATTGACATGTTATATGTGAATATAAATGACATATATAGTTTCTCATATTGTACCTGTCTGCTTAAGAATCAATGATATCCCCTATAAATAATCAGTTTTTCGGCGAGATATTTGAATCGCGGCGTTTGATTTTGACACAGAGTATAGCGTTTATTATTTGTATTGTATCTTTATACATAAATTACATAATATTTATTTGAATATGCAATGTTTAGGATAGAAAAATACTATATTAAGTAGGTACATATATTTTTGAATTACCTTATAGTTAATTTTACAAAACTCATTATAAACATTTTAATAATTACTTATAAATTAGTAAAAATAAATACAGAAGAAATATATAATATGATATATAACTAATATCTTAAATAATTAAATTAAGAGAAACATGAAAAATGCATTATTTAGAACTTTTGTTGGAAGAGAAATTCGAATACATTTCAAATTGACGCACATATTCTAAACCGGATCTGTATAAGAATGAAAACTGATCGGGTTCCTTAATGAATTCTTTTCTGCTGTGTCTCACAGTTCTAACGGCCAAACATACGTCACAGATCTGTTCCATTTTTATTTTGTCAATTATGAAACACATGGAAACAAACAATCCGCTTGCACGGGCACCGTCACTAAAATCAAATTCATGTGAAATTAGTACAATTTCATGTAAAACTGTCACATTGTTAATTTATGGAGAAACACTGCGTGAATATATATATACCAGGTGTCCTTGAAATAAAGAGACAAAACATGAAAAATGGAATGATGTAATTATATAGAATATAAATCCAAGATATTTCTCCAAAATTCCCGCTAATAAGCGAGAAAAAAAATTAGGAAGATATTTAAAAAAATTTTTGTCACGTCACTGTGCCGCCGACTATATATATTAAAGCTCGGCTACAATAACAAAAAGAGTAGTTTTGTTATTGTCGGTCTCGCTTTAAGTTTCGTCTAGTTGCCGATCATTACGTACGCTCGATACGATTTACATTTATGTCTCTGATTAAACATAGATTGTTACCAAATAGAACGTTAAATGTCCGCAGAGCATACATTCCTACATGTTCTTCTAATACATCTTCTTTGAAATTTACATGCAAGTATAAATTTTCAACAGCTGACTTTTCTCGCACCTTAAGCATATAAAGCTGTCTGTTATCTTCTAGAGTTTTTGTAAACGTAAACATTGCAGTGTGTAAATTCAATAGCGGTATTCTGAATTATATTAATATTTTATATTTGTTACTTCTCGTAACAAAAAAAGCATTCACGTAATACACATGAAATTTTCTAATAATTCACTTGAATGTATGAACATCTGATTTTGTACGTAAATATATTGAGGTTATTGACCTTAGCATACAACAATCTCATAATTTTTATAACATACGCTATGTATGTGTGTGTGTTACGTTAATAGAGGTATTTATTATTTATACACATATTCCGAATACATTGAATTCATAGGCGGAACGTAATAAAATTTTCAAGAGGTTTTTAATTTTGGAGTTTGCGTCGTAATTGACACAATATTTTTTATTTATATTCTAGATAATTACATCTTTCCATTTTTCATAGGCTTTGTATAAAGGATACCCTGTATATCTATACATAAACATATATATATATATATATATATATATATATATATATATATATATATATATAGTAGACTTAGATAGTCCGCGATTTAAGGTCTGTTTTACTTTAATATGTATATTTTTAAAATAATCTCTTACATGTTTCGGCAATTACTGCCTTTTTCATAAAAATTTAAATTATAAAATTTAATAATTTAGGTAAGCTGAAAGGTAAGACAGATCGTATTATCGACATGATTTTTTGGACTTACTGGCAGGTGATCAAAATCTTATCGCTAGTTCTTCCTAAACGATTCATTTCTTCATAGGCCATCAGGAGACCGATAGGATTTTCCGGATGTAACATATCGTAGGTCCAATTATTCACATGCATAATTTTAATGTGTGTGTCTTCCTCCTAAATAGCAAAAATATTTTTTATAAAATCATTTGCATATTATGTATGACCATTCTGAAATATAATGCTTTCACCTCATTTTTTAATGATCCTCGATCGTTTTCTCTGACGAGACAAAAGTAAACCTCTTTGGGAACGATGATTACTCAAAAGTGTAACAGAAAATCTATTAAACGCTAAACAAGGACCCTTTCTGCCGCTGTAAAGTATAGGGACTGTTCGGTCATGATTTAAAGGTTTGTATCAGCAAATAGTGTATGTTAATTATGGATTATTAACGAATTTGCTTTTAATAATATCCTGTCAAACAATATACATTAATGTGCACGGCAGTTCCTACCCGGGGGTGAAAGTGGTGCAAGAATCCAGGGCGGCAAGGCTTCAAGGGCGGCAAGGCTTCAAGGGCGGCGGCGGCGAACACCATTCCACACCAATACATTAATTTATTATGATTAGAAAAGATGAAAAGGCCGACGGCATTGCGACAATTGTACACGAAACAAGTACTGCCGCAGTATTTACAATGTCGCCCCGCCACATCAACACAAAATAATAATAAAAAACCTGATAATTTGTGTTTGGTCCGATGTCGGCGAATACAAAGGTATCGGTGACACATTTGAATTCACCGACACCGTGTCGGGAACTATTGTCACAGCCTATCGTATCGCCAAGTCAGCCAAGTGTTTGACGGCTGGCGGCCCTTTTTATAGTGCAATTTGTCAAAGAAAATTCGAGTCCTGTTACTCTAAAAAAATAAAGATCTAGAAACTTCAAAGGGGAGGGATATATAAATATGTGTATAGAAAGATCATCAACGCGGAGTTGGAGTCAAATACATTTATATTACGCACTACTGATGCACGGGTGCATCTTTGGTGCATAAGTTTTAAAAGTTATTAAGTTCAGTGTTTCAGTAATTAGTTTAAATGTTTAAATAGCGTCGGCTGCCAAGGTGAGTAAAAATATACTTATTTATATACATCCAACGATTTTCGCTTTATTGCTTAGATACTAATTTTCACTTATTTTATTTAGATTTCTGAGAAAAGAAAAAAATTGTCTGACCGCCACTATAAAGAGGAACGCCAGGAAAAACAGGAACGCCTAAAAAGTCTGGCATCAGATATTTCCAGCTTTTTTCGACCTCGCAGTGGAGCAGGGCCTTCGTCTCAGTTTGATCTTACCATTGCTGTCGAACACTGGGGTGGAGAGAGAAGGAACAAGTGGAGGTAAAGCTGAAGAAATGTCGGAAACTGTGGAGTTTGGTGCGACTGCGTCTACATAAGAAAATAGTGCTCAAGCTGAAGACCATAGTGATGATGATCGTGATATTGACCTTCAAAAATTTGATGATCTTGCAAAATGGTCAAATATCATAGTAGTAATTTAAAAACACTAATTGTCAAGAAAAAAATGTAATATTTCCTAAAGATGACTACGGGAGGGGCTTTTCAGAGAATTATTACACCAAAAGATTATATAACCGTAAGTCTGTTACGAAATACAGACTTACGGTTATATAATCTGTTAATGGATGCTGGTATTGTAATTGTAAAATTATTTATTTAAATTTTTGTTCCAATAAAGGGCGGCAATTTTCCGCTTGCACCAGGGCGCACGCTACCACAAGAATGGCCCTGTTAATGTGCCTGTAAATTTAACTCTAGAACAGCGATTCTCAACCTTCTAAGTTCCGCGATTCCCCAAGTAGTAAATGTAAATAAAATTAATATTTCGCCCCCCCCCTCCCCACCCAAAGCAATAAAAACAGTAAGCCTTACTATTACTATTTTAATTTTGAGTGTAATTATAAATGTAAAAAAATATTAATTTTATATAATCACATTGCACTAATTTTATACATTACGAAAATACCGATAATATGAAAAATGAAATACGACTATTCCTATTATTTTATGTCGCTGCGTTTATAGTGACGGGTATGAACATGTATGTATGACGTGTACATACATGAGCAATTTACAAGTTCCAACTTGATGTGTACGTGTTCTTTGTAATTTGGTCTCCTTCTATAATACTCGCTGTGAGAGCATGTTTGAATATGCATATGGATGCGCTTGGATCGTGCTGTCACCAGTTTAAAAAGGCGCTTGTGATTGCACAACTTCAGTTAAGTTTCGAATGCGAAGCGTGCGTCTGGACGGGTATGAACATGTATGTATGACGTGTACATACATTAGCAATTTACAAGTTCCAACTTGATGTGTACGTGTTCTTTGTAATTTGGTCTCCTTCTATAATACTCGCTGTGAGAGCATGTTTGAATATGCATATGGATGCGCTTGGATCGTGCTGTCACCAGTTTAAAAAGGCGCTTGTGATTGCACAACTTCAGTTAAGTTTCGAATGCGAAGCGTGCGTCAGCTTTTGGCTCATAAAAACATATTCTTGGAATTTTTCGAACAAAAATTTCATACCTTGACAAAACCAACAAACTTCTGTTTGTAGGTCAAGCCATACCGATAAAAGTATACTTGAAGCATTTTATCTCGTAGCATTAAGAGTAGCTGAGTATTGCCTGTTGCAATTGATATTGTCAGTGTTTTAATAGGTGCGGAATAATCAAAAAAATTGAAAAAAAATCCCCGCTTTCTAACGACACAATATCAAGGCGAATCGATGACATGGCCGCCGATGTTCGCGATCAGATGATTGAACAAGTGGGTTCAAGTAAATTTTTTAGCATTCAATTTGATGAATCAACAGATGTAGCAAACATGTCCCAGTTCTTATGTTTTGTGAGGTATGAATGTGATAGGGACACATCAACCAAAGAAAAAATTTCAAAATAATTGAAACATACATAAGTAGGTAAACCCCACCAGTTTTGTATAATACAAAGGTATTTTTAATAATATAAAATATTATTAAAAACCTGGTGTGAAGAACACAAATACAGGTTCACTATTAATATTTTTGTGAACGTGTCCGAAAATATCTTTCCCCAGAGACGTAGATACGTATTTCACCTTTCTACAGGCTCATCGGTACGCCCCTGCTGGAGAAAGAATATTTTCAGACACATTCACAAAAAAGAACCACATCACCACATCACCGTAATTATCCAGACCGGGCGTAGAAGTAAATTCAGCGCTGCCTGTTGTCAGACAACCGAAGTACCTCGCCCCGTCCACATAACCAATATGAAGTAACGACGCCTTTCCAAAGGTGGCACAGTCATCCCTCTAGAAATTGTATTTTGTTTGTGTCTTCACTCATACTACGGACTAACCGCATGTGTAATGTATCAGAATAATTGAAACATACATAAGTAGGTAAACCCCACCAGTTTTGTATAATACAAAGGTATTTTTAATAATATAAAATATTATTAAAAACCTGGTGTGAAGAACACAAATACAGGTTCACTATTAATATTTTTGTGAACGTGTCCGAAAATATCTTTCCCCAGAGACGTAGATACGTATTTCACCTTTCTACAGGCTCATCGGTACGCCCCTGCTGGAGAAAGAATATTTTCAGACACGTTCACAAAAAAGAACCACATCACCACATCACCGTAATTATCCAGACCGGGCGTAGAAGTAAATTCAGCGCTGCCTGTTGTCAGACAACTGAAGTACCTCGCCCCGTCCACATAACCAATATGAAGTAACGACGCCTTTCCAAAGGTGGCACAGTCATCCCTCTAGAAATTGTATTTTGTTTGTGTCTTCACTCATACTACGGACTAACCGCATGTGTAATGTATCAGAATAATTGAAACATACATAAGTAGGTAAACCCCACCAGTTTTGTATAATACAAAGGTATTTTTAATAATATAAAATATTATTAAAAACCTGGTGTGAAGAACACAAATACAGGTTCACTATCAATATTTTTGTGAACGTGTCCGAAAATATCTTTCCCCAGAGACGTAGATACGTATTTCACCTTTCTACAGGCTCATCGGTACGCCCCTGCTGGAGAAAGAATATTTCCAGACACATTCACAAAAAAGAACCATCTCACCACATCACCGTAATTATCCAGACCGGGGTTGTGTGTATTTGTATAGTGTATGTTGTTGTCGGCCTATTTAGCGTATGTATTTTCGCATTTAAACGTCTTGAGTGTAAATTTACGATTGTGAAGGAAGTGGTAAAAACATTTTATTAATGACAGACAAAGTTTATATTTTCATTAAGAAGCTTGATATCTGGATTATTCGCCTTCAAAGCAAAAATTTGAATATGTTCACATTCACTTCGGATTATATTTAGAAAAGCTTGAAGGAACAAGGCACTATTATTTACTACAGTTGGGATTGCATGAAGATGCATTTGCGCGAGCTAAAAACTCAGTTGACGGAGTATTTCCCGGAAAATAAAAATTATTTCTTGAATTGATGGGTACTGAATCCGTTTAGTGAAAACGTTTTTGCCGCTACTAAGTTACCAGTTGAGATTCACGACCAGCTCATCGAAATTTCTACCGACAATACGCTACAACTGCAATTTACATCTGAAGATTTAAATACGTTTTGGCTAGCTTGTCGAAATGAATATGGAAATTTAGTCACAAAAGCATTGAAAATATTAATTCGTTTCTCCGTGTCTTATCTCTGTGAAAAAGTGTTTTCGTCTATGGTTGCGCTAAAAACTAAATCGTCTCTTATCACTCGAAAACGTTTCCCAATAACTTTATTAGAAAAAGTTGTTTCATAGAGGGTTTTAATATTTTTTCCAAAAATATTGGGCACACGAATTCTCGACATTAACCAAAACAACGTCATACACGCTGGTCTCGAGATACAAACCCTCGACTAAAAAAGAGTCTCTCACTCTCGGTATATGTATTGTTTAGCCTTTCTTATCAATATTTCGGTATTAGGAAAAGAAGGCGATGTTGCTATTTTTTATGAACCGTGATATATTGTCCGGGCTTCGCAAATTTTATTTTATTGTCATTAAAATAAATTGTGTCAGTTCTTTGTCAAGTTCTTCTACATTAATGTTATTGAAGTGAACTTTTTTGTTTCACGAATGCAGTTTAACATTTCGGCTGGTAATAAAATGTGGTGAAATTGAAATTTTCGGTTGGACAAACAAGCTTTCTAGTTATACGAGGGTAAGGTGAAAAATTCTCGGCCTGACACATAGATGGCGTTCCAATCAGCGAAAATTTATGATTCCTGCCTGGGTGCACATGTCATTAGTTCGTATGACAAGCTTCAACTTGTTCTGTCAAGTATATTGTTTACACGAATTTTCGCTGTCGATATCTTGCATGTGTTTCATTAAAATGGATAATTTTGAATATCATTCGGTCATAAAATTCTTCGTTTTGAATGGATTAACCCCTAAGGAAATTCATCCGAAATTTACAAAAGTTTACGGGTACTCTGCTCCTTCAATGTCAACCGTTAAAAAGTGGGCAGCTTTAAACGTAATCGCACGTCCCTCGAAGATGACCCACGTGAAGGACGACCAAAAACCGCAACCACACCGGAAACCATCGAAAACGTGAACGATATCGTGTTGGACGATAGGCGTGTGAAGGTGAGAGAGATTGCTGAGGCCGTTGGGATATCGGAAGAAAGGGTGCGAAACATCTTGCCCGAAGAATTAGGGATGCGAAAGCTCTGCGCAAGGTGGGTGCCGCATTTGCTGAATGACGATTAAAAGCAAATGCGCAAACGATTTTCGTAGCAATGTATGGACCGATTTAATAGGGATCCCACCGATTTTGTGCGGCGATTTATTACCATAGATGAGACATGGGTCCACCACTACCCGCCAGAAACGAAAAAGCAGTTGAAGCATTGGGTGGAAGCCGTTGGTTCAGTGCCAAAGAAAGCGAAGTCGATCGCATGTGCCGGAAAGATCATGGCCAGTGTGTTTTGGGATGCGAAAGGGATCCTGTTAATGATTACCTTGAAAAAGGCAGATCAATTACAGGCGAATATTACTCCAACCTTCTTAACCAGCTGGATCTCAAATTTTCGGCTTGAAGAAGAAAATGATCATGTTTCACCAGGACAACGCACCTGCTCACAAAAGTGCGTTAGCAATGGGAAAACTGCGGGATTTGGGGTATTATTTGCTCGGCCATCCCGCCTATTCTCCTGAGTTGGCAGCCTCAGACTTCCATATGTTCCCAAACTTGAAGAAATTTGTTTCTGGAAAGCGCTTCGCGCCCAATGAGGAAGTTAAGAGATGGATATTTTCATAGCCTTTCAGACTCCTACTTCCGGGAAGGAACACTGATGTTAGTGAAACGGTGGACGAAGTGTGTTGAAGTCAAGGGAGATTATGTAGAAAAATAAAATCATTTTTTAACTGTAAATCGCAATCTTTCACTATCAGGCCGAGAATTTTTCACCTTACCCTCGTATTTATGTTTAAATAAATTACATTAATATAATTTTACGGTTCTTATAATATCATTTCATACTTTAACGGCGTGCTTTTGCACTTTTATTTGTTATAAAAATATTGAAAAGGAAAATAAATTGTTATATTAGTAGGTTTAACGGACGAAGAAGAAGGACGATGAAATATCTGAAAGAAATTCGAGAATCGTAAGATGCATTAAAAAAAAAAAAGTAAATATTTTTTACTTCACCGACGGAAAGGTATACGAATTTCTCGATTGGAGAAGTGGTAAATGAACAAAATGTCTAATTTTAAATATATCTTTAATATTACTTACTTGACCATCGATTCGGCTCATGATTATATTGTAAACTTTATAATGAGCGTTGACTTCTTTACCAGTGTATTTTATTTCTAAATATGGCACAGGTTTCATTGTTTGTCCACTTGATGCAGGATAAAACTTGCATGTGCTCTTAACGAAGAAGAAATAAAACAACATATTATTAGTAAATGGTTTATAACAAAGTAATTTGAAACATACTTGAGTATCATCAAATTTTGTATAAAACACAAATATTTTTAATAATATAAAATATTATTAAAAATCGGGTGTGCAGAACATAATGCGAGTTCGTAATTGTGTGAAAGTATCTCTTCAGATACGCATACACGTGATTCATCTTACTACAGAATCATCAGTGCGCAACACTGGAGAGATATTTTCACTATACTGTTACCGTATTACAAAAGTTATTAAAACAGAGAGTTAAAGAATATTCAGCGCTACTCATTGACTAATGTCAACATAGCGAATGCCAAAACAACTATTACATACTGTCTTCATAACAAGTGCAAAACCAACTTAGAGGTTTCCAACTAACGGGTGCAACCCCAACTCGCAGAAATTGTATTGACGTAGATCCACTCTATATCGGTGGCAACCGTTAATGTATCGTGCATTCAGAATTATAAGAAACAAACTTCTAATGTATTTACAACTGTTATTGCACCCCCTGTGGTGATACTTCTCTCATTGTTATTAAATGAATACGGTTCACCCAATACGAATCCATTGGCCGTATTGACTACAAATTAGGGCCCTATATTTAATTACCATAGATAACCTGTATATCTAACTAAGTATGTGATGTAATTAATGCAAAAGGTACAAATACGATTTTAATTATTTATTATTAGTGAACGGACATTCTTACCACATGACTAAGTTCTCCGAATACAATAGCCCTTGTCCATTGTTAACGCTGCGAAAATCAGGTGGCCGAGAAATTCAAACACAAATACTTCATTGTATTACGCCGGGATGTACTGAGCGAAGTTTATAAACATTTCGAATTTCCGATTGCCTTTAATGGATATTTATCCTCCAAATTCAATAGCTTTGTTGTCATTGTAATCGTAGTGGACCAGATGGTCGGGAAAGACTAACAAATACTTCATTGAATTACGCCGAGTCATGTGGTAAGAATGTCCGTTCTCTATTTATTATTTATAATTTTGCAAATTGTGTTATTGTACAATTATACGCACTATATGTTATATGTTACGTAATAAGTAAATACGTAGGTAATAAACATAGGTACCTATTAGGTCCCTAACTGTAACAGTTAATGCAATTTAAATAAGTAGTGGAGTATGTATATAATACATATAATATTGAGTGTATTAATCATTTATTGTTGGTATTTATTGCTGCATACGTATTTGAGGGTTACAGTTTCTACCATTTGTCTCTTGATATCATTATCATGTAGATAGTGAGAGCGAATAATGATGGTTGTATTGGAAGACAGCAGAGACAGATCATTCTTAATATCTACCATACCCTGTTGGAAGAAAATAACGATGGACAAACCAAGAATATTGAACGAACGTGGTAATTAACAAAAGTGCCTACAGAACAATATATAAGGTAATTAAAGGCGACCGAGGCCCTGGCAACCAAAGAAGTGATAAGGAACGTCGAGAAAAGTTAATGATTATGACATCGATACTATTAGGGAGCAAATTTACTTTATGTACAGACAAAATGTTGTACCCACTCTTGAGTGCTTGCATAAAAGTATTAATGATAATCCTATCAATATTCACTGTTGTAAAACAAACTTGTTGCTTAAATTTAAAGAAAGCTGAATTTAAGTTTGGCACTATAGACAAACGTCGTACAATTATAGAAGCCCGAGGTTGCAAAAACTTCGGTATGACTACGTAATGAGAGTTAAAAAATATAGAGAGGGAGGATGATTAATATGCTATTTAGACAAAATGTGGTATGATACTCATGATACTGTTACCAAACGTTGGGTAGGCAGTTCAAGTATGTGTCAGGTGGACGTACGTGTTTCGAGATGGAAGAGATGAAGTCATGATAGATAATAATCTATCATGACAATGTCTCTTATTTGCAAAGAATGTAAAATTATCAAGTTTAGATTACCATGAAGATAAGACCACATCTTTATTTGAGAAACGATTTTGTGATTCTTTGTTATCAAGTTTACCAAAAAGTAGTCTGATAGTGATGGACAACGCTCCATATCATTTGCGACAACAAAGTAAAGTTCCTACAAAATGTAACTATTAAAAAAAATATTCAAGAATTTTTAGAAGACAATGATTTAGATTATGAAGATCATTATACGAAAAACCAATTATTGGAGGTGAAGAACACAAAAGAATATGTGAAGGATTATTATCTAGAAAATAGAGCCAAAGTAGCAGGACATAAAGTTATACGTTCACCGCCGTATCATTGCGTTTTCAGCCCAATAGAATTGATATGGGCCCAACTTAAAAATACCATAAGTCGAACTAATAAAAACCCAAATTTAGTGAAACTACCATAACATACATTAACAATACTGTGCAACACATACGTGCTGAAAATTGGAAAAATACCGTTAAACACGCAATTACAAAAGGGATAGAATATTTAGACATGTACCGTCTGGAAACGTGGTAAGTTAACGACACTGCTGCGCAAGACGCGTCCCCGCCAACTTTACTTCCCCGATATGTTTATTCAATGTATAATGTAGCATAATGTAACATAATGATTGCATAAGAAATAGGGATTGGTCAGTAGTAGGGATGGTATACACATGCGTATTGCGTATGTACTCGTATTTCTATCGTATCCATCGTCGACGTAACTGATCAGACTGGGCACAGACACGCCTGGCGCCTGGTATGGTAACTCCCTTCTCTTTTATCAAGTATATTGGTGGGGTATCGTTCACGTCTCCGCCGTTAACTTACCACGTTTCCAGACGATATAATATTGTAGCACCTTTAATTATATATTTGCAATACGATTCAGACATAGACGGCAATTTACTAGACGACTCAAGCACAGACTATGTTTAATGAAAGAAGGTTCTACCCAGTGACAATTTTCGTTCGTTAACTTAATATTATTTTACTTTACTTATGTATATACGAATACAATATGTACCTATGTGCTTGATATATCAATACTAGCACACGTCTTCTAAAGTTGACGAATAGTATTTCTTTTTATGTTTTATTTTGTGTTTCACATTTTCTTATTTAATTAGAGGGCCCTAATTTGTAGTTAATACGGCCAATGGATTCATATACTGCAGGTAGATAAACCGTATCCATTCAATAACAATGAAAGAATTATCGTCACTGGGAGTGCAACCACAGTTGTAAACACATTAAGAGTTAGTTTCTTATAATTCTGAATGCACTATATACCACAAAGTAATTTGAAACATACTTTAGTAGGTAAAACATCAAATTTTGTATGAAACGAAAATATTTTTAGTAATATAAAATATTATTAAAAATCGGATGTGAAGAAGATAATACAAGTTCATATTTGTGTAAAAGTATCTCTCTAGATACGCAGGCACGTGTTTCATCTTACTACAGAATCATCAGTGCGCACCACTGGAGAGATACTTTCTCCGTAATAACATTCTTGCCGTATTATACAAAAGCTATTAAGACAGAGCGTAGAAGAACATTCAGAGCTGCTCATTTATGATAAATGGTTTATATTTGCGCATTCTGTTACCCACGAATATATTGATTTATGAAGTGAGTCTTCCTAAATAATCTGTAAAAATTTAAAATGTAAAATAAAGACGAGAGAGAAAGAAACTAATAAACAACAAAGAATTAACATAAAATTGTGTTTTAAAAATGGTAAGAGTGACACGCAAATATTTTTTAAATGCTTAAATCGTTTATGGAGATAATTATTTATCACAACACAGTTTTTTCAATGAGATCTGTGGCAGTGGAACTTGGAGTAAAAGACAATAATTGCATTTGACCCAAATACTTGGTCGTTGGAACTTACATTAAAAGTTTGTTCCAAATCGATTCACGAACGATCAAAAATTGTCACAGAAATTGGCACTGCAAAGACATTATTAGAGGAGTATGAAGAGACGAAAGCTTCTTAAAAACCATTGCAACTAGTGATTATACGTGGACGATGTTCATTGTTTTTGGAATTGCAAGGGGATTATTCACGAAGAATTCATTCCAAGTGATACATTGCTTAATGCTGAGTATTATCACCTTATGTATTCGGTCTATTGTTAGCTTTTAAGATATATTTAACGAATCTTCTAAGACACGTAATGATTAGCTTGTTAGGTTGGATAATTGCCTACCAACTTTAGTCGGCATTCACAATTCTCATAATGCCGATATGTGAGACTTTGCTTGCAAATGGAAGTTCAGTTGCTAGAAAAGACATGAATATTGAAGTAATTATTATAGGGAAAACAAGTTAACATGCCCATTCTTACAATTAAATAGTAAGACAGATTTTATTATCAAGAGAAGAGAAATACCACCAACAATAACAGACTTGGTCTACAACGTAAAAACCACGCTACCCATGACAGCAACTAGGGTGCCATTTTGTGTAGATACTAGAAGACTATTGTCATGCTAGAAGCATGGAGCAGAGAGCAATATTAAATTCTGTTTTAAACTCAAAGTGCGACTAGAACTGCATAATTGATGTCACAAATAAATGGGAATTGTTACTTATCTCGTGCACAGATATTCAGATGGTAATGATGAACTGTAAGCTCGTCTCAAATGAACTGTAGCCTTCCTAATACTTTTTTGCATATTTAAATTCTTTTGAAACTTCTTCATAAATACGGTTGTCAGTGAAATCTGTGGTGAAATTTAAGATTTTTTTCTTGAATTTAAACTTATATAATGAGCGATAGTAATGTAGACATAATTACCTTATCTTGAAAATCTAACTGGTTCAAACATACGATCATGGTTACTTGTTTCTCTTCTACTAATCGCCAGAAGTCTCCTACAGTATTGCTTAAAGGATCTTGTGTTACAATAAATTTAGACGGTGTCAAAAATGCATCTACTACTACAGCATTTATGTATGCAGAAGTTGGGTCTGTTGATGGATATGGTGATAACAAAATTCTTGCAGATTGATCTGGTAAAGTAAAGTAGTATCACATTAGTATTGATGTATTTTTTTTTATAAAGCTGTGACATAGTGCAAATAGTATTATATTATGCATTTTTGGAAATACTAACCTGGCAATATCTTTTTAAATCTATTTTTGGTATGAATTATTGGCAAATCAGTGCTAAAACTTGTATTACGCATTGCTTCGTCTTGCCAAGAAGAATCTTCCAAGTATTGCATTTCTTCCTGGATCTTTGTTGATATGATGGTTTCGATGTTTTTCTCCATAGTTTCATCGCAGATTATGCCAGTTTCTGGAGCAACAAGGCAGTATAAAAGTGCTAAATGCACTAATTTGTATTGCTCTATGTTGTCGACCATATTCACCCGCTGTTCGCGTATTTTGTATAAATAGTAAAACAAGTCTATTTTGCCCTCTCTTGCAGCCATCCGCAAAGAAATATCGCATAAAATTAAACTACCAGTTCGTCCGACACCAGCACTGAAATATTAAATAAATACTGATTAGCAAGATTTCAAAGAAAAATTGTAACTTTTTTATATTAAATTCTTTTTGTTGAATTTTAATTTAGAATCGAATAGTGTTTAATATATGGAAGATTGGCAAGCTAAGTAAAGAATCCAAACGACAATTTCAGGAGAATAGTTTAAGTAGTAAAGCCGGAGCATAATTACTCCACAAAATTTCTGAGTTTACTTTCCCAATTTTGTTTAGTTTACAAACCAGAATGTATGCATACTCCTAACGGTATGATCTTCCATCGACCTCCATATTTCTTTATATTCTATTTCCAGCCAAGATAAGACCTTTTTCTGACTGAATCCTTAGCGATTCATTATACAAGCCATACAGATATCACAGGAACTATACTGGAAGAGCCGATATTTCAAATGCCGGCGGGCTGTATGGCACCTGATATTAAGTTTACATTTTAGCTGAACATATTTATACCGGCCAGGGAACAAAAAGTCGCTCGAGCGATTGTGGTGCCGGCACCTGCTACACTGATGTACACTGATCTAGTCAGGGGACAGGTGCAGGCATATGTGGAATGTGCCCTAGAAGGAAGATATCGATATGCCTGGGGAAACATACAACGGTTTTCCAGACCGAATTGTTTGCAGTCGCAGCCTGCGCCGAGGATATTCGGGAAGCCAGCTGCGCAAACAAAAAAAATCAACATAATGACTGATAGTCAGGAGCTATTAAAGCCATTATGAACCCATCTACCAGGTCTAAGCTTATGAAATATAGTAAACAGGTTCTCAATAAACTGGCACAAGACAATACTGTGTCGTTGATATGGGTGCCAGGACATGAGGGCATTAAAGGCAATGAGATAGCCGACGAACTGGCCAAAGAAGGTACTAATAGGAACTTCATAGGACCTGAACCTGTATGCGGAATCGTTAAGGATTCCTCTAAAAGGGAGATCTGGTTATGGCTAGAAAAAGAACATAAAAATAAATGGAGGTTAACGGAAGGTCAATTCCATACCAAAACACTACTAAGGGAGCTGGACGGAAAGTTTTCAGCCAACCTAATTCGTAGTAATAAAAAATAAATTAAAATAGTTACCGGGTTAATAACCGGACATTGTCCTTTAAGGAAGCATCTGTACAGCATGGGCTTGGTTAGCGAGCCCTGGTGTAGGAGATGTGAAAAACAGGAGTAAACTAGCCTTCATGTAAAATGCACGTGTGAGGAACTGAAGGAATTGAGACAGAAATATTTCAGGAGAGATCTATTGGATCCTTCGAGTGTACTCAAACTTCCCCTGAGGAGGATAGTGGCTTTTATCGAGGACACAAGACTAATAGAGTGGAACTGAGAGCTCTATTGGGGATAGTACAAAGAGCAGTGTGCTCAAGTGCCTGGACGTTCTGGCGTCCAACCCAAAATAGAAGAAGAAGAAAATACAAGCTCTGATCCTATGAAGTTGCCTTTTTAACCTTTCATGGTCAGTTCATCGCCTCTCTTGTTGTCCTTATTATTTTCATGTTTTAGCACTTATATTATCAGTGACACAGTATTGTCTTGTGTTAGCCGGACTTTTTTACAGTACTTGACTAGTTTCGACCTGGCAAAACAATTAATAATGGCTTTTATAGTAAGCTGACTATTAATCATTATGGTTACTCTTATTTTTGCGCAGTGAGCTTTGATTCTGTTAGCACAGGTTGCAACTGCAAATAATTGCAGCTGGAAATTTGCTAAGCGTTTTCTCAGATTCAGTGGTTTCTGGTCCTGTGTCATGATTGAATTGCGATTTATTAGATAACCAAGCGATGACGCCCTATCGTTAGAGTGACTCTTTGTTTGTTTTCTGGTCTAGTTTCGATTTCAGCTATTTGTAATAAAGACTTGTCCACTACAGTTCCGACAGTAACTGTATGACCTCTAATGGGATACCATAAACAGATAACTTTCTGCCTCAAGATTGCAGGTATGGCCTCTGCTTTTACGAAGAGGGAAACCTACAATCATCTCTCTAATACCGTCTTTAGTTGAATAGTTGATTATTTATAAGTGCTGATATTTATTAAGAGAAAGGTTTATTCCCACCGGTGTTTATGCTTGCGCGTATATACCGGGTGTCCCAATAATGCGGTGTCGGTCGATATCTCGATACCGTTTGAAAGTACAAAAAAAGCTTTTCAAACAAATGTTGCTTAATTCTTAAAGTAACATTGCCTAAAAATACTTTCGCTTATACAGGTTGTCTTAGAATAGCAGTACTGAACCTAACTTAATTTTTTCAAACGAAACATCCTATTGTTACTAATGAAACAGATATGTATGTACACATGAACAATACATCTCGTATTTTCCAACGTTTACTTCAGCCAAACACATGTATTTCCGTCTTCATAGATGTCGTCAGTTTGGCAGGTGAAGTAAAGTTTGATGGATCGCACTTCAAGGTACGTATCAAATTTTGTTCTATCGCCATCTGATAGAACAAAAATTTTGTTTGGAAACATCCTATATTTGATCCCATTTTTAGAGTCTGCTACAAAATTGACATGCTTCTCATATACCATTGTTTATACCTAACCATAGGTAACAGTTTTTGAAATATTTAATATTTTCCCTAATAAATGTCATGTGCAGGTATTATTTTGCTAACGATAAGTTATGTCTTACTTATGTTTGATGCCAGAAACGAAATTTTTGGTATGTGAATAGTTTATACTTGCGATAACTTTTACGAATTGCTATAATTATTTTTTTTTAATACAGAGTGTTCAGGAAAGGGAAAGCAACACCACAAATTTCAAATGGAAAAATCTTCATTTCTTTAAATGGAATGCATATGTTATTTTACTCCTAAAGTAAAGCACTTTATTTTTACTTAGCATATCATATACTTATCTGCAATAGATTTCGAGATTTCTTCGTTTTTAAAATCGCTTTACAAAAAGCTGTCCACTTCAAGGCAATAAGTTCTTAAAACTAAGACGGCCATGGAAAACAAATAACACACATCAAAATTTTAACTGTCAAATTGCTTAATGCAGTATTTGCTCTGCAAGTCAATTACGTGTGTGTTTCCTCAATTATTATCAGACTCCCTTCGTATACAGAGATTTGTTAAAATTGTAAACATGTAGTTTTTACAGTTATTTGAAGTGTAACGAATTGCGTATACAACCTGAATTTTAAATTTAATTTTTGACATCTAAAAATAAATTGAGGCACTAACTATATCCCGTAATTTTTAAATGCGACGAAATATATAACATATTATATAAAAACGTTCTATTGTTGAAAGTAGGGGCCAGCTTAGTAGAAGTGGTTTTCAGATGGAAATGATTATTGCATATGTAAGCTGTTTCTTCCTGATCTGAGATAATATACTATATATATATATACTATATATTAACATATATATACAGACCTGCAATGGACAACCACTGGTGCTTTTCCTTGAGGTATAGTAAGCATCTTTTTCAAGAACGGTGCTAAACTTTGAGCGTATAATGGCACACCATGGTCTGGCCACGTCAGGAAATGAAACTGTTGCACTTTCCGTTCCACGTTATTACAATTGACATAAAAGTACCTCACTTCAAAATTGGCATTGACATCAGTACTGTAGCATTTTACATCGATGCCATCAAATTCTCTTTTATCGTTTACGTCTGGCCAATACTTTTCGACTTTTTTCTGGAAAATTTACATAGAAAAATGTGAGTAAAAAAATCATAAGACGAGAGCTGATAGGAATGTTGTAGTTTAAGTAGTGCTTGCGTTTTTCAATTGTCGTGTTCGTAAATTTGATATTTCTAATCATTTATACTTAAGCGAATTAATTTTTTTATGTATTATTTAAACGAAATTGAAAAATGTTTCAAAGAAGTGCAACATCAATTAATGATACTTAAAAGAAGTAGGTTTGTGTACAAAGTAGAACTTCTGCGTGAAAATTTTCGACCCATGACTTTAAATGTGGTCGAACGCTGAAATATGCATCAATTGATTATTTGTATTCTAGGGATGAAACATCATCCAAGAATATTGTTTACAGCTGAATTTGCTGAATTTCGTCGTGGACGCGCCACCCTTACAAACGAATTTTGTGAAGGTCGTCTATCTTTGTGAAGGTCATATATATTTCACTTTCTTTTAAATGTTGTGTAAACAAATTATGTCCTTTAATGTTTCGTAGCTTATTTTATATTAATAAATAACTATCTTGAAACTCTAGCAACAACTTTTATTATACCTTTTTACACATTATTTATAACCAGAAACAATATATATACCGGGTGCGGCAATAGTGTGTCAGCGGAGCTTAGCATGAAAACTAATAAAGTTGTAACAATGAAATTTTACGTACACATGTAGTATGCTACAGTGCATTTTCTAATTTTATTTATATATTTACAGGGTGTTCCAAATTTCCGCAACCACTTTCAATTTTTTTTTTTTAAATAGATTGCTATACTTTCTTGTTATTATGATGATAGCCACCCAAATTATCTTTGCAATGATATATGACAATGTGCACTTACAACTGTTAGTTTTGGTTTTATTGCAAATTTTGTTAAAATCTTGACAGTTGCAGCGTCTAACATTTTAAGTCTTAGCCTGAAAATGGGTGCAGTGCCTCACGTAACTTTTTTGTTACAAATTTATGGACTAACACGTTATATGTTTTGAGGGTGAACAACGTGACAACATATACAGAGTGTTAAATATGTCGTGCCAAAGTTATCGAAGTTTAAAGGCTATTTTCTCTTTTTTTTTAAATTGAACCTTTAATTTTTTTATTAGTCAGCAAATTCCTTGTAAAATTGCCGTTAAAATGGTATCAATAACATATTACTTATTTCTAGTATTTTCGAAGTTATAACCATTTAATGGGATATACCTACGTTTATAATATTCAATATGCGGTGCTGCATCTAATAGTTGGGTGGTTGGTCATGAAATGATATTAAGCAAAAATTGCTATGTAACCAAACGTCAAATATCTACTTAAAATTTCCATATAAAGTGTTTTTCAATAGTTTCTCTTTACTGTAATCGCGTTTAATTGTTATAATTTAAGTTCGGCTGGTTAATTATCAATTTCCGTTTGTTCGTTATTAGTTGTTATCTTGTTGTCAGTTATATCGTTTTTTTGTCATTATTTTTTATTTCCATACCGCAATAGTTTATAGTTGGGTTTCTTTAGAATGAATTTTTCGAAAGAGGAGCTAATAGACATGGTATTTGTTCTTGGCGCTAGCAATAGAAATCCACTTTTAGCATCAAGAACATATGCTATGGAGTATCCTCACCGAAGAGCACCAGATATTAAGACGTTTGAAAATTTGTTGACAAGGTTTCTTCGGACGGGTTCAGTGAATTATGTCAAACATGAAAGAACTAAGTCTATGGTTACAGAAGATAATGAAGTGACAGTCGTCCAGTCCGTTGTGGAAAATCCGCGCGTATCTACAAGGATAATTTCGAAAGAACACGGGATAGAAGTCACTGCTGTAAGAAGTATTTTAAAAAAACATAAATTTCACCCTTACAAAATTCAAAATCATCAAGGCTTATTACAAACGGATTTTGAAAGGAGACTTGTTTACTGTGAATGGCTACTTTTCCAATTACGACAAGATCTAAATTTTCTAGATCATGTGCTTTTCACAGATGAAGCAACATTTGCTAATTGTGGAATAACAAACAGAAAAAATTCTCATTATTATGACACTAGAAACCCTCATTTTGTGCAACCCATTTTATACCAACAAAAATGGAGTGTTAACACCTGGGGAGGCATCATAGGAAACACTATTGTAGGTCCATTCTTGTTTAATAATACTTTAATTGTGAAATCTACACAAATTTCCTACAAAATAATTTACCATTGCTGTTAGAAGACCTACCAGATAACGTCATAAGGAGATTGTGGTACCAACATGATGGTGCACCTGCACATTACGGTGCTGTTGCAAGAACACATTTAGATAGGGTATTCACCAATAGGTGGATTGGGAGAGGAAGCTTTATAAGCTGGCCACCGCGGTCACCAGATCTAACCCCTTGTGATTTTTTTCTGTGGCCTACTGTAAAAAATATAGTTTACGAAACACCTCCTACAACGGCAGAGAACATGCAGCAACGAATCAGAAACGATTTTCTTCAATTAAGTGAAAACAACATGGCTCAAAATGTAAGTCTGTCGATGCAGAGGCGATTAAGAGCATGTGTAGAGCAGAATGGAAATATATTTGAACACATTTTAAATTAATTTTGTTTTATTATTGAAAAATTACAAAATGTAATTCTAAAACTAATAATAAAGAATTAAGAAACAGGTGTTTGTAAAAGTTACTTTGTTTGATATCATTTCATGGCCAACCAACTATTAGATGCACCGCATATTGAATAATATAAACATAGGTATATCCCATTAAAGGGTTATAACTTCGAAAATACTAGAAATAAGTGCTATGTTATTGGTATCATTTTAACGGCAATTTTACAAGGAATTTGCTGACTAATAAAAAAATTATAGGTTCAATTTAAAAAAAAAAGAGAAAATAGTCTTTAAACTTCGATAACTTTGGCACGACATATTTAACACTCTGTATATGTTGTCACGTTGTTCACCCTCAAAACATATAACGTGTTAGTCCATAAATTGGTAACAAAAAAGTTACGTGAGGCACTGCACCCATTTTCAGGCTAAGACTTAAAATGTTAGACGCTGCAACTGTCAAGATTTTAACAAAATTTGCAATAAAACCAAAACTAACAATTGTAAGTGCACATTGTCATATATCATTGCAAAGATAATTTGGGTGGCTATCATCATAATAACAAGAAAGTATAGCAATCTATTTAAAAAAAAAAAATTGAAAGTGGTTGCGGAAATTTGGAACATCCTGTAAATATATAAATAAAATTAGAAAATGCACTGTAGCATACTACATGCGTACGTAAAATTTCATTGTTACAACTTTATTAGTTTTCATGATAAGCTCCGCCGACACACTATTGCCGCACCCGGTATAGTAGATTAATTTAGTCGGCGATTTAAGATCAGTTTTACTTTGATATGAATATATTTTAAAACAATCTTACATATTTCGACACATAGTGCCTTTTTCTTTACCGCTGAATACCGCCTAAGCTATGCGAATCTTAAGAATATGTATGTCTAAATGAAAATCAAAAAACAAATTTCTTTGTAATTCATGAAAAATTTCCTAATTTTTAGGGCTAAAATGTGGCTAAAGTCGGTCCATATTTATGTTTATCCTATATTTATAAAAATACAGCTTATAATTCAAGTTCATGGACCTCCAAAAAAATCCATAAAATTCCTAGACTTGGACTTGTTTGGAGTTATGAATAGTGAATGTTGTTATTTTTTTACCAAAGTATGTATGCAATATAGTCAGCTGCACATATGGTCTTTTTATTGCGATGTCTTTTTATTGTGGATATCAATATGTCGAATATATCGAATATGTCGACAACCTTATGGCGTATTTGTAATATAGTTAAGTATAAGTAATTATTTGTATGCAATTATTTATGTTTCTTTTTTTTTTCTTTAAATTTGTAGTGGTGCTGTGGTGCTGGCAAATATCTATGTAGGCGAAACAGGACAAAATAATTTAGAGAAATACTGATACAAAATCTGGCTGATTAATTTCTCTATATTAATACCACCAACAGGAGGTAACTCGACGGGGCAAATCTAATTCCGGTAAACTTTGCACGCGTTGGATATGATACGGATGAAGTAAATTAGTTTTCAAAATTTGATGTACCGTAGTTTGAGACACATTTACTTTACGTGCTAGGGTTGTCGTATTTACACCGGGATCCGATATTTAAAATACTTTCTTCTGCTCGTTGCGCTCTGCGTGATCTTTGAGGGCCATGACCGAAACATGGAATTACTGTTTCTGTATCCCGAAGTCGATATACAGCTCTCACAATTGTCTTAGTCGAAGGAAGACGTCGATTCGGGAAACGTTCTGCGCAGAAATTTTTTGCTTCAAAACTATTTTGTCCTGTTTTGCCATAAATGAAAGTTAAATCGGTATATTCGATATTCGTATAGGATGCCATTGCGAACGCTCCTAGCCATAGTGAAGACTATGTCGATACTAAATGTAAATCCTAGCGTTATTTGTAGCGGTTCTCGTTCTCGTTACTAGGTGAACATTGGATCGCGATATTTTATAAGAAGGCATTACTCAAATTAATCTTTCACCCCTTTTTTATTTATCGTTATACAACTAACTAAGGGTATATATATATATATATATATATATATATATATATATATATATATATATATATAAATAACCTAAAAGAAATTATCGACCGTACTATATTGGTTAAAATAAACTAAAAACGGGCAAGCGGTCTGTCAATTAAAACTCATTTATTTATTATCTTTATATTTCACGAGTTGCTTCTTCAGGAGATAAAAATAACTTTCTTTTTTGAACTCTACATTCTTATCTCCTGAAGAAACAACAAACTCGTTGTGAAATATAGAGATAATAAATAAAAATAAGTTTTAATTGACAGACCGCTTGCCCGTTTTTCATTTATTTTAACCTATATATATATATTTATATATATATGTAAAATATCTTTCTACTCGTAAGGGTGTGAGGGTAAAACTTAAAAGTGATCCTTTAAATAATTGCGCCAGTCCTTCTTATTCTGCGCCATTTTCTTTGCTTTCATCCTTGTTTTTTCTCTCCTCTTCAAAATTTTCGTAATTACGCTGTCTGATGTTTCCTTTGATTTGCCTCCTTCTTTTACACGATTGTTTTGGATTTCCAAATTCTTTTAACAGGGACCGCACTACATATCTTCTGCAAATGTGCCCACCATCTTAGTTTACTCATTTCCTTAGTTGGCTCATAAGCGTGTGTAAGTATCGGCCTGTACATCGATTTCTAACATCTCAGTCTGTCTAGTTATTTTCTTCTCGTTTATAAGAACCCTACTCATTGCATAATAAACTTTGTTAGCTTTTTCTATTCTAATATTTAATTCAACATCTTGGTTGTCTGAAATTGGAAGCTGTCTACTTGTTCTAATGGTTCATCCTCTAGTCGTATTTGTATTAGTTTCTTTTTGTCTGATATTACCCTAATTTTAGTCTTTATTCATTCTTATTCCATATTTTCAAAGAGTTTCATTCCAGATGTCTCTTTCTCTTTCGTTAGCAGCAACAAACATTATATCCTTAGCAAAGGTACGCTCCGAAATATCGATTCTTTCCAGATTTCTATATCTAACATACATTGGTTTGATCCTTTGTTTAGTGTACCTATTTAGTTCATTCATACAAAAGACAAACAGCAACGGGCTTAAATTTCCTCCTTGCCTTATTTTCTGTCTAGTGTTAAATATTTCAAACTTCAAATTCTTATTAACCACACAATTCCTGGTCTCTTTGAGTGGACATATTATAACTCTAATTAGCTTATTATTTACTCTAGATACTTTAATAATTTTCTTCTTAGTATTCTGTCATATCTAAAAACGCTACTAAACCCAACACCAAAATTTGCAAATTAAATAAGAAATTTCGAAATTTGTCTGTCGGTTGAAGAAAAACCAATTATCAATTTTTCCATGAAAGAAACATTAGTTGTCTAAGAATTTAAAAAAATGATATCCCACCGGCGATTTGATGAAGAGCATATCTTCACAGGTTGTACCTTAGCCACAAACATTACATTCAGCACTATTATTAGTTTTCGCTTTGTTCTACTGAAGATGGCAAGTTAGTTTCCGCAATACGTATGTAGAGTTTCTTGATTTATATTTTTATTAAAGATCTTTCTCGTTTCTGTCTATTGCAGATTTAAGGCCACTGTCTTCACCAATTCGGATATTGGTACTTTTTTATAATAAATTCCAAAAGAACGATGTAAGACTAAATATAATCAAAACGCAATAACAAGTAAAAATTGCAAATAAACAGTAATAAAAAAACTGGAAATTACAATGTAATAACATAGGAGCAAGTCACGTCGTCACATGACTTGAAACATATTTCGAGGATTTAGCAATTCTATTAGACATTTACTATCCTTGACTGAATTAATGGTTCGAAGTGTCGACTTTTACAAATATGATGTGTTTCTTATATATGAATTGGATAAAAACAAGTGAGCGAATTAAGAGTTGAATAGCTTTTTATCAGTGTGGTCGTGCTTACATTTTGGAAGTTATTTGTCCTCTTTGAAATTTAAAATCTCGCTTTTATAAATATATATATGTATATACAAGGTGTGTATAAATTGTCGCAAAAGCTACACGTAGCGACATTCTTCGTTCGGTTCTGAATAAAAAATCTTAATGCTAAAATGTCGTATCATGCTTCATAAATTCGTAAATGTCAAAATTTGACAGTAATGATTTTGATTGAACTCACTTTGAAATACAAACTTATTGTTCTACAACGTTGCCAAATGTGTTTTTCGTGGAAGTACGTTAATGAATAAATGTTTAAAACAAACTTTTAAATCAAAAAGAAAACGTTTACGAAATAATACTAGTAAAAATTTTTTCTTTAAACTAAATTGCATCTATCTCTATTAACAGATCGAAGAGCAAAGGTTAGTTACGCACTAAAAGTCTGAACTTCAAGAACCCCGTGAAAACAAACGAAGCATGATACGACATTTTAACATTAAGATTTTTTATTCAGAACCAAACGATGAACGTCGCTGCGTGTAGCTTTTGCGACAATTTATACATACGTTATATATATATATATATATATATATATATATATATATATATATATATATGTATATATACAAATATAATATTTTCGTGACCTTGGTATGATAAGGTAAACTTAATAAGTCGGCAATTAAAGGTCTGGTTCATTACTTCAAAGTATATATATTTAAAACAACCCTACATGTTTCGGCAATGATGCCTTTGTCAAGGGAATAAAAAATATAAATGACAGAATATAAATGTCAAATAATTGAGTTGCTATGATTTAAATTATTCAAAGATACATTCCAATAATAATAATAAGTCATGCCTTAGTATTCCAAAAAATAGATAGCAAGGTGTGAACATATGTATATATGTATATATACATATACATATATACATATATATATATATATATATATATATATATATATATATATATATATTTAGTGTTTATAAGAATTTAATTTTCTTATTTATTTTAATGGCCGTGTCTTAATATTAAAATAATAGACTTTTTTATTGGTTTAGCGACCTTTAATGAATTTTAATGTTTTCCTCTACGACGTTTCGACTCTTTTTATTATTAAGTCTTTTTCAAGTGACGATTTATTCCGTTTTAATACACATTTTTTGTAACACATGTGGGGTACGGACTTTGCCCGAGACCTTTCTAGGGACGACCGCGTCACTTCGGATATTTTTTGTGACTAAATGTCTTTGTTGGTGACATGAAGTTTCTCATTTCGTTTTAAAATTAGCAAATGTCAGGCAAAATGTGTTTAGTGGAAACATAGTATATGTATTTACAATTGGAAACAATAAAATTTTTTGGTGTGTGTGGGTGGGGTTTGTCGGCTTCTATTGTTTAATGAGTGGATAATAGAGTTTAGAAAGTCCATCAATCTCGTTTCGGTCGTTGATTGTTCTGCTGTTTTTTGAAAATATGGATAATTTCTAAGACCTCCCTAGCCTTTGTATTTTTTTGCTTTGTTATTATTTTGGTATTTTCAAAATCAAAATTATGTTTTAGTGTCATCTGGTGTTTTTTTAAAGCAGTCTGATTTTTTGCGTATTTGTGACCTTTTAATCTTTCTTGTAGTAACTGTTTTGTTTGGCCTATGTATACTTTGTCACAGTCTTTGCAGGGTATGTTATATATTGTTTGTGATTGTTTTAGTGTAGGTGTTGAGTCTTTTAGTTTGGTGTGTAGGAATTTTAGGTTTTTTCCGCTTTGATGTGCTATTTTAAAATTAAATGGTTTAAATATATTGTTTAGTTTTTCGGATAATCCAGTTATATAGGGTGTAGGGATATATGTTAATTCATTGGTTGTTTTATTTTTGTTTTGGCACTTAGTTTTGTTATATATTTTATTAAGTCTCTGTTTTATAATTTTTTGTATAAATTGTGGCGGATAATTGTTTTCTGTTAAAATTGTTTTTACTTTTATTTAGTACTATTTGTCTGAAGACTGGATTAGTGAGATTTAAAGCCCTGTCTACTAACGCTGTTACTACATTTTTTTTGTGGGGTAGGGGTTGGTTTGAATAAAAGTTTACGTATCTGCCGGATGTGATTGGTTTAGTGTACCATTTTGTTTGTATGTTGTTGTTTGTTTTTATTAGTGTTAAGTCTAAGTAGTTTAAGGAGTTATTTTTTTCTATTTCAATGGTAAAGTTTAAATTTGGATGGAAGTTGTTGAAGCTATTTTGTACATTGCTTATTTCCTTTTCTGGTAACATCATTATGCAGTCGTCAACATATCTTTTGAAAATAGTTGGTTTTATTTTAAATTTTAATTCATTCATACAAATGTAATCACTTAATTTTCCTTATTTTATTATTATTTTAAGTTTAATATTTAATTTCTAATTGTTAATTCATTCATATAAATGTAAACATATTTTCTTATCTTAGGTTGTATTAATTTTTGTTTCTAGTCACTTGAAAAAGACTTAATAGTAAAAAGAGTCGAAACGTCGTAGAGAAAAACATTGAAATTCATTAAAGCTCGCTAAACCAATAAAAAAGTCTATTATTTTAATATATATATATATATATATATATATATATATATATATAAAATAACTAATAGAAATGTTACTTCAATTCTATATAAATGATTTATAGTTTATGAAAATCCATAATTAAATGCTCAAAATCTTCATGGAAGGTTTTGTAGAAAGCTGGAAAAGACTGCAAAAGTAATCCGAGAAAATGAAAATGCAAAAATAACTTGGACATTTTTGAAAATTAGAAAAGTTAATTTTTGTGAAAATTTAAAAAAATGCGTTGGAAATAAGTAAAAGTTTGACTTGTTAACTACAGAGGACTTATTCCAAGAATTACTAAATATTTTCTAAATTTTAAAGATACTGTTAATTATGTTTTTTAATCAGTTATAACTGAAACGTTTACTAAATATTAATCAAGTGTTTATTTTATTATACTTTACCATGTTTATCTTTAATTTATAATTAATATTCAAGTTTCTGCTGATAGATAATGGCAAAGTTACAAACATATTTCAGAATCAGAAAAGATATGCACAAGGAACACTGATGAGTTCTGATATGAGTAGAAAATTAATTATAAAGCTAATTAACTAATTTTAATAATCATGGAACTACTACATTAAATATTATGTAATTATATAATTATAAACATACTTTTCCAGCTTCGATGACGTTGGCTATCATTATGATATATTCAACTTTTTCCTGCCATATCATGCGCCAAAAGTCTCTGACCGTGCTAGCCTTGGGTCCTTGGGTGGCGATGTAAGTTTTCTGTTGTTTATAGCCCTAATCACATTGAATAAAATAGTTTTAGTATCATAAAATTATAACAAACATTAAACAAAAGCTTGGGTTAGTTTCAAAGTTATAGGCCATACAACAAATATTTTATTATTACTTACATCTATGTAATTTGCATTTATGTAATCTGAGAAGGGGTCTCCGTTTAGTATTTTTAATTTTACCCTGGTATGATCATCTTAAAGAAAAGAAGGTATCTATGAATTTGTTGTTTTTATTTTGTTTTATGTTGTTACTCACATGCAGCAAGATTTGTGTATCTGTTTTTCGATTTATTTTCAGGTTTCGTACCGTAGGTCCAGGGTTTAGTTTGGCCTCTTTGGAATACCTAAAACAAATTTTACTAAAAAAATTAACAGAAATACTACACTAGTCTATGTATTTTTTGTAAGGTACAGCGTTTTTCTCGAGTTTTAAACTGATGTTATAGAATTACAAGAATACCTCATATAGTGTGATTATTTGGTTCCGACAAATACCGAATACCTATTATTTGGAATATATTATACACTAGAAAATTATATACGTTTATTGATATAACGTGCCTTTAAAAACTTTCTTCATTAGAGACGGTCATGCTTTTTGATAATGGTCGGTGACAGTGCAAGTAATCTGTCACAAATGTATAATTTTGAATAAGTATGGCCGTCTCTAATGAGGCCAAAATTTCGATGGACCCCATAAATAGTTTATAACATCGCTAAGTACAACACGCAGTTATTGAATAGCACTCACCCACTCACTATTCATTCATACGGTTAACAGCACATCTGTTTTTTGTCGTAGAATTGTGACGCAATTACTTCAATACAGTAAAATTTCTTTCTTCATGGCCGTAGATACAAGCGAGAGGAGTCTTTATAATTTATTTTATTAGTTTATATTTCGAAAGATATACAGACTGTCCCGTAAAAAACGCCAACATTCATAATTCCGTTATTTATTGTCCGGTTTTATTTAAACAAAAATTAAATTTAATAGCATCAAAAACACTATAAGATAGCAGTGTTTTATTTGTTTTCAATTGTTTTCATTAATGTCAAACGACAGTCAAGTTTTTTATTTTAAATGGCAACATATATATTTTTGGCTATATTCGGATTGTATTTTCTTTTCTGAATTCAACGATGTATAACATGTTTATTTTTGATAAACGTTTATTGCAAAAAAAAAAATTATAAATTTCATCTTTGTCTTCCATTATTTATAAATATTCGAATGTGTCATGAAACATTGGAAATGTAAGTATTATAAATACCGCAATATCATAAAGTTTCTGGGTCAACCGTGGCCATGGGGTGAAAAACGTCTGTCTTAATTTATATCATCCTTTTGAGAAAAATCTGATAAAATTTTCAGGTTATGTGTCATACTGACATTAAGATTAATATATTGACAAATTTTAACGTCAGCATGACACTTAACCTGAAAATTTTATCAGATTTTTCTCAAAAGGATGATATAAATTAAGATAGACGTTTTTCACCCCATGGCCACCGTTGACCCAGAAACTTTATGATATCGCGGTATTATTATAAGAAACAAAACACTTTACAATAAATGTTGAAATTGCCCACCACCTTGTTTAACACATATCGCACATCTCCTAATAATAAAAAATAAAAAAAAACTTTATAAATTTCATCTTTCATTATAGTAGACTTGGCCCAGTCCACTAGCATTATGTCAATGTGCCTTAAGTGCCAGTTTGACTTTATTAAGTTTTCTGTATTATCCTGTTTGAACGTTTTGCCGCAACAAAAAGCGTATTTTCGTTAAAAATGAATAACAATGAATTAACGGACATGTTACAAGTGTTCTTTGAATGTAATAAAAATCGCCTTCAAGCAGTTCGTTCCAAGTTAGAGGTTCCAGGTTAGAAAATATTTCAGAGAAGTGAAAAGAATTTAAGAAATTATGGATCATTTACCAAACCAAAAACACAAAAACGGAAATTCTCCGAAGATAAGGAATTAGATGTTCTTCTTGCAGTACAGCAAAATTCACGAACTCCGATTCGCGAAATTGCACATAATATTGGGGTATCAAAAACTACAGTTCATGGTATTTTAAGAAAACACAAACTTAAACCGTACATAGCTCGAAAAGTTCATGCATTAGAACAAAATGATCCTGGACGAAGAATCCAGTTTTGTCGTTTTTATTTAAATGCATTAGAACAAGACCCGAATTTTTACAGAAGGATAATTTGGTCTGATGAATGCACTTTTAGCAACAACGGTATTTTTAATAGAATCATACGTCGACAGTGGAGTGCAGACAATCCGAGATTTGTAATTGAAAATAATTTTCAAAGACGTTTCAACGTAAATGTTTGGTGTGACATTTTAGGTGATCAATTAATTGGGCCATTTTTCATAGATGGTTGCTTAAATCAAGAAAAATACTACACTTTATTACACGAAAATCAAACTTTGTAGATGAATTACCTTTTGCAAATTTAAATAGAATATTTTTTCAACAAGATGGGGCTCCCGCGCACAACGCCAGAGTAAATACTGATTTGTTGAACACCCAATTTGGAAATAGGTGGATAGGAACATCCGGTCCTATCGAGTGGCCTGCGCGTTCACCGGATCTTACGCCCCTCGATTTTTGGTTGTAGGCTTATCTACAAGATCGAGTTTATTTAACAACTCCAGAAAATGTTGACATTTTAAGACAAAGAATTATTAACACTTGTCAAGAAGTACCTGCCGCTTGTCTTTTAAATGCGACCTTTGGAGTAATTAGGAGATGTGCGATATGTGTTGAACAAGGTGGCGGGCAATTTCAACATTTATTGTAAAGTGTTTTGTTTCTTATAATAATATTTATAATACTTACATTTCCAATGTTTCATGACACATTCGAATATTTATAAATAATGGAAGACAAAGATTAAATCTATAAAGTTTTTTTTTGCAATAAACGTTTATCAAAAATAAACATGTTATACATCGTTGAATTCAGAAAAAAAAATCCAATCCGAATATAGCCAAAAATATATATGTTGCCATTTAAAATAAAAAACTTGACTGTCGTTTGACATTAATGAAAACAATTGAAAACAAATAAAACACTGCTATCTTATAGTATTTTTGATGCTATTAAATTTACTTTTTGTTTAAATAAAACCGGACAATAAATAACGGAATTATGAATGTTGGCGTTTTTTACGGGACAGCCTGTATAAAGTACGGTGAGTTAGTTTCTTGTTTTCATTGTTTTAACTGTTAATTACATAATTACATACCTTGTAATTTTTGTAATAGATCCTGTTTAATATCGTTTTATCGAATCTATTTCAGTTTCAGTTTCAATAACTTACGCATACATTTTTAATTTTAATTTATTTATATCTAGAACATTGTTTAAGTTACTTTTTCTGATATGATATGGAACAACGTTGAGAATGACATCGTGAAACAATGGCGAGTTGGATTAAGGGTCAAACTGATTCTATGTCCATTGCCAGTGATTCCGAAATTTATTGCAAAGTCTGTAAAAAACCTTTAAAAAATTCCAAGAAATCGCACGTAAAACGTATCGCAAACACATTCACAGAAATTAGACCCTTTGGAGTCTGACAATTTTAACGAAGAACTGTATGAAACTTTAATGGCGGCAAATATTCCATTAAATAAACTTAACAATCCCACATTCAAAACATTTCTCCAAAAATATACTGGTCGAAATGTTCCTGATGAATCCACTTTACGCAAAAACGATGTTTCTAAGTACAACACTAAAGCAGTAGAATGCATTAGAAGCATCTTTCAAATCAGTATCTATGGATAAGTGCCGACGAAACTGTCGATATATTAGGACGCTGTGTGGTAAATGTTATAGCTGGTGTACTACATCCAACTATTCCATATACCGCATATGTAATAGCAACAAAAAATAAATACGGCTGTTGCGGAAACAGTAGCTAAAACCATTTACGAGAATATACACCAAATGCTTCATTCAGACGACAAGTACAAAGAAAAAATACTTTTATTTGTCAGTGACAGTGCTGCATATATGTTAAAAACTGGCAGACTATTAAAGGAAACATATCCTAATATGCTGCATATTACTTGCGTAGCACATGCTCTCCACAGAATCTGTGAATATATCAGAAACACCTTTCCGAAAGTTAATAGATTTGTATCCGCTTTTAAAAAAGTTTTAAAAAATCATGGTTGAAGCTACTAGTTTTTATGCAGAGAATTTCAATAGTTTGCAAAATTTCGTTACATGTTTAAAATGACGATGCTCGAAGTACTTCTGAGTGCAAGGAACTAATACAAATTCCAAATTTAAAAAATCAGTTGTATTTTCTTCAGGAACACTTTGGAAATTTGCCAAAACTAATCACTTATTTTGAAAATCAAAATCTAAAATTAAATGATGGATTAACCACATTAGATGTGGCTACTAATAATTTGAAAAATATTCCAAGTGACATCGGATGTGGCCTTCGACAAGAGTTAGACGCAGTTTTTAATAGAAATTTAGATTTAATAACATTGCAGCAATTGTGTATGGGGACAATGCCTCAAAATTTAACTGCTAAACATGCTGACATAAAAGAATATTTCCAGAATGCACCTATAACCAGTTGCGATGTAGAAAGGACGTTTTCTATCTACGAGAATGTATTTATTACATCAAAGATAACAAATTTTACAGAAGAGAACCTTGAGAAGGTATTGCTAGTTAATATTAATACTCCTTTACTCAACTTAAATTACAAACTGAATAAATGAAAATGTATTTCGTATTTTATAGATCACCACTCGTTTGTTTTCCAATTATATAAATAAAATTAAAAACTTTAAAAATACAAATTTCAATAGTACGCCCGTGGGCGATGAGTCATGGGCCTCTCGTGTCCGGTCCCTACAAATGAGGAAAGTTTTTGAAGACACGTTATATAGGTTTGTTGGAATAGGTAAGAAAAAATATATTAAGCTAATTTATAAAAGGAATGGTTTGAATAAACTTTCTTTGCTTCTTGTCATCGTAAAACAATTTATAACAGCTAGTAGCGTTAAATATTTGGTCTTCCGTATGTATAATCTCCTTCAAGAATAATTTTCTTAAAGTCATCTGGAAATTTTGCTGCTGCATTTATTCTTTCACATGTAATAAGTACGTTGCGAAGTTCACATATTTTACTAAATCTATCTATATGTTCATAAAGATTGAAAATTTAAACAAAAGCGAATTCTCCTGCGAGTGCAATAAACATTTAAAATAAAACATAAAGTATCTTTAATCCTTTGAAAGAAAGAGAAGAAAATAAAGAAAATGTGGATACTTTTTACGCAAGTGGAGGATGGCTTCATCGTCCACTTGCGTAAAAGAACAGAAGTCGTTCCATATTCATGATTAAAATATTTCTCACTTAAAAAAGCTATAAAATCTTTTACCATATTAATATTCGTATCCTAAATACGTATTTTGACAACTAAGTTATCATCCTCTGTAGTTGAAAATAACAGGGTCCACCTAGACATTTTAGTGTATACGTGAACGTTTTGTAAAGTGTTTCGCGATTTTTGTTATTATGCCTCACGTTCAAGATTGTAATTTTTACCTACTGAGGATGACAACTTAGTTGTTGAAATATGTACTCAGTATACGAATATTGATTGTGGTAAGAGGTTTTATATCTTTTTTAAACTTTTACTTAGCCACAGTCTCTAAAGAAAAGTTTTCAAGATACTTCTCGTTGTTGAGATTGTAGCGATTGTGGAAGCTGTACATTGCCTAATTTCTTCGTATTTTCCTTCTCTTTAATCATTAACCTAACTGAAGATTCAATCATGTCTTTTATTTTTGCATTTTTTTTGCGAATGTATCATCGCTTTTGTATTGATCAATGATTTCGAATTTTGCTTCTAGTTTCAACCTGTTTCTTTTCTTTTTTTGAGTCATTATACGTATCAATAAATTTTGTTTCAAATTTTTGACAGGAAAGGACAGGACAGGACACGAAAATTCAAATACAAGTCGTATTGCCGTATAGTAACAAATGTTCATTTCAAAAGTCAATCTAGTAGCATGTGATTTACTGAGAACATTTTGAAGTATGTCGTAAATTAAAATTTACTACTTAACCTACGAAGTCGTATATTTTGACAGTTTCATACATACAAATAAATAACAAATAATAGGTATTTATTGAAAACTATAATAAATTTTGAAAATGTTGTCCTTCAAGATCAATGCACTTTAAAATCCTCCGTTCAAAATTTCTGATGATATTCTGCAACATTACTGGATTGTTATTAATTTCCATGCATTTCTGTTCGATTCTCTGTAGCATATCATTCAAATTCAATATAGATGTTCGAAATATATTATTTTTTAGATAAGGCCACAAAAATAAGTCGCAAGGTGTTAAATCGCATGAACGTGCAGGCCAGGCAATTTTAGGATTTCGACTAATTATACGCTCATCAAAAAATTCTCTTAAATAATCCAAAGATTCTGCAGTACAGTGACGAGGTGCTCCGTCTTGTTGGAAATATGCATTTTGAAGTTCATCATTATGCAACTGATTGACAAATGGTTGTAAAATTTCCGTACGGTACCTTCGAGCAGTTAACGTTCCCTGAAAAAATATTGGTCCAATGATTCGCCTTTGGCTTATCGCTGCCCAAACACCAATTTTCTTTGGATGTAGCGATTCTTCATTAATTATATGTGGATTTTCACTACTCCAAATTCTTTTATTTTGTGAATTTAGGTATCCCATTTTATAAAACCATGCTTCATCAGTAAATATGATTCTTTGCGAAAGTTCTCCATTATTGTTCATATTTACAAATCAATTACAAAACTGTATTCTACGTGGGTAATCAATTTCTAACAATTCTTGTACTGCTGTGACACGGTATGGATAAAGTTGCATATCTTTTTTTAATAACTTGTGAGCTGTACCAACAGAAAGTTTATTTGTTAACTCAAATGTCGAACAGGTGTTTGTGGTTCATTTTCCATTATTTCTTCAACACCATTGATAACTTGAGGTATACCTTTCTTAACTGCTCCGCCGCCTGACTTTCTTAAGAGACTACCAGTTTAAGAAAAAAATTTTAAAGTTCTATCCAAAGTATTCTTAAATTGTATATAATCTATTACAAAATGTAGAAACTCAACTTGAAATTCTACCATGCAATTTTGAACTGAATAAACCCATAAACCATCAATTTTATTACCACTTCGAAAATAAGCCTGGACTAAAAAAATTTTATGTTGTAAAGTGAAAGCCATTTTAAAACTGAGAAGCAATTTATTTAAACCAGAATCGATGCACGATTATTTTATGCATTAACTGATATTTGTGATTGACATGATCAAATGTCATTTGGATTTACGTTTACGGCACAACAAACACATATTAATATATTTGCATCTTATTCTATCAAAATTTAAAAGTGACATAGATTGACTTTTCAAATGAACACTTGTTATACATACTATGAGAGCGGATTGATATACAGGGCTAGAGAAATGTATGGAGCTGTTCGAATATCGTTGATATGGCTAGTTAGATTTTAATAAGACTTTCCACAATTAATTAAATGCAAATCAGGGTTTCGATGTGTATAATTATATCCGAGTTAGACTTCCGGTTTAGCCGGAAGCGATGTTAACTTTTTTATTTTAAATGAAACTCTATTTATTTTTACGAACTTCATAGAGCCCTGTTCTGGGAGTTCAGCATTAATAAGGTTTGGCACCCTTTTGTTCAACAACGACAAAGATATTTAATTAAAGTTGATATAAAATCATGTTTATGTTTAGTAAGCCATGGAATTAAAATTCAGTACTTGACTTAAACTGTCAGAATTAATTTTGTAGATGTCCAAATATTAATAATGGTTCAATGAACTGAAAAAGAACGTATTGAAATTCTGATGATGAATGGTTTTGGTGACCGCGTCAGAACTCATGAAGAAGTATGCGATTTATTTAACAATTTGCATCAAGATCAGCATCCAATATCACGAACTGCCGTTGGTAAAACTTTTAGCAGGTATAATTTGACCGGAAATGTACTTCGGACTAGCCGAGGCAATAGAAAAATTACAAAATATTTCTATGTCGTTAGACGATTCTCTTCAAAGTGTGGATGATGTTCACGCACAGCTATGCGCTGTAGAAGGCGCCAAAATGAGTGTGTTATTGAAAAATAAAAGTGTTTTAGACAAAGATTCCGATTTTCTCATATTAAGACAAATTCGTGAAGGTGCATTTAAATGTTTCAAATTAAAATTATTAAATTGTTTCAAAGATTATTTTAAATATGCATATATAACATCACTAGAAGTAGAACGGTCGTTTTCGGCACTAAAAAACATTTATTCCTCACGTATTAGTAGCTTGAGTGAGAGAACTGAAACATATTTAATGGTTGAAATATTTAATAGATGTTACCCATTTTTTTTGATTTTACGGAAGACTCTTAATATGGTAAGTGTTTGAGCACGTTTTATAATTTATTTCAGACTATTTATTTTATGTGTAAACTTTTATGCGGGCGCTACTGGTTGTTGGCGTAAATTCGCCAGCCGTATTTATGATTGCAATCAACGCAAATTTTTGCAGTCACTTTGAAAGATTGGTAATTTAAAAATTAATGTATCAGAATAATTTAAACATACATGAGTAGGTAAACCCCACCAGTTTTGTATAATACAAAGGTATTTTTAATAATATAAAATATTATTAATTTGTGTTCTTCACACCAGATTTTTAATAATATTTTTTATTATTAAAAATACCTTTGTATTAAAAATTAATTCTTTTAAACAAATTATATGTTAGTGCTGCTCTCTTTCATTATGTTCGCTAATTACTGATCTGTCCTCGTATATAATAGAATTCATCTCATTACGTTTTTTATTTCTGATTATAATAGCGGGAGTAGTAGATGGACAGAAAACATGTAACAAAATACATACTTCGATTTTTAATTTATTTTGCTCACAAAAGTAATAAAATAGAAAATATATATTTAAAAATAGTCTGTATGCTTGTAATTACCGCATGTTGCTTTTCTAATTCGCCATTCTCTATAGATTCCTTGATGTACTTGTCCAAATCGCTTATTTTGACCGGTTTTGAATATTTTCGGTCATCCTCTTGAGTCACTTCAGCTGGTTTAATTACCTACAATATCATTTCTAGTTATACTATTACAGTTACAATATACTTAGACAATGAAAAAGATTTATTACCTTACTTCGAGGTCTTATTACCACGGAGGGATTAGGGTTTTGAGGGGGAGCGCGCTGCGATGTAGCAGTTGCTTCGGATATCAACGGACTCATTGGAACGTCGTTTGTATTTCTGGATAACCCTGATGAAGGCGAAGGCAATTATTTATTTTTCTTGTTTATAAAATAGAAAATTTTATAACAAAGTATATTACCTAATTGTTGTAAGCTGGCGTAAATTGAGGAATTCATTTTATCCCGATTTCGCCTAATAAAAGAAATGTCAATTATAATAATAAACAATTTGAAAAATAAAGTACGATCTACTCGATTTTTTTTGTTTAACGAACGTATCCTTTAATTATTTAATATGCACCACCAATTTTCTGTTGAAAGTACCTGGAATTGAAATTATCCTCAAAATATTTTAAATATATATATGATAATTCTGATGTTCTCGCGGTTGTATGATGAAATGATGGTTTCTCGGGTTCTTGGCCGCGTGTGAGATGTGTCCTGAGAAGGATTGTTGTCTCGACGTTTCGACGGGATCGCACTCGTCATTTTCTAGAGTTGTTCTTTCACTTGACGCTGAAGAGTAACTGCCGATCGTGTCCTCGGGTGTCTGCTATTATGTTGCACTATGGTAGGTGGAGGTTGCGCTGCTGCCGTCGTGCGTACACGGCTTCGCGTGATTGGTCCGGGTGTCTGTGATTCCTGTGTGGGGGCGTGTACCTGTCTCGATGTGTTGTGTTTCGCATGAGTCTTGATTTGCATACCGGCTAGGAGTGGCTTCCAGGTGTACGGTAAACGTTAGCCGTCGTCGCGTTTGTTTAGACTTTTGGGTCTCTTTTCTATTTCAATCGCTTCTCTAGTAATTCTAGTAGATAGACTTTCGCTCTTCGCTAGGATCTTCGTATTCTCGAAGTCAATAGTGTGCCCCGTTAGGAGGCGGTGTTGTGCTAGAGATGATGTTGTTTGTTTCTTGAAGACTGCGTTTATGTGTTCCTCTTTTCTCACGCTTATTCGCCTGTTCGTCTGGCCTACATAGGATTGTTCGCATTCTGAGCACGGCACTTCGTAAACGCCTTGGTCTTCAAGTGGAATTTTATCTTTCGCGTTGACTATTTTATCGGCTATTTTTCCCTGTGCTGTAAAGATGGTGTCTATGTTGTGTTTTCTTAGTATTCTACCGATTTTGTCTGTGGTACCCTTTATATATGGTAGAAAGGCCTTTGATGTAAATTCCTCTTTTTCCCGTTTTTCTGCTCTATTGTGTCTGGCTTTGTCTATTGTTCTTTGTGAATACCCGTTATCAAGAAGAGCGTTTCTAATATTTCTTCTTTCTTCGTTTTTATGTTCATCGTCTGTTAGTCGTTCGGATCGTAGAACTAGGGTTTTCACTACTGAGTTCAATTGTGCCGGATGATGATGCGATTGTGCTTTTAAGTACCTATTTGTGTGTGTAGGTTTCCGGTAAACGGTGTGTCCCAATGTTCCATTTTCTTTTTTGATCACTAACACATCTAGAAAAGGTAGCTTCCCTTGTTCTTCTACCTCCATTGTAAACTTAATTTTCGGATGTTCGCAGTTTAGTTGGTGTAAAAAATCTTGTAGTTTTTCTTTGCCATGTGTCCATATTACAAATGTATCGTCGACGTAGCGCAGCCACATTTTCGGTTTGTTCTTACAGGTGTTTAGAAAGTTTGTTTCAAAGTTCTCCATGAATAAGTTCGCTATAATCGGCGATAGCGGGGAACCCATCGGTGCGCCTTCGACTTGTCGATATTTCTGGTTGTTGTATGTGAAATATGTGTTTATAAGGCAGTCTAGCCTTGAAAGATATTCAAAATGACACTAGCATCATAGTTCTACCTGCCGACAAGGGAAACGCCACCGTAGTATTAGACAAAACCGACTACGACAACAAAATAAGATCACTGCTAGACGACCAGTCATATAAAATAATCAACACGGACCCTACAACGTACTTAGAAAAAGTAACCAAAGCAAAAATAAACGCAACACCGCTGAGCGAAGAAATAAAGAAGCAGACCATCCCCCGGGAAAAATCGTCCCGATGTCCAAAACTCTACGGCTCCCAAAAATACATAAACCCGATGTACCACTTCGTCCGATTGTTAGTTCTATTGGATCACCAACACAAGCTCTAGCACGATACCTAGCACAAGAACTTCAGGTACACGCAGAACAAATGGCGTCCTACGTAAAGAATGCAGATCATTTCATTGAACTGATAAAAAACGTTCATGTTCAACCAACGGACCTGCTAGTCAGCTTCGATGTGACATCTCTATTTACTCAGGTGCCAATCGCAGAGACCATATCCATATTAGAAAACCAGTATCAAGTACAAAAGGCTACAATTAACCTGATAGAACACTGCCTTATAAACACATATTTCACATACAACAACCAGAAATATCGACAAGTCGAAGGCGCACCGATGGGTTCCCCGCTATCACCGATTATAGCGAACTTATTCATGGAGAACTTTGAAACAAACTTTCTAAACACCTGTAAGAACAAACCGAAAATGTGGCTGAGCTACGTCGACGATACATTTGTAATATGGACACATGGCAAAGAAAAACTACAAGATTTTTTACACCAACTAAACTGCGAACATCCGAAAATTAAGTTTACAATGGAGGTAGAAGAACAAGGGAAGCTACCTTTTCTAGATGTGTTAGTGATCAAAAAAGAAAATGGAACATTGGGACACACCGTTTACCGGAAACCTACACACACAAATAGGTACTTAAAAGCACAATCGCATCATCATCCGGCACAATTGAACTCAGTAGTGAAAACCCTAGTTCTACGATCCGAATGACTAACAGACGATGAACATAAAAACGAAGAAAGAAGAAATATTAGAAACGCTCTTCTTGATAACGGGTATTCACAAAGAACAATAGACAAAGCCAGACACAATAGAGCAGAAAAACGGGAAAAAGAGGAATTTACATCAAAGGCCTTTCTACCATATATAAAGGGTACCACAGACAAAATCGGTAGAATACTAAGAAAACACAACATAGACACCATCTTTACAGCACAGGGAAAAATAGCCGATAAAATAGTCAACGCGAAAGATAAAATTCCACTTGAAGACCAAGGCGTTTACGAAGTGCCGTGCTCAGAATGCGAACAATCCTATGTAGGCCAGACGAACAGGCGAATAAGCGTGAGAAAAGAGGAACACATAAACGCAGTCTTCAAGAAACAAACAACATCATCTCTAGCACAACACCGCCTCCTAACGGGGCACACTATTGACTTCGAGAATACGAAGATCCTAGCGAAGAGCGAAAGTCTATCTACTAGAATTACTAGAGAAGCGATTGAAATAGAAAAGAGACCCAAAAGTCTAAACAAACGCGACGACGGCCAACGTTTACCGTACACCTGGAAGCCACTCCTAGCCGGTATGCAAATCAAGACTCATGCGAAACACAACACATCGAGACAGGTACACGCCCCCACACAGGAATCACAGACACCCGGACCAATCACGCGAAGCCGTGTACGCACGACGGCAGCAGCGCAACCTCCACCTACCATAGTGCAACATAATAGCAGACACCCGAGGACACGATCGGCAGTTACTCTTCAGCGTCAAGTGAAAGAACAACTCTAGAAAATGACGAGTGCGATCCCGTCGAAACGTCGAGACAACAATCCTTCTCAGGACACATCTCACACGCGGCCAAGAACCCGAGAAACCATCATTTCATATATATATATATATATATAAATATAATATTATCGTGACCTTGGTATGATAAGGTAAACTTAATAAGTCGGCGATTAAAGGTCTGGTTCATTACTTCAAAGTATATATACTTATATATATATATATATATATATATATATATATATATATATATATATATATATATATATATATTAAATATATATTATAAATGTCCAAAACTCTTCTGATAACACCAGGACAGGTATTCTCTCAACCCCAAACCGTTTAACGTTTACGATGTGACAAGTGTTTATTTTATGACGTACTAGTAATTACTTTTTAAATGTCAAAAGAATATGTGAGCCATAACCTAAAGTGCAGTTTGCTGTATGTTGGGTGATACGAAATTAAAAATATTCTTTAGATTATTGAATTATTATTAGAATGAATATCTGTAATTTAAGAATAATAATAATTCGAAGTGGCCGCTCATGAGCACCGTCGTTTCGAATGGTACACTCTAAGGAAATATTTTAGGGCTGCTGGTTTGAATTTTGTTGTCGTGTGAACAACGTGAATGTTAAAGGTTTAAGGCTATTTCTGTTACAAGTTTTTTATATTTAATAATTTACTAAATAAAACACTTGGTATATTTGTTTCACAAAATGTATTTAAAATATCTCTGACATATGTTTTGACTTATTCAGTCATTCTCGATTTTAAATGTCATCCTAGTAAATAAATGCAATTTAGGAAATATTCTAGTTAACAATAAAGGAAAAACAGAATTGCGTGATAAGTCAGGGGTGTACGAATTAACTTGCAGTAATTGTGACGCGGTATACATTGGTCAATCAGGACGCTCTATAAAAGAACGTATCAAAGAACATAGAAATTCTATTCTACATGGCAATATGGTTACGGGATTCGCGGAACACTGTATTCAAAATTCTCATCTGTTTAATGCTAATAATTTCAAACTTTTACACTCTTGTAATAAGGGTAAAAGGCTTGACTTCTTAGAAATTTTAGAAATTAAGAAAGCCATAAATCTCAACAGACAGGTCACAAACACGCAGTTGGATTTTTCAAACACCCCCACAATCGATGCTGTAATAAACCTTTTAAAAAAAAATAACTCATAAATAGTGGTAGGAGTACACTTTTCACTTAGTTTACATGACTCTTCGAGAATGACTGAATAAGTCGAAACATATGTCAGAGATATTTTAAATACATTTTGTGAAACAAATATACCAAGTGTTTTATTTAGTAAATTATTAATCATGTTTCACCAAGACCCAACCGTGAATTCTATACATTATATTATATTTAATGTTATAAAAAACAATCTTTCAAAATAGTAGATTTACGTGCGTATAATAATAAAAACAGGATGAAAGTAAAATCTAAATAAATAAAATATAAACGATAAACTATAAAAATTGTAAAAAAAATTGTAAAACCCAAAAAAAAGGTATAAAACCCCTTACCACAATTAATAATCGTATCCTAAATACGTATTGCGACAACTAAGTTGTCATCATCAGTTGGTAAAACCACTAATTATAGTGTCGCACATGGGACACAGTAAAGCTAACACACAAACGCGCAACTACTTTACACGGCGTCCACGTATACACACCTAATTCAAACAAAACTGTTAATGACGGGATAATAAATTAGATTGTACCTGACTGTATTAGCTGAGAAAAACGATCAGGTGAGAGTTGGTGAGGGGCAAGGAGTTCGCGTAATAGTTCACATATTTTTTGCCGGTAAAATACAATTCTCTAATTTCTAATATTTCATAATTAGAGAACAGATGCAATTTCCATAAAACGCAATCGGCAATTGGAATTGTGTATAACGTCGCTCAGTACATCCCGGCGTAACTCAATGAAGTATTTGTTTGACTTACTCAGCCACCTGGTCTCGCAGCGATAACAATGGACAACCCAGCTATTGTATTCGGAGAATATAGTGTTTTCAGTGGTGTCGTGTACGTAGATAAAATAAATAAGTTTATCGTATTTCGTAAGAGAAATAGCACGCACATTCCTTTTCTTTTCATTTAAGCAACATCTGCCAATTATTTTCACGTAAGTGTGCATAAAATTTCGTTATTTTATTTCGTTTATTTGGATCTAGAATATTCTTACTTCTTCAGAAAATGGAAGAGCGTCGAGAATGGCATCGTGAAACAATGGCGAGTTGGATTGAGGGTCATACTGATTGTATGTACATTGCCAGTGATTCCGAAATTTATTGTGAAGTGTGTGAAACGTTATTGAAAAATTGCAATAAATCAACCGGAAAACGTCACGTAGGATCGTTAAAGCACGAAAAAAAATTGAACCCGTAGGAATCTAACAATTTTAACGAAGAACTCTGTGAAACTTTTATGGCAGCTAATATTCCATTATTTAAATTGAACAATCCAATTTTGAAGACATTTCTGAAAAAATATACTGGTCGAAATGTTCCTGATGAATCAACTTTACGCAAATATTATGTTTCTAGGTGCTAAACGAGAACAGTAGAACGCATTAGAAGCCATCTTTTAAATCAATACATATGGATAAGCGCCGACGAAACGGTGGATATGTTAGGACGCTGTGTGGTAAATGTTGTAGCTGGTGTACTACATCCAACTATTCCCTATAACTCATATGTAATAGCAACAAGTGTTATAAATAGAGTTGATGCGGAAACAGTTGCTGAAACCATTAAGGAGAATATGCAAAAAATGCTTCATTCGAACGCCACGTACAAAGAAAAAATACTTTTATTTGTCAGTGATAGTGCTGCGTATATGTTAAAAACAGGCAGACTATTGAAGAAAACATATCCTAATATGCTGCATATTACTTGTGTAGCACATGTTCTCCACAGAATCTGTGAATATATCAGAGACACTTTTCCGGAAGTTGATAGACTTGTATCAGCTTTGAAAAAAGTTTTCAGAAAAGCACCATTGAGAGTAGCTCTTTTCAGGGAAAAATTTCCATCTCTGTCACTGCCTCCCACTCCAGTAATAACTAGATGGGGAACATGGATGGAAGCTACTAGTTATTATGCTGAGAATTTCGATAGTCTAAAACATTTCGTAACACTGATAAAGGAGGATGCTAGAAGTATTTGTGAGTGCAAGGAGCTCACACAAATCCCAAATTTAAAAAAGCAGTTGTACTTTCTTCACGAACACTTTGGAAAATTGCCAAAACTAATCACTTATTTTGAAAATCGAAATCTCAAATTAAATGACGGATTAACCACATTAGATGTGGCTGTTAATAATTTGAAAAGTATTCCAAGTGACTTCGGATGTGGCCTTCGGCAAAAGTTTGAAGCAATTCTTAATAGAAATCCAGATTTAATTACATTGCAGCAATTATGTATGGAGACAATTCCACAAAATCTAACGGCTAAATATGAAGAAATAAAAGAATATTTCCAGTATGCACCTATAACCAGTTGCGATGTAGAAAGGATGTTTTCTATTTATAAGGATGTACTTAATTCAAAGAGAACAAGATTGACAGAAGAAAACTTTGAGAAACTATTGCTAGTCAATATTAATACTCCTTTACTCAACTTGAACGACAAAATGAACAAATAAAAATGTTCCAATTATAGAAATAAAATTAAAAACTTTAAAAATACAACTTTTCAACAAATACATATGTATTTCGTAATTTTATAGATCACCACCCGTTCGTTTTTCAATTATATAAATAAAATCAAATATTTTAGAAATACAGCCTTTCGCCAGTACTGCACTGGGCTTTGCGTCATGTGGTAAGCGTGTCAGTTCTCTATTCATAATAAATGATGTAAATAAACATGATATAGCTGAATTTTTAAATATTTTGAAAATATGAAAATAGATTTTATTTCTTACACTATTCTACACACCCAAATATGATATATACCTATATATATATATATATATATATATATATATATATATATATATATATATATATATATATAGATATGTATATATAGACTTGTAAGTATTATTGGCCGTACTAAATAATGAATAATTAAATAATTGGGTAATCGTAGACGTCACTTTGGTTTAGTGACGTCCACTGCTAATTTTAACTCTGTTTTTAGTCTCCTGAAGAAGCAGAAATTGACTACGAAATATAGAGGTTAAAACAAATGAGTTTTTTAGTTGACAGACCGCTGACCCGATTATTTAATTATTCATTATAGTATATATATATATATCCCTCTATCATTATTGCGTCTGTCAACGTACGATTTACATTGATTATTGCGTCCATCGCATTACTGCGTCCTTATACCGGACGCAGTAATGTTATACTTGCTAATTTTTATATTTTGCGCCTTTAGGAAATTCTAAATGATTCCATTGGATAGCTTACAATGCAATCAATCGCTAGATCCACTCTTCAATTGACAATTTATTTTGGCAATCGAGAAATAATGGGAAACTGAAAGCCTATTAAACGCAATATTATGCGTATTATGTTGACGTTTTAGCTCATGCAAATTCCGCTAGAGTAATATAGAGTATGCGTATATTGCATATGCATATTTTCAGTTAACGTACCTTATTGCTTCCATATATGAGCGTTTCATTGAATACATAGAATCGATTCTAATTGGTGAAAATCATTGGCGAATTAAATATCATTCGCCAATGATGAAATAAATTCACTATTAATTCGGAAATTAAATATTTATTATTATTATTTATATAATTATTTATATAAAGAAATTAAATGGAATTTAAAATTGTCGAAATATTCTCAAAACCAATCAATAGGAAAAAGGAAACAGTAAAAAATAAAAGGAAATTGTTTACGAAACGCTAATGAGTGTTTTAAACAGGTTAGACAATCGTAGATATCAAATCAGTTCCTTCTACTATGTAAAAATTGTCTAGCAGCCTTTATTATTTTATCTCTCGAAAAAAATACGATAAAAAATGTTGATAGATCGCCAGCTTACAAAAAAAAAACAAACAAATTGTTCGATTCTCTAAGAGTTTTTCATAAAATTAGCTCAATATATCTTTTACTGTGAAAAAAGATGTACTGCGCACGATATTTAAAAATACATGAAAAAAACATTTTGTTAATGCTACTTCACGTAAATTGAGAGAGTTAACAAAATTATATTGGAAATTAGGAATAAAGATACCTCTATATCGTACACAATCTCGTTTAAGTTTTAACCCTGTGAAGAATATATTCGATTCTGTTATTTACCATAAACATTGTTATTTCTTTGAAGAAACGCTGTGAAATCGCTATCTCAATTACATTAAAAAGTTATTTCATCAGCTGAAGCTGGTACTGATTTGAAAACAAAGGCTAATCTACTAACTAAGAGGAGATATGAAATTTCATCTCAAGCAGTAAGCAATCTTGATTTAAATAAATTGAATAAAACCAGAATAGTTCCATTAGCTAACGATTTGAGGCTTTTGAGAGACTAGTTTTGGAGTTGACGTATAAGTCACTAGAAAACACCATTTCGACCTGCAATTCCTTATTAGAAACTATTTATTGTTAGGTAATTTTATTAAACCGAAAGTGCCCTGGTAAGTTTCAAAGAATGCATATTCATAATTAGAATAGATACTCACGGAGGATGACGGTAAGAAAAATTATGAAAAATTTAATCAAATCATCTATCTAAAAGAGAAAATATTTTTGAAAATGTTACGATAAGAGGCAAAAGAAGTAAAGATATTCCAGTTCTATTTAGTGTTGATGTAAAATAACATAGCAACATAATTGTCTCTACGAATAATGTCTACATTTTTGACAGATCTAATTTAAACACTTCTGTGAGGAGATGCAAGATTTTGTAAAACATGCTATCCATGTGAGGTCCAAAACTCATCTGCAATTACAGCTACTCGGCTAAGGAAAATACATTAAATATCCACGTTAAGTGGGGATATGATACGCGGTCCACTGTAGTAACGCTTAAGATTCTGAAGGTAATGGTATTTTTAAGCTAATTAAGTTTGATCTCCAAAAGCCTTTGTAACTATCACGCAGATTAACCGTATCCATATCTTTTTTATTTCAATCTGACGAACATTCTTTATTCCTATAAAGTTTTGGCAATTTTAGAAAGTATTTAGCCATTGCTTCTTTTATATAAAAAAATGGTGTTGATCTATTTTAACTAACTTAAAAGACGAAGGGTTTTGTCTTGCGTCACAGATGAACTTGTCCCATTCCTCTGGAGTTTCAATGCGTCCCTTTCTTCGTTTCTTCTTTTCTATGAGAGTAAAATCTTGGTCGGTAGACAAGTATAGAAGAAACGCGTTAAGTCCAATTATACGTCATTGCTGACGTTTACATGCTGTCATAACTGTATTAGAGAAACTAAAAGAAATAGTTTGTTGAACTATATTTGAAAGCTTTTATTTCGTTAATTTAAATATAAAATGTTATAAATTGACGATAATATAGACATTCATGGCAAATAAACACATAATTTCAGTTTCAATACTAAATGTTTCTTGTATATATTTTTAACAAGGTAATAGTTACTTACGGCGTTGAAAGATAACGTGTCAAATAAGCCTAGTATTGTGTATGTATATTCTTCCCGTTTATTTTTATTGTTTAATTCTTTTAGAATTATATCGTATTTATTATCTTGCTGCGTCATTTGGATATAATGCCGAAAGGTTTCTGTAAACAGTTGAAGTAATTAGAGTAAAATTACTTTCGGATGAGACTAGCGCAGAAACACATTTTAGTAATTAGAATGAGAGACACCTCATAAATGAGAGAAACAGCTAGTAGTATAAATCCGTGTACTATACGAGCCACAAACGTTTATCGATTATTTGTCAGTCGATACCAGGCGCTCGATCTGTGTGTTTCGTAGTGGTCTTGTACGTACATTGCTCCCGCTGCCGACTGCTCAATGTTTTTAAGGTGTTCAGTATTTTTGTAATGTCATCGCTCGCGTAGCTTCAGTCTCATCCGAAAGTAATTTTACTCTAACTGCTTTATTATTGACCTTTTTATTGTTGACATCTTATAATCCTATTTTTGACGTCTTGCCGGCAACATATATAGGACATATTGTCATGGATATAGTATGATGTATAATTTGATATAACGCGTTTTCTCTATAGGAATGACCGCGCTCTGGGAATATGTAAAGCACAAAATCGAATAACTTTAGGACATGCACAATAAAATACAAGAAGTAAAGCATAACGTAATTCTTATTTTGCCGGTGCAGCCATCCCTCACCAATACCAAAGATCTAGGTAGTTCTCTCACGAGTATTAAAATAATGCAGTAACATGGAAGTTACGTCATTGCTATCCTTCTTGGCTTCTCCTTCGTGATATGTTCGTATTTTATCTTTATCTGTTAGTTGTGTATCCCGAACATGGAGTATCAAAGTTGACGTGGATAACATACTGGCTTAGAGGGCATGTGCTGTAGGGGCAGATTTATATATATATATATATATATATATACGAGCCCTAACAACTATATGTTCGGACGATGTACGAAATGTTAGAAAAATGCAGTTATGTTTATTTTAAAATGTTTTTTTTGTCTTCCCAATCTGAAAATTAAGGCAAAGACCCTTCATTTAACAAGAAATTAGATTGTAATTGATTAACATTTTATTTTGCATAAACTACGTAACATTACAAAGAAAATATAACGAATTTACTGACAAATAAATATTCGGACGCATTTCAAACTTTATAACATTAATAAGAGGTAACGTCACCTTTTGCAGCAATAACGGCTTGTACGTTTTGACATGGAATCTACTAAAGTTTTACAATATTCGGGAGTGAAAGAGTTCCAAATTTGCGTAATTTTTGTCTTTAATGCTGGAAGTGTACGTTGAGGATCATTACGCAAAGACTTTTTCATCTGATGCCATAAAGTTTCGATGACATTCAAGTCGGGACTGCTTGACGGCCACGATAAAACTTTTACATTATGGTCACCAAACCATTTTTTTGTTGTTTTCGCAGTGTGACAGGCTGCACCGTCTTGTTGAAATATATAACTTTCGTTTACAAAATATCGAGATGCTGTTGGGACAAGGTTTCTTGATAAAATATCTTGGTACTTTTCTGCATTTACAGTGCGATCAATGAACTCATATTCACCAACTCCTTTACTACTCATACACCCCCATATCATAACTCCTTTTGGAAATTTTATAGTACGTTTTAGGCAATCCTTATGAAAGGCTTCAGATTTTGTACGAATGACTCTTTTTCGAAAATCGCCTACGCACACATCAAATTTAGATTCGTCGCTGAATATGACATTACTCCACATTTCTGTTGTTCAGGATTTTTTGGATTTTGCCCAATCTAAACGTTTTTTTTTTGAATAGTCGTTAATAATGTCTTTTCCTTTGCCTATAAAGATAGTGGATAAAAGAACATCATTTGTTTCCATATTGTAACACGCAAAATTATAAACTTACTTTATAAAAACTGTAACCAGACTTATGCAACCATAGCCTACAGCGTTCGCTGGAGACGCTTAAATTTATCTCATAATTCCATTGGGCTTGTTTGGCCGCAAGGTACCTCTTCTATTTGTTCTGCAAATTTTGCGCCGCGAACATCAATAGGTACTAGCTGTATCGCCAAACTTTTTTATAATATCCCCGACAGTAGATTTGGCAAGATTTAAGTCATTTGAAATTTTTTGCATTGATTTACCTCTGTAATACTGTGAAATTATAATTTCTCGCAGTTTTTTATTAGTTGCGATACCACGCGTCATTTTCTTATTACACAAAATGGCGAACATGACCTTAACTGACGACTATTCATCAAAGCACACTTTATTTATCAATCAACGCGTGCATAATACTAATTTCAAAGCCAATAACGATTATCGTCCGAATATTTATTTGTCAGCACATTTGTTATATTTTTGTTGTTGTCTTCCGTAAATTAAGCAAAATGAAATAGTATAAGCAATTACAATCGAATTTCTTGATAAATGAAGGGTATTTGCCTTAATTTTCAGATTGGGAAGACGGAAAAAGCATTTTAAAATAAACATAACTGCATTTTTCTAACATTTCGTACATCGTCCGAACATATAGTTGTTAGGGCTCGTATATATATATATATATATATATATATATATATATATATATATAGATAGATAGATAGGGCTTTAGATTTTTGCTTAGAACGTTTCTTCTTAGAACGAATGCTTCCATATTCCTGAGATGCAGTTCTTTTTCGTTTAAAATTGTGTTTTTAGTTACTTCCGACATATTCTGTCTTTGAGTCAAGTTGTCACATGCTGTGCAGGTATCCGAACGCGGAAACCCAAATTTGATCTTAAATTCCTTAAACAAGTTAGCATATCGATGCGAGAGCTGGCATCAAGCTTTACTATAAAATAATACAAATCTGTATAAAAACAATCTGTATCTGTATACGTGGACACACAGTACGTATTTACCAGCGTTTGCTTCAATCATCAAACGCATGCGTTTCTGTCTAACCACTTTGTGGCACTAGATAACCTCGTGACATCTGACGGATAAAACCGACTACGCCGATGAAAGTGATTTCTTCTCGAATAGCTAAGCTATTACAGAAAACATGCGTCTGGTGTGTATATAGATACAGATTTGTTTTTATACGGATTTGTATTATTTTGTAGCAAAGTTTGATGCGAGCTCTCGCATCGATATGTCTAATTTGTTTTTGGTATATTACGCCACCTGGCGACGAGTTAATGGACTCACACTAATATGCGTATTTTTTCTTTTATTGTAATAGTTTAGCTATTCGAGAAGAAATCACTTTCATCGGCGTAGTCGGTTTTGTCGGTCAGATGTCACGAGGCTATCTGGTGTCATCTGATAGAACAAAATTTGCTACTTGACTTGGGAAGTGTACTACAGTCGTTTTTCTTCGTAAACCCTCCATTGACAAAGTCGTTAGACAGAAACGCATGCGTCTGGCGGTAGAAGCAAACGCTGGTAAATTACGTGCCAAGTGTCCATGTATGCAGATACAGATTTGTTTTTATACAGATTTGTATTATTTTAAATTCCTTCTTGAAAACCGTCCCATAGATTCTATAAGAAATGTTGAGCTTGTACTCTTGAACAAACTTGGAACGCATATTCTTTACTGTTAAGTCTTCAGGAAGAAAACTACATACAGGATACTCGTTAGTATTATGCCTTACTTTGTAAAAAAACATTACTGGTTTGGTTTTCCTCTTGTATTCCAGAATATTATCTTTAGGCCTTCTTCATCCAATAGCATTCATTGTCATAAGACCCACTAAAAGAGCATCTTGTTCAATTTGATGACTTATATTGTAGAACTGTTGAAATAAAATTTGCCTCAACCATTGTGAAACTTCATCGCAATTTTGTACATCTAATAAAATTAAATATTTTTGTAAAAGTGTAAACGTATTTGTTTAAACAAATTTGCAATCTCTTCCAATGCTTCATTCAGAAACGGGCCTCCCCTTGTGACATGTCCTTGTCTAGCAGTAATGCGTTTTTTGATGATGATTTGTGAATTTCCTTGATTTTTTTGTGTGACGTGACCACTGATTGGCTGCTTTTGTGGTTTCAGTACTCAACTCAGGATTTTCATTACCGCTAGTACTTTCCATTTTCATTAACTATTTTATTTTATTTCAACAATTCAACAAAACTATACATCTAGCAAAACTACAGCACTTTTATCGTACTTCTGGAACCGACATATGCAATCCCCACGTAAGTTATTTCCGGAAAAAACAGCATATGTGCGAGCTTGTGTGGTTATTACAAGAAAGGCATAAACTTTTAAGGCTATGTAACTTCTATGTTGTGCTACTTTTGTGAAAATTTTCTATACGTAAATATAAACTACCGCTATTAGATGGCGCACTTAGCTCAATTTTTCAATTTTTGGACATCTGTGATTATTACGAACAACACTTCAATTATAACATTGACAGTATTTATGACAAGACTTTGTATATATTCCATTAAAAGTCAGTCCGCAATTTTATATTTAATATACAAAATAATCCAAAAATAAAAATTTGTTAACAAAGTTGATTTTTTTTACACTTACCTAATATACAGAAAACAGACTATGCACAAAACAATTGGTATCAATAACAAGGCAAAAAGATAGCCTCTACCTTCCGTTGGTGATGCTAATACAGTGCAATTTAACGAGTAGACTTGATATCTAACGAATTCCCGATAAGTATTGTTCAATATAATCGATATATTGTAGGCATTGCCAGTTTCCAATTTCCTATTTGCAATTTTCCAATTTACGTCTGTATGCGATTTGTTTTCCGTACCGCTTCCAACTTCAAACATAAAGCCTTCCCATGAGCTGTCTAATTTTATTTCAGCTACGACCCAGGAATTTTCGGTTTTAACATCAATTTCTTTGAACAATTTTTTTTCCATCGGATGTGTAAATGGGCGAGTAACTTCATTGTTAATGTCCGTAACAACAATGTACATGTAGCTGTAAATTATAAATTTAAATTAAAATAGAGTAGCTTAAATTTTTTGCTAAACGGGTATGAGAAATAATTCTAAAAATTATATATTTTATGTAAGGTACTAAAGAATTAGAGGAACATCTTTTTTAGAAAAAGGGTCTACAAATAGAGCAAGGGATGTATTAAAGACATACATCTTATCCAATTAAATTCTAAAATTATGAAAGTAAATAAGTGGGTTGTTCTCTACGTCACACAATAGGGCCGAATTGGAAAACCCTGATCAAAATTTGTAAAATAGAGTTTCAATATATCGACTTCTAATGCAGTGGCGTGTATACACCGTGGAGTACCCAAGTAAAATATAGTGCATAAATAACAAAGTTTAATATTAAACTTTAATACGATATATTAAATTATTACCTAATATTACTAATTAAAGTGCGCCCATGTCGATTTCAAATGCTAACGTTAGCGAAACCCTACGAAACATGCCCAAATAAACAACCTAATACGCTAGATATCTACTGCTTATAGCTTTATAGGCAGTTTCTTAAACATCGCGTTTGAATGGGCGTGTCTACCAATATTAACAAATAAACTAAATACATTTTATTAGTTTTATGGTGGAATTATGTACATGAAATTAGTTATTAATTTATAATATTTATAGACAATACAAATACTATGTTAATGCAAAAATCTTTCGTTTTTATGGATTATTTCCTTTGAAAATCGAATCAAAATAGTTCATTGTGTAAGCTGTTTTCGTGTAAATTATATTACACCTACGCATGGAGAACGGATGTTCGGAAGTTTCGGAACCAAATTCGTGCGGAAATGTGTCTGAGTGTGAATGTGTTGTATTCAATATAGTGACAAAAGTATTTTCACGTATTTTCAAATTATTGCTAAAAGTAGGTCAACTCGAACTTTGACTAATTTAATAAAACAAACTAAATTTTATGTAAGACATTTTCAAAAAGAAAATGACAAAAATGCAAATGGTTGACTGGTTATGACAATAAATTTCTTTTGTTTTGCTGGCCATGTATTTTATTTTCAAGCGAAAAAGTTTGTGAAATAAAAACTTGATCTAAATAATTTATACGAATTCATAAAAAGACATGGGTTGAGTTAACCACGCTTACATGCGATAATTAAAGAAAAAACTTTTAGGAAAATCAGAATTGAACACACATTAGACAATGAGTCAAGAATTGATACAGAAAAACATAATCAAGAAGTACGAAAACCCGTGAAATACGTCAGACCTTGATAGATGTGGTTTGTTTCACGGTCATTGTGAAATTAAGCAATCTCCAAACAAGGGAAATTACGTTGATTTAGTAAATTTATTGGCAAAGTATGATGAAATTTTACAATCTCATTTGGATAATTATACAAGGCTTAAAAGAACTTCTGATTTAATACAAAACGATAGAAAAAGTTATATTGGAGAAAAATAAAATTTGAAATAGAAGAAACTTGTTGCCATAATTCTGAACGAAACTACAAATGTGACAAGTATTAGTTAGTTATCAAAAGTCTTACGCTATGTAACAGAAAAAATAAAGAAAAATTGAATATGTATAGAGAAAGATCAAATCTGAATATTTAAATAACGTGTAAATAGATTGAACAGTAGTATTAGATAAATTATGAATTTGAACTTGTAAATTATGCACGTAGCGTTTACAAAAAAATTAACTGAAAATAATTTGGGTAAATAAGAGAATAAAAAAAAATTCAAAAGAACAAAATAGAAAACTCTTAGCTCGGTAATTCACCTCGGTAGTGAGTAGCTCAGTTCCGATTGTCGCTGTAATTGTCCTTTGTTTCAATCAGATCGGAAATCAAACCGTGGAAAAAAGAACAAACTGCGATACTTCAGTCGCCCATAAAAAAAACACCAGAATTGTTCTAATGGTTTCTTAAAGACATAACTTATAAATCGTTAGTGGAAACGATTCCTTCTCGTCATCGTAAAAAAATCCCCGTTTCGGGTAAATTAGTACTTCCAAAAAAATAACGTGTTACTTCAATAAATCCCTAAATGCAGGTAGGACTCGAAACAAAAAGATACGTCGTAAGCAAACGATAATTATGCCCTTTAATAAAAAACGCGTGGTGTATAAGACCTTCCGAATCTGATCGATGGTATCTCGACAGATAGATATCGATGTCTAGCTTACATCTGCGTGAAATATATCTCGCACGGTAATCGAAGTGGGGAGAAAGCAACAAAGAAATCTAATACGCAATCATGCCTACAGATAGTAGGTTCAAAATTAATAAAACAAAATAAAATGAAGAAAGACGCGAATTTGCGACAAAATAGTGTCTACGAACACGTAACAAAACATAAAAAATGTAGCGAGTTTCGAAATATTAAAATATTATAATTTAGGGATTTTTATGCAGCCAACTACAAACAGTTGATTATAGTTGGCTGTTTATGGTATACATACCTTCTATCGCCCTCTACATTTGATACTGACGGAATTGTAATAGAAAACGACGTATTTTGCACATAATCTTGCTCTATTAATGGCTGCCATACAAATTTCGGCTTTTTCGGTGGAGTAAATGTCGATAATTTAAGATACGATGATTCTCCAGCTGAATTTTGCGCAGCCACACTTACGTACAACGTATTAGTTGTTTGATTGTCTGGCACCCGTTCCTAAAAATAAAAGCTATCATGATTTAAGTTTATAAGTATATGAATTCAAACATTATTACTTTGCGTTCGTATTCTGGCATTTCGTCTATTATTTTGTAAGGAGTTATCTCCGTATTGTTAAAGAAAAGTATGAATTGTAAAAGATTCCCATTTGTAATATCAGGATGATGCCACCTTATTGTTATGGTATATCCGTCGTCCCATTCGAGTGAGATGTTCAGGGGAGGTTGTGGTTCTTTAATTGAAATACGAAATGATTAAATGAATTTATACGAGCCCCCACCCACAACATAAGGTTTGGACGATACGATTTTGAATAAATATTTACAATTTGTGCATGTTCAAGTGTTAATTCCTTATTGTGAGCAAATAATTGGGTATACTACAATATTAAGAATAACAGAATGTATATTTTATTTCTCAGAAACGAAAACAATCTAACCAAAGTAAAAAAAAATCGTATAGCGATAAGAAATAAGTACTAACTAAACTTCTAGTTTCAAAAATTTATATTGTAAATCCACTACAATATTGTTTCGCCATACAATGGCTTCATCAGGTGGATGAAATACTGAATAATTAAAATACAAGTTCGAATATTTATGTACAAAAATGGTGGTGGAAACATTTTTACAATATTAAATTTAGTGGAGGGGATTTGTTTAAATATAATTGGTCATTGGTACATAAATATTCAAACTAGTATTTTAAATATTCAGTATTTCATCTACTTGATGAAGCCATTGTATGCGAAACAATATTGTAGTGGATTTACAATGTAAATAATTTACTAAATAAAACACTTGGTATATTTGTTTCACAAAATGTATTTAAAATATCTCTGACATATGTTTCGACTTATTCAGTCATTCTCGAAGAGTCATGTAAACTAAGTGCAAAGTGTACTCCTACCAATATTTATGAGTTATTTTTTAATAGGTTTATTACAGCATCGATTGTGGGGGTGTTTGAAAAATCCAACTGCGTGTTTGTGACCTGTCTGTTGAGATTTATGGCTTTTTTAATTTCTAAAATTTCTAAGAAGTCAAGCCTTTTACCCTTATTACAAGAGTGTAAAAGTTTGAAATTATTAGCATTAAACAGATGAGAATTTTGAATACAGTGTTCCGCGAATCCCGTAACCATATTGCCATGTAGAATAGAACTTCTATGTTCTTTGATACGTTCTTTTATAGAGCGTCCTGATTGGCCAATGTATACCGCGTCACAATCACTGCAAGTTAATTCATACATCCCTGACTTATCACGCAATCCTGTTTTTCCTTTATTGTTAACTAGAACATTTTCTAAATTGCATTTATTTACTAGGATGACATTTAAACCTAATTTATTAAGTTATTAGAAACTTTATTGCTAACCCCAGGTATATAGTTTAGGGTGTGAAACACTTTGTTAGTTTTTGTATATGTATGTCCGGAGTAAAAATTTTTCGTAAGGATAGCGCGTTGTTTTTTGTAAATCATTTTGTCTAAGAATTCTGTTTTGTACCCGTTGTTTCTAGATATAGTTTTTATGGTATATACTTCTTTTTCGAAGTTCTTATTATTTAGAGGGAAATTAATCAGTCTGTGTATGAAACTGTGAAAAGCTGTCATTTTTATATTCCACGATTGGTTGGAATTTGCCGGAATTACTGTATCTGTTGTAGTGGGTTTTCTAAAGATATCAAATTCAAATCGTTTATCAACTCTTGTTAATTTTAAGTCTAAAAAGTTAATCGTTCCGTCTACCTATTTTTCTATTGTGAATTGTATTTTATTATTAAGGGAATTTAAATAATTAAGAAATTGGTCCAGCTGTCTGTCAGTGCCCGACCACAAGCACAAAATATCGTCTACATATCTGCCCCAAAAGGAAATGTATTTTAATAAAGGACTGCGGTTGAATTTTAGTTTACATGGCTCTTCGAGAATGACTGAATAAGTCGAAACATATGTCAGAGATATTTTAAATACATTTTGTGAAACTAAAATACCAAGTGTTTTATTTAGTAAATTATTAATCATGTTTCACCAAGAGCCAACCGTGAATTCTATACATTATATACAATATAAATGTTTGAAACTAGAAGTTTAGTACTTATTTCTTATCGCTGTAATGAAGTTTCAACAAGTATCTCCTTCGTCAATCAACGACTTAAAATCGTATAGACTATATTGACAACTTAATGTTCGGGCGCTCACTAGTTACAAAATTTAATACGGAGTTACGTCACCTTTGGCCTTAACAACTGCTTCAATTCGATCTGACATGGTTTTCAAAATTTTCTAATTATCTAGCGTAAGTGTTGGTCATATTTCTGTTAGTTTTGTCTCCAAAGCATTTATTGTTCTTTGTGGATTATTTCTCATGTACCTTTTCATATGATGCCACTAGTGTCAATAATGACAGAACTCTTATGTTATGATCTGCAAACCAATGTTTAGTTAATTTTGAGGTATGGCAGGACGCGCTATTCTGTTTAAATATGAAATTTCCATCTGGATAGAGGTTTTACACACTAGGAAGGAGGATTTCCATTCAACCTACACCCTTTCCAGATTAACATTCCCATATCATCACACCCTTTGCAAATTTGACAGTCCTTTCTAGACAGTTCTTATGAAAACCTTCCGATCTATCACGAATAATTCGCTTTTTTACAATCACCTGTAGAGACGTCGAATTTGAATTCATCCCTGAACACGACTTTGAACCAATCTTCTAGTGTCCGAAATAGTTTGGACTTTTCCCATATTGGAAGGGTTTTCTTTTGAATTTCCGTTAAAAGTGGCTTTTCTTTCGCTTTGAATAAAACACTTAATATTAAATTCAAATCTAGTGAGATTAAAATATATATGTTATTTTTATCCTTTTAAAAATTGAGGCCGGACTTATGTATCCACTACCTACAACATTCTCGTGAAATCTTCACATTAGTTTCTGCAATAAAGAGAGCCGTTATATCTCTCAGCTTGGGTCTGCAAATTTTTACGAGATGCCTTCACATTCTGAGTTTCACTTTCTTGGGTTGCCCTGTACTTTTCCCCAAATGTCGTATCCAGACGTCTTGTCATAACTTCAATAATGTCTGCTACAGTTAATTTTGTCAAATTCAAATTGTTTGCGATTGTGCGCATACCGTTTCCTTCATGATACTGTTTTACCACAATTTCACGTACTTTCTTCGAGGTGGCTTTACCACGACCCATTTTTCTGCGCAGGAATTGATCACAACAGTAAATAAGCAATTGTCGAAGTGATAACTGTCAAATTTGACATATTGTCATGGCCGCTCTAATGAAGATTAATTCACGATCGTAGTCGTCCGAACATTAAGTTGCCAATGTAAAATGGTTGGTTTCTCATTTTCCTCTTGTAAAATTAGTACGTTTTACATTAAGCAATATTTTTTGTATCGCAAGTGATTTTATATTGTATATTAATGACCCTATAAATAAAAAAACACTGATTAGTATTTCTAGCAGAAATTGCGGACAACTATAAATGTAAAAATTAATATCGTCCGAAGTTATGTTGTTATGGCTCGTATTAATAATAGCGTAGATTCCTAGAATTTACTATTAAATAATTAATCATGTCAATTAAAATTAACAGAAATTACTTAATATTACAATAATACAAAATAATAATTTATACTTCCTAATGAATGTAAAAGTTCCGAAATAGTTATCGATAAAAATATAAATCATAGTAAGTGTATATAAATATATAATACAAAGGTATTTTTAATAATATAAAATATTATTAAAAATCTGAGTGAAGGCGCAAACAAAATGCAGTTTTCTAGAGAGATTGGCTGTGCCAACCTTTGGAAGGGCGTCGTTACTTCACATTAATTATGTGGACGGTATGCGAGGTACTTCGGCTGTCTGACAACAGGCAGCGCCGAATTTACTTCTGCGCTCGGTCTGGATAATTACGGTGATAGGGCGATGTGGTTCTTTTCTGTGAATGTGTCTGGGAATATCCTTTCTCCAGCAGGGGCGTACCGATGAGCCTGTAGAAAGGTGAAATACGTATCTACGTCTCTGGGGATAGGATATATTCGGACACGTTCACAGAAAATATTAATAGTGAACCTGCATTTGTGTTCTTCACACCAGATTTTTAATAATATTTTATATTATTAAAAATACCTTTGTATTATACAAAGCTGGTGGGGTTTACCTACTCATGTATGTTTCAATTATTCTGATACATTACACATGCGGTTACGCCGTAGTATGAGTGAAGGCACAAACAAAATGCAGTTTTCTAGAGAGATTGGCTGTGCCAACCTTTGGAAGGGCGTCGTTACTTCACATTAATTATGTGGACGGTATGCGAGGTACTTCGGCTGTCTGACAACAGGCAGCGTCGAATTTACTTCTGCGCTCGGTCTGGATAATTACGGTGAAAGGGCGATGTGGTTCTTTTCTGTGAATGTGTCTGGAAATATCCTTTCTCCAGCAGGGGCGTACCGATGAGCCTGTAGAAAGGTGAAATACGTATCTACGTCTCTGGGGATAGGATATATTCGTACACGTTCACAGAAAATATTAATAGTGAACCTGCATTTGTGTTCTTCACACCAGATTTTTAATAATATTTTATATTAATACAACCTTTGTATTATACAAAACTGGTGGGGTTTACCTACTCATGTATGTTTCAATTATTCTGATATATAAATATATCTCAATGTGCAATTTAGAACATTAATTTATGCCAAAAGAATTGTAGCAAATAAATGTTTGCTGCACACCCGTTGATACTAATTAGAGCTTTATTTACAATAAACTTCCTGTGCAAAAAAATAGTGGATATAGTAAGTGGCACTACATAATTAATACGGAAGTTACAAATTCCCAACTTTGGCATTCTCATGTTATTGTCTATACATTTTTCTTTGGGTTTTCGTTTTTTTTAATTTGAGTTATTAAATACGAAATTGTGTGATTTTTAGAAATATTTTATTATACTCGTAGTAACGATTATTTGACTAGCACTGTGGCTTCAAACTCGTCTGATGAAGTCATAGTGAAACAATTGTTACTATGAGAATAATAAAATACTATTATCGGGATAAAATAAAACAAATTTTAATGAATTTCACTACTTATGACACACTTCACAAAGCACAAAGTAAAAGTCGTTTCACTCACACAGGAGCTTCGTCAGACATAATTTGCGGTAGTGAAACCTAATAATATATCGTCCACAGGAACAAAGATACAATTAAATTTATTATTTGATTATATTAATACATTGCATCACAATATTAAGTTTACAATGGAACAGGACATAAATAATAGTAATAACTTTCTCGATTTAACGATTACTCAAATTAATAATAACTGTAACTTTGAAATTTACAACAAACCGTCAAATACAGATTCTTCTTGCCATCCGATGCAACACAAATTAACGACTTATCACAGTCTTATACATAGATTAGTCAATACTCCGTTGAACCAAAAAGATTTCGAAAAAGAGTTAAATTGAATTAAACAATTAGCAATTGACAATGGATATAAAAGTAACATAATATTTAACACAGGCCTGCGATGGTAAAATTGTCTGGATTTTATACAGTGATTTCAATAGATTTTTTGGTGCTGAAAATGGGAAAATTATTAAAAAAATTCCATCACGTAAGGTTTTTCTACAATCTGGGGTTTTTTGACCTATCTACAAGTATTAGTCTTTTTGTAGAGGGCAATTTTGTTAAACCGTTGTTTAAATAAACTATTATAATTTTTTTACTTATGATGATGCAAGAAGTTGATATTCTGAATAAACATACACTAGATTTATGATAAAATAGAAATAATTGAGCATGTCGCAAGACATCACTCATCATCTTCCTGTTACTGCATGTCTACCTCCCCAGCTCCACTACAAACATATTGCTATTCTAGACAAAACAATTAGTTCATTCAATATCTTCTTTACAACTGTGGTGTGAATTTGTGTAATTAGTTGACATTTGTGATTAGTTGCTGAGTTAATTTAATTTTTATGTTACGAGTTTTTTAAAATTAAATTCCAATGGCATCAAGAGGCCGTGTCAATGTACCCAACTCCTTCTGCTATATTTGTGGAAAGCTTACAGTAAAAGAACAACAAAGAAACATTACAGATTTTGTAAAAAAAGTATATTTTGCATATTTTGGTGTGAAATTACGAGACCAAGACAAACCTTGGGCTCCTCATAAGGTTTGTTCAGTGTGTGTTGAAGAGCTTCGCCAGTGGTCACAAGGAAAAAAACAGTCTTTTCGCTTTGGAGTGCCTATGGTTTGGAGAGAACCGATCAATCATAGCGATGATTGTTATTTTTGTTCGTGTGTAGTACGCGGATTAAATTTAAAAAACAAAAAGGACATCGTTTACCCAAACCTTCGATCCGCAACACGTCCTATACCTCATGGACCAGAAGTACCTGTTCCTTCACTACCAGATACATTAGATGATGTATCTGATGACGAAATGGTTTCACGTACATGCGCAAGTGAACTGGATGAGGGAAGTGATTACTATGATACTGGAAGTGATGAGCCAAAACTGTTTGACCAATCTGAATTAAATGATTTGGTGAGGGACTTAAACCTTCCTAAGGACTCAGCTGAGCTTTTAGGCTCAAGGTTGAAAGAAAAAAAATTGTTAGCACCTAGCACAACATTTTACTGGTTTAGGAACAGAGAAAAAGAGTTTGCTCGATATTATTCCGAAGAAGATGCACTAGTTTTCTGTAATGATGTACCCGGGCTCATGGAACAATTCCACGTAGAATATAATGTTTCTGAATGGAGACTCTTTATTGACTCTTCAAAAAGGAGCCTTAAGGCCGTTCTTCTACACAATGGAAGTAAATATGCTTCTGTACCAGTGGGACATTCAGTTCATTTAAAAGAGTGTTATCAAAATCTTGAGCTACTTTTAATTAAAATTCGTTACAAGGATCAAGGCTGGACAATTTGTGGTGATTTGAAAGTTCTTTGTTTGTTACTTGGACAACAAAGCGGTTATACTAAATATCCTTGTTTTTTGTGTGAGTGGGATAGTCGTGATAGAAAGCAGCACTATTGTAAAAAGATGTGGCCACCAAGACAATCCTTACAACCTGGAATGAAAAACATTGAAAGAAAAAGTTTAGTAGACCCGAGCAAAGTTTTGCTTCCTCCATTACATATAAAACTAGGGTTAATGAAACAATTTGTGAAGACATTAAAAAAGATGGAGAGTGCTTCAAGTATCTTTGCAGCCAGTTTCCTCGCTTGTCAGAAGCAAAGATAAAGGAGGGTGTTTTTGTTGGGCCGGATATAAGAAACCGTATGAAAGATGAAAATTTTGAATCTAAAATGGAGGAAGCAGAAAAACAAGCATGGATAGCCTACAAAAATGTGGTTACAAATTTTCTTGGCAACAAAAAACATGAAGATTATAAAAATATTGTGCAAAATATGTTAGAAAAATTTAAAACCTTAGGCTGTAACATGAGATTGAAGGTGCATTTTCTAGATTCGCATCTCGACTACTTCCCTGAAAATCTTGGTGCAGTAAGTGAGGAGCAGAGGGAAAGGTTCCACCAAGACCTAAAAGAGATGGAGAGAAGATACCAAGGAAGATGGAATATAAGCATGATAGCTGATTATTGTTGGATGTTAAAAAGGGATGGTCCACTACGAGATTACAGAAGAAAAAGCACAAAAAGGAGTATGGAAAGATAAAGAAAAAGATATTATAAGGACTTGTAAAGACATAAATAGTATTTTACTGTTTCTTTTCATTAGATTTAATGATATTTGTAAGTAATTTTGTTTTTTATATCCTTTGTAAATAAATTCAAAATGTAACTAAAAATAATTTTTAATTTTTAAAAAATATAATTTGAAGCCTTTTTGTGAAAAATCCTTACGTGATGGAGAAAAATAGAGTTCATATTTGGATTCAGCGCCTAAAAACACATAAGAATCAGCTATCAAATTTAAAACAATTTTTAGAAAGTTAAAAAACGCAGGCCTGTGTAATATTTTAACTAAAAACTCTTTATAAAAGTCATATCACAAGTATACCCAATATTAAATAATAATATCACCCAAAAATTAAAAATGATTACTTTTATAGACTCTTCAAGCATAAAAATGAGTAAATATTTAAGAAAATTAGACATTAATACAGCGTAACTAACAAATCGGAGACTGTGGCTTATAAGTGAATAATAAAATTAAAAAACCCTTACCACAATAGAATTTAATGATTCTAAATACGTATTTCTACAACCACGTTGTCGTCTTCAGTAGAAAAAACAGTGTAACACTTGAACGCACAAAAACACTAAAAAGATTTTAGTGTTAAACTAGAAGACGTTCAGAACAGTCCTTCTGAGAGTATTTTTGTGCGTTCAAGTGTTACACTGTTTTTTCTACTGAAGATGACAACGTGGTTGTAGAAATACGTGTTTAGAATCATTAAATTCTATTGTGGTAAGGGTTTTTTAATTTTATTATTCATTAATACAGCGTATAGAACTAGAACAGTTTATCGAAATTTATAAAAAGCAACAAGGATTTATAAAAAGTCTATAAGTTAACTTGCGGTAGCTGCCCCATGTATATCGAACAAACAGGCAGATCATTTGAAATACTCATCAAAGGACATTTCTTCCTTTGGAAATAATAAAAGTGACTCTTCATATGCGTCTCATATTCATTTAGCAAACCATAATTAATTTTAACAAAGAATTTAAAATACTGCACATCAAAAATAAGGCAAAAAGCTTAATTTATTAGTCACTTGAAATTAATAAATTAAAAAAGAACAGATAATATCCTCAATGATCAATTAGAAATTAATAATTCACCGTTATTTAATTTATTTATCAAATTATTCAAACTGTCATATATTGTATTTTTCCAAAGTACTGCTCTACCTCTTTTTAACATAATGTAGACCCTTAGTTTTATCACTTTATGAATTATATTGTATAAACCGTAGTTCAATATTTTTGTATTTTCGTTCATAGACATTTAAGTAATAAAGACTACCCATGCCTTCAGCTATCCAAAACATGTTTGTTATGGTATATTTTTGTAAAAAAAAATGTTATGTTCATAATCATAAGTTAGTTATGTGTGACGAAGCTCCTGTGTGAGTTAAATTATCGTTACTTTGTGAAGTAAAAAGCAGTGAAATTCATTAAAATTTATTTGAATCGGTTATTTCGAAAAGGCCACATCGCAAGTGGGCGAAAATGAGTTAAGCTCACCAATCGATTCAGAATATGTTTTAAGCTTTGTTACATGTGAAAACGCCACCTTTCCGCTGTTTGTTAGTATAACTTGAACAGATGTGATTTTCTGTTTACTTCGAAAAGGCAACTTCTCCGGAGTTTGTTGATATTAACGGACGTCTCGCGCATTGTTTTTACAAAGTTGCCTAACACGGACAGTGAAAGCAGTGCCATTATTGAAATTAATCAACAAAGGAAGAGAGAGAAAGGCGTTATTAATCGTCCTAAGTATAAAAGTAAAGTAATCAAGAAGGCTAAAGTAAAAGGTAAGGAGCATATAAATCATGTGGGAAAGAAGGTTATGGCGCGAAAAACGGGAATCGACTGCAGTTGTCACAAGAAATGTTGTAAAATTTATTCAGAATTGGACAGAATATCTTTGTTGACTTCTTTACATCAGTTTGATGATAAAAACTCTCAAGACTCCTACTTACAACATATGATCGGAGTAACATCTATTATTAGAAGACGAAAATCGCAAAATGCCAATAAACAAATTGACAGACACCATAATTTTTTGTTTCATGTTTGTTTAAAAGAAGTACGCAAGCAAGTATGTAAGAAAGCTTTCTTAAGTTTATATGGTGTTTGTGAAAAGCATATTAGACGATTATGTCACCTACTAACTACTGGAACCACTCCTACAGATAATAGAGATAGAGAGATAGAGATTTCTGTGAAATCCAGACAGAATTTAATACCAGGTTAGGTGTGCTTTCAAATAAAAGAACACATAGAATCGTTGGATGTGAAAGAAGTTCATTATTCTAACAATATACTGACAAAGTATTTGTCCGCTACTTTGAATGTTAAACAGATGCATAAAATGTTTATGGCAAAGTTTCCTGATTCGAAGGTGAAATACAGTTTTTATTTGAAATATTTCCATGAAAATTTTACTTATACTTTTAGTCGTTCTCAAGTTGATGTGTGTTCTACCTGCGAAGAACTGGGCCAGAAAGTTAAAAGTACAATTCTCAATGACGTTGCAAAACGAGTTGCCGTTGCAGAACTCTTAGTTCACAAGAATAGGGCTAAGAAATTCTATAACAAACTAGACAACATCAAGAAGCTCATTGCAGGGACAGATGAGATATCGGCAATAACAATAGATTACATGTAAAAATTACCTATACCAGTTATACCTGTACAAGAAATTTTTACTATCGGCAGTTATGGGTTTTTGAGTTCAGTATACATAACTTAAAAACAGGAGAAGATAAATTTTTCTTTTATCATGAGGGTGAGGCTCTCAAAGGACCCAGTAAAGTGTGCACTTTCTTAAAACAATATTTTGAGAATTAGGTCCATGCAAGCGTAAAAGAATTTCATATATTTTCAGATGAATGCGCCGGTCAAAATAAGAATCATACGATCGTTCGTTTCCTTTTAGCCCTCGCCTCCTCAGGAAGATTCAGAAAAAATTTCTCATTACTTTCCAATCAGGGGATACTCATTCCTTCCATGCGACAGAAACTTTGGGGTAGCAAAAAGGCTAGTTCACAAGCAAGACCGAATTTATCTTCCTGAAGAATATTATGAACTTATCAAAAATTCCTCAAGAAAGTCTCTCTTCTCAATAAAAAGAGTGCATAATGAGGAAATTTTAGACTTTAAGAAATGGTTACCCAAATATTACAAGAAAACCATCCTACCCCTCGACTCCTATGGAAAAAAAGATGAGAAAATGACTTTTCAAATTTCTCAGTGTAGCGAATTCGAATATGATTGCAGAAAACCTGGGACTGTTAAAGTACGCCCGTTTATCGATGGGCTCATTTTATATGAATTTTCTTTGGCAAAACCCGCTGGAGTTTATCCTACTCTGCCATCAGAACCTGCTTACATAGAAAAAATCGCTATTAATTAAAATAAAATGGACAATCTAAACAAGCTTGTGCAATATGTACCAGAAGACAAGAAATTATTTTTATGATGAGCTGGTTTTATGGCCTACCACTAATAATCTTGAGCCACCAGAGGAGGATTATTGACTAACACTATTTCTGAACATGTTCCTTATCTAATAAATTTTTGTATTAATATTAATACTGGAGTTTTCTTCCGGTCTATTTGGAAAATGCCACAACTACAAACACAATTTTTTTTTATTACAGCTTATCTAAATTTTTTTAAGCTCTTGTTATTTATTAAAACTTTAAAATGTATCATAAATTGACTCTTTGTTTAGCAAAAGAACTGATATTCTGATTACTATCAAGATGAATCGTTTTTTTGTCCTCCTGTAAAATTTAGTTTTCTGGAGTTCTGGCCTTTTCGAAAGAACCGATTCATTTGGGAAAATCACACATTGTGTTTCGTATTTAATTTTATAGTGGGTTTTCATAAGTATAATTATTTAAATTATTTTATTACATCTAAAAAACTAAGCAAGTTTACATTTATACTCACTATTTTCCCTGAGAAATACGTAATCTGTGTTTACTTCTTCACCGCGTTCGGTTACATTAATATTTTTTGCTGCAACCTAAAGCAAATATAGTATTACTAATTTATTTTCACCAAAGGTGATTAATATAATTACATAGTATTGTCCATTAGAAAAAACTTTTACGGTAGCACATATTTTTTCTGGCCAAAGTTTACAGTAAGATGTACTTTCTACTTTTATTTCATCATAAGAAGGTGTTCTAATCAGATAAGTCTCTAAATCTCCTGTGGGTGGATATGGAGGTAACCATCGTAAACTAATGGTAGCACTGCTTTTGGAATATACAGTTAGATTTCGAATTACTCCAGGCGCTAAGAAAAATAAACCACTTGAATCATTACAAATGAAACAGACATGCAATATACATATCTGTAACTGTACACATGGACAATACACCTCGTATTTTCAGCATTTACTTCTGCTTAAGACACGTGTTTCTGCCATCTTTAGGCGTCATCAGTCAAGCTAGTGAAGCAATGTAATACAAATGATAAAAATCTTTTTAAAAACAGATTTGTATCTGTATATACATTTACGCTGAAATCGCCTACAAGATATAGCAAATTTCGTCCTATAAGGTGGCACTATTTAATAGGTGACATCTGACGGACGAAAGAGACTATGCCGAAAAAGGCGACCTTTAGCTTGACGAGCTATGCTAGTACATAAACGAAAAAATACGTATAGGTGTAGTGCATTAACACGAGCCAGATGGCGGTAAATATACAAAAAGGTTTTAAGTATATCAATACGTTATGCACGTATTACGCTTTTGTTACAAATGAAACAGACATGCAATATACATATCTGTAACTGTACACATGGACAATACACCTCGTATTTTCAGCATTTACTTCTGCTTAAGACACGTGTTTCTGCCATCATCAGTCAAGCTAGTGAAGCAATGTATTACAAATGATACAAATCTGTTTTTAAAAAGATTTTTATCATTTATCAGAATTTTTATTTAGCACAGAATGGATTAGTTTAGAAGGCCTCTCAGCTGGTTCTTCAGTAGTCATTCTTTTTGCGCAACTGCTTATAATTTGGCGGTTTATCTTTTTGATGTCTTTGTCGTGACAATGTTGTAAATCACTTCGCGTAATTAAATCGTCAGCACCAATGGTAAAAACGTTTGCTTTGCACGATTGTTGTATACATCGCCAACATATTTCCCCACTTTTAACATCTTAGCCTTTTTAAAAGATACCGATTTAACTATTAAAAGCTCCTTTCCGCGTGAACTTTCAATTATACGACCTTCAATTCTAAGTAATTTTAGATGTCATTAGTTCTAATCCGCACCACAGTGCCGAGATCGAACAGGCGATTAAAGGGCCAGGTAGTTTGGCGCTGAAATCGGGGCCGCCCGTATTTTGTTTCGTTCATAATATGTAACAATAACAATGAATTCGATCGTTATGTATTATTCTTCTTTTATTGTATTATTTATCGCAATTAATTATTGAAATAATAATCGCTTTTCAAACTGCATGTATAAAACGAAATATAACATATTGTACCTATACTGTGTAATGTAAACAATGTATATGTTACCGTGAAAGACCGAAAGTAGTGGTTGTCGACATACACCGGTTAATGTCGACAGACACCAGATTATAAATTCGGTCCTTCACCAGTGTATGTCGAAAAACACATATAAGCTTCGGTCAATGTCAGAGACGACAGGACATTTATTATAATATAAGTTTATTATTCATATTATTCACGTCACTGCAAACCATTCATTCTGGAATTTTCAGCTATATTTAATTTACCCTTCACAGATATTTGTAATTTCTTGCATCTATTCAAATTCACAATAGGCTTATTAAGAAAAGAATATTTAGTTCTTAGTTTTGTTCCATTTATTACCGTAGTTCATTACAATAGCTATAGGATTTCCCAGATTCAGAGGGTTGTAAACTGTTTATATATTCTTTTAAATTCAAATTCATAGATCAGTTCCAACATTCGCACGCTATCGATTGCTCTGAGCACATCGGTAGTAATAGAATAAATACGACCGATATATTATATTATAATATATATTTTACCGACAACGAAGCGAAACCAGAAGAAATGGCTGGCACCAACGATAACGCCCAAAGTATAACACTGGACATGAAGAACATCAACACCTACGAAGATCTACAAAATTCAATCGAGAACTTTGTCCAAACTATGCGCAACGCCTTCGAGAACAAAATGAACGGGATCACGAAGAACGAAAAACCACCACGAAAATCCAACAAGCGACAAAAGACTGAAACACCGGAGATAGAAACGAGCAACATGTACGAAGCACTCCGCACGATCGATGAAGAAACGAAAAACGAAGAAACGACGCCAATGGACAGCAGCGAAAAAGAACCGACAGCCTCCACCTCCGCAGAGAAACCCGGGGTAAGTACCAATATCACCAAACACACAAACACACACAAACAGCACAAAACAATCACAAAAACAGTGACGAGCACAAACAAAACACCCAAAATGCCCATTAGCTCCCCAATTACAATCACCGACCCAGCACAATGGAATCGAGTCCGAGAACTAATGAAATCAAACAGCATTCAATACACACAAAGCAGATTCGTCGAGGCCGGAGTCCAAATCACTCCATCAACAGAACAAGACTATCGCAATCTCAATCGAATTCTCAACGAAAAAGCCATTCAATCCTTCACATACCAACTCCGTAGTGAAAAAAAATTAAAAATCGTCATCAGAGGCGTACCCCAATTCCTGACCGACGAAGACATCAAAGCCGATCTAGATTCTAGAAACTATCCGATCGCAAAAATTACTAGGATGAACGGTAAAGACCGCCTTCCAGCCCCCATTAGTTTAGTAGAAATAGACAAACAGTACAAGTCAATTTTCGACATCCACACAGTTTGCGGATTAGAAGTAAAAGTAGAGTCCTTCAGACTTAGAACAGATGTAGTACAGTGTCACAGATGCCAGAAATTCGGTCGCCAACAGCGTACTTGCAACGTGAATTTCGCGTGCATGAAGTGCGGAGAGTCACACTCGACGCATGAATGCACAAAGCCGTCAACCCCCCCCCCCAAAATGCGCAAACTGAGGCGGAGCTCACCTCTCGATCAGCTTATCATGCAAAAATAATCCAAATAACCCAATAAACGAACCAATACAAAAACACAAACTCAGAGAAGCACCGATACCAAAACACAACGCATGGACTCAAAGACAACATACAAATAACATCGCCGCAACTACACCCACAACCCGGGAAAATACACCAAAACCAACACCTAACTCACACGAAAAAGCTGACGACACAATTGCACTCATGATTGGGAAACTATTCCTAACATTCAGCTCGACAAACCCTACACCCCAACAAACACAAAGCTTTTTCGAACAAACAAATGAACTTACAAAACTTTTCCACGCACGCAGACAATGAATCACAAACACAACATTAAAATAGCCTATTGGAATGCACAAAGCATAACACACAAAAAACATGAATTACACGTATTCTTAGACGAACACCAAATAGACGTAATGTTGCTAAATGAAACACAACTAAAACCAAGTCACTCATTAAAAATACAAAAATACAAAACATACAGACACGATAGGCCGGTACAAAAAGGAGGCGGAACCGCTATACTCGTACACGAAACAATAAAACACAGCGAACTTGAATACAAAACACTCGATATGATCGAAAACACAGGCATACAAGTAAACACAAAAAGGGGACCGATAAACCTTTACGCAAGTTATCTTCCCTCCGGATTAGACATAGTAGAATCAGACATACAAACGATCTTCAATCAAAACACACCTACAATATTTGCGGGAGATTTTAACGCGAAACACCAAAACTGGAACTCGCAAGTAGCCAATAAAGACGGTAAAAAACTAAAGAAAATAGCACAAAACAACAACCTCAACGTAATCGGGCCTGTGGAACCCACACACGTACACATACCAACGGGTACTACTGACGTTTTAGACATAGCAATACTTAAAAACATAACAACAACACATACAATAGAAACTATAAACGACCTCTCCTCAGATCATTTTCCAGTGATATTAACGCTTGACATGGACACCACTAGAACAAAAAATACATTTAATAAGACAGACTGGGGAAAATTCAAAGAATCCCTAGTACTCAGAACAGTAAAAATTCACAACGCGAAAGACATTGATCAAGCAGTTACTACACTGGAAGATGACATAAAAAACGCAATCGTACAAACGACAAAAACGAAAACCATCGACACAAAACTTAACATCCCGACTGAACTAAAAATAAAATTACGAAACAAAAAAAACATACTTAAAGAATATAAAAGAACGCTAAATCCGGAAATAAAAACAAAATTAAACGCGATAACTAATGAAATAAAATCTGACTGGAATAACAAAATTGAATCCCTTAACATGCAAGATCAAACACTCTGGCAGATGACAAAAGCCCTAACAAACACTAAAAACAAAATTCCACCGCTAAAAACCGCAAATGGACCGGCAATAACTGATAAAGAAAAAGCAGACGAATTCGCGAACGCGTTAAAGAGACAATTCGAAACGAACCCAACAATACCGAAACATAACACATTTTCAAACCAAATTGAACGGCAACGAAATACACAAATCGATATAACAGATGGAGAAATCGACGCCACAAATACCGACGAAGTGGAAAAAATAATTAAAAACCTTAAAAACCGAAAAGCCCCGGGAGCGTACGGAATAACAAATGTAGCAATTAAAAACCTACCAAAAACCGGAATACAAATAATAACTGACATAATAAACGGAATAATAAAACACGGACACTATCCCGCGATTTGGAAACACGCGCAGATAATAATGATCCACAAACCTGAAAAAACAACAAAAACAACCGCAGATTACCGGCCAATCAGCTTACTTCCGTCAATAAGTAAGCTGGCAGAACGCGTAATACAGACAAGACTTGAAAATGAAGTCGAAAACAAAAACATAATCCCAAATTTTCAATACGGTTTCCGGAAAAACCACTCAACTACACAACAGGCACTAAGACTGACAGAACACATAACCGAAAAAATGAACATATCGACATCAACGGGCGCAATCTTTCTCGACATTGAAAAGGCCTTCGACCGGGTTTGGCACGCCGGCCTCATACACAAAATCGGAAACGAAAAATCGACAATCGAACACATAGCAGCAGAAGTCCCACAAGAATCTGTCCTCGGACCGCTCCTGTATAACATATACACTTCGGATATTCCCACATATATCGCGAATATTCGCACATCATTCTCACTGCGATAACTGTTCTCGCAACATCGCAGTTGAGATCATCTACGACGATAAAACGTCAAGCGACGCCGGAAGAAATGGCCGGTCGAATTATTAATATAACAAACCTTAAACTAAATCCGAACTTCGTTGAACTCTGGCCACCGGAATTACTTCAACAAATGCAGGCGATAATCGACGAAACGCACAGCGAAAGCGGCGTGCAAGAGCTACTACGGACTTCACCGAGTTTATTTATTATAAACCCAGAACAACCGACGATACAAGTAGAAATACAAGATCCCGAACCGACCAAAAAAGAAAAATACTCCAGAAAACAGAAAATGAATCATCCGGAAAAGAAAATCGAAGACTTCATCTACCCGAAATTCACAAAGAAACCGAAAACAGACGAAACAACTTCAACAATCGAAATAAAAAATTCGTACGACGTCCTCGAAAACAAAACCGAGGAAAATATGGAAGAAGAAACCTCCGAACACACTCCACAACCGTCAACATCGAACAGCACACCCAGGGTAAGTGATAAGACACACACTACACTTAACACAAAAACTGAAACAAAAAAAACACACAAAATCGCACCAATTATCATAATCGAAAAAGACAAATGGACATACATACGACAATTACTTAAATCAAACAGCATTAACACAGTAGAAAACAAAATGGTGAAACCAGGAATACACATCGAACCGACAACAGACGAAGACTACCGAAAACTCAAACACACACTAGACAACGAACAAATACAATATTACACTTTCCAATTAAGAAGTGAAAAGACACTAAAGGTGGTGATGCGTGGCATTCCCACCTTTATAACAGACACTGACATTACAGACGACTTGACAGACCAAGGATACCCGACTTTAAAAATTAAACGCATGAACGGCAAACACGGAATACCAGCACCTCTTGTATTAATCGAACTGACGAGACAATACAAGTCAATCTACAACATACGCGACTGCTGCGGACTTGCAATCAAAATAGAACAACTAAACAAACGGACTGACATTATACAATGCCACAAGTGCCAGACTTTCGGACATCACCAACGGAATTGCAACATAAACTACAAATGTATGAAATGCGGAGAGGGACATTCGACACATCTATGTACTAAGACAAAAACAACCCCACCAAAGTGTGCAAACTGCGGTGGTCCTCATCTATCCACTTTCATAAACTGTCCCAATAACCCAAACAATCCTACAAATAAAACCACACCTCAACCTAAATACGTACCAACACCACCCCCAACAAGTAATCCATGGACACAAAGACAAAACAAGACAAAACTTAACACAGTTGACGAATTAGCACTTGCCTTAGGCAATATGCTAATATTGCTACACTCGACTAACGCAACAAACGAACAAATACAACACTTCGTTACACAGACAATAATAACACTATACAACAAAACACATTAAACACACACAACTGAAACGCAAAAAAATGTGATGATGACCAACAAACAAACACACACGACTTAAACGCAAAAAACGCGACTGACGCACAGACTGCACACACAAAACACAGGACCGCACAAAAACAAACACAACAACGCACGATATTAATCAGACACAAACACATCACAACCCTGGGAGATACATAACAACGGAGTGGAAATGGAGGCAATCTTCGACCACGATTCAAAATTCAAGGACTCATGAATCCCACAATAGAAAAATGTAATATCGCACAATACGCAGACGACACCGCTATATACATAAGCAGCAGCCGAATATCTTACATACACAAACAGTTACAAAACAATCTAGTCCTCCTAAAGGACTGGTACGACAAATGGAAAATTAAAATTAACCCATTAAAAACCGCGGCAATTTACTTCCAACACAGAAAACGACACAAAAGGCCGGACGAAGTCAAACTCGAAGGTCACACAAAACACTGGCAGGAAAAAGTTAAATATCTCGGGGTCACAATGGACTCACAACTCACATACACGGCACATATTAAAGAAATAAAACGAAAAACAGGGTTCACAACACACGCACTGTACCCGATACTAAACGGCAAAAGCAAACTAACACTGGAAAATAAAATATTAATAATAAAAACGATAATACTCGCGGGCACGGCATACGCCGGAGAAATATGGCATCAAGCCAGCGAAAGACAAAGACAATCGGTACAAGGGAAAATAAACAAGGTTATTCGACTCGCGATAAATGCACCGCAATATATGACAAACGAGCAAATACATAAAGAGATGAAACTAGAAACACTGGAAACAATAATATGCAAACGAACACTAAAACAATAAAGTCACACGAAAACCCCATAATGAGGAAAATAATAAACCCAAAACGGAGACTAATTAAAAAAGACGGACTCAAACAAATTAAAAGACGCGCTGATGATAACGATATCCAAGTAGCCGCGAAAAAAATCAAAAATTAACAGATAAACAAAGGTCAACACGAACACACAAAAATGTAGCAAAACACACAGCATTCCTAATAGGCAAAACAAACGTAACACACAAACATACACCTATACACAATAACACAAAACATTCACAACCCCGGGTAATGAAATTGGAGTGGAAATGGAGACAACTTCGACCACCAAACAAAATCAAAAGGACTCATATAAAAATCAGTTCCAAATGATCAATCGGTAAAGACAGTTCTCGCAGAGACTTATCTAATAGACAACCCGTGGCAGGTGAAACATCATCAACAGGTATTATAATTTGTGCTCGATGGCTACTGCAGTAAATAGTGATCAATTTCTTGAAAAGTTAAATACCCTAATAAGAAATAAACGAGAAGACAATTGTTTTTATTTTTCTCAAGAAAGGTACTCTAAAATCGTTTCTGAAGTAATTTCTGCTAAAAGTAAGTGCAGTACCCCTTTGGACTACAGACGTTTAAATCGTTTTGACATTTTAAAAGTTAGTGACGAACAAAAGTTAATTCTGCCATTAAAACCAGTAGAAACGAATATCCAGTATTATGTTACAAACGAAGAGTTGTTTAATATAATTTCCGAAACTCACATACGAACAGGCCATGGAGGAAGAACACGAATGCTAAAAGAATTGCAAGTTAAATACAAAAATATTACTTATGAAGTCATAATGCTCTATTTAAATTTATGTCAACAATGTCAAATGAAACACAGTGCTCCTAAAAAAGGTATTGTTGTAAAACCAATGGTGAGTTCCGAACTAAACTCTAGATGCCAAGTCGATTTGATAGACTTCCAATCACACAGCGATGGCCATTACAAATTTATAATGGTTTACCAAGATCACTTAACCAAGTTTGTCCAGTTACGAGCATTAAAAACCAAGAGAGCAGAAGAAGTAGCATATCACCTTCTTCAAATTTTCTTTATCTCAAGTGCTGACTAGGCAGCACGAGCTAATCAATTCAAAAAGAGTAGCTGCAAAAGAGAATCTACTACCCCAAGCAACAAAAATGTTGCGAACCTCAAAGAAAAAGTTTCCTGCGGCCCAAATTGGTGATACCGTAAGAATTAAAGTCCCTGACATCGATCGTGGTCGTACAGATCCCCGAAATGTGTTAGCCATTGTTGTTGGGATAGAGAATACAGACTTTTATAAATTAGCGAACAAAAATGGCACCTTCAAGCAGCTTTTAACTCGTAATCAATTCGCAATTTGCAAAGAAAAGTTAATTTCCATGGATGAGATTTCAGGTCAAGAAATTTCGGTAAGAGAAGCAGCTTCTGCTAATTCAAAAAGTGGAGGGCAAGGCTATACACGCTGTAACTGCAAAAAGAAGTGTTCCACGGCTAAATGTAGCTGTAAAAACAATAGGCTTTTGTGTAATTCGAAGTGTCATGGTAGCTTAAGTTGTTGCAATAAATAAGGTTGCCATACATTTACTTTGTTTTTTTTAAATTTAATTTCAAGATATAAAATGCATTTTACTTGTTATATTAATATTATGTTTGTTGTGTTTGTTTTAAGTTCAACAATTTCTTTATGTTCATTTGAAAACTTCTTCCATGTTTTAATCAAAATAAATAATAACCTATAGAGTTTTATTTTGTTTTCTTTTTATAAACAAATTCTTTTAAACATACACCATGAGTCCATGGTGAATGTTGACATTCGCCGGTGTAAGTTAGAAATAATGATATTTGATGAATATATCGGACATACGCCAAGTAACTTGGTGAATGTTGACATTCACCGGTATATCTCGACTATCACCGGTTTTCGGACTTTCACAGTAACATATATATATAACAAGTGTTCATTTGAAAAGTCAATCTAGGTTACTTTGAAATTTTAATAGAATAAGACGCAAATGTATTAGTATGTGTTTGTTGTTCCGTAAACGTTAATCCAAATGACATTTGATAATGTTAATCATTTATTTCAGTTAGTGCATAAAATAATCGCGCGTCGATTCTGGTTTAAATAAATTGCCTCTCAGTTTTAAAATGGCTTTCACTTTAGAACATAAATTTTTTTTAGTCCAGGCTTATTTTCGAAGTGGTGATAAAATTGATGGTTTATGGGTTTATTCAGTTCAAGATTGTATGGTAGAATTTCAAGTTGAGTTTCCACATTTTGTAATAGATTATATACAATTTAAGAATACTTTGGATAGAACTTTAAAACTTTTTTCTGAAACAGGTAGTCTCATAAGAAAATCAGGCAGCGGAGCAGTTAAGAAACGTACACCTCAAGTTATCAATCGTGTTGAAGAAATAATGGAAAATGAACCACAAACATCTGTTCGACATTTGAGTCAACAAATAAACCTTTCTGTTGGTACAACTCACAAGTTATTAAAAAAAGATATGCAACTTTATCCATACCGTGTCACAGCAGTACAAGAATTGTTAGAAATTGATTACCCACGTAGACTATAGTTTTGTAATTGGTTTGTAAATATGAACAATAATGGAGAACTTTCGTAAAGAGTCATCTTTACTGATGAAGCATGGTATTATAAAACGGGATACCTAAATTCACAAAATACAAGAATTTGGAGTAGTGAAAATCCACATGTAATTAATGAAGAATCTCTACATACAGAGAAAATTGGTGTTTGGGCAGCGATAAACCAAAGGCGAATCATTGGACCAATGTTTTTTTCAGGGAACGTTAACTTCTCAAAGGTACCGTACGGAAATATTACGACCATTTGTCAATCAGTTGCATAATGATGAACTTCAAAATGCATATTTCCAAAGACAAAGCACCTTGTCACTGTATTGCAGAATCTTTGGATTATTTAAGAGAATTTTTTGATGAGCGTATAATTAGTCGAAATACTGAAATTGCCTGGCCTGCACGTTCATGCGATTTAACACCTTGCGACTTCTTTTTGTGGCCTTATCTAAAAAATAACATATTTCGAACACCTATATTGAATTTGAATGATATGCTACAGAGAATCGAACACAAATGCATGGAAATTAATAACAATCCAGTAAAGTTGCAGAATATCATCAGAAATTTTGAACGGAGGATTTTAAAGTGCATTGATCTTGAAGGACATTTTCAACATTTGTTATAGTTTTCAGTAAATACCTATTATTTGTTATTTATTTGTATCTATGAAACTGTCAAAATATACGACTTCGTAGGTTAAGTAGTAAATTTTAATTTACGACATACTTCAAAATGTTCTCAGTAAATCACATGCTACTAGATTGACTTTTTTTTTGAACACTTTATACTTACCGCTTGGTAGTGTAATAAGTGATTGATTTCTGGAAATTTCATTATTTCGGGAAATATATTGTCTCAAAATATAGTGAGTGTTTCCGATTGTTTTATACGACACTTGTCGGTTTAAGTTACTGTCTTTTTCAATTTTCCAAACTTTTGTACTTTGGCTTTTATTGATGCACCAATCGCTTAAGCAAATTAACTCCATTTTAAACTGGAGCGAACCTCTTAATTTAGAACAAGGCCATGTAATATGGACTATAAATTTATCTTTTGGATTATTTATATTTAGATCAGGGAATTCTGTTTCCGCAGCAGCACCTGTAAATACAAAGATGAAAAGTAGGTAACTTATGCATAAATATATGATGTGTTTAATATACTAGCTTCTGCGGTGTTAAATGTAGTGGATGTAGAAAGTCCCTCGTATTTAGTGACAGCCCAAATTTTAGCGTTATATACGGAATAAGGCAAAAGACTACTAATTGAAATTCTTGTTTCATTTATGGAATTTGTTACGCCCTCTGAGTAATCAACCATATTAGTAGGACACGCTCTACTTCTGATATACTACAAAAGAGAAAATATGTTTATTGTTTATTTTACTTTGACTTAGAAATAAATATTACTTCTTTATTACAAGGCATCGACTTATCAAAATAACAATCAATAACATTGACTTGTAATTTGCTATTTTTATATTTTGAATTTCAAATTTAATATTTTACACTATTTCAAATTGTAAGCTAACGAAACAATTACAGATCTTTTTTCGTTTATTTTTTCAACATTTGATTAACCGAAGTAAATATCTAAAACAATATTGTTTTTTTCTTATTGTACAGTTCATCGGAAATCTATAAAATATTTTATAAAATTGTTGTATATTAATATTATCTTACAATTAGTTAATTTATTAATTATTTATTAATTTATTAATTATTAATTAATTTATTAATTATTTATTATTAATTAATTAATTAATTAGTTAATTTATTAATTAATTAAATCGATTCGAATAAGTGTCTTCATATTATAGTTTTTAAAATCTTATTTTATTTAAAATAAAGACTAAAATCAAAATCTGTTTTTTTATGTTAGAACAATCATAAGGTACACCGGGGTAAGCGGAAATCCGGGGCAAGTGGAACCCAACAAGAAATAAATATTCTCATATTAGTTTCCGCAGCGCCATCTATCAGAATGAAAACGTTTTATGTTCTGTTAGCATTGGAAAAGGGAGCTATAATTTTATTAGAGCGTATGGTTCAAATCTGCAGTGAAACACATGTAGCGTTATTAGGAGCTTGAGGTTGAGTTATATACCGCGGAAAAAAATAAATTGTAAAAACTGTTGTTTTCGTAAGAATTTTATTGTTCTGTTTAAGTAAGTTAATTTAATACTTCATTTAGGATAATGTTAAACTGTTTTCAAGCTATGACGCCTTATTTTGTTATAATCATGTAGGTTACACTTGCCCCAACAAATAAAATATATGGGGAAAGTGTGACCTAAGTTGGGTTCCACTTCCCCGTTTGAATTTGTACTGTTTTTTGCTAGGTAGTATGGTTCGAAATTACGTGCCTAAGAAATTGCCGCCAAAATATAGCAAGGATGACCTAAATGCCGCCATAGCCGCTGTAAAATCAGGAAGCTTGACCATGTATAGAGCATCAAAAGTTTATAAAATTCCAAAAGCCGCTCTGTTTAAACATGTAAATGGACAAAGGGGTGTGAAAAGTCGAACTATGGGTAGGCCAACTGCCCTTCCCTATGTTGTTGAAGTAAGTATTGCAAGTTCCTTAAAAATTATGGAAAAATGGGGCTTTGGGCTATCCAAAAAGGAAATTCTAGAGCTTATTGGTCGGTATGTAAAAGAAAACCACATCTCCACACCATTTAAAGACGGCATTCCCGGGGATGATTATTTTACCAGATTTATGAGAGACTTTCATTTAAGTCAGAAAAAGCCCCAACATGTAGAAGTAGCAAGAAAACGCAGCCTGGATACATTTATAGTTTCAGATTATTTCAAAATTCTAGAGAAAGAATTAGAAAACATTCCACCAAGCCGCGTTTACAATATTGACGAGACAAGCCTATGTCTTGACCCTTCTAGGGTCAAAGTTGTGGGGGAAAAGGGTGTGGCTGCTCATAGAACAACAAGTGGCCCTGGAAGGGAGAACATCACAGTTCTTCTTGGTGGAAATGCTGCAGGGGAGAAATTACCACCTCTCATCGTATATAAAGGTAAAAATGTATGGGATTCTTGGCTCGCCAAAGAAGAAAAATACCCCGGATTGACTTACACTGGAACCAAGAACAGATGGATGGAGGCTGAAACATTCAAAAAATATTTTCTCAATACATTTTTAAAGAGTGCAGATGTTGAGAGACCAGTAATATTGATCTATGATGGCCATAGCTCACATATTGGAATTTCCCTCGTTGAAGCAGCAAGGGAGAATAATGTGGTTATCATAAAATTGCCTCCACATTCGAGTCATTTGTTGCAACCAATGGATTTGAGTGTTTTTAAGCCTCTTAAGCTAATGTGGGATGAGAGGATTATAAAATGGCAGAGAAAAAATTACGGGTATAAGTTACCGAAATCCGCGTTTGCAAAAATATTGTCCAACGTTTGGGAGAATTTAAATTCAACTATTATCTCCAATGGATTCCAAAAAGCACGTATATACCTAGTAAATGCTCAAGTGATTCCAAAATAGAAATTTGAACCCGAGGCCTTCAAAAGATGGTGTTAGCTCCAGCAGAGTCAGCGTCTGTCACAGTCGGCCCTATCTCCTAAACAACAACCGTCAACTTCAAACCTAGAGGCCAATAAGAATACCAATCCTTTGCAAGAAGAGCAAATAACCACCACACTCAGTGCAGGCTACCCATCCACTGACAATCATAAGAAGTCACTTGAGTCCTTACTTCTGGAGCAAATAAAACAAACACCAAGAACAAGAATGGGTAGAAGAAGAATCTGTCGAGGAGCGGAAGTGATAACATCTTTAGAAGCTACTGAAAAACTGAAAGAAATTGCAAATAAAAAGCATGAGAAGCAGATGTCAATAAAGAAGAAGAAAAAAAACGAGAAAGAAGTGGAAAGTGAAAATGATTGTAGGGAAGATGAATCTAATGAAACAGTAAATGAAGAAAATGAAGAAGAAAGTGAACGTGTACAGAATTATTGTGAAGGTAAATACTCGTTCAGCAGTTCTTCTGAAGAATATGATATACAAGACGAAATTCATGAAATAGGAAAGGAATCTAGGTTTATGGACACTATAAATCAAGACATCTCCATCAAAGTTGGGAACTGGATACTAGCTTAATTCTGTCCCAAAAAAGTCAATAAGTTTTATGTCGGGCAAATAACCGAAACAGAACCCTTTCTAGAAGCTAAATTTGCGAGAAGAATTCGTTCTTCGTCTTGTTTTCACTGGACACATGTCGAAGATAAAACTGTAATTAGAGCTGAAGAAATTGTCTTACATCTGCCTGATCCTTCTATTGATAAAAGAGGAAAATTTAAATTTGATATCTCTTTCGACTCTTATAATATGTTTTAATAATATTAAATGTTTATTTTCTCGTCTTAGTTTTACAAATAAAAGCTTATTACTTTGTTTCCACTTACCCCTTGCTAGTTTCTTCACTTTTATATGAGAATAATGACAGTGGTTTACACTTACCCCAAACCAAGGGAAAGTGGAACCCAGTACCCAAGTTAAACTTTTTAAGTTATGTTGAAGGTTCTGATTTTGAATTGAGCTCCAAATTTCAGTTTATGTAGACAGTATGTCTATAAGTTTCCACAAAGAAATTGAACTTGATCAGCAATTTTTTAATTTGGAAACAAATAATATTTGCTAAACTCTCAAAAATAGCGGTTCCGCTTACCCTGGTGTACCTTACTTGATATTGTAATCCTTTGTCATATATGCAATTGCTCACCGAAGTATATATGATTATTCACTTTTAAGAAACTTTCCACCAAAATTAAATCATTGTTGTCAGCCAAGCCTTTGACAAGGTCTGGCAAGGGGCCGTTTTATAAGGGTTAGAAGAGATCTGCCCGGGACAGTTTATAATCCTAAAGTTATATCCTACAGAAAGATATTTTAGAGTTCGGTTTGAAAGAACCTATACAGTATTACACCCTATAGTGTTAGTAGTCCCCAGGATAGCGTTTTGGGGCTATTATACATACAGGGTCATCGAAGAAGGTGTCCGGGATTTTGAGGCGAAATAGAAATTTTAATATAAGTGGTAGAATATTTATTTGTACATCAAAAGACGCAGAAATCTTAAATTTTTTTATCTCATCTAAAAAGTTTCAATGTGAGCTCCCACCGTCCCATGGCAAACATCTAGCTGATAGTCTACCTCCCGCCAGGTGTTCTGAAGCATTTCAGGAGTCACAGTTGATACGTTGATTCTTTTTCTCAGATGCTGTAAGAATCGATTTTTTCAGAATTAACAAAGTTCTTAATGTAGCTCCAAAAGACAAAAAATCTAATGGCGTCAAATCAGGACTTCTAGGTTGCCACAAAACAGGACCATTCCTCCTAATCCAACGGTCGGGAAAGCTGTTGTTGAGAGCTTTTTGGACAATTAGGCTGTAGTGACATGGAGCTCCATCCTGCTAAAAAAATACATTAATGCCCTTTTCCCTTTCAATTTCTTCAACTTCAGGTAACACATACATTTCTAACATGTCCAAATAAATAATACCTGTAATCGTGTTTTCTACAAACATGAAAGGGCCGATTACACGATGCTGCATAAATCCACACCAAGCGTTAACTTTTGGTGAATCACGGACGTATTGGAAAACTTCATTTTGTTGCTGTTCTCCCCATATACGACAGTTATAGCGGTTTACACAACCATTAATGTGGAATGTTGTCTCATCGCTGAATAAATAGTTAATAGTTAAGATACATGTTTCCATCGTCGTCAATGTTACGTAGCATCTGTACGGCAAAGTCAATGCGCTTAGGCTTATCTGCTGGTTTTATTTCATGTCTTTAATTTTGTAAGCATGTAATTTAAGACGCTTATAAAGAATATTCTGAATAGTTGTTTTAGCCTTATCAAGTTCCAAACTGCGTCGGGCAATGGACTTCTTAGGACTTCGGACACATGGCGGTCTTACACGCTCAACATCCTCCTTCGAAGTGCGTGGCGGTCCTGGAGATTTCTCGATGTGAACACTTTCAGTTACATAGTTAATTGACGAAGGAGATACTTGTTGAAACTTCATTATAACGCTAAGAAATAAGTAATTAAACTTCTAGTTTCAAAAATTCTTTTATTGTAAATACACTACAATATTGTTTCGCCATACAATGGCTTCATCAGGTGGATGAATACTGAATATGTAGAATACAAGTTTGAATATTTATGTGAAAATTATTGAAGAAATGGTGGTGGAAAATTTTTACAATCTTAAATTTAGTAGAGGGGAGTTGTTTAAATCTAGTTGGTAATTTAAAGCTAATCCTAAACTATTGTATCTATTAATTTCTAAGTTTTCTAAGAGGTTAAGTTTTTTACTTTTTTGAATTGATTGAATTGATTCGGCATTTACTTGATGAAGATCCATAATTAAGAATAGAAATAAAACTACGGTTTTAATCTTCTTACATCTAAACAGTACGTTACAAACTAAATAAAAAATAAAAAATATATCTATAAAATCAAAAAGGATGGTATTTAAAATATTTTTACAGAAATCTATACAAGTATTGTCGGTATTGAAAAATGTGGCGCATCTGGTCGGCCCTAACTGTATATTATGAGGTACTAAACGTGTTTACGCATAAATTTGTTTAATAAACTACATATACATTTGTATTATTGTCTAAACAGATTTTAAGTAAATAAATTTAATAAAGGCGAGTTATTTAAATCTAATTTATCATTTAATAAAATTTGTGACTGTTTTAAGTTTAGAAATAAATAAATTAAAACAGTCACAAATTTTATTAAATGATAAATTAGATTTAAATACCTCGCCTTTATTAAATTTATTTACTTAAAATCTGTTTAGACAATAATACAAATGTATATGTAGTTTATTAAACAAATTTATGCGTAAACACGTTTAGTACCTCATAATATACAGTTAGGGCCGACCAGATGCGCCACATTTTTCAATACCGACAATACTTGTATAGATTTCTGTAAAAATATTTTAAATACCATCCTTTTTGATTTTATAGATATATTTTTTATTTAGTTTGTAACGTACTGTTTAGATGTAAACACCTGAGGAAGCCACTGTGCTGGCGAAACAATTGTCGTTTTACGAATAAAGAGTAAAAGTGAAGATTAAAACCGTAGCTTTATTTCTATTCTTTTTTACTTTTTTCTTGAATGTGTAAAATTTTGAAATCTATATTAAATCTATGATTAATTTCTAAACAATGATTTGCGAAAGTTGAATCTGTTTTCTTTTCTTTATGGCTTCTCTCGTGTTCTTTCATCCTAATTTTGAATGTCCTCCCCGTTTGTCCTATGTATACCTTATTACAATCTTCGCATGTTAACTTATATACACCAGAGTTTGATTCTTTGCCTATTTTATCTTTGTTGTTTTTAATAATGTTCTGTATAGTATTGTATATGTCTGTATATGTTCGTTATTAATTTTTTTTCAGTTACTTTGAACTGATTAAACCAATGAAGAATGCGTTTGTCTGTAGGCGGACTTTGTTTATAAGTTCGCCGAGAATGATGCTGCGCCAACATAACCGATTCTAACTCAGCGTACCACAAAACACACTGCGCTTTCTGCTGTACGGTAGTCACTATGGCTGTGAACTGACTTATCAGGTCCAGCCGCATTGAAATGGCGGCGCGCGGCAAGATGGCGTCTCCGCATGCGCCCACTGACTTTAATAATTAAATTTAAGATTTTCTGCGTCTTTTTATGTACAAATAAGTATTCTACCATTTCTATTAAGATTTTTATTTCGCTTCAAAATCTCGGACACCTTTTCCGATGACCCTGTATAATACTAGTATATACAGCTAGTATAACAACATTTGCAGACGATACAGGAATCTTAGTTTTTCATAAAAATCCCATCAACCTTCAGAGTACTTTCAATCAAATTGAAAAATGATAAATAATTTTTTTTTTAAATTTCTACGCTTGCTTCTGTACGACTTGGACTCATTTCTAATTGTGTAACAATATAACTAAACTAAATATGGTAATTTTCATGTACCTACTGACAAATTAATAGTAAGTTACATGTTCGCACAAGGTCACTTCCGTGAAAAGAGCAAGCTCAGCCGAGAATCATCACTAGAGTCGACAAAGAGGGGCAAGTTTCAATGCAGTGCGGAGAACAACGGGCGGCTGTATCAAGGCGAACGTTCAGTAGCGTTTACGTAGTCGCATCATTTATGTTCGTGACTTTCATGAGTGAGCATAGGAGATGCGGACGCATGAATGTTTACACATAAAATAATAATAAAAAATATATTATAGGTATAATGTCCTGAAACACTTACTGTTTAAAAAAGCTTCCATGAAATCACAAACTGGGTGGCATCTATTAAATATTTGAATCATTAAATATGTTTCCACACTTTTTTCAGTCAAATGAGTACGGCGTGCGGAATAAATATTTTTCAATGATGAAAACGACCGTTCATCGAGTGATGTTACATTTGCAAATTTAAAGTAATCCTTGTGACAACTTAATGGATCTTTCGACGCACTTTCACCTTTCGCCTTCCGCCGCACATAGGTGTGAGTGAACATCATCCACAATTTGAACAGAATCCACAAACGACATCGAATCATTTTGTAATTTTTCAATTCCCTCCGCTAGTCCGTAGTAGTTCTGGCGAATAGTTTCTAAATCCCTTTTTACCTGACTATCTCCAAACATTTTCTGGCTTTTCCTGATAACTTCGGCGTGTCTCGGATTGAATTGTAGAACTACCTTCTTTACGTCATCAAAATGTTTGCAGTAGTAAAATGCAGCCTCTAACCATGTTTTCCAATGCGTAGTAATCGGCTGTAATGGTTCAGGTACTTCGTGAAATTACGACTAACTTGACGCGGTTCCAACTCAGAAACTGAGATCTACATCTGTTTACCTTATTAGCAAACAGGCGAGTTCATGGATTTCTATGAAATTTCGACATTTTCAATGGTTTGCGTTCGAATTACATATATGCATACAATTTGCAAATATATCTACGCGTTACCTACTAAAGTTGGAAACGCGAGACGTACAACTTGAGCCGACAGCAGCTCTGAATCACTCAAACCCCTCGCTCTCCTTCGCCAGCATTAGCCGACCGAGAATGCCTGCCTCTTATAATGATACAGTAGTAGAGTGGACAAATCCGGAGCGAAAGCAGAGGCGTGACTAACGAATTGGTTTACAGTAGTAATGATTTTCGCTATGTGGACTCACGTGTCCGATCACTTAACTGAGTCACTGTAACTCTATACGATCTATTTTTTTAACTCCAACTCGTAATTTATAAGAAATATATAACATTCCACTTAAGCTTAACAATTTAATACATGCATAAGTATATACTTTACTACATTAACTATTTACTAAATAAATTTAATTGTATTTGCTTTTGAAACAAAGGGCACAGGTATTATATTGATTCGAGTATTGCATTGAAGTTGCTAAAACTAAAAATTCTATCGGACAATATGTTGGGCATTTTTATCATGTGAACAATCCAATTTAAGTGACATTCAATAATATAGTTGAGGCAAGATGCACGTATTTCATGACGTATTATTATGTCACACTACCAACTCTAAAATACGTATTTGCCATTGTTCATAATAGGGGAGAGTGTTGTACCTTGGGACGATTCTACATTTTTAATTTTCTGTATACACGTTTTCAAATATAAATTCATTTAAACATGTCCCACGTATTAAGTGGTATGTCTGCTATTCAGAGAAAAGCTATTGGGAATCATATGCAGTAAAATAATTTTGATATTTCAATAACAATATATATTGCAATGTGTCCCAAGGTACAACCGATGCATGTACCTTAGGACATCCCTGCATGTTCCTCGGGACAAGACCAACAAATGTGGGTCATGAGGCGAAAGACGAGAAAAAAGATACCTACCCAATATATACAAAATCTTTATTATCTAGTACATGTTGAAAGACATAAAGTCTATTTGGAAAGACATAAAGTCTATTTGGAAAGACAACTGTTCATTTAGGCGTTCGGATCAACACACGACTGATGGTTTTGGCAATTTTCTCAAAATATCTGATTCAGTTATTTCGTAAAACTGCTCAGTCTTCACAAATTTATTACTGTTCATGATTTTTTTTAGGTAAATAACATCAAAACCGTCTTCTAAAATCTTTTTGATTTCCGCTATGCAGTGTTGCACAGACTTTTTTCCCTTCAGTTCTACTAAAACGAAATCTCCTTCCAATATCATTTCATTTTCCATAGTTATTTCTTCATCTCTCTCGGCATTTTCATCTTCAATTACTTTTTCCAAATAATCGTCGTTCTGCACAGGTATTTCTACATCATCGTCTGAGCTTTCATCAAACACTTGTTTTGTCACTTTTCGAACTTTAGGCTTAGACTTTTTTGCTTGCCTCTCCAAAAATTCTGCCTCGATCTCATTTTTTTCGGGAGTTTCCGTTAATATCCTGGTTTTGCCTTTTTTTCTGCCTCCTTTTGTCTTCCTAGGTGCAGCCTTTGGATAGGGTCTTATCATTTCTAGGGTCACTATGTTTGGCTGCGATGGTCCAGGTCTGTTAAGATTATCAATTGGTTCTGTTATATCCTCAGCTACTTCTGTTGTAATCGCAGCTGGATCTGCTCGGTCTGTGACAAAACCGCGTAAAAATTCGTCATCGCCAAAAATTTCTGAATTTATGGGACAAATCCCCGTAACCACAAACCCCTTAATGATGTTTTGCTGAGTAAATGCTTTTGGATATGCTTTTCCAATGATTCCGGCAACTTGGTAAAGACTAATTGGTTTTCCTGGTTTTTGGAGCATCCATTCATTAGCTGCTTGATTGTAAAAGGTCTTATAAGCACCAAACACAGTCCTATCCAAGGGCTGTAATTTGTGGGAAGTGTGCGGTGGAAATGTGAGCAATACAACTCCATTCGCCTTGGCCAACTCAACCACAGCAAGTGAAATGAGACTCTCATGGTTATCATACAACAGAAGAATGGGACTGTGACGTGATGGTTTTACATGGGCGATGAAATGCTTCATAAAAAGAAATAATTTTTAGTCGTTAGACCACCCTGAAGGATTTGCAGCTCCGGTGGTACCTGGAGGCGCTCCGTTCAACATATGCTCCTCGAAATACACTCTCGGAAAAATAAGCATTGGGGGCACGTGGTTCCCTATAGCACTGATACCAGCTATCATGGTAATATTGGTTCCACGTTCGCCTGACGTCATAGAGCCTACTTGTTTCACTCCCTTAGCTGCAACAATACGAGGTGGAACGTGAACCGTACTGTTGCCAGTTTCGTCGACATTATATATATTACTCGCCGAGAACTTGTATTTTTAATTTACTAAATAAATCACTTGGTATATTTATTTAGTAAATTATTAATCATGTTTCACCAAGAGCCAACCGTGAATTCTATACATTATACTTGTATTTTTCTTGGCATTTCTTTAGTTTGTCAAAAAACTCACACATTTTTTTTGTTGAAACTCGTTGAACGTGACAATCTGGTTGCCTCTGCTTTTCGCAATGACAGTTTTTTATGACGCTTCAGGTACCAACGAAGCCACTCTCTACCGGCTCTTTTCTCTTTCTTCCATATTTCTGGCATGCTCTTATTCTTATTATTCCTTTCGGCATACTGATAAGCCAATAGACGGATTTCTTGTTTGGTTAAACCATAATTGAGTCGACATGAAAACAACAAATAGTTCTCAAGCTGGTTCTCTTCTTCTTCAGTGAACATTTTTTTTACAGCATTGGTACCTGATTATTTAAAATCGGGTTCACCGGATTCACGGTGAAATTTAAGGTGGCGTGCTAAAGTTGTCTTACTTAGATTGTAAGCGGCTGCTGCATCTCTCAAACTTGCGCTATGCTGACACACGTCGTTAACAGCTAACTTGAGTTTAGAAATATCAACAAGATTTCTCTTTTTGACAGTTTCACTTCGTGCCATCTTGCTAAATCTGTAAAAAACAAAAAGTTGGTAAAAAATAACACAGAGAACATCTTTGGTTTAGATTTTTTACAATAACAAAAATTGCATGTACCTTGGGACAGTCCCAAGGTACATGCAATTTGTTGTCCCAAGGTAGATGTTATGCGTCGTTGCTGAGATCGGCTGGTAAAATTTTATTGGTTAGAAAAAGCAGGTATTTCATACCATCAAAAGAAAGAGTAGATATGGAAGTATACACTTACCTTGTCCGACTTCGTTGAAACTCTAAAACAGGATACAAACACCCGTAGTTGTGAGAACGCTAAAGTAAAATTGTTGAGCACAAAAACGAAATTACTTTACAGAATACGCGTACGGTCTCGGATCTTAAATCACAGTGGGAAGATCAACCGTCTACACACCACGTTTGCCCTGTCCGATCGTTTTCGCTGAATGCCGAGATATGTCGGCTGTAGCTTGTTTGTCCTGAGGTACTGTCGTGAGCAAAAAAAACGGGACACTGTTTCTGCGTGGGTTTAAATTGTGACTACTTAAGTGGCTATCTTTACTCATAATAGTAAGTCAGGAATTGTCAAAAATGTGTGTCTTATTGACATTTATTAAACATTTTTAAAATAAATGTAAATAAAAATTAGTAAAAACGATAGAGAATGATTATTTATTAAATTAAAATAATTATTACATTAAAATAATTAGTATGTCGTCATTCCACAGTTATTATTAACTGCATCTAATCTTGTAGACATTGAAGCGACAATATTTTGTACAACATTTATACAAATTTGATGCCAAGCATTTTGAACAATCTCCCAAAATTCTTCCTGGGTAGAAGCTCTATCTCATTAATCCCAATATATTTTTAATCGGATTTAGATAAGGACTGTAGGGCTGGATATCTCAAGTTTAAATTTCATTCTCTTGTAACCATTGTGTTACAAGACGAGACAGGAAATTGTGTTGTTCTTATAGCTTCTTTTAATGTTTTAAAAGTGTTGTGCCTAATCTCAGTAATTAATGTTTGGTCTTCCTGCGTATTTGAAATTTTGTTACGTCCGGAAATTGTTTTCCGATTTAAATTATCCTCTTTCCTCCATTTTTTTTATATATTCTTGCGGCTGAACTTTTACCAATATTAAATTGAACCGATACACTTCTTAATGATTTCCCATTTTTCAAACTAGTAACAAGTATAGCTTTATCAGTTTTCGAAAGATGCGGCATTTTCAATTTTGAATTATCAACTATGATATATAATTTGACGTAGAGTTTGAAAGTTAATCAATTGTTAAAATTACAACGCTAAAAAATAAAGGAAATTGACATAACGATTTTGACACTGTCCCGTTTTTTTTGCTCACGACAGTACATGCGTCCCAAGTTATAGCAAACGCCAATTAAGTTGGCGCGAGGAGGGGGTGCGCAGAAGCCGCTTTTAAAAACGTCCACCCCCACTACTCAAGTAATTATCAGAACACATTTGTCATTGACGTTTGACGGAACATAATGTCTTTACTAGGGGATCATAAAGTAATACACGCTCAGAGGTTAGAATTAACTGACATTTGATGTATAACCAAATACAAATCTCCCCACTACTTCTAATCCTGCGCGAACTTACCCCTTCTCGCGCCAACTTAATTGGCGTTTGCTATACAACACTCTCCCCTATATGTAAATTATGTTTTATAATTGATGGATTAAGGTGTAAATGATTGAGATTGCTACACTTTGGCGCATATTATCACTTTCAATAATTAATTAAATTATTTTAAAGCACTATTATTAATAAACGCAAACCGAGTTATTCTCATATATTGGTATGAAAGTACATCGTTGTCGCTTTGTATCTGTCAGACATTTCTGACATTTGCGTTGTGCTTGTGCTGTTCGGTTAGGTTATAATAGTTTATTCAACGCCTATTTTGTCTACGATATTACATATTTTATCAAAATTAGTTCTTATTAGAACTTCTAGTAAATATTCACGATATTTGGTGACTGTATTGCGCTAAAATGCCGAAGTATATGCGTAAACAAGCTAAAGAAATGGTTGCATCGTTAATAACGTTCTTTGAACAAGGGCGTGACAGTATTCGCATTCACGGGCAACCTTTGATACCTTTTGAAGCAGTAAGAGTAGTAAATGGTGTATTTTGATAAATATAGAGTTCAAGGAATGAAAACTTTTGTAATTTTAGCGTGTTGCCGCAGCTTTGAATATCAGCATATGTTCTGTAAGTGCAATCTCACAAGCAGTGAAAAACAATGAATCCCTCACTGATCCGAAAGTAAATCGACAAAAGTCTAAACCTTTGTTAGGTATAGATGATGCTACAATAACATTTATAAGGCATGTGATATATGAAATGCATCGTACTAGTAAATACATTATATACCATTTTTAATTTACTTCTAAATATTTTGTATATTTTAGAACAACACATTACACGGTATAGTGTGCTACAAATTTTGAGGGATAGAGACATATTTCATGGAAAGGATTGATGGAATTGGCTGACTTAGCAAATGCTAGAGTTATTTTTCTGCAATCATATGTAAAAAAATTACGCACCAATTATAGCCATTTTGTCTTTTTAGATGAAACTTGGATTTTCGAAAATGGTTCCATTGGCCATTCATGACAGGACAGCACGAAACAAAGTGTTAAGAAAATAAAACCTGAAGGCAAAATGTGCATACAAATACAATATTCATATATTAAAAGGTTATGTTTTAAATATTCGTAAATTGCATTGTAGGTACATCATTTCACATGCTGGCAATGCCAATGGATTCATACCTGATGCATCCCTGATATTTAGTTCGAACACTAATAACTTTGACTATCATGGAGAAATCAACCATGAAAATTTTATTCATTTGTTTGAGAATCAGCTTCTAAGACGTCTTAAAGAGCCATCTATGATAGTTATGGATAACGCAGTTTATCATAGTAAATTAGTAATACAGTGTCCTACCACAAGCTGGAAAAAAGAAAAGATTCAAAACTGGCTACGAAATTATAAGATTTCCTTAGAAGATGATATGTTAAAAACACAATTGCTTCATTTAGTTTCACTGTAAGTGTATTTATTTATTATTATTTCATTTGCATGTATATTTAATTAATACATTATAGGAGCAAGCCTCAAACATCATATGTAGTTGATAACCTTGCAGAATACTATGATCACAAAGTTCTGCGACTACCTCCTTATCATTGCATATTTAACCCTATAGAAAATATTTGGGCAATCACGAAGACGTATTATAATAAACACATTGGTCGAGATGGGTTTGGTGCTGACAAATGTATTAAGATGTGGGAAGAAGCCTTAAGCACTATCACAAAGACAACGTGGGAAAATGCAATTCATCACACAGACAAAGAAATTTTAAAGTGGTGGGATAGGGAGTAGGATTTGATAAAGAAGATATCATCCCAATAATCATACACCTCGGAGAAAGTGACCCAAGTGACAGTGATATGAGTGAATAAGCAATTATAAATGAAATAGGAAAGTCAGTTTCTTTACAATAAAATAAAAATAAATATTAGGTACGTTAGAAAAACATGTTCGGTATTATAGAAAATTTAAATTTTGTTTAAAACATAGATACGTGGATATGTTTATTCCATAATGTCATAGCATATATATATATATACCTACATATAACTTATATTGAGGATATTTTACAATATATCATAATATTTTATTTATTTATTTTGTAAATCCTTATACACCAATAAAATTAATTTTGTTTATTTTACTTCTTATTACGTTATAAATAACAATATTTATTTCGGTTTATGTTATTTAATACCGTATTCGTATCGAGAACGTTGCTAAACATAACCTAATGTTTGTCTATTCGCTGACAAGGACAAATCATATGTAATTGTCAAATTATTGAGAACGTCGCTAAACATAACCTAATGTTCATTTATTCACTGACAAGGACAAACTATAGATGATTGTCAAATTACCTTGGCAAACGCGCAATATATTACGTCATTAACGATCAATTACGTGCATTGACATTATCTTGCCTCGACTATACTACCCTATCTTCTACAAAAACATGACTTTGAAACATTCAAGCCTACTATTTTCAAGAATAGGCAGACTACACAAGGACAAACGCTATATCTCATTCAGTCCAAGAACGGAAGCAATTTTGTAATTTGAAACAAATAGAATATCGGTGTTGTTGTTATGTGTTAAGCTATACGTGTATCTAATAAAATTATTATTTTTTAAATTTTACGTTTGTTTATTAACTTATCTATTATTAAAAAAGGTTGTGTTTAAAACGTAAAACATTCTCGGTACATTTCTGGTTCGACCAGGAAAGGTACTGTCCGCATCCAAAAAAACGGGTACATGTCTTATAACGATTTTGACATTAATATCATTTTGTAAGTAAGTCTTCTGTCAATATTAGTAGCCATGAATATAAGGTTATGCATTTGTCATTATTAAGGTAGTATGATGCAACAAAGTACATACAATAGGTAAAAAAAGTGTCCCGTTTTTTATGTCGCGAACCGTAACTTGTCTGCGCTTCCGGATTCATTAATTCAATTAATTTTAGATTCATTGTTTCTAATCTCGTATATCATAAAATCAGAATATAGATCTTGATTCGCCGATGAACATTTCGAAGAGGAATATTAACATATTTTCTTAATTATGAGACTTATTATTATTGGCCAATGAAATTTATATACCGTGTGGCCGCCATCGATAGCGCGATGCATGTATTAGTAACTACTGGTCGACTATAATGGGCGTGCCAACTTGAAATGCCACACCGACAGCGGGCGTATTATAAGAATTCATTTTCGTGATATTTATTTATCATTCTTTCGCAAAATTGCATACGGCGATAATAATCATCGGGAAAAGGTACTTGTGAACTTGTAAATTTGTATGAACGATATTTATTAGTACGTAAAATATTTTGAGCCGTTGTTTTGCTGATACCCAATTCGCGGGCAATTTATCGAGACGACATAGTGGGATTTACTTCGACTAAAGCACATACTCGAATTTCTATATCACTTATATTCTTATCCGGAACAACTTTATTTTTATTAGTTACTATAGAAAATGTAGTTTCGAACCGATTAACTGTCCTACGAATGGTGCTTGCATTGGGAATTTGACTTTCAGGGTAATTAGCTGCAAATAAAGCTCGAGTTACTTCCGCAGAATTACCACCGTAAAATTGTTTAATCATATAGAGTTTTTGCTCAGGTGTATAATACTCCATTTTTTAAATGACCGTTACGTACACCAACAACGCGGTTTATTAAATATTGTGAGCGAGTAGTTCCCCTGACGATATAAACATTGCAACTAACACCCATATGCGGGAGCGACAGCTAATGCGCTTGCGCGACTACACCGTAGAAATGTGAATTTATTGGACAAATACGAGTGCATCATAGGGATATGCGAAATACTAGGCTCTCTTGTAATCCATTGGAACATTGCGTCTACTTCTTTACCATTCTAACACACGGACACCTCTGTGTGTTTTGCTTACACTACAGGTATCGCTATAGTGCAGCCGCACGCGGCCACATGGTATGTAATGTAAAATTTATATGTAAACCTTTTTATTTATATAACTATTTAACATAAGAATTTTATATGCTTTTGTAGTTAAAATCACAGAATTTAATTTTTTTTTGATTTGAAGAAATAGATGATGCTATGGTATAGTATTCCAAAAAGAGAGAGATAAAATTCTGAACAGACCCAAGTGACAGTTGTTTCTTATTGGTCTAGAGCAAGCCAAAATAACACCGTAGAACATTCACTTTTTGTTGTCAATTGTTAAATATTTTGACATCTTTATATCACGTTTGCGTTTTTGGAGTTTTGTTATCATATTATTAAATTATTATCATTATTATATTACTTTAACTATTTTGCGGTATAGATTAGTTCTTTTTATAGCTTCGATTTGAAGATTTATAGATTATGTTAGTAATATGCAGAGAGCGGACAGAAGCGATTGAATGACCAATTGTCCTGATAAAACGTCGGCGGTCTCAAGTATAGTATGCATGTTATAACAGCCCCACTATTTGCTAGATCGATTGCATTCGTCGAGCAGATGTTGTTATTTCCGTCGTTATCGCGTCTATTCATTCATAAATTCTATTTTACAGTACCGTGTAATACGGAATATACATTTATATATTATTTCGTTATATCCGCTAATTTGCAAAGTGTATTCTCGTGTTTACATGCTGTTATGCATGCATATACATTTATGTATTTATTGTTCTTGGGATAGTATATTTTCTATTCTTTTCTATAAGGAATTGTTTCTGGTTTCGTTTCTTTCAGTGTTATTGGGTTACAATTTTTAGTATTTTAAAAAATCCGTTTTATATTGTTATATTGTATATTTATCCTATAATTTTTAATAAATATTTAGAGATGTGGAACCGACATTTTCTATTTATAAAGGCGTTTTAACATATAAAAAAACTAATTTAACACAGGAAAACCTTGGACAAATGTTAGTTGTTCATAGTAATGTTTGACACTCTCTTTGTTTCACAGAAAATACATAGTCTCGAGTTTTGTTCTTTATAAATTATTTTTATTCAAAATTCGATACGCAATTCGCTTGTCAGCATTAATTTTGTTTCAGCAGTAGTTGCTGCCGGTTACCAAACCGTTTATTACAGTCGCTCTGTTGTGCATTGACAGACACATATTAACTGTATATGTAGATATGTGCCACTTATTGTGCCACGGATTGCTTACAGAACCAAATCTATTGCGGATACAAGGCAGACGCCTATGGGCTATGAATCATCACTCGCTCGAGTCCGCTCTCTGGTAATATGTAATAAGAGAATTTCAGTTCTTGTAATATTATAATTTTGTAGCTGTTGATTTCAAATATGGATGCAGAATGCAGCACCAGCGCCGCTAAAAGCACAGATGTGTGTTCTTTTCCAAGGAAGCGAGAGAAAGCAAGTCTTTTGAGTAGTGCTGAAAAGCCAACCGCAACAAATGCTTATAAACAACTTGTGACAGATACACCCGACATGAGAAAAGGTGACATGATTAAGCACATTTCTCAAGTACTAGGTAACTTTATAGAGTGCAACATATACAACATATCTCCATCTTACAAGATATGTTAGTAGGAATTTCAACACCGACAGTATATCGGGTTATCAACAAATATAAGAAAACAGGGAGCCAAAAAAGATAACTGGTAGACATTCTGTACTGGAATCTTTTGAAGAGGCTGTCAAAACTGCTGTTCTTCAAATTATTCACAACATGTTTCGACAAAATGAACTGCCCACGTTAGATAAAGTGCTGGCTCAAATACATAATACAATATGATCATTTATATTTACCCTCTAGCAAGCCATGAAATTATTTCTTGAAAATATCGTGTTGGTAGTGACAAATAAAATACATCAGTCATTGTCATTATGTGTATGTTCTGATAAATAAAACTCATCTGAGTCATCTGTCATTAATGTATTTATTAATTGACACTTAAAAATGTTTACAAAAAATCATAAAGTTTTTCTGATCGAATCATACTTTAGGAATGGTGTAAAATTAGAAAATGGAGAATGGTCGTACTCCTTGCAGCCTTGTATAGAAGAATTTCGGGCAAAATTTCCAAATTTTCCAACAACATATGACAGTTTGCGGCAATTAATTCAAAAGTCAGTGGTTAAATTCCGTGAAACAGGGTCTGTGTCTCGAAAACCAGGTGCTGGTAGACCACTAAAGCGGACAGTTGAAAATATAGCAGATGTTGAGGGACGAATAAATCAATCATCTAAGAAATCGATTCGTAAGCTTTCACAACAAACACAACTGTCATATGGGACCTGCCAGAGAATCTTTAAAAAAGACTTACAAAAATTTCCATACAAATTTCATTGCGTGCAAGAGCTTTTACCAATCGATAATGTAACCAGAGTGAATTACTGTCAGTGGTTCTTAGGTACGATTAATAACGATGACGTTCTTGACAAATCCTTCTGGTCCGATGAAGCATGGTTTCATTTATCAGGATATATAAATAAACAAACAATGCGCATCTGGTCTAGTGAAAATCCACATGACATTCTTGAAACACCCTTGCACTCACAAAAAATAGGCGTTTGGCTTGCTGTTTCTCGTAGACGGATTATTGGTCCAATATTCTCTAATAATACGATAAATGCAGAACGATATCGTAATAATTTATTGCTACCATTTGTAAATCAATTACATGATGATGAGCTCCGCGAGGGATATTTCCAGCAAGATAATGCAACAGCCCATAAGACAAGAGAAACGATGGAATTATTTCATGAATTCTTTGATAATCGAATAGTAGACTTTCCACCACGATCTCCGGATTTAACAATTATGGATTATTTCATTTACCCACATCTAAAAAATAGAGTATTTACGAATCGTCCACATACAATTGAAGAACTTACTAATGCTATCCGCAATGTCTGTGAGGAAATTACAGCACATAATTTAAGGAATGCCTTCAATAATATGAGACGAAGAGTTGCGCTATGCATAGAAAATGAAGGAGCTCACTTTGAACATTTATTGTAGCTGTTTTTATTATTAAACTTTTTATTTTTTCAACTGAAACGTTTGTATGTAATTATTTGTCAAAATGACAAAACCTAATCTGTCATCAGTATAAAATAACCTATATCACACACACGCTGCAAAATAAGTTAACTTAAATTATGGTACCAACTTAAGTTTAAAAAAGAAAAATGTCATTGCCTTCTAGAGGGTAGAAATATATGATCATATGGTAGTATTATATATAGCGAACTGCCAAATATGAGTCGCTCAACATTCTACCGTACAATATTTATAGTAGGTATATTTATATATCTAAATATAACTGTGCTGAATATTATAGATATCTTAAACGTGGCAGAGACAGTGTTCTTACTGATAAAAATGATACCGTAAGATGGAGACGACAATATCTGAAAGATATTTCATTATACGATCCCAGAATAGACCGATTTTCTATTTAGATGAAAACTGGTTGAATGAGGGCCATGCAGTGCAGAAGGTATGTATGGACACAAGTGTTTTAAGCCATAGACAGGCCTTTGTGGAAGGACTTACAACAGGATTAAAAATCCATCTGGTAAGGGACGTCGCCTGATATTATTACATATTGGCAGTTCAGATGGTTTCATTGAAAATGGTTTGTTACTGTTTGAGGGGAAGGAAACCTCTGATTATCAAGAGGAGGTGAATGCAACAGTGTTTGAGGATTGGTTCACTAATATATTATTACCTTATCTACCAGAGAATGCTGTCACAGTGATGGATAGATAATGCATCGTATCATAGCCGCTAAGCTGAAAAGACACCAACAACATTGTGGAGAAAAGCAGAAATACAAAATTGGTTATGAAATAAGGGGACAGAGTATGAGGAGGATATAGTTGGAGCTGAATTATTGAACTTAGTAAATATGGTCAAAAGTAAATACAATTCATATTGCTATGAATTTTTAATTAAAAATAATTTTTATTCCGATTGAAACAATATTGAATAATACTGCCTTGGTTACGATATATCATAACACACTTATATTTCCCAAGGGATTTATGAAACGCTCATATTGTCCCAAGGGAAATATGAAACGTCACATTTCACCATAAACATGTTATAATTTTTAATTGAAGCAACAAAAATAATCAGAAATGTTTTATTTTCTAATTAAAGCAACAAATGAACTAAGAAAGTCTTTGCATTAGTAACACTACTTTTCAGAACCAAAATAAAAATTGCAATTCTCAAACCTTCCGCTTAAGCGATTACAACCAGATACAAACGATGAAGAATCTTGTTCGCAATTCGTCATCGACACACCAGGAACCGTAACAGGTGCTGCAGATGGCTCTCCCTCCACACCCGCTATCATCTTTGCTACCTTATTTTTCTGCAACATACTGTCAGCCAGATAGCCTTCCGCAACAGACGAACTTTTCCAACCACCGTGTCTCTTTAGTGTAGTCATTCAGGCTCCCGCATCGGCCACCAAAGTCGCGGATGTTCGTCTTCCACAATGGCCTGTATACGCCTTCGAATTATCCAAACCCAACCATTCAGCAACCTTACTCGGAATCTTTCCGAAGGTATTTTTGCCGACCGACTGAAGAGTACACTTCTTATTTCGATAAGCCACGAAGAACCTAAGAACACCTTGCGGACGCAATGCCGAATATTCTCTCACCAAACGAACAGCACCCAGATCTTCTTCAATAATTGTAAATTTCCTATTTACATCATTCTTCGTCTTTGAAACGTTGATCACGATCACCGACCCAGGATCTTCGATATCGGAAGAGAGCATATTCACCAATTCGTTCGTTCTGCAGGCGCCAGAGATTTCCATAATTAAAGCGACCTTTAAAATTACGGTTGTAACAATCTATTCAACAGAGGAGAATCACAATGAAATTTATACATTATACATCAAAAAAATTTCATTAGGAGCTTCTCGCAAGAATTTTTTGAGCTGTTCTCGGGACAACACCTCTGATTTTTTAGGAACATATCCTTTATTTTTATTTTTCACAAATGCTTCTACTTCATCGAACATTTTAACATTAATTTTTTCCTATGAATGTAACATTGACCATAGCATCGATAATTTTGGCCACAACGTGTTTGGTGAATATTTATGCGACTACGAATAGAATAAATTAGTCATACGTCAAAAATTCAAAAAATTATAGCAAAATACCAAATCTTCAAAAAACGCTAGCAAAATATTTTCGTCGACACCGTTCACCAAATTTTCTCTTCTCCACTCTTGAAAGTCTTCATACACTTTAGTGTAAGCAGCTTTGAATTTCGCCGGAACCAAACATTCACGGGCTTTCGCCGCTTGTGTTAGCACATTGTTTGACATTTCATCAATTTTATTTATAACAGAACGCGAAAATCAAACCAGTCAACCATGATATTTACAAATACGGCCCTTAGCAACGCCACCAATCGGATAAATTCAAAAATATACAATCCAATATTTTTCCATTTTCACAACAATATTGTTTCAATCAGAAAAAACTATTGATTACAACACGGGGAATATGAATACATTTCCCTTGGTTGTCTATACATCCCTCGGGTTTCACCCTCGGGATGTAACTAGCCAACCACGGGAAATATACTATTCATATTCCCCTAGTTGTAATAATAGCTATAATTTAAAAATGTACATTTATATGTGAGATCAACTGTATATTGAAAATGTACATAAATTTAAAAAGGGAAAAAACTTGTTATCCGAGATTTCATGTAGAGATCGAAGTTGCGGGGAGACGAAATTTATAGTTTGAACAAGAAGGTTGTTTTGTGAAATATATTTAAATATATTTTAATTAATTCGGGTTGATTGATTGAATGTGATTTTATTATATTGTTATTAAAGTCCCGATATTCTTGAGATAAATTCTCGTTGTATTTTTGATGATTAAATTTGAGTAAGCACCTTCTTCGTCTCCATTAAAAATTGTAAGTAGAATTAAAATTATATGACGTCATTTTTTTTTTATTTTTATATTATATATATTTTTAATTTTTTATAATTTTTTGTATAGCTTGTATCCAAGCTTGTAGTTAAGAGAATTAATTATAAGAATATAGATAATACAGTTTATTATTAACATTTCTTTGTTAAAATTATAATTGAAAAGTTTGTTCGATTGGAATCAGGGTTTTTTGTGCGTGTCTATTGCACATGCGTAAGTTTTGTTCGTCTTTCAGTATCTGAGTATACAGTGTGGTTCTCTGGGGAGAAATTAATATTAAACTTGATTATTTTTAGATAAGTTTTGATCGCTGTCATTTAGAGGACGTTTTCCATTCATTTAGCTGTCAATTTTCAATGAATGTTTTTACCTCAAGTATTTTTGTATAATACATCACCTTAATAATTTGTAAAGATATATTTTTTATTTTTTTAATTTTTGTATTAAATATTCATTTTAATGTTTATCCTGCGTTTGTTTCATTTAATCATACCAATAATGCTGTTCTAACTTAACTTATATAAAATAAGTAAATAAATTTTTGTGAACATTTCACTGGCGCTCAACTCACATTTTAGTTTTTACACGTATTTCCTAAGTGGAACCCGAGAAGTTAGAGGTCTCACATTTGAAGATTTACCGGCCGAGAAACCTAGTTGGGAAAACTAGTTGTGGATGGTGGCGTGCTAAATTTTCAAACCACTATTCATAGCAATATGTAATCGATGAAATTGCGAAGTCAAAAAACAAAACTGTTCTTCGTTTACCTCCATACCACTGCGAGCTGAATCCGATTGAACTTGTGTGTGCACAAATAAAAAATGAGGTAACTTTTACATAATGCTATCAATAATGTAACTGTAACAACTTGGCAAAAATTCATAAATTATGTTATTAAAGAAGAAGCTCAGATGCAAAATATTGATGGAATTATCGATGAATTTATGAACCATTCATAATTTCTTTTGGAGACGACAGTGACAGTGATGATTCCACTTCTTCACCAACTTCAGACTGAATTCAACAATCTTCAAATAGTTTATAAAACAAGATTTTTTTTGTTATTAACTTTTTAATTTATTTTAATTGTAATTAATCGTCATACACTGTTACAGTTGCAGAATTTAAGCAATTTCCTACTGTATTGCATATTATGTATTACATACAATGTTTATCAGTGAGGGCATGTACTATTTGACCTTTTTTTCAACAAATAAATGAAATAACATGTGTTTTTAGACAAATTTATTTATTTTAATGTTCTGCAATTACTACATTTACCATTCTGGTGTCTTAACTGTGGATTTATCTCTGAATAATCTATATACAATTTAATTTGGTACAGATTTCTTATTTCAGACAGATTTTCAAATTTAAATTTACCGCGTAAAATTAATGTATAGGTTGTAATTAGGGCTGGGGGTCTGTTCAGAAAGTTGTCTCTCTCTTTTTGGATTATACCAAAGCCGCCTTAACGGTATTTCAGAATGTGTCTAGAGTATAAAAATGTTGAATAGTTTCTACAAGCTAATAAATTTATATATGGCTTCATAAATTTTTAATTATTTGTACAAGATTGTTGTTTAATATTAGGAAATTAATTATTTATTAATTTATTCGCTTTAATTAATTAAAGTGAATAAAATAACAAAAATATAATTACCGTGGCCTGAACGCGATATTCCTTTATTTTGCCATTTTCCGCTTCTGGAACATCCCATGAAAGCATTACATTTGTTTCGGTCACTACCTTCTTTATATTTCTTACAATACTTGGTGCTGAAATTATGTAGATTAAATACTAAGAATACAGAAATATAACAAATTTGACATAGAATATTAGAAAATATTTAAAGAAATTCGATACGATGATATCTTTCAATAAATTTTAGTGCAATAAATCAATCTTATTTTATCCATTTCTCAAGAAAGTAACAAATATTTAAAAAAAATTTATTATCGTTTTATTCCTGACATTTTTTGCTTATGTATGATAATTTCAATTTAGTGTAGTTTTTATATAATTCTGACTTAAAGACCTATACAATCTGGAATTACTCGTAGTTCTTGATAAATAAATTTTATAAGAAAAAATCATAATAGAACATTTTAAAGTAAATATAGTTCTTAGATTGAATACATTGAACATAGTTTTATTTAGATTGATCAGTTGCATCCAAAATCATTATGTTTGTGGTTATTTATTAATTTTCATGGGGTATTTGCTACCTCCTACAATTTTGAAAGTATTGTTTCCTCTTATACACCATGTGTATAAAATCTCGCAAGAGCTACACGCGGCGACATTCTTTGTTCAGTTCTGAATAAAAAATCTCAATGTTAAAATATCGTATCATCAATTAAAGAACAGGTAAATGCCAAAATTTGACAGTAATGACTAAGGACGGAATACGAGAGGCGCATCGCCCACGGGCGTACTATTGAAAATTTGTACTTTTAAAGAGTTTTTAATTTTATTTATATAATTGGAAAACAAACGTGATCGTGATCTACAAAATACGAAATACGAATTTGTTCATTTTGTAGTTCAAGTTGAGTAATGGAGTATTAATTTTTTATTTTAGAGATTTGTTTATATTAATTAACTTGAACCAGATAGGGTGGGCATCCCCCCCCCCGCTGCCACTACAATTTATATGTCAAGGTCATCTATCGGATGGCGAAAAACAATTTCTTCTACAATTACCTACTTTATGTTGCTAAGGCCGAAAACATTTCAAATATCCCTCGCATATACTTATCTATACATAAATGGAAATTGATGTAATTATTTACGTAACAAATAAATTTACACTTAATAGTACAAAAATCAGAATAAAAATAAACTTTGACTGTTGATTGGGTATGAAGACTTAATTTGATGTTGAACAAATATATTAATTCAGTCCAAAATAATTTATTAACTCCATCCCGTGTCTGTAACATTCTTAGAATTTGAAATTAGCATTTTATTTATGATGAAGTATACTAACCCTTTTAACATTGTTTACTACAAATTCATATAATGTACACCAAGAAATCTGATATATCACTAACTTTCTTTATAATTTGGTATCGAGAAAATGAAAACATGCGGTATTATCTACATATGTACTTACATCCTTCGTCAGTCATTAGAGTCCTACTCCAAACAGTAACATCATCTTTTTTAATCTCAACAATGTATTCCGTGTACGGTTTCAAATTGTTGAAAGTATTTATTTTAGTAAGTATTTGATCTTTTAAAGTCATGTTGGCGGTGTTCTTTAAATGTATCTTAAATTTAGAGAGAGGGCAAATTTCTTTAAAAAGCGGCTTACTATCATCAATATTCCATGTTATCGATGTATTTAATACGTCAAACGTGAAAAATTCGTCAGTTATTGTGTCTGAAAATACATTAAGTGATAAAAATGATAAATCATATCTAATTACCGTGATATCATAAAATTTCTAGGACGAAGATGGCTTTGTAATATAAATTGTATGTCTGAACTTAAGTTAGGAACTATATCTCTGTTTTGTAAATTATTTTGACAGTGACATTATCTGTCATCCATTAATGTGTTAGAATTGCTGAAAGCAAGTTTGAACGTCGAGTTTGAAACATAGCACATCGAGTAAATTCAAATATGGTTTACAATATAGTGCAAAAAGCGTACATGGTTGAAGCCTATTTTCGGAGTGGAGTGCGAATTGATGGAATTTGGGTGTACAGTCAACGTGCATGTTTGGATGATTTTAGAGAACACTTTCCAGAGTTAGCTGTAATTCCCAAAGATTTTTATAATTGCCTTTCCAATTGTGTCGGTGTGTTTCGTGAGACTGGTTCTGTGGGTCATAAATCACGTACTGGTAGACCAACTGTTCGTTCGGAACAAGTTATAAATGATGTTCGTCAACGTATGGTAAATGAACCCACAAAACCTTTGAAACGCCTTTCTCAAGAGATTGGACTTTCTTATGGAACATGTCAGAAAATTGTAAAGAAAAACTTACACATGCATCCGTATAAGATGCAATCACATCAGGCTATTTTGCCGGTAGACTACCCTAGACGTCGTGCGTACTGCCAGTGGTTTGCAAATAACTTAATAGAAGATGATGACCTGCTAAGTTTGTCATTTTTCTCTGATGAAGCATGGTTTCATCTTTCGGGGTGTGTCAATTCCCAAAATACTCGAATGTGGAGTAGTGAAAATCCTCATATTTTCATTGAATCGTTTCTCCATCATGCGAAACTTGGTGTTTGGCTAGCAGTTTCTCGCCGCAGAGTTGTTGGCCCTATTTTTTTTTAATTTCACAATTAATGCTGAGAGGTATAGAAACATTCTGAATGAATTTATTGAACAGTTGCATGATGATGATTTGCAACGCCCGCAATGCTGCAAAATGCCTTTAACAGCATGAAAAGGCGTGTAACATTGGGAATTGAAAATAACGGACAACAATTTCAACATTTGCTTTAATTTTGCCTTTTTTTATTAATAAAATTTTGAATACAAGCTGAGCTTGTTGTTTTATTGTATCTTTATTAAATCAAATGACATATTTATTGATGTCACGATGACACTATCAAAATAATTTTCAAAAATTAAGGTTAAGTTACCAGTATGATAATATGGATAAAGTTCAGACATATATTTTCTATTTCAATGCCATCTTGGACCCAGAAACTTTATGATATCGCGGTATAAATCATATCATACCTGCACATGTAGTTAAAAAGTTCACTTGAGGAACAAATTTACCCGTGTAAATATAATGGTTTTTATCGTATAAGACAATTCTTAAGACATATTGAGTATTCGATTTTAAATTAGGAATTGTTACGGGTCCAGTTGAGGCCACGTACCAAGTTTCCGAATTCGATGTCCAATGAGTATTTACAATTTCCTGAAATATTTAAGTAAAATTAAACAATACTATTGCTCTTATGTGAAATATATGTGATATTAATCGTAAAGTTTATGCTTATTAATTAGTTTTGGCTTCGCCTTTTCTTTTGTATTTCAAATTAGTAGAATTTATTTAAAAAAAGTTAAAATAACTTAATTAATAATTAAATTCCTTGTATAATGCCATTAAATGGTTAAGTTCAACAGAAAATCGATATTATTTTTAATTCGTTCAGTGCTTACTCTGTAGTTAACAGTTTATTGTTAGCTGCAGATCATTTTGCAACTTTAATCAACAGATTCGGACACACAAGTCATTGCTTCCTAGCAATGTATGCTCAACTTTTGCAATGTCTAGTATTTATAGTTTATATACAACTTCACAGCGACTTAATTTATAACGACAAGCTAGACAAAAACTATTTTTTCTTTAATATTAGATATTACTGTGTATCGTTTCTCTACTTGAGATATACTATATACGCACATTTATTTTTGCTGTGAATGTAATTTAACATATTCATATCTCTTAAAATTAACTTAACTATATAGTTGATATTTTTATGATTAAGCAAATGAAGGAAATGTATACACATTGGGTGTAGATAACTTCTTTTTGCAGAATATGAATTTTAAAGTAAAAAATTGCATTTATAATTGGATTTTGTATAAATCCGTATAATTAGATTTAATTTCCTTGTGCATATACGATGTGTCCGAGATAAAGAGGGCCACTATGGGGATCTCGGTAACCTTAAGAGATACAGATTTGGTTAAATGGGAGAAAAGTTGCGTAATCGAAGGTCTAAGAAATTGGCGTTTAGATTTTCCTGAAAAATTTTTAAGTTTTTGAGTAATTTTGAAAAAATTTCTTTCTTGGCGTTAATATTTGACCTACAGCAAAACCAGTGACACTTCTCCACAGCAACTTTTAATGCTACTTAAGGTGGCGTTGTTAGTTTTCTAATCCAACGTTTCGTCTTTGCGGAACCATCATAAACTTAATTTTTTTAAATACGGCCCTGATGTATTTATATTATATTCTGAAAATCTTTTTTATTGCGAATTCAACGACCTATCATACCTTATCATTTAATTGCGGTTTCGTCATTTTTTCGATTTTTTGCGTTTTCCAAATGTATGATACGCCATTATCACCAAGACGAAAGCAAGGTTTGGAAAGCAAATGTGGTACTGTTGTATTTGGATTGACAGTTGCGTTGGATTTATGACACATTAGTTTGATGTTTAATTTTTTGTGCAATAATTTAAATTTTTTTCGATTAATTACGTTTTCTAACGAAGAAAAGTTTGACATGTTGGCATGTTTCATTTCATCAAACCAAAATTGTTCTGTTACAGAGCGTATGTATTTGCAGAAGTATCCTGAAAGGAAGCAGCCAAATAAAAGGTCTTTTAGAAAATTAATAGCAAACTTTAAAGCATATGGTTCTTTTATGAAACCTGGCGGTTTCGCGACGAAAAACGGGCAATGAGGAAACCGTACAAAATGTTCTGTTGGCCGTCACTGAGGATCCCGGTACATCAGTCCGATGGATTGAACAAAACATTGGTATGCCCACCTTGTATTTAAAAAAAACAAAAATTACATCCGTACAAGTACCGAATTTGTCAAGGACTTAGAACAGGTGATTTAGAACGACGTCGCTCATTCTGTGAATGGTACACAAGAAAATATCAAGAGAATATGAATTTTCCTTGTCAAATAATATGGTCTGATGAGAGTATGATTACGAATAATGGCATTTTCAATGGACGAAATGCCCATTATTGGTCTGGAACCAATCCACGTTTAAACAAAACGTCAAGGCATCAACTTTAATATGTGGGCTGGTATTTTCGGTACCATACCTTATTATCAGAACGTTACCTACATTTTCTGCAAAACGATTTAGAGGATGCTCTCGATAGTATGCCCTTAGAAATTATTCATAACTCTTGCAAGATGGTGCACCTGCACATAATTCTAGAGCCGTTCGGGAATATGTTTCAATGAGATTTCCAGAGAAAATCATTAGCACGCATTCGGAAACACCCTGGCCAGCGCGTTCACCAGATATAACTCCGCTTGATTTCTTCGTATGAGGATTCGTTAAGAATCATGATACAGAAATAAGAAAAACACCCTAACCACAATATATATATATATATATATATATATATATATATATATATATATCAATAAATAATATATATCAATAAATACTATATACGTGTTTCGGCAACTAAGTTGCCATCTTCAGTAGAATAACCTTAAAACTGAAAAAAAATGTTAAAAACTGTTAAACATTTTTTTCAGTTTTATGGTCATTCTACTGGAGATGGCAACTTAGTTGCCGAAATACGTATATAGTATTTATTGATATATATTGTGGTTAGGGTGTTTTTCTTATTTCTGTTTCAGATTTCAAGCCACAGCCTCCACCAATTTCGGATCGTTAAGAATCATGTTTATCAGTAAAATTTTGCAACAGATGAAGAACTGAGGGGGTTAGTTCTGGAAGCATTTGCCAATATTACTCCACAAATGCTTATTAAGGTGTTAGAATCGACATTGAGAATATATGCTCTAAACTTAGTTGTTTTGTTCATATTCGTTTGTTGTTGTATTTTACTTTTTATGTCTTCTGTTAATTTAATTTGATTTGTTCTTTGTTGTTTTTTTAATGTAGCTATTGGATTACTATTAAATATGTAAATGAGATAAACTGTTAATGAACATAAAAAATCATTTAGTATTAAAAAATTTAAAAAATGTTACAGGTCCGTACTAGGAATTTTCTTGATTAACGTCGAAAAAATGATGAAACCGCAATTAAATGATAAAGTATGATAAATCGCTGAATTCGCAATAAAAGGGTTTTCAGAATCTAATATAAACACAACAGGGCCGTATTTAAAAAAATTAAGTTTATGATGGTTCCGCAAAGACGAAACGTTGGATTAAAAACTAATAACGCCACCTTAAACAGCATTAAAAGAAGTGTCATTGGTTTTACTCTAGCTCAAATATTAACGCCCGGAAAAAAAAAGTTTGTAAAATCGAAAAATTCTGTTTTCAAAATTTCTCAAAAACTTAAAAAAAATTTCAGGAAAATCTAAATGCCAATTTCTTAGAGCTTTGATTAACTTTTCTCCCATTTAACCAAATCTATATCTTTTAAGGTTTCCGAGATCCCCATAGTGGCCCTCTTTATCTCGGACACATCGTATATATATATATATATATATATATATATATATATATATATATATATATTGTACTAATGCTGGGTGGTTATTAATAATATAATGATGTTATCAATAAATAGATGTTGATAGAAATTAGTTTTAAATATTCAAATTTATATTTCTGTGTAATCAGCTGATCGATGAAGTCAATTTTAACGTTGTTCACAGATGGAGCGGCGAGCAATGAGGATAATATTATTTTAACGTATATCTCAGGTTAAAAGTCGATCGACATACAAATATAGCTGCAATAGTAACTAAATAAGATTAATCATAAATGTTGGCTTCTATCTACATGAATAAAGAAATACTACAAACAGGTTTTATAATCAAAAAATATTTATTAAAATATAGAAATCTATATAAATATAGGTAACTATTCCGCTAAAAAAGTTCGTTTGTGAATCGAATAACTTTTCTGAATCAATGTTCAAATCGATACCTATCTCTTAAGAGGTTATGATTATAAATATAATAAACACAACATTTAAAAACTTCGAATGTATAAACAATTACGGTGAGTTTATTTTAGTGTTTGAAATAAGTATTCTAGTGATCTAAGCAGTATTTTAAATGATTTTTATATAAATATCTGAATCAATGCTTTAATTAATATGTGACCTTTTATTATTTAAAACAAGCTAAAAATAATGGGTAAATTACAACAGACCTGTGGTTGTAGGTGTTTTCTAGTCGGAATGAGGGTCGTAACGGTCTTGGAAGCGGTGTTCAGGAAAGAAACAGGATATAGGTTATTTTCCAACTTGGTTAAAAAGGATGAGGAAATTCAGTGTTTCGAAGGGTATTTAATATTTATAGCACTTTAGATATGTTTTCGCAGGTAAGTTTCTATTTATTTCGTTATAATCATCGGATATTCATAAGAGCGTCCTATTATGATGCTTGCTCGTTAAAATGTGAAATTGTACTTCTGGGTCGGGTTTTTGATATTCAAATGGATAAAATAGTTATTATACACTTTTATAATTAACAATTAGCAAGATTTTCTTGTTTTTTTACTTGATTTTTGAAATTTTCGGAGCAGGATAAATTTTAGATGCGTACTATATAAAAATTTAGAAAAAGACGCTATTTGTCCTTTGTTTTTATCAAAGCCTTTAATTTGCAAATTACCTAGAATTTTATCTTAAAATATATTATTTTAAAATAATACTTTGATTATAAAAATCATTCAAATGGATTCATAAAATTATTTTATAAATTTACAAATATGTAAGAATATATTTTTGACAGGTGATTACATTGACTGCGCGTATTTCGCATTGACTATTTCGCGCGCTTATGCTGTTTGAAATGTTGAGCGTGTCGAAACTAATGTCTATACATTTTCTGAAAATTAATAGATTAAATATCTTTTTATTCGCGTTTTTGAATTGAATGAAACGTAAAGTGATGAAAACTAAATTTTAATTAAATATAAATATGTGCAAAGTACAAAGATTAACGAGATATTAATTTATATAATGTTAGATATTAATTTTTACATGCATGTGTCCATATACAGTTACGTTCCCTTTTTACATTTCTCTTTTTGTTTTACCAATTTTTTCTAAATCCTAGGAACCCAGAATCATGACAATATATATATATATATATATATATATATATATATATATATATAGTAGATTAATTAGTCGGCGATTTAAGGTCTATTTACTTTGATATGTATATCATTGAAATAATCTTACATATTTCGGTACAGTAATGCCGTTTCCAAAGAAATTTAAAATATAAATGTGTATATATATGTATATATATACAGGTGTTCTTGAAATAAAAATATAATGTATGAAAAATGGAAAGATGATGTAAATTACATAGAATATAAATCCAAAATTCCCTCTCATAAGCAACAAAAGAAATGACAAATATATTTAAAAAATGTTTGTCACGTTACTTTGCGATTATAAGAAGTATCAGAGACTATATCTTAAAATTGACCGACAATGAAACAAATAATAGTTTTGTTATGGTTCATCTCGTATGTAAACATACGCCATAGCGTATGGGTGTGTGGTATTTATTATTCATACACTGAATTCTGAATATTTTGAATTCATAGACGCCACGTAGTACAATTTTCGGAACGTTTTTAATTTAGGAGTTCGCGTCATAATTGTGTCAGAATATTTTGGATTTATATTCTACATAATTACATTTTTCCATTTATCATATATTGTCTATTTATTTCAAGGACAGCCTGTGCATATATATATATATATATAAATATAATAACTTCGTGACCTTGGTATGATATGGTAAACCTAATCAGTAGGCGATTAAAGGTCTGTATATTACTTCAAAATATATGTATTTAAAAAACTCTACATGTTTCGGCAGTATACGCCTTCATATTTTGTATTCTCTTGAAAAAGGCGTATACTGCCGAAACATGTAGAGTTTTTTAAATACATATATTTTGAAGTAATATACAGACCTTTAATCGCCTACTGATTAGGTTTACCATATATATATATATATATATATATATATATATATATATATATAATATTTTCCTGACCTTGGTATGATATGGTAAATTCAATCAGCCGGCGATTAAAGGTCTGGTTTACTTCAAAGTATATATATTTAAAACAACCCTACATGTTTCGGCAATGATGCCTTTATCAAGGATATAAAATATAAATGACAGAATACAAATGTCAAATAATTGAGTTGCTATGGTTTAAATTATTCAAAGATACATTCCAATGGCATAATAATAAATCATGCCTTAGTATTCCAAAAACAGATAGCAAGGTATGAAAATATGTGTTGTTCGCTGCTAGCAGCTTGTGTCTCTTTCTGGGTATGAACTTGTGTGTTGGTTGCTGCTGGCAGCTTGCGTCTCGCACTTACACAAACACAAAACCACACACCCAGAGAGAGACGCAAGCTGCCAGCAGCAACCAACACACAAGTTCATACCCAGAAAGAGACACAAGCTGCTAGCAGCGAACAACACATATTTTCATACCTTGCTATCTGTTTTTGGAATACTAAGGCATGATTTATTATTATGCAATTGGAATGTATCTTTGAATAATTTAAACCATAGCAACTCAATTATTTGACATTTGTATTCTGTTATTTATATTTTATATCCTTGATAAAGGCATCATTTCCGAAACATGTAGGGTTGTTTTAAATATATATACTTTGAAGTAAACCAGACCTTTAATCGCCGACTGATTGAATTTACTATATATATATATATATATATATATATATATATATATTATATATATATATATATATTATATATATATATATATTATATACAGGGTTACCGTCGAATAGCGCCTAAATTATACGGATTTGAAGAATACGTAACTCAAAATTAAAAAGACGTTTATTTGTAATTCATCAAAAATTTCCAAATTTTTGGGGTCAAAATGTAGTTAAAGTCGCTCCATATCTTTGTTTATCCTATATTTACGAAAATACAGATGATAATTCAAGTTCATGGATCTGCAAGAAAATCGATAAAATTCCTAGGATTATTCTTAGACGCTATGAAAAATGAATATTTAGTTGTCTTTTACCAAAGGATTTATGCAATATGGCCGCACTTTTCAATGCGATGCTTTTTTTGTGGATATCAATAATAGCCTTTACGTCGAATATGTCGACAACCTTAAGGCGCATTTGTAATTATAGCTAAGTATATTTCGAACGACAAATTTCTTTTAAAATAAAATTATTGTGTTTATAATAAAACAAAGATCGTTTTGTTAACTTTATGTAGCGTGTATGTTACTAGTTTTGGTTATATTGGAAATTTGTCAAAAATTTTGTAGTTCCAGCATCTGATGTTTTAAGACGTAGGCTGAAGAATAAGGGTATCATGCATCGAATTATTCTTTGGATATCAATTTGGGCTCTAACACTTTATATGTTTCAAGATGGTATAATGAAAAAATATATACCTACAGGAAATTCAAGCGCTTCTTTATCGATTTTTTAAAATGAAATCTATATATTTCGATATTGTCAGTAAATTCCCTGTAAAATTACTTTCAAAATGGTACCAATAACGTAATACTTATTTACATTACTTTCAACGATATTCCGGTTTTATGGGAAATATCTTTAATGCTATTCAATATTCAGGACATCTAACATAGCTACATACATAATACGTAGTACAAAATTATAATTATGTACACTTTCTTATTTCTTAATAATAAATTAATATTAATTCATATGATGCTCGAATATGTTTGCGTTCTGCTCTATGCACATTCTCAACCTTCTCTGTATGGGTTGCCTTACATTTTCAGTTATATTGTTTTCGTGCAAGTGCTTCATGTTTTCTGCGGTTGTGGGGGGTGTCATGTAAACTATGTTTTGTATAGTAGGCCACAGAACAAAAATATTTATTCTTCTTTAATACTTAATATATCGCATTATTCATTCTGTGAATGTATTAGTAAGGCGAGCTTTCAAATTAATACTATCATTACATGATTATCTTAAATAACTAAAATAGGAAACTTTTTTTAAATTCACATACCTTGTATTGTATTTGATAGGTATTAGGTATAGTTTGGCCATCATAATCTAGGTTGGGTTGTAAAGTCACATTTGTATGTCCTGTGGATATTACAGTTGGAGCGATTTTGACTAGAGACAGGTAAGCTGAAACGAGCACAAATTAATTTTTTCTATTTTGCGTTCGAAATGAACTCATTATGAAACCCAAAACAGTATCGAAATGAGCTCCATTTCGATACGCTTTTTTTCATTTTTCAATGTTGGCGTTATTCGAATACATAAATAAATAGCATTGCTGTCATTTGATTTTAAGAATTTATGTACATTTGACATATATGATATATGTCCGTATTTTACACAAACAACGTATTTTGTATACAATTGACAACAACATATATATGTTTCTATGTCCCTCATGTTTATATTTTTAAATGAAGTATCAAGTAATGTTAACGAAAATTAGTAAATAATATGTAATATAATATACTTCGCGGATAGCAAGATTTAAATTTGAAAATGTCAAGTATCAATGTGACCAACTGCATGCTTTATATAAAAATTAAACTCTGAACTTTCAAATTAAATAATTCCAATTTAAGCAATTTATTAATGTAAAAAACGCAAAATAGAAAAAATAGTATAAAAAACTCGTTTCATAAGGCCTTTTGCCGCACTCCCTCTTTAGAAACTGATCTCGTGCGGCAAAATGGTGCCTTATGAAACTCGTTTTTTAATATACTATTTTCTATTTTGCGTTCGAAATGAACTCATTATGAAACCCAAAACAGTATCGAAATGAGCTCCATTTCGATACGCTTTTTTTCATTTTTCAATGTTGACGTTATTCGAATACATAAATAAATAGCATTGCTGTCATTTGATTTTAAGAATTTATGTACATTTGACATATATGATATATGTCCGTATTTTACACAAACAACGTATTTTGTATACAATTGACAACAACATATATATGTTTCTATGTCCCTCATGTTTTAATTTTTAAATGAAGTATCAAGTAATGTTAACGAAAATTAGTAAATAATATGTAATATAATATACTTCGCGGATAGCAAGATTTAAATTTGAAAATGTCAAGTATCAATGTGACCAACTGCATGCTTTATATAAAAATTAAACTCTGAACTTTCAAATTAAATAATTCCAATTTATGCAATTTATTAATGTAAAAAACGCAAAATAGAAAAAATAGTATAAAAAACTCGTTTCATAAGGCCTTTTGCCGCACTCCCTCTTTAGAAAACTCGCCGCAAGCGGCTCGTTTTCTAAACTGATCTCGTGCGGCAAAATGGTGCCTCATGAATAGAGCTGAGGATGTTTGCGGTATAACCATGGTTATATCATGTAACCATAGTAATTTACTATGGTTACATGATATATCCATGGTTATACCGCAAACATCCTCAGCTCTACTTATGAAACTCGTTTTTTAATATACTATAGTTCAATTCCTTTTTTCCGTTACTAGGAGTTATTTCTACTAAATTGAATATGTGTATATCAATGATAAGATTCTTAGTTACTGTTAATTAGTAAAGAGTGAGTATTTCCGTGTTGCATAGCGGTTGTAATTAACACCAGAAAAATTATCCGTCAGTGTAAGAAAGATATATTTTATTTAGTTAGTAAAGCTATGTCAAACTATGAAACATTTCACATTATAATAATATTATATTATGAAGAACGAAGTATATGATTTTCAATTATCCTAATTGTTAATGCTTGTGTTAAGTATGTACTTTACTTATATGCGGTGATTTTTTAATTTTAAAACGGAGACCAAATTTAGGGACCCTAGTTTAACTTGAACGAAAATTCTTGCTGGAGACGCTATTTGTCTTTTATTTCATAGGCCCTGTTACACTTAGAGATACTAGGTTTCGTGTGCCATTTAGTCGCTTCACTCTTAGTTTTTCGCCACTATGCAACTGTTCCATCGCCTATTATAAGTATAATTGCCCTTGTGCAAAGCCCTAGAAAGGACAACAATTTATCTGTCTAAATATGTGCCCAGGATTAAAGCTACATTGTGATAAGGGTTATTTTTTAATTAGCTTTTACAGAATCAGTCACAGTCTCCGATTTAATCAGATGAATCAGTTCACAATAGCAATTAATTGCTATTGTAAACAAAAATTGATAGAAATTAGATTAGCAGTTGAAAATGTGAGAAAATGTTGAAGGACGGAGGAGTAAATGTGTATGATGAGCGACGCCCCGACCGGCCTTCTCTGATTTCTGAAGATTTGGTTCGTGAAGTGGACAACGAAACTCGAGAGAACCGACGATTCACGATTTCAAAGTTATCAATTTATTTTCCACAGGTTCCAATGTCAGTTTTGTATCTAATTTTTCTGAAAAACTAAAATATCAAAAATTGTGTTGTTGGTGGGTTCCAAGACTGCTGGCAATTACAAAAGCAAAAGGATTGAGTTATGATTTATCGTTTTTGACTCGATACGATCAGGAAGGAGATTAATTTTTGGACCAGCTTGTTATAGGAGATGAGATAGCTCTATGACAGTGCAAGGTTACATGTTTCGGCACAAACACAAGGTCTAATCAAGTCTTTTGAATGGGAACAACTGGAACATTCACCTTACACTCTAGACCACCACGGAACTCCTATAGTTCCATGGTGGTCAACGGTTCGAGGAAGAAGTGAAAATTGACATCGGAATTCAAAAACTTGTTGAACGATATAACACATGTTTGAATAAAAATGGAAATCATGTAGAAAAGTAGATGAAAACATGTAGAATGTGGAAATAAATATGTTTTAATGATATTTACATTATTTTTCTTCTTATTCAAAAATGGATCTTATTTAATAAATATCTCTCGTATTTAGGTTTTGTTTTCATAGTTACCTTCCCGGCATGTATTTCCGTGGAAATTTTCCTCACAGTTGCAACTACCATCAATATTATTGCAGGTATCTCTACATTTTCCGCAATCTTGTTTACAACCAAAGCCATATGTTCCTGCTGCACACGCTGTTTAAAAAACGACATGAATAATTTACGCTCGTTACACATATTATGAATTACTTACTAGTACTACAGTCTGGACCTGCATAACCAACGGCGCAAGAGCACTGGACACCACTTGGTGTCAGCTCACATATTTTACTTTTTTGACAAATATTCTCATTCGCAACTGTGGTGCACGGTAAACAATTCTTACCAATTGTGTTTGAAGGACAATCGAAATCTAAATAACAAAAAATATTTCACTAGTAGATTAAATGTGTGTGTATATAGGATTGTTAAAAACAGGCACTGGTTCGGTTATAGCGGCGTGCTAACAATAAAGGAAATTATTTAAATTAAATAATTGGTGGTTGCATCAATAGTCCAGGACGCGTGTAATGTACTGAAATAAATATATTAAAACTTATTAACTAAAAGAAAACACAATAATATTGTTCTTAAAGTTTTTATTTAATATTTACATTAGCGATTTGAAATGTATTAAAGTGTTAAATAAAAGTAGCAATATCCAAGAAACGACGTATTTAAAAATTAATATAAGGAAATGTGGACTGGAAAGAAAGCTAAATTAAATGTGAATTAAGTAAAAGAGTAATATATATTTGAACAGTACAGATTACCTTTGTCTTGCGATCATGTCGCGATCGGACATGTGGAAAGCAAGGCCACGGCGCTTGGGTGCTGGAACAGCACGTTTCCCGTTTGAGCGATGTGTTGGAAACAGAAGAACGATGAGTTAGGTGACAGAGAATACTAGTCTAGAAAAAAGTTTTGTTTTATGGAATAGAGTGGAGAGGGATCGAAGTTGGAGATGTCTTGAATTAAGAAGTAATTATGAGCGCAGCTAAAAAGTTGTACATCGATGACACAAATATATATCATTAAAATATTCTTTGTGAAAGAAGCTTTAAAATGATATGCGACATGACATAATTATGAAGACATACGTAATAAAATTAAATAACTTAGTTTTAAAGTGTAATGTAGAAATTCGAAAATCGGGTAGATTTCTTGGAAGGATCAACTGACCAGAATTATAACAAAGGAAAGGCTTTCTCTAGAAAAAATGCGAATATACAGAAAATGGCTATGTTTGAATTAATATTTTAAAATTCGAGATATATTTGAAGAAATATAATTTAAAATTACATTAAAATATTCTTATACCGGGTGCGGCAATAGTGTGTCGGCGGAGCTTAGCATGAAAACTAATAAAGTTGTAACAATGAAATTTTACGTACACATGTAGTATGCTACAGCGCATTTTCTAATTTTATTTATATATTTACAGGGTGTTCCAAATTTCCGCAACCACTTTCAATTTTTTTTTTTTAAATAGATTGCTATACTTTCTTGTTATTATGATGATAGCCACTCAAATTATCTTTGCAATGATATATGACAATGTGCACTTACAACTGTTAGTTTTGGTTTTATTGCAAATTTTGTTAAAATCTTGACAGTTGCAGCGTCTAACATTTTAAGTCTTAGCCTGAAAATGGGTGCAGTGCCTCACGTAACTTTTTTGTTACCAGTTTATGGACTAACACGTTATATGTTTTGAGGGTGAACAACGTGACAACATATACAGAGTGCTAAATATGTCGTGCCAAAATTATCGAAGTTTAAAGGTTATTTTCTCTTTTTTTTTAAATTGAACCTATAATTTTTTTATTAGTCAGCAAATTCCTTGTAAAATTGCCGTTAAAATGGTACCAATAACACACTACTTATTTCTAGTATTTTCGAAGTTATAACCCTTTAATGGGATATACCTATGTTTATAATATTCAATATGCGGTGCTGCATCTAATAGTTGGGTGGTTGGCCATGAAATGATATTAAGCAAAAATTGCTGTGTAACCAAACGTCAAATATCTACTTAAAATTTCCATATAAAGTGTTTTTCAATAGTTTCTCTTTACTGTAATCGCGTTTAATTGTTATAATTTAAGTTCGGCTAGTTAATTATCAATTTCCGTTTGTTCGTTATTAGTTGTTATCTTGTTGTCAGTTATCTCGTTTTGTTGTCATTATTTTTTATTTCCATGCCGTAATAGTTTATAGTTGTGTTTCTTTAGAATGGATTTTTCGAAGGAGGAGCTAATAGACATGGTATTTGTTCTTGGCGCTAGCAATAGAAATCCACTTTTAGCATCAAGAACATATGCTATGGAGTATCCTCACCGAAGAGCACCAAATATTAAGACGTTTGAAAATTTGTTGACAAGGTTTCTTCGGACGGGTTCAGTGAATTATGTCAAACATGAAAGAACTAAGTCTATGGTTACAGAAGATAATGAAGTGACAGTCGTCCAGTCCGTTGTGGAAAATCCGCGCGTATCTACAAGGATAATTTCGAAAGAACACGGGATAGAAGTCACTGCTGTAAGAAGGATTTTAAAAAAACATAAATTTCACCCTTACAAAATTCAAAATCATCAAGGCTTATTACAAACGGATTTTGAAAGGAGACTTGTTTACTGTGAATGGCTACTTTTCCAATTACGACAAGATCTAACTTTTCTAGATCATGTGCTTTTCACAGATGAAGCAACATTTGCTAATTGTGGAATAACAAACAGAAAAAATTCTCATTATTATGACACTAGAAACCCTCATTTTGTGCAACCCATTTTATACCAACAAAAATGGAGTGTTAACACCTGGGGAGGCATCATAGGAAACACTATTGTAGGTCCATTCTTTTTTAATAATACTTTAAATTGTGAAATCTACACAAATTTCCTACAAAATAATTTACCATTGCTGTTAGAAGACCTACCAGATAACGTCATAAGGAGATTGTGGTACCAACATGATGGTGCACCTGCACATTACGGTGCTGCTGCAAGAACACATTTAGATAGGGTATTCACCAATAGGTGGATTGGGAGAGGAAGCTTTATAAGCTGGCCACCGCGGTCACCAGATCTAACCCCTTGTGATTTTTTTCTGTGGCCTACTGTAAAAAATATAGTTTACGAAACACCTCCTACAACGGCAGAGAACATGCAGCAACGAATCAGAAACGCTTTTCTTCAAGTAAGTGAAAACAACATGGCTCAAAATGTAAGTCTGTCGATGCAGAGGCGATTAAGAGCATGTGTAGAGCAGAATGGAAATATATTTGAACACATTTCAAATTAATTTTGTTTTATTATTGAAAAATTACAAAATGTAATTCTAAAACTAATAATAAAGAATTAAGAAACAGGTGTTTTGTAAAAGTTACTTTGTTTGATATCATTTCATGGCCAACCAACTATTAGATGCACCGCATATTGAATATTATAAACATAGGTATATCCCATTAAAGGGTTATAACTTCGAAAATACTAGAAATAAGTACTATGTTATTGGTACCATTTTAACGGCAATTTTACAAGGAATTTGCTGACTAATAAAAAACTTATAGGTTCAATTAAAAAAAAAAAGAGAAAATAGCCTTTAAACTTCGATAACTTTGGCACGACATATTTAACACTCTGTATATGTTGTTACGTTGTTCACCCTCAAAACATATAACGTGTTAGTCCATAAATTGGTAACAAAAAAGTTACGTGAGGCACTGCACCCATTTTCAGGCTAAGGCTTAAAATGTTAGACGCTGCAACTGTCAAGATTTTAACAAAGTTTGCAATAGAACCAAAACTAACAGTTGTAAGTGCACATTGTCATATATCATTGCAAAGATAATTTGGGTGGCTATCATCATAATAACAAGAAAGTATAGCAATCTATTAAAAAAAAAAATTGAAAGTGGTTGCGGAAATTTGGAACACCCTGTAAATATATAAATAAAATTAGAAAATGCACTGTAGCATACTACATGTGTACGTAAAATTTCATTGTTACAACTTTATTAGTTTTCATGCTGAGCTCCGCCGACACACTATTGCCGCACCCGGTATATACGAAGTGTAACAGGATCGATATTAGGGTTATATTATTGTTATTATTAAATACTATCTTATTGCTAGTACAGCATTTAGTTCAACAATTTGGACTATTTTTTCGATGTAACGAAATTTCTAATTTTAGCAATTTCTTTTGGTACAAAGTTTTGATATTTCTGTCAATGATTAACATTTAATAACCTGATAACTAGAGTGCGAAATATGGTTGGTGCACTAGAGCCAGAGCTTGTTAATAGGCAAACAAAATATAATAAATATTTATATCTAATTTATGAAACGTAAACACTACCCTTTTTAGCAGCAACATGCTTCTATACAAGGCATAAAATACTGTAATACACGTCCGGACGTGATGCACACAGCAGTTCATACATACACATACAAACACCTGTACGCCTTATGAAGCGCTGCCCGAATTTTCGCATGCTACTGATAACAATAGCACTAATGATTTTGATACTATTTAAAAATATACAATTTGCATCATAGGAGATTGTTGAATTTGATTATTTAGATTAACGAAATTTGTTTCACCAACGCCTGATTAATTTATTCCAGAAACGTCATATATCATATATGCTAAATGTATATGAATTCACAAACATGCATACGTTGGTTATTTGGTGCACGATTTATTAATCCACGAACATCAATTGCCCAGGTTTCGTAAGCGAGAAAAAATAACTAAGATATTTAAAGAAATTTTGTTACGCCACTGTGCGACTGAGTATATCATAAATAATATCGGAGACGATATTTTAAAGCTGACCCACAATATAGTTTGGTATTGTTCATCTTGCTTTAAGTATCGTTCTGTTGTCGATCGTTACGTATGTTCGATACAATTTTTCCATAAAAGATAATAGATTGTAACCTAAATGCCCGTAAAGCACACATCATGTTCTTTTAATATATTAAATAGAAATTTTCAACAGCTGACTTAGGTTATCGAACCCTTACCATAACAAAACTTATCTGTTTTATAAATATAAACATTGCCACCTTTACAATGGGGGCATTCTGAATCCGATATTCATATTTTATATTTCTTAACTCTAACAAAAAAAAAACATTCTCGCGATACATCCTTCGTCGTGTATTACGTATAAAATTCCAGAGCGAACTCTAAGACGTTATATTTATAAACAAAAACATAATATTGAGTTACCTATCTATGGAGGCCGATATATAAACACTTTTAACGAAAGGCAATGTTCAGAATTACGAACATATATTAAGGATATGAGCAACAGAGCTTTCGGCTTAACAGGTACAGAGCTGAGAAAATTAGCTTATGAATTTCCAGTATCAAACAATATAAAACATTGATTTAATAATAGTACAAAAATGGCTGGCAAAGACTGGCTTATTACCTTCATGAAAGGAAATAAAATAAGCTTAAGAACGCCGGAGCTTACTTCACTTGGACGACGTATTGGGTTTAATAAAAATGCAGTTAATGTTTTCTTTGAAATATTGAAAGAGCAAAAATTAAGACATAACTTCAGTCATGATCGAATCTAACGGGTGTTCAGAAACATTCGAAGTCAAAGTAGTCCTTGAAAATATGAAGTCATGTCTGAGATAGATTGATTTTTGACAGACAACAGTTGACATTTAATAATTATTACAAATCAGATACTTAAGTAAAGATATACGATTTTTTGTTCAGAGCCCACTTGACTTCGAATGTTTCTGAACACCCGTTATAATGCGGATGAGTCTGACTTATCGACCGTACCAACAAAACTCCCAAAAGTTTTGTCCTCTACTGAAAGTCGGAGGGTCGCCAAGGTGTCATCTGGAGAGCGTGGAAAAAATACAACTGTAATATGTGCAACGAGTACCTAGGGCCTTACATTCCACCATTGTTAGCATTCGGACGCAAAAGAATGAAGCCGGAATTACTTTACGGTGCACCACCAAATAACTTTGGAGTGGCACACTCGTCTGGTTGGGTAACTACGGAGAATTTCGTAAAATATTTGCAACATTTTACAAAATATGCACATCCGAGTCTAGAAAGGCCAGTGCTGCTAATAGTAGATAATTATATGTCTCATAAATCCTTAGCAGCAATCAATTTTTGCCAAGAAAAGTGAAATGTCAGTATTGTTAGTATTACCACCATATAACACTCACAAAACTCCAGCCATTAGGTATCTCTTTTTTTGTCCTACTAAAGGTTTTCTATAGCCAAGCGCATGACTATTTCATGACAAATAATCCGGGGAGAACCATAACCGACAAGGATGTAGCAATTTTTGGCAAACCATATACTAAAGCGGCGAATGTAAATAATGTTGTTAGTGGTTACCAAAAATATGGCATCGAACCTTTTAACCCAGGAGTCTTTTCGGAAAATGATTTTGCGCCATCTGGAGTGTTTGAGAAAGAGCCAGAAATAACATCTGTAGATGAAGAGCATTTATCCCCAGACGATGAACCACTGGCTAAATCAGCACGAATATCAGCAAGTGCCTTTACTGTTCAAAAACTAATATCGTAGCAACATCTTATAAACATTTGTACCAAATTAAACGATTACTGCATTATGATCGGCCTACTTCTGTGGGAAAAAGGCAAAAAGCTTTAATATTAACATCTACTCCAGAAAAAGTAAATCAAGAACAAAAGGAATTAGATACTGAAAAAAATAAAAGAATGTCAAAAGGAGCAACAACTAGAAAAACAATTTTAGGGGAGAAAATCGAAGCAAATAGTTCGCAATCAGTCGTTGAAGCAATATCATCTACTTCCACAGCAGGCGCAACGGACTTTATTACTAAAGAAGATAAAAATATCTCATGAAAATATCTATTGCCCAGCATGCAACACGAAATATGCAGATCCTCCAACAGAAGATTGGTTTATGTCGATAATTGTCACCTACGGTGGTATGATAATCGTACAGACTATGATAACATCGGTGAATTTATTTATGACCTTTGCATTTAACTACCATTTTACCTTATAGCGATTGTCATATTACCCGACCTATGTGGTAAGATGACCAAACTGCAACTGATTAGATTTATACACACACGTGAACGTTATGTTTACCTTCGTACATTTTCTAGATAATAAACGTTATGCTAGTTAAGTTATTATTATTTTATGCAAATCTGAAACTTCTATAAGCAAGAATGGCAGTATTATAAACCTTTTCCCTTAACTTCGTCATGTTACCCCACTCTTCCCTACATATTTTTTATCATAATAAACAAGAATTCTTCCTTCCAATCATTATTAAAATTATGCGTTTTCCATTTTTGTTCGTGCTCATTTATATCGTAAATAATGTTACGTAAACGCTGTTCTGAACATATAGATAAAACCCCACATAAAACTACTTTTCAGACACCACTGATATTACTAGCACCGCACTTCAAACACGCTTTTAACACTGGATAAGATCCCTCTGTTATTAAATTTAACAGAAATACCGATTTGCTGAGGTCAAATAATACCCTTTTATAGTTAAATAATAAAAATTACTAGATTCAGCAAGAACATTCGACATAATCCTGGTAACAAACGGGCAATAAATCGCTGTTAATCTAACGTAAACATGTATGCTAGACAACCAAATCTGAAACTCTACTCTAATTCAATTAATATAAGAGTCAATATTCAATCTCGACGTATACAAGGGCGCTTAATCACAATAATATCGAAGTAATATGAATAATAATTAGGTTAAAAATCGTACCCCGGATTTAAGAGAAAGAGTAAGGTATTACTTTCACAACTTCACTATCTCACAGAAATTATTAAGACCGAGCGTAAAAGTACATTTATCGCTGCATATTAGCAAATAACCGAAGCAACTAGCTCTGTCTACATAACAACTGTAAAACTAGCAAAGTGGTTCCATCAGATGGCACCGCCGTATCTCTGGAAACTTTATTATCTTGTCTTCCAGCAGGGAATCCAACTGACGAATCCGTAGAAAGATGAAATATGTATCTACGTCTTTGGAGAAGGATACGTTCACAAAAATATTAATAATGAACTTGTATTGTGTACTTCACACCATATTTTGAATAATATTTTATATGGAATTTACTGCAAGTGAGAATTAATGAATATTAAATCACATTCTTACATGTAAATGTCGACTTATATGATGCGTTCGTAACTACAATCCGACAAACTAAGTTTGTACCAGTATGCAGAACACACGCTTTCGCGACAACGAACTTCCTGGTAATTAGGTTAATTAAGAATTAAGAAAACTTGACTTGACTTGTTTTTTCAGGATTTCTTAATTCTTAATTAACCTAATTACCAGGAAGTTCGTTGTCGCGAAAGGGTGTGTTCTGCATACTGGAACAAACTTAGTTTGTCGGATTGTAGTTACGAACGCATCATATAAGTCGACATTTACATGTAAGAATGCGATTTAATATTCATTAATTCTCACTTGCAGTAAATTCCAAATGTTAACTATATATACAGAAAGTATAGAAATGAAAAAGCAATGTCCGTCTTCGAGGAATACCGTGCATTGAAAAGTTCCAATCAGAACGAAACGCCGTCTGTACGTTTCCTCCCGTTGATTGACTTGTTTTTTCAGTATTTCTTAATTCTTAATATTTTATATTATTAAGAATATTCTTGTATTATTATTACAGTGTCGCCATACGAATGGCCGATGGAAGGCTGCTATTTTTTAGAGAAAAATTTTCATAAATGCAAAACATGAAGATGTTCGTTATTTAGATATCAATATATCAAAACATTATAAAATCGATATGTGAAAGATAAAAGGCAAAAGTTATGACAGGTGTTGTCAAGTTTCTTATAAAAAAAATTTGTTAATGGAAAATGTTTTACCTTCAGGAGGATTTCCATTTATAGAAGTACAAATTTTATGATCAGGATTTTTTAGAACGGAGCAACAATCGTCCTGGTAATTATTTCTGTTTGCCACGATATCTGAAAAATAAACTAGTTATACATTTACAAAAGTATTGCATTTAAATATAAAATATGAAAAAAGCGTCCTAAATTATTATTAATTTACGTCTCGTTTAATTGTATTTTTACCTGTACTTTCGCATTTCCGTACACTATCGCTAACATACCAATATGGACTTTCAGCTCTATACTTATTCTGTTGTGTAGTTCGAAGAGTAATAAATGGTTGGGGAAAGTATTCAGACATTTCTAAAGAGAAGTAAATCTCTTGCCAATCATCTAACTAAGAAAGTAGATGAAAATTCATTAAACTATTTTTATCGACGAAGAAAATTAACAAGTACCTTTTCTGTTTTGATCGGGGTCAGAGTGCTTCCTTTTGTCAATATAAAAGAACAACTTTGGCATGTCTTCACGTACAAAACTAAACAAGTGTGTACAGGAGTCTCTTCAAAATAGATTTTAGCTGTTTCTGTTTCTACGTTTGTTACTAATGCTTGAACTGTGATATAAAATACATGCACATATACATTTCTTAAAAAAAAATCTTTAAAATAATATATATTGCGTAATATGTTTGGAAGATAATTGTAATATTCTATACAGTTATTATTAATTTTTGTATTAAATAAATTATTTGCATATGTGTACGTATGAACAAACCTTTATGAACTTTTAGGTAAGCGTCCGATGACTTGGCTTTTTTTGCTAGAACATATTTAACATCAAAGCGAGGGTATTGATTATCTTCAAATTTTAAAACATGTTGTGACCTGTTGTATTTCCACAATGTTATAATATTTTGCTGTTTGGAAATGGTAAAATGCTCCCATCGGTCTTTTTCTAATATGTTAGTATGATTAATCTATAAAAGAATCGAAATAGTAATATATTCTGAGAAAAAATATTAATATTGAGTACATGATTTCGAACAATATAATTTACGAAATGCGGATTAATAGTTTAAGTATTTATAAGCAAATGCATTGATTAATGAAATAATTTAAGTCGCTTTATTTATACAATTGAGTTTAGTTTTCGCGTAAAAGTGAAGATATTTATACTACATGCGTTAAATCAGTTTTAAATATGTGTGAAATATCATACACCGCCTAGGAAAGAATTTATGGATAATCGGTCTTTCCATACATTCAACCAATAATGTTGGACATATGTACAGCAGACCGATTTTCATGTGGCAGGTGGGAGAATTTGTACGTGCGTCAAGTAAGGGTCAGTGTTAGATAGAGACAGTATTCGGAAAAATGAAATGCAAACTCTTTGTGCGAGTCGTGCATTGGGACGTAGTAAGGGATAAATTCAGAAAATCACATTGTTGAACATGTTTATAATGGTTTGTATTTCACTAAATTAAGGCAAATAGAAGTAAAATAAAACGCATAGTTTCATGTAACATGTTTAATTAAAATGTCTTACCTTACCAACTAGCTAATAGCGTACTAACATCACATTAAGGGGATGATTGAATAAGATTGTTAGCTACACTTAACGGTAGAAAGGCTTAGGATTAAGTAAAACTAATTTGGATAATTAACTAAATTATTGGCAAATAATGTTAATGCTAATCTCTTTCTCATTATAATCACATTGTAAACTTTCTATATGTACAAAAGCGTAGGCGAGTGTTGTAATAACATTATTTATTACATTTTTTATACATATTTATTATAATAGTCGTGGAGAAAAGAACATTATTAATACTAATATTATTGGAAATAACAATGAAAATAATAATTACAATAAGAAATAATACATAAATACTCAAGAATAATTATAGGAGAAAACAATAATGAACAATAACTAAGTTTCAAAAAAATTACGGTAAATTATACATATAATTATATAAAAAGTTATGCAGAATCACTATCACTGACTTCCTCTTCGCTCTCCGATTCAGAGTCTTCACCCAAATTAATAATGAACTGGTCTGTAACTTCGTCTATGAGAGGTTCCGCTTCCAAAAACTTTTGCTCCCACTTTATCGCGTGGTCACAACATTTATTCCATTCAGCAGCACTAAATTCATCAAAAAAGTTATCACATAACTGTTGAACATATCTAATAGTGAATGATACATTTTTTTGTGCCACATATTGTTTAAGAGATGCCCATACTAACTCAATCGGATTTAAATCTGGGTGGTATGGCGGTAATCGCAAAATACTATGGCCACGTTGTGTTAACATTTCATCTATCTCGAACGTTTTAAATGTTGGCTTATGTACTTTAATAATATTATATAAATCGGGCTTGAGCATGTTATTGTCGAAGTAAATATTGTCAGACCTTAACCAGTCTATCATAACTGATTTCCTGCTATTAGAATTCGGTGGTTTATCTTTTTGGACATTATGGTAAGGAGCATTGTCAATTACTAGGACAGACTTTGGAAGCAGGTTTGGAATTAATTTTTCTAACAACCATTTTTTGTAATTTTCATAATTCATCTCGTGATGATAATCTGCCGTTGTGGTATTAGACTTAAAAATCAATTTAGCATTCGGAATGAATCCCGTCTCGCAGCCAGCATGAACAATAATTAGTCTTAGACCTTTTGATATAGGCCTTGCTAATCCTTCATTGGAATTGTCACTCCAACAAGTAGCCACGGTATGAGAACTGTGGATGTAAGTTTCATCCATATATACATCGGTTATTTTTCATTTCTGTAGCTTTGAATGGTACGCAAATAAGACACTCTTAACTGACGAATGTCGTGCTTTTCCATTAACAACTTTCTGTTGGTTTTTGTTTTTCTCCAACGAAAGCCCATATCTTTTACTACTTTTCGAAGAGAATCTATTCCTCCAGTGTATCCTGTTTCTTTAAATTTTCGTAGAATGTTTGGGATTGTAAGCACAATTTTGTCAACAGTAAAGGTATTTAAAATTTTTCTACGCAGCACACCTTTATCTGCATCGTCTAAGTCGGTTTTGGGCTTGGTTTTTTTTTTATTTTTCTTTGGCGATGTAAAAGATGAACCGGCACCTGCGTTTATTTCACTTTTTTCTTTAACAATCCGTCTAATACTTCTCTCAGAAACACCCGTTGCAGCAATAACGCGTTCATATAACTGATCCAGTGGAATTTTGAGTACCCCTGAAGTTTTTTCTTCTTGCATATATTTAAATACATTTGAGATCACTTCACGAGTTTGACTGTGTAAAACACATTTATTTAATTTACTTTTAAACTCCATTACTCACTACCTTAATACGGCACTGCACTACTGTGTTTATCGCTTAAAACGATGTAAAACACTGAATGCCAGAGGTTCCCCTACCTATGAATTTCGTGCGCATCTCGAGGGCGGTACTTCTAACCGGCCACATGAAAATCGGTCTGCTGTAATACGTGATCTATGCGAACGTATGATATACTTATGCTTTTTGTGGCCTTCTCCCACTTAGTTTGATTATACATATACCTAGTTACGTCTTGCATAGAAATTTTTATCCTAGTGAGAGACCCGAACAATCATTATTTAAAAATAAGAAAGGAATAGTTGAATTAAATATAATATTAGCGTTTGTAATAAAAAAAAAATTATATTCTCAGTTTATAATATCATTTTAATTAGAAAAATAAACTGGTATCTTACCATACAAATACGAATATATTAATAAATTAATTTCTTAAAATAAATGAAGTTTATCATTTCAAACCAAATAAATAAACTTTCTAAATCTGATATATGTTTCATATTTCCAAATAAATGGCTAAAATTCCCAAATTTGACTGAACTTATGTCATAATAATGTATTAAATCTTCAAATCATAGCCTGCAACTGTGGTAAATATACAGATTAATCTTAAAAGTAAATAAAATTCTGTAACAAACGGATGCTTCTAAAATCGAATTAGACAAATTGTGTATAGCAGCAAAAACTCAAACGGAAACTTAAAATCTTAAAATGTAAATACGAGATATTAAACAAAATAAAATTCGTAAATTCTTAGTGAATGAAAAAAAAACAGTATATTCTGTATTAGCCTATAAACTACAAGATAATAATCCGTAACTAGAAATTTATTACCGAGTCCGGTCTGCGTAGATGTATTGGACTACTACATTTTTACTATAGCAGGCAAATCTTGCAACAGTGCATATGTATTTTAACGGACACTTTTCTATAATATTTTCCATAATTCCTATCAAAGTTCAAGCGAAGTCTCCGATGTTCTACGCACAAGTCTCGACCTCGGGCTGGTACTCGACATACCAAATTAGCTTCTCTTAGACGTTTGCGAAATGTTTCTATGCTAATTCGAGTACTATGAGTAGTTGAGATTGCAAATACTTGCTTGTAACGAATCGTTGTCTTAAAGCAGAAAGTCTCAAAAAGCGATCCTGGATACGGGTTGTGGCACGATGTTTACCTTTTCCAGGTCGTCGGATTTGGTTACGAGTGACCCTATACCTTTGTATCATTCGGTATACCGATGAATGATAGTCAACGAACCTTTCTCGGTGATAATGCCAGCGGTGATAACGCCAGACTTCCTCTAATAACACCACAGCTTGCGCACATTCCTCTCTTAAAGGCAAAACAAGAAACAATAACATCACATTACAGTTAACACATGTTGAAAGTGATAGTACATTAAATGAATATTGGATGTGATTTATGTAACTAACACCGAAAACAACATCAAATGTCAACAGAAGTTTGACAACTGAACGGCAAATACCAAGTTCTTACAAACCAACGTCAACCGCTACAAATTATCAGCAAATAGGGTAAATAAACATTTATTCGTTTACTACTTGGTGCGTTAGTTTCTTGGAGCAATGTTTTATATTAGAGGAAAATATAATATTGATAAATTTACAATTTCATTACGGTCAATAACAGCATTAATGAAATTCCAAATTTATCAAAATTATATTTTCCTGTAATATAATGTATTATAAATAAAGTAAAAATTAACTATAATATTAAACACTTAAATAATTTAAAACCTCCAACACGAAATCGAAATGATCAAATTACAGACAGGGACAAAGCACAAAAAATTTTAAAATAAATACATGCTTTAGGTCTGCTAAAATTCAACTTACTCCCACATCTTGAAGAAATAATGTGCCACATTATGTTTAAGTAAAATAGTTCAAAATGTAGAAAATGTAAGAATGAAGAATATAAATTGTAAGTACCACAAATCATAAAAAATATAATTAATGTATTATTATAATACTACATATGAATAAGTGTTCCTTGGGAATGGTGGTGGAGTAATTAAAACAATATTTAATTTATGTTTACGTTTAGGTTCTATATATACAACCTTTTTCACAACTGTATATTAATTAAAATGTGAAAATGGTAAGAGTAACGTTAAATTAAGTGTACTTACATTATATTGTACTGTATCGCATTTTAAGCAATGATTAACTACATTTTACACATTGTATTGTATGATTTCATTTCAAAATACGACTAAGGTGCTAGGTGAACGTATTTGAACATTATTATTAGAGACCGGACACATCAGGCTGAAATGGACATCATTACGACGGACGATATAAATAGTTGTTGAATAGCGCTATTCATTCGGTTAACTGCATATCTATTTTTTGTTTGCGGTTAACCGAATGAATAGTGCTATTCAATAACTGCTTGACGTACTTACAGATGTTGTAGACTATTTATATCGTCCGTCGTAGTGACGTTATTTCAGCCCGATATGTCCGGTCTCCTGCTATTATAGTGTTGACGAGTGGAATGTTGGCAGTCATCTCCATTTCTGTAATTTAATTTTTGTAATGTTTATACAGGTAACCCCCGTTCTTCGCGAAGGATACGTTCTGGAGATGGTCGCGATAAGCGAAATTTCGCGATCAACGTGGGATTTATAAAAATCATTTTAAGATTCGATAAAACGCTTTATTAATAAAATAAGTATCAATAATGATAAAAAAAATGTCAAATAACATAATTTTTAATTAATTCATTTTGCTTCGCTTTGCAGAAAGGAATCTAGATTCCCTTGTTTGGCCTCTCTACGTTTATTATGCAAAATTTGCTTTGATAACTGTCAAATAATCCGGCACAACCACGCTTTACAGCACTCACTCGCTCGTAATCTTCGTCGTTTTCTTCTAACAACTCCATACATTGGTTGTGAAGAGAAAGTGCCTTTTCAATGATTTTGACACTTAACTTTCGCACGGGGACAGGTTCCGAGACGTCATATTCTTGGGATTTAGTATTGCAGTCCATTTCCTGCAGCTCTTCTTAATGTTAATGGTTAATGGTTAATGGTTAATGGTTCGCCGTGTGATTTTAACAAAGTCCTAATATCATCTACATCAGCACCTTCGATGCCTCCGGAAGTGGCTATAAAACTAATCTCTTCGATGATATTTTGAATATCATTTTCATAATTGATGTGATCTCCAACAATTTCTCTGAACAACCTTTTCCAAACACCCTTCATACACGACTGGGTGACTTCATTCCACGCTTCGTCGATGTTTTTGATAGCTTTCATAATATTAAATTGTTTCCACCAAACTCGCATGGCATCTCTATCACCCTTATCAGTTTCTTCAATGAGTTGTCGCATCGTTTTTCTTAAATAATAGGCCTTGAATGTTGCTATTGCGCCTTGATCCATAGGCTGTAAGATGGAAGTGGTATTCGGAGGTAAGAATACCACTTCAACGGAAAAATCGGTACACAGGGTCTCAAGTTCCACAGGATGTCCTGGCGCATTGTCCAACACCAAAAGAGCTCGTGGTTCAACTCCAATATCCTCGCAATATTTTTTTATTGCTGGGCAGAAACAAGTTTTAAACCAGTCGATAAATAAATTTTGTGTCATCCAAGCCTTAGGGTTACTTCGCCAAAAAACTGGTAAATTGTTTTTGGAATAACCTTTCATGGCACGAGGAGTTTCTGATTGATAAATCAACAACGGTTTCAATTTTAATTCTCCGGATGCATTTCCGCCCAGAAGAAGAGTTAGTCGATTCTTGGCTGCTTTAAATCCAGAAGCAGTCTTCTCCTCCATGGAAATAAACGTACGTATTGGCATTCGTTTCCAATAGAGTCCCGTCTCATCTACATTAAAAATTAAATTTGGTGGATCATTTCCTCTTTTCACAATTTCACGGAACTCCATTGGATATTTTTCAGCTGATTCTACGTCTGCACTAGCTGATTCGCCAATCATTTTAAGATTATGCAAATTTGATCGTTTTCTAAACCGATCAAACCAACCTTTGCTTGCTTTAAAAACTTCTTCTCCATGTTGAGATTTTAAATGATCCCAAAGACTAAGTGCTTTATTCATTATAATTTGAGTACTCACAGGCATGTGGTGTTGATTTAGATTCTCTATCCATTTGCTTAATAAATTTTCCATTTCTGTCATCAAAAAGCTTCTGGTTCGTGAAACTTTTGTCGCTGTAATTGGAGTAACACTTTCGCCAGCCTTTTTAATTTTGTCTTTTTGTTGCACAATTGATCGCACTGTAGACTCAGGCAATTTAAAATCCCTTCCTACAACTGTAAATTTACCACCACTTTCTATTCTTTCTATAATTTTCAGTTTCTTTTCTAAAGTCACTACATTGCGAACTTTCTTAACCGATTTTTCACATTGTCTTTTTGACATTTTAAAAATTACAAAGGGATAAAGAAATATCTACTCAATTTAATTAGCGTGTGTTTGAGAACGCAGCTAAGATTACACTGAAGGGGAGACCCAAATGATGCACTGGCTCAACCGTTCCAGGCAGCCGGGGTAGTACCGATTTGGCGCGTAAAGCGAAAGAAGATCGCGATATAACGAATCCGCACTCGCCGGGGTCACGACGAACGGGGGTTACCTGTATTGTCATTATACGGGAGTGGGAGTGTTATATAATGGGCAGGTATTTTGTTATTTATGTCTGTTCTGTCATGCATGGAATTTGTGTTTTTTGTTGTATGTGGATGAATTCTAATATATTTCCTACCTTTTCCTATTTTTTCAGATGTAATTTTTGAGATTTTATCGAAATCAATCGTTTTGTTTGTTTGGTATGTGTTTTAGGGCTGTACTATTGTTTGAAAATTTGTGCCCATTTAAACGTTCTTGTAGATATTGAATGTTTGGCTTATGTATCCGCCTTTGCAGTCGTTGCATGGAATTCCATAAATAACGTCTGTTTTCCTTAATATAGGTGTGTCGTTCTTTAATTTTTAGTGTAAGTTTTTGAAATTATTGGAGTTCTTGTGAGCTGCGTTTATGTTATATGGCGTTAAGGTTTTGTTTATTCTTTCTATCAGGTTGTTTATATAAGGTATTGGTACATATTTATAAGTAGTTTGACAGTTTTTGCATTGGTTTTGTGGTATTTGTTTTATTTGTGGTGTAGTTGTGATATAATTTTTGTCTTATAATTTTGATAATGAATGAGAGGAGATAATTATTTTTTTGTAAAGAATCTTTTGTTTGTGATAGAATTTCTAGTTAAAGTCTGAGTTTGTTAGTTGCAAAAATTACATTATAGCCGCAATTTACATGTGTTTGTAAATAGTTTCATATAATAAATTAAACCAACAACTTAGCTTACTTACAAACAGTATTAATCTGCTAGGGGTTTATTTTAGATTGACTGAGAACATCCAAACAACTTTTAAATATTTTAAATAATGAGAAAAATTAAAGTAGTTTAATGCAAAAGAATATTCGTTTTTCGTGAAAATTATAAACAAGATAAGATATGGTTGATATATTTTAGCTATATTTCTAAACCTTAACACAAATCAGATATTTCAAGTGATTATTTTATAGTACGTATAATAACAACATGAAAGCTTAATATTAAATTATTATAGGCCATATATGTATAGTATTTTTCACAATCTAAGAAAATGACTTTGTGCCGTACAAATACTTTAATAAGGCACCATGCGGTGAGGGTCTAGGCAAATACAAACGCTGATTATAATATCGGCATGGTAGACAGAGGAGTATTAAGTAATATGTATTCTGTACGACTAACAATAAGTGTTCCTTACGTTTATTTTCATAAAATATAGATGGGATAGATTTTATTTTATATAATAATTTGTTTAATTAATAATTATAATTAATTAATTAAATTAGAAATTTAGATAAATAGTATATAAAAAATAAAAACACATTATATAGCCAATATCGATAGATATTATTTTATTGGTTGGAAATCAAAACCGAAATAATAATTTATATAGATACAGCCATCGCAGTATAAGTTGGCGAGCGGTGGGGATGCGCCGTAAACGTATTGAGGAAACGTACCACCCACCTGTCTGATTCAATTACTACATAGCAGTTGCCAGTGTCGTATCAATCTGAACTCCGTATATAAATTTAATTAAGAACTTTCAGGTACGCCGTTGATACAGGAACATTGTATTTCAGAACGAATGATACGCAATCTACCCTTCCTCTATCTGTGCGAACTCATTCCCACCCTTCGCCAACTTATAATGCGTTTTATTTAATTACTATCACTTAAACGAATTATAAATTCTTGATTAGTAATACACAGTGGCAGTTCGTGAGTTATGAAAGAGGGTGGACACAAAAAAGCTTACTTATTTTTTGTACATAAAATCCATTCTTCTATTTTTTGAACTGGCCTCGTAACGCCAATTCAAAAGCTCCGCCAAATTTTATACACATAATTAACCAGCGCAAAATATGACGATTTCTTTCCACATCTTCGTTGTACTTAATTTTATGTCGTAAATAAGCACTGTCTAACTGGTCACGTATGGCCACTTTGCCTAGAACTCTAAAATCAACGCATGCATTCCGTGTGAGAAACGGAATTTTCGTGTTTCTTTGCCCTCTCTGCAATATACTTTAAGTCATTCAACCCTTGTTTATTCCTTAAAAATTAAGCAGATAAAACAAAATAGTTTACTTGTTTCTTCTTAATTAAAAGTTTTTCCTCAAATGATAGCGGGTTTTTTAAAAGATTTTGCTCACTATTAGTTTCCATCATTAATAAATAATAAACACGTGGAGTACGCGCCGAAAACTATACAATCATAATAAACGCAAGACGTCAACTGGAGTCGAGCGATTTTGTGACCCAAAACGACGGATAAAAACATAAGGCGAAAATAAGCGAAACCGGCCAATCAATATTCGAAATAGGTACATCTGAAATCGTGCCCCGGAACATAGTTTGGAGCGTTTATGCGCTAGTGTCTGTGGTGCGGAAGGAAACTTTGATACCATCGTTATAAAAATACCTAAAAATAATAAAATACAATAATGCACTGAATTACATGCGAATTTCATTCTGTGTTTGTTTTGGTGGCTGGGTGGGCACATGCCGTTGTGCCTTTTAGTACCAGCCGTCACTCGTAATACATGCATTTTGGTAATATTCATTTTCTATACTAGCTGTATGCCGAATACATTGTCTCTAGTCTTCTGGTGTGATATTCCGGCCAGCTTCCCGAATAAGATTTAACGTATTTTGATTAGCATTATTGTGACGAACATGTTTCTTCAGTTGACTCCAAATTAACTCTATTGGATTAAATATACAATCATACGGGAGTAATCGCAAAACTCTGCGTCCCGCGCTGGCAGCCTGTTATCCACATGATATTGCTTTTCAGACGTCTTTGTATGTAATACTTCTAACAATTGTGCATTTATAACTGCATTGTATAACTGTCTTCTTAATATAAATCGTTTAATTCCAAAAAACCGTGCTACTTCTGGTTTTGTGTTGCTTAATCCTGGTATTTTGCTGGCCTGTCGTGAATGATATGAAGCGTTGTCCATAACAATAACACTCCTCGCGGGCAAGACAGGCAACCGTTTCTTCTGGAATCACTCTTCAAATAATTCTGATGTCATATCTTCGTGGTACTCAAGATGAAATGATTTGAGTTCGGAAAATAGATGGGTTGGTGAAATGTTGTTATCAGCAAAAAATATCAAAGCAAATGATAAATCGAGAGTATGTTACAACGTTATTGCAGCAGTTGAACGAAGAAATTAAGGAGAAACGTCCTTTTTTGGCAAAGAAAAGAATTCTCCTCCCCAGACAATGCACGGGTGCACATTTGCGCAGTTTCGATGGTGAAAATCATCGAAAGAAGTTTAAATTATGACAACATCTACCGTATTCATCGGATTTGGCCTCTAGTGACATTTTTTTTATTTCTAAACTGAAAAACTGGCTCGATGGAAGACGATTCACGTCGAACGAGGAGATCATAGCCCAAACAGATGCCTATTTTAAGGACCTTCCGAAATCCTACTTTTTGGATGGCTTCAAAAATGTTGGGGAAATGTTTTTCTAGGGAATTATTGAACCACCATCATATATAACTGTTTTGTATTAATATTGCTATGCTCTACGGAGAATTTTATAAATACAAATTATTTTAATGTTATAATTGAAAGTAAGTTTCTGAGATGACCACATTAATAATATTAATTTGTGTTTGCAAATGTATCATTTATACATGTTCGAGAATATAATGAAAATCGCGGTAATAATTTGCTACGTCAGTATTCCTGGACGGGACCTGCGTTCGTAACTGGTCTTTCTCTACCGCGTCGAGCTTTTGGCAGAGTCGCTGTTGCTATCTTCAGGATATAGTTGCTTGATTCGAAGTAAGGGGAGTTTATTGTGGCAGTGGGATCTATTCATACTGCTCCCTGATGCACTCTCAAATGGTGTGACTAGTATTGTGGTTATTGTTCAATGAGTCAAATCGTACTGTGTTTTAGTCATGATTTCTCTTTTTTACACAGTCTACAACAACCAATAACACACCGTTAGGAACTTCATAGGACCAGAAACTGTATGTGGAATCGCTAAGGATTCCGCTAAAAGGGAGATCTGGTTATGACTAGAAAGAGAACATAAAAAGAAATGGAGGTTAGGTTCGTAGTAACAAAAAATAAATTACCGGCTTAATAACCGGACATTGTCCTTTAAGGAAGCATCTGTACAGCATGGGCTAGGTTATCGAGCCTTGGTGTAGGAGATGTGAATAGCAGGAGGAAACTAGCTTTCATGTAATATGCATGCGTGAGGAACTGAAGGGACTTAGAGAGAAACATTTCGGAAGAGATCTATTAGTACGCGAACTTTCCTTGAGGAGGATAGTGGCTTTTATGGAGGACATAAGACTAACAGAGTGGAACTGAGGTCTATTAGGGATAGTACAATGAGCAGTGTGCTCAAGTGCTTGGACGTGCTAGCGTCCAACTCAAAACGGAAGAAGAAGAACCAATAACACGAACAGTGATCAAAACACGCTGAGAAGTGATTCATTACCCATATTACTAGTCTTCACTACTCCTGTAATGCCATTTTATTGCATTTTATTATACGGCTCATTCACAATATAACACAATCTTCATAATTTCGATTATAATAGTCCTTCTTATTATCAAAGCTTTAAATTTGACAATGATTTATTTATTTAAGAACATTGATTTCATTTAAATATAAATTTAAAAAAATTATTTCCAATGTGAAGAAATTCTTACCGAATCCTGAAAAAGTTTACAATTGTTGTCCGTAGGATATCCGCCTTTTTTTGTGGGTATTTCACCATAATTACATTTTCGAATATAAGTTGTGTTTCCATTGTATGCTCCAAAACTTAACCAATAGCAATTGCCATATCCACTGGGATAATTTGTGTAATAATCACACAATAAAATATGAACCTCTTCAGACATTTTGAGCGAAAAAGATAATTGGAAGTTTTTACTATCCGTTTTGAAAATTTCTTCACCATGAATGCTTAATTCATACACAGGAAAACCTAAAACAGGCAATGTAACGTAATCTTAAAATTAAATAGCACTTATGAAAAGACAAACCTTCCCATCGATAATCTAATACAGGTGAAAAATCATAATATTCTGTCCAACTCCAAGCTTCACCTTCATTGGCTAAGTAGCATTTATTTTTGTCTCTAAAGTTACAGTGGATAGTAGTAGAAACTGTGTTATCTATGATCAAAAATAAGCATATTTAGGAAGAAAGTCACGAGATATAAATGATTCGACTTTGTTGTTTTTTTTTAATGAAATATCAATTCTAACAAGGAAAAGTTTCCAACACGATCTCACCGATTTAATTAACCTAAGACCGGATTATATGCAAAGAAAAATTGAAATATATGAATATAAATTTTTGCGCTTATATATGCATCGATTTTTCAGAAAATATGCATAAACTTCGGCCATATTGCAAAAAAAATTACGAAAATACTTACAAATTTTACCTAAAATAAATGAAAGCAAAAATTTAAACATGAACTTTATTGCACAAAAATTTTTTACAACATATTTTTAAAACAATTTATAATTAAATGTTTTTCAAAATTCTGTAAAAGAAAGTTTTGTCTTCTATCGGAATACATATTGCTATGAACTGTGGTTTTGATAATTAATTTACCACTATTCACGACAAATCTATCCAGCTAGGATATTCAGTCGGTTTATTTCCAAAATGGGACTGCTTTCCTCTCAGGGTTCCAATCGGAAACGTGGAATAAATTAAGTTAGTTTTAGTTGGACGCCACTCAAAATTCGTTTGAGAAAAGTTATAATAATATCTTTAAGTTACTTGTTTTCTTGAAGCAAGGTTAAATAATAATCACAATAAAATTTAAATGAAACTTTAATCAAAAATAAAAAAAAAATAAAAAAAAAATCTTTATAGAGTATAAAGATTAATATTGCATCATATAACAATATTATAAAGGTAAAAATAACGCACGGAAATGACCGCAGCATGCGTTCAAATAACCTTATGACACCGTGTTACGCATACAAATTCATTCTCCTGCTTATTGCCTATTTTAGATCAAGTTTACTCTATTTGTTCTCTTTAAACCCTCGTAGCTATATCAAACTATTATTTTCGTTTAATGCTATTTTATTTGCTTAAATCTCTATTTATCGAACAGTTTAGACCCTTCAAACTTCGATATTTTCAACCTATTTCATTCGTACAATTTATCTTGGAAGTCTATGTACATTAGCAAATCGGCCATCTTCTTGAAATTCCCTTTCTGACTTGCTCGCAAGAGTTTCACTTCTATCTCGTTAATTGTCACACCGATATTCAAACTATTAATGTAGGAATTTTTGCTTTGAATTATAGTTCATCTAGACGCATCTTCTTTTGTTAAATAATGCCTTATGTAATTATTTCTTGTTCAATTAAATACCTCCGCATATTGCGCCATCTCCTTTTCGTTTGTCGATTCTCTCAACAGAAATCTCACTTACCGACTTTTATTATTTACAACTTCTCTGGACTTTAATTATATTAACATTTTGAGTTTGGATGGACACATATCGCGATTTTAAGTCGTCTTCGAGATTTTGAAAACTAGATTCCCTTCCTTATTATGCTACCGGCAACTTCGGTGACGTGTTTCCGGCATTTTGCTTCTGTATCGATACGTCGGCCATTGTGTCTTAAGCTTTTACAGCGCTGTGGCGTGTTTGTGTCACTGGTGAAGTGAACAAATCTTGACTGCGGATTCTTTTAAACGTTTATTTAACGTAGATTTCTCTGTATAACCGAGATTAATTTGGATTTGTTGGTTGGCGTAAGGCGTCTTACCTGAGACTTTTATCCTGAGAATTGGGGCATATCTTGCTGTCCGAAATTCCTTGTCGCTGTTTTGGAACTACCCTGTGTCGTCCACAACCTGTTACCTAGGGGGCACATATATTTTGCGAGACCTTTTGGACTAGGAGAAGAGGACGCGGTTCGTCCATATTGAATCCCCAAAATGGCGTCGCAGTGATGTCTGGTTCGTGATATCGAGTGTAGATTTGCCTTAGTAAGCGAGAATTGTATTTGGAGGGAACGATTACTGTTTGTGTATCCAAGATAAAAGTAGGTGTTGTCTTATAAAATTTTTGCAATCCTTAAGATATTTTAAGATCATTTAAATAACTCTTTAGACCTTAGAATTTCTAAATTTATAATATAGCCAAGCCGTTTCTTACTTATTAAGACACACACTTTGTGTGAAAGTTTTGCCTGTTTACACAGATCATTTAGAAGGGATTTCTCCCTATTTCAAGTTAGTTCTACAGTAACATTCGAGTTTGATTTAATTATAAACCCGTTGATAGACTTAAATATCCCCGGGTTCAAGTACTGAAACATATTAATAACTCCGGATGACCGACAGCTTCACTGACTGTCACCTGTTTTGATTTTTGTGACATAATCGAGGCCAGATCCTTCAGATCGGACTCTTTTGACTGTTTCGATTCCTATAAATCGAAGAACTATTCTAATAATTTTACTATATATATTTTGTTATAAACTGTACAGAATCTGAATTACGTATACGAAATTGCTATTCTAATTATATACTTTTGTTAATTAATTTCCTTCAGACATTTATTTATATTTAAATTTTGCACACCTGTTATACAGGGGGTACTCCAAAAGTTCTATCTGGGTGTTTTGATTTTCATATTCTGTAATTTATCTTACCTTTATTTTATTTGTAAACAAGGCATAACTTTGTTTACTTTTGTAAGGTAACTTTCCATATTTCTTGGAATTTAGCAAATCTAGTATTTACCGCGCTGACGTCTTTTGAGACTTCTTTTAAAACTCGTTCGTAGATTCATACTTTTGTTATCCTGGTGGGATAATTTTGGATTAACCCCTCTCGCCTCTCGATATATACAGGGGGAGACTCTGAATTTTCGGTCTCTGATTAATTATCTCATATTTCATCTGGCTTTCGCTTTTATTTTATGATTAAGGCTTCACCTTACTTTGGATTTAACTGATAATATTTGACATTTAATTTAACGTTAACTAATACCTTATGTATGTTTACAATCTGTCTGTGTCTAGCTTAAAGTTGTAAACTTTGTATCGGCAATATTATACGTTATTAAACTTCCAGTGTCTAGCAATGAATTTGTAAGTTTTGTTGATTTTGACTTTTATCTCAACCCTTCCCACTAGTCTTTTGAGTCTGGCAAAGTTTCTTGCTCTACAACGAGTGATAAGGGGCTGACCCTCTGGTGTTAGTTGGAGCTACCAGGTCCCGCCTGCTCCCGTTATAGCTGTTTCTCTGCAGGTGGATAATAACGGTGGCGTCCATTTTCCATCTCGCGGCGTGAACCCGCGACGTTCTCCGAAACAAGAGAGAGTTAGCCGGTAGAGTCCTTCCTGGGGACAAAACATCAACAGGTAGGTTCAGACCAGAGAGGATCAGCGAGCGATCACTCCTTATCACTCGCCACACTTTTAATTTTACGCCGCGTTGGTGGCAACCGACCAAAATTAAAAATAATAAATTACAAAGAAAATTTCTAATTTCTCCCAAGAGAACAAAATAAACAAACTATCTTGACAGCACGAAGCAAACTCTACAAAACATGCGCACTTACATGTCTCAGAAAAAATGCCCTTGAAATACTAACGTACTAAACTTTACATTTACAGATTTTTTTTACTAGAAATGTTAAAAACCTTCTTTGTTATCTATATCAAAGAATTAAGACTAAAACTCAATACAATAATATTAATACAATAGAAAATACAGTATTTAACTTTTTAAATATAATAAGATATCTTTTAAAAAATATTTTACTTACGTAAAAATATATATTCGAGACACGTGAATAAGAAAGCTATAAAATATCAAAAATTACGACATTACATACTCGTAAAAAATATCGGTAATGAATTAAACAACACCAACCACAAATTAAATCAAAAATAACCCGAAGTTACTTAAAAAAGATAAAGATAAATCTTTTTATAAACACGTCTTTCTTATCTCACAGTAAACTTGTGTCTGAAGTATACATCAAGCACAACGGCTTAGAATGTAAAACCAGTTTTTTACACAACAAATAATTTCAAAAATATACACTTGCGTTCAAAATAACAGTACATACATTTATAACTATATTTTAATATTTCTATGGGGAAAAATCCACAGCAATATGTTTAGAAATTGAAAAGCTTCTTTCAACATCCACAAACGTAATTGGTGCATTTTTAAACTTTGCAATAATTCTAAACTAATATTGAAATCGAATCACTTACTATCTCACCTTTAAAAATTTTGTTAATTTATTTATTTACTACTTTTTTTAATTTTTTGTATATAGAATTACCGATTGTACCATTAACCTTCTTACATAGCATATTAAGTTCGTCTACTATTTCGATTCCTTCTGGGAGCGACATTCCTTGCGTTTCTAGTTTTCAAATGGAACTTGAAACAAAGCTATAATTTGACTTAATATACAAAAAGTTTTGTGGCAATTCTGTTGATGTTATCTTTTTACAATTTTCTAGAGAAATGCAGTAATCAGTGATTTCAAGAATTACATTTTTTATTCTTTAAAAATTGTCGACATAAAAAATTGCAGGTTTCAACCATGTACCCCATCTCGTAATAATCGGTTCAGGAGGAAACTGAACACCAGGAAGTCGCTCCTTATACAATTGGATTCGCAAAGGTTCTTTTAAAAATACTTTTTTGACATTGTTAATTAAATCATTAACCAAACGGGAATTGATTCCTAATGTCTTCGGCTACACGATTGAACCCATGAGCAACAACTGGTATGAATAATGTTACTATAAAAAAATTTGCACGGCTTTTATCATGGTATGGTACAGCGTCAGACAACATAAGAACTTTTTCACAAGATAAATAAAAGTTTGATAAACTTTCTTGAACGAATTTGGCAATAGTCACATTATTTGGCCTAAAATATTTTCATGAAGAATTCCTATTAAAAAATGGGCAATATAACCCGTACTTTCATCTACAATTAAATAAATAAAATTATTAACTAACAATTGTTGAATTTCGGACAATGTTTGCTGGTAACAAGACGTGATATAATTTTTTCGTAAGGTACTTTCTTTAGGTATATTAAGTTTGCAATATTTTTGTAGAAACGATTTCAGGTTAACATTATTTAATTTTACTAATGGTACGTTAAACGAAATTAATGCTTTACATAGATCCGTATTAAATTTTTCTTGTTCTGATTTTCGTGAATTTGATGCTACACATTAACGTATAGATTGCTGCAAACACCCGGATCGCCTTAGTTTTTCACATTTTTCAATATGTGAAGGAGTTTTAGCGTGCTGATCAATCCGGTATTTTCGCTCAGAAGACACTTACAACAACAATTGACGTTTCATATCAATAGTTAAGTAATATAAAAAATTGTAAAGCTTTTAGTAAAACTGATTGCGTGATTAATTTACCACTTTGCTGGAGGCTCGATAAAATATTTTGTCGCCATCCTTTACCAATTCAGGATATGGTTTAATCCATGAAGAAATTTTGTTCGTTCTACTCATTGTATGTATGCACAATATTTAAGAACGTAACACGATTAGATGTTGATCTGCTCAAAGCTACTCGGTGAATGAGAATACTTTTATTTTTATTTCTTTATTTCGGAACTAATAAATAAATAAAAGTTTTAAAACGTATAAACGTATTTACGGACTCCTTTTGCGCGTGCAATTCTTGGAAAATATCATTAGTGAAATGGATGTAAAAGATTTATTGTTTTGGGAATTGTCGGCTGTCGAACTGCATTAGTAATTACTAGGAATTTTTAGTAGTTAGAAATGAAGAAGCTTAAATATGAAAAATATGCAACTTTGGTAGAAATATGCATAGAAATACCAAAATATGCAGAATATGCAGTCACTAATTAGTGCTAATTAACTCTAACAGTGTAACACGTCTACATATGGGCTATACTTAAAGATATACAAAAAATAAAATATATGCACTTTGCATATAATCCGGCCTCTAGTAATAATAATAATAACAATAATAATAACTTTTTTTATCTTTTATTAACTTCTTTACAAAATTAACGAATCAGAAAAATTTTTCTTCATTACTTTTATGTTGTCGAACTTTTAAATCATATGTGATATTATAAGTACATTATTTCAACTAATGCTTAACAAATTTAAATGGTATCGGAAAAAGCACATGAATAAATAACAGCTTCAAGCTCGTACAACTGTTTCCATTAGTCTGGGAATGCTATTGATCATGTTGTGAATGGTTTCCTCGAAAGAGTGAAATATTTGAGGAAAATCACTTGTTCAAGTTCCCTGAGATTCGTAGGAGCAGGTATGTAGCGCCTAACTGATCGTTTTAATGCATTACACAGATCCTTTATGGGGCGAATCGAAGGTAGGCCAGTGCCTCTCTGGCAATGTGGGGGTTGGTGTTATCCTGTATAAATATGAAATTGTCCCAGATAAGCGAAACAAATATCATGACATGTTTTTCTTAGATGATTATTATTGCCACCGCTACTATAGAGTCTAGTAGTGAATAACCTCATGAAGACATTAAATGGCCAGAGAATATGGGTGCAATGGTTTGCCGATGACATTGTCATTGTGTTCCAGGAGAAATGCCTGGTGACGGTGACGAGTATCATGAAAAATGCTCCGCGAATTGTGGAAAGGTAGTGCATTGAGGAGGGATTGGGTGAGGAATTATGCGACTAGTAGTGAAGAGACAATATTACTGAAGCATACTCCAATCTTCTCAAAACAAAACCCTGGTACAGAGATTTCAATTAGATCGTGAAACTGACTGGTTGATCTCAAAATAAAGCTCAGCATCCTAGAAGCAGATGTCTGAAAGGTGTAAGTTAAAAGCCGAGTCGAATTTGACGCCAAGATCACTGATGGAGTTCCTTTTCACTAACTTTTGGCCATTACACGATAACTCCATTATATTAATTTTACGAGTGTAAGGTATGACATAGCATTTTTTCACATTAATCTTGTGAAAAAATGCTATGTCATACCTTACACTCGTAAAATTAATATAATGGAGTTATCGTGTAATGGCCAAAAATTAGTGAAAAGGAACTCCATCAGTGATCTTGGCGTCAAATTCGACTCGGCCTTTATTATCTTGTTTTTACTACACTAACTCGCAAACACATTTATCTTTCAAGACATCAACATCATACTGTGATTTGATGGATTAATATAATTCAGTGTCGTCAGTGTAGGCCAGCTCAGAACAATTGAAAGATGTGAGGAGATCGTTAATGAAAAGCAGAAAAAGAATAGATCCAAAATTAGAGCCCTGAGGCACACCAGATGCTGAAAAGAACTGGTAAGAGTAAAAGCAGTTATAAAATACATAATTCACTTAGTTCGCAACGTATGAGGCACTAAGTTCTAATGAAGATGGACTAAAGCCAAAAGCACTTAATTTGTTTAATGACATTTGATGGTCAACAGTATCGAAAGCTCGGGAACAGTCAGTGTATACAACGTCTAATTGATCATTATTATCCAATACCTCAAAAATAATTTCAGTCACTATCGTTAGATTCGTAACGGTAGACCGCAATGACAAGAATTCATGTTAGTTACTGGATATGTATGGACATGTGTTATGAAGAATAGTGTTGTATAAAATCTGCACAAAAATTTTGCTAAAATTTGGCAAAATCGCTATTGGTCTAGAATTTTCCAAGCTTGATTGGAAGTCAATCCACCTTGCTTTTGCACTGGTGCAATTCTAGCTTTCTTCCATCGATGAGGAAAAACACTAGTTTTCAGACCAAAATTAATAACAGTCTGTAACGACGATGCTAATACTTCACTGGTATTACGAATAAAATAACTAGGTCATCATCCATTGTTGATATTGGTAAAGTAAAGTGAATTTTTACTTTCACGGTAAGAAGATGGTGGAGCAAATTCTTCATTTCTCTCTTTCCTTAGTTTATATACCCAATCTTCTTGAGTATATTCAAAATATTCTTTACACCTTCCTTACCATAGTCCCATGGTCTAACATGCTTTTGTCTCATTAATTCTTTTTCTTTTTCTGCTGCTAGTTTTTCAGCAGATTTATCTTTCTCTATATTTTCTTCTGTTGATTTTTCCACTGAAGTATTGGTTTCTTCTTCATTTTCTTCGTCCGTTGGTAAACCCAGCCTTGCTCTGTTTCTGTTTCTAGCGGCTTTAGCTCTTGTTCCTAACTGTTTATCTCTCATTTGTCTTAATTGTTCTGCTTTCTTTTGTTCTTTCTCGGTTTCTTCTCTTAATTTCTTTAAAGCTTCTTGCTGTCTAGCTCTTTCTTTTTCATCTTTTGAGAAACCATAATAACCAACACCATGAACTGGAAAAGCGGACATAATTTTCTCAGTTTCAATTAGAGACACAGGGTGAAATCTAGAGAACGATACGTTTGCGGCAGTATCTGGAAAAGTTGTTACGGATTCCGCAAGAAAAGCAACAAGAATGTTGATGAAACCATCAACTATCCCCTGAGGATTATTAAATTCGTATTCAGCATTCGTCTCTTTTGTCGCGTCTGATTAAAAGATGACGCGTTCTACGTTACTACATAGAAAACAGCTTTTTGTTTCTCGGGTTTGTGACAAATTGCGTGCTCGAGGAGTATGGAGATAGCACGTGATTCGTGTACAAGAAACTAATGATTTCAAATCAACACAAGAACAATAGGGGCGGGACGGCGTTCCTGCGACGTAGTTCTTGTCAGTCAAGCCTTTATAGCACTACACTAAGAGCCCCGGTAGCCTGGGTAGAACGTAGTCAAACCGCGGATTGTGCCTATAAGATATTGTGGTGTCCATTGTCGATGCAATTCACGCCTTAACAGAGAACCTAGTCATGTTAGTAATAATACACCGTTCTAATTTCAACAGTAAACCGGGCTGTATTTATATCGGCCGTACAACGCCAGTATCCCAGAAACTGGGGAACATATGTGTCAACACGAAACGGTTTTGTACGTCGGTATGAATTAAATGTGGGGAAAACTTACACAATATTACTACAGTCTTGGATGACACATTAAACTTAGTGCTTTTACAACGTCGCACCTGTTCATCTTTTCTGCTCACAATTTTTTTACCATTCGTCGTGGGGACTTTTATACGCACACCATAGTGCAGTTCACAGTTTTTGAGGAGGGCTTCGTTATAATACGAGGTGCATTCAAGTTCTAAGGCCTCCGATTTTTTTTCTCCAGACTGTAAAGAGATAGAAGCATGTGCATTGTTTTAAAATGAGCGTGCGTTCGTTGTCAATACGTCACAGAGATGGCAGCACTGTACGGCAGATGGAATTGTAGCGGCAGCGTCGAGAATGAGAACTGTTTTAGATACTTAAATTGGCTACATTTTCCTTACTTGAACAGCGTGCAATCATTCGTTTTCTGAATTTGCGTGGTGTGACACCAATTGAAATTCATCGACAGTTGAAGGAGACATGTGGTGATGGAGTTATGGAAGTGTCTAAAGTGCGTTCGTGGGTGCGACAGTTTAATGAAGGCAGAACATCGTGTGACAACAAACCGAAACAACCTCGGGCTCGCACAAGCCGGTCTGACGACATGATCGAGAAAGTGGAGAGACTTGTTTTGGGGGATCGCCGAATTACAGTTGAACAGATCGCCTCCAGTGTTAGCATTTCTGTGGGTTCTGTGCACACAATCCTGCATGGCGACCTGAAAATGCGAAAAGTGTCCTCCAGGTGGGTGCCACGAATGCTGACGGACGACCACAAGGCTGCTCGTGTGGCATATTGCCAAGCAATGTTGACGCGCAACCAAGGCATGAATGGGACTTTCTTTTCGTCGATTGTGACAATGGATGAGACGTGGATGCCATTTTTCAATCCAGAAACAAAGCGCCAATCAGCTCAATGGAAGCACACAGATTCATCGCCACCAAAAAAATTTCGGGTAACCGCCAGTGCTGAAAAAATGATGGTGTCCATGTTCTGGGACAGTGAGGGCGTAATCCTTACCCATTGTGTTCCAAAGGGCACTACGGTGACAGGTGCATCCTACGAAAATGTTTTGAAGAACAAGTTCTTTCCTGCACTGCAACAAAAACGTCCGGGAAAAGCTGCGCTTGTGCTGTTTCACCAATACAACGCACCCGCACATCGGGCTAACGTTACGCAACAATTTCTTCGTGAAAACAACTTTGAAGTGATTTCTCATGCTCCCTACTCACCTGACCTGGCTCCTAGTGACTTTTGGCTGTTTCCAACAATGAAAGACACTGTCCGTGGCCGCACATTCACCAGCCGTGCTGCTATTGCTTCAGCGATTTTCCAGTGGTCGAAACAGACTCCTAAAGAAGCCTTCGCCGTGGCCATGGAATCATGGCGTCGACGTTGTGAAAAATGTGTACGTCTGCAGGGAGATTACGTCGAGAAGTAACACCAGTTTCATAGTTTTCGGGTGAGTAGTTAGTTAGAAAAAAAATCGGAGGCCTTAGAACTTGAATGCACCTCGTATATACAACTTACAAGAACTATCGACCATATTATATTGGCTAATAATAAATTAAAAACAGCAAGCGGTCTGTAAATTAAAACCCATTTATTTTCTATCTGTATATTTCGCAACGAGTTTGTTGCTTCTTCAGGAGATGCTACAAGATTAATGAACAAGACATTCAATAGATTAATGTATACAGCAAAAGCAAAATACTCACAGAATGCCAAAGAATGTTAAAAAATGGAAGTGACGTGCATAAGCACATTAAAATTGATTAAATTTAAATTTGAAACAATAAGACATAGTTTCACATAAACCTTTAAAAAACATGTATATGTAAAAGTTAAAATATAAAAAATATAGAAAAACATATAGCAAAAAAACTAAAGTCACAACAATATCAAAACCAAAAACAATACACTATAAATTTAATAATTTTGTTTTGCTATATGTTTGTGTTAAAACTATGAGAGATAGGCATAGGGAAACCTATACTTGTACTATGCAAAATGTTTATCTACTTACTATGGGGTGTTAATCTACAGATTGTTCCATAAGGAAAAACGATTTTTCGTTAATTAAAGATTACTTAAATAATCAAGAAATTTCACCGTGTAAGAGATTTATTAATTGTTTAGACATTACTCAAAATATGATGTAGTTCAAATACGCCTTAGATATTTGGTTTTAAAAAATGAACTGAAAAAACAAAAAATTGCACAAAAATCAAAACAATTCAAAAACACGCGCGAATCCACGAGTTTGATATCCCAAAGTAACCAAGAGAAAAAGTACATATGTCTACCATACCACCCCGTCACGAAAAACATTAATAAAGTTGTGAAAGAAAGATGTCTCCAGGTAGCCTTTCGGTCCGAAAACACCATCAAAAGTCTGCTAGGGAATACTAAAGATAGAATTAATTCCAATTCGAAATCAGGGATATATGAAATTAGTTGCGCGGATTGTAATTTGAAATATATAGGCCAAACTAAACGACCTATATTAACCCGGTTTAAAGAACACATATCACATATCAAATACAATAGACCGGATAAATCAAATGTCGCAAATCACGCTTTGAGCACACTGCACAATGTGTCGATTACAGGTTTGAAGTTGATCAAAGGAATTAATAAACCCCACGAACTAGATGCTTATGAAAGTATATTTATAGCGAAAAATAAAAATAAACATACCTCCTTGAATAGCGATAAATCACCTATACCGTTCAGCTGTTTATTCACATTTTTATTAATATAAAAGGGTGGGTGGGTAACAGCAGAAATTTTAGACATGTGAGAAGCCATACATATGAAAAAACACAAAAATTACCTCCTTAACAATAACATGTCACCTATTTATAATTAACTTTTAAATTATATACCAACAATATCTAATAATTCATAAAACCTTCTCACGTTACTTGATTGTCATTTAATATAAGTCAACACAGTCAGATGTCTTGTTTTTTCATATGTAACGGTTCCTTCAAAATTTTGTCCTTCTTAGAATTTTCAATAGAGTACAGTTTTTACAATATACGACCACACTTTCCGATTTTAGCATTTTTTAACCATTTGTAATTGGAAATATTTTTACACCCCTACCCAAAATAGATATTTTTACTATACATGTACTCGAGTAAATACGTTTAAATATACTATTGGTTTGTTGAAAATAAAAGGTGGTTTATCTAAGTTTAATAGTGGGTCATCGTAGTTTTTAAAAATCGAAGTGCCGCCCCCCTTAGAGAGGATGTCTGCCGTTCCTTTGTCCGACAATTTAACATATGTTTAGACCTTTCCTAAAGTAGGTACGCGTTTATCTCGTAGTTTTAGATTGACTTGTTAAATTTAGTCTATACAGGGTTGCAGTGTATAATAGTTGTGCGGAAGCGTTTCTCTTGTTTAACTGTGCCCCATGTGCGACTTTTAATTAGTAGTTTTTACCTACTGATGATGACAACTTAGTTGTCGAAATACGTATTTAGGATACGACTAATAATTGTGGTAAGGGGTTATATACCTTTTTTTAAATTTTTATTTAACCACAGTCTCCATTGAAAGAATTCAAAAACAGTTAATTTACTATAAATGAAACCTTAATACAAAGTGTTATAGCACTTTACAAGGAATCTAAAAAGCAATAAAAAATATAACATACCATTTAGAATATCAAAGTTGGCTATGACTTCCGGTACAACCGAAAGTGGTTCTCGAATGGAAATATTTTATTTTGATACACTTGACGTGAACTATATAATGGACGCATTTATATGAAATCTTTAGTGCCTCAGCTATATGTTTCATAAGTATCAAGATTACGTGCCACACATTTTTAAGAGTCCTAAGGTGTTCATATAGAAAACCTCTAATGAACGGTTTACTTGAAAAACTCTGTATATTTATGCTTTCATCAAGATCAGCTGTGGAAATAACATTATTGAACAATTTCTGGATTTTGTTTTACAATTTGAACTGTAAAATGTGGAAATTTTCACTAAATTCTTAATATTTCGCGACGAGCCAATACTAATTTAAACATTAATTATTTTTAAAACTGCAGACTACTAGGATGATCACAGATTTAAAACAGTTCACAAATTAACACGAGATAAACATGTTAAAATTTTTTTTCCTAGCTAAATATATTTTTTAAGACATCGTTTAGGTCGATAGTCACTTATGTAATGTCAAAGTCACCTTAAGCCAGGTCGATTGCGACCTGAATGTATTTATGAGGAAGAATTTATAGTAAATATAAAATATTATTTTGAACCGACTTCTTTATCACTCAAACTAAATTTTTAGATAGTCCGAACTCACTATTTACATTTTTTTGTATTACCTGTGTTTTGGGAGTCCCAGAATATCGCTGAATTAGAACTGTCATTTGCTAGTATACAATAATACCTATTCCGCGATGTTTTTATCAGACTTAGATTAGGCGTCTCTGGGACCGTTTGGCCATAAATAGTAATTAAGAGCATAATTACGTACGGAGAAGACCTGTAACAAATATATTATAGTATAAAATGTTTTAAGTTGGTATTATTTTAACTTTTTTTATATTTACAAATAAACTTTTATGTGTAATTTTTGTAAATATGATGTTTTATTTGGCCAGTCAACTCAAGAAACTATTTTTAATAAAATTAACTATCATAGAATCAAAACTTACGTAGACCGAAACACTACCAGGAATATTTCCTTGTGTACAGATACAGAACTTGTATGCATACTGCGTCAACGCATTGGTGGCATAGTAGTCAACCAGCTATACACCAGTGACATATTTTTCTAAATGCCAAATATTTCTGATTTTTCATTCATACTTAAATCTTAAATTATATACATTTTATTGAAAACTAGATAATTTATTTAAAACAGTTAATTATCCTAACAGTCGTTAGGAACGATTGCGAAGACAATTTTAAATATTTTTAACAAATTCAAAGAAGATTGATAGTATTTCTTTAAGGATGAAATATATTTAAGATAGTAAAATTAGTGTATCAAAAAAGGTAGAAAATATAACAAAAGAGTACAAATATATTTTACCATTTTATGAATTGTAGAACGTCCTCACATTACTTCTAATTAATTTCCGAACATAGCCCACGTATTGGGGCATTTCAGTAACATAATAAAAACAAATAACACCTCGTGGTATCTCACAAATAAATGGTTTTATAAACTCGAGAAATTTATCTTAAAAAGCAGTAGTAGGAAATTCTTGTAGGTAATAAATATGTTACTATTTCTTTAATAATCTCAACAAATTTTGAACTGTACAATTATTTGACAGCATCGCTACTGGAATTAAAGATTGAAGAAGGGAAGACACTATGCAACAAACTTTTGGAATCTGTTAAAGCAAGGTTATTTTTATATGAAGGAGGATCAGTTATTAGAGTACCAATTGTTGGAGACCCTTGATTTAAAAGAGAAGGTTTTCGTAGTACTGAAAATGTTACTAGGGCTACTTCTTCTCTAGAACAAGAAATGTTTAATATTATGAAGAAAATAGATCCTGAAAATAAAGAACAAAAGCATGTAATCGAAACAGACATTAGTCCACATCAAAAGTTATTTTCATTATTTGGATTTTTGCAAGAAAGAATAAGAGAAATTAAAATCAATTACAGCCGATGTAATAATAACTAAAAGGCAATACTACCTCGAAAGGCCAAATTCAAATCAGGACGTAGATCCTCTTTTATTTTGGAAGGTAAGTTTAAAAAAAGGGAAATTGCATTTTTTATTTGGATTTTCTTTTGCATAACAGGAATGGAGCTGAAACCCTTAAAACAATGTGATAGGAAAAACTTCTGAATTCCAGCGAGTTCAGCAGAAAATGAGAGTGTATAGTACAGCTCCTTTAATAATAGAACTAAGGTGTCCAAGACTAAAATCGAAAAATGTTAATATGGTAATGTTCCTAAATAGAAATTTTAAAAATATTAATAAGTAACCTAAGTATTTATTTTATTAAAATTGCACCCAACCTTTTCATATTAGCTAAAGAAATAACTCAATGGGTTTCATCTTATTATGCTTTAAAGATATGCATGTTTAAGCATTCAAAGGGAAATTATTTGGATTGCTATACAGAATGTACATGAAACTCTTTAAATCTATTACGGAACTGTTTGCTTTATCAATAAAAACTATTTTATTTAAAATTTCGTTTTCATTTAACAAATTATATCACAAAAATCAGTTCGTTTCACTTTATCATCCTCGAAAAGCTCTTGATGGTTTGATATCTTGTATGGCTTATATTTTAATTCTTTCAACGTTTTGAACACCGAACTGTACAATATTCCAAAATGGCCTGGCTACATCTAAAAGCGGTCCTACAGACTGTTCGCCTACATAAGACATATTCAGCTTCATGTGTTCTGTTAACACGTGATTGGTTTTATTTTATTTTTTTGTGGGAGTTTAGAAAATAACCATCTTATTTGAATTTGTTAAAAATATCTAAAATTGTCTTCGCACAAGGTATATGCCTGTTGTGATAATTAGCTGTTTTAAATAAATTATGTATTTTTCGATAAAATGTATTTAATTTAAGATTTAAGTATGAATGAATAATACTTCTACTGAAGTTTTCTACTGAAAACCAGAAATATTTGACAATTGGGTATATCGGTATATCGTAGACGACGGTATGGATTCACTTGCCAGCAAACCATCTATAGGTTTTTTTTTACTGAGTAACCACGTAACTTTCAGCAATCACTCTACAGTTGATAAAGTATTTCTTTGCAGATCGTACTGCTCAAAGTGCGAATCGCAAACATTATACTTTTCTCTTTCTAACACACATCAATAGGCGCTGTAATACTACACACGTTTGTCATTTTAAAGTATTCTTATGCCTTAAATTTGACCTTGAATTGTGTTGGGGATGTCGGCTCTTGAAACAAAATTGTAGCGGCTCGAAGACAAAATTGATGCGGCTCAAAGACCAAACTGCTTGCGATGAATCCGGTTTCTGGCGGTGCTGCTTCAACGTTAGTTACTAGAATCACAACCCCTATGTTGCTTCACAGGTTGCAGTGCACAGGTTGCAAGGTTGTTTACACTTTACTATTTAAAGCTTCGGTGACTGTTTGTTAAATGAATAAATATACTTTCATCTATATATATATATATATATATATATATATATATATATTTACACTGTATACATTTATTTTTGATCTACAACGACTTACACTAACATAAATTGCTGTTGAGACTAGTGTCTCCAGTTAAAAAATGATTTTTAGGTTGATTTTTGAAGTAAGACTATCTCTTGTACTGATGTTGAGTTGAAACTGTGTTTGCGTTCATACTGATCTATTCTGTGCTGTTTTGCAAGTAGGTAAAAATATACCACTACCCCTAACTATTACATATTAATATACGCGGATCGATTGTACAGTGTATTGTTTGACGTCATAATGGAGAATTTTTGTGTTATTGCTTCGTGTAAATTGTGCCTACAAGCAATAATACACAAGGTTTACGATAGTGTCTTTAAGATCTTACTAATAAATAAATAAATAAAATATCATTACTAATTAAGTATTAATAGGTATCATAAACCTAAGTATGTAGTTCCGGTTAATTCCTTTGTACAGTACTGAAACCTTATTATACATATTAAGTTAACACTGGGTGGTCAGAATAAATATCGTCTACTGAATGCGTTCACTGATAACCCTAGGCAATAAAATAAACGGTCTGATGTATAAAGCAATAAATAAATTTGGAAAAAGACGCCGAATATTAACAACCTTAGGTAATAAAACGAGTGGTCCTAATTAGGTAATAAATAAATTTCTAAATATAAAAGATATCGCTTTCTTAGAATTTAAAGAAAGCTTTACTATTTGAATGTGCTAATAAAGGTATTTTATACAATGGTTTAAATTCGAAAATGAACTTTAAATATTTTATAAAATTGGAAATGTATATGTTTGAATCCTATATTCTAGATTTACTTATACAAGCTGGTCCATAAAGATATTAACTTTTTGAATAGAATTAAAAACAATACAAATTGATCTACTTGAACAAATTTATTTTTAAGACTTGCAAAAATAACGGGAAATTTATTTTTTAAAAATTACGTTATCTAAATGTGCCCCATTTGTGTCCAGGCACTCTTGAAGACGACCTCTCCAATTTTCCATAACGCGGCGGCAAGTGTCAGCAGTTATGCCTTCGATTTCTTGTCGAATATTGTTCTTTAGTTCCTCCAGAGTGGCAGGGCGGTTGCTGTACACTCTACTTTTGAGATAACTCCATAAAAAAAATCACAGGGACTCAAGTCAGGGCTTCGGGGGGGGGGCACTCAATATCCCCTCTTTGAGAAATCAGTCTTCCCGGAAAAAGCCCCTGAACGACAGGCAAAGAAAGATTGGAAGTGTGGCAGGTGGCTCCGTCCTGTTGGAACCAGGTGTCCTGAGTGTATTCTTCAAATTCTTGAAGAGCAGGAGTGAGGAAAGTTTGAATCATGTCTACATAACGCCGAGAATTTACAGTGACTGTGCGACCTTGTTGGTCTTCGAAAAAAAAAGGGCCAATTATTCCGGATGCCGACATTGCAGCCCATACTGTGACCTTCGGACTATGCAAAGTTTGCATGCATGTTTCCGTTTAGGGTTTTCACTACTCCAGTAGCGACAATTTTGAGTATTGACGTGGCCATTTAGGTGGAAATGGGACTCATCGGAGAATAAGATGTCGACAGCTGCTGGAATTCGGTTCCTTATTTCGTTAGCGAATAAAACTCTATTAGCGGGATCTGTAGCCTTCAGTTCGTGCATTATTTGAACCTTATACGGATGCATGCCTAAATCTTTGTGAAGAATGCGAAGCACCGAGGTTCTCGTCACATTTAAAGCAGCTGCACGCTTTCGAGTTGATACGGTTGGTTGGTCGCGCACAGACTGACTCACTCTCTCGATGTTCTCAGCGGTTCTCGCCGACTTTGGACGTCCTAAAACGCGCTTATTTAACGTTGAACCAGTTTCCTCAAACTTATTAACCCATTGCTTAATCAGCTAAATGCTTGAACATTGCTGAATATCGTGCAAATTGAAGTGTTGTCGATATTTTCGGCGCGCAATGGTGGCAGAATTGTTGTTACGGTAATATTCGCGCACACAAAACGAACGCTCCCCTCCTGTGTAGCTCTGCATGATGACTAAGTTTCCCAGAGCCGAGCTATCGTTTAAGACCGACCCCACCTCTCTACCTTGCGTATAAAATTTTCTACATCACAAGCAAATATAAACAACTTTTTGGACCACCTTGTATTTAACAATAAAAATTTTTGAAATTTGAATATTGCAAAAGGATAGTAAATGCATCCTCAACAGGAATACTTTATGAACTATAGATTTCCATCCGCCCACACAAAATATCTCCGCCAGAATTCGTCATCGTTGCAGCAGACCGTCGCAATGAATAACTGATATAACATTCAGAACACCTGGTTCTAGGTATTCAGATATTCCCTTCGGAACACCGCTAATGGTGTGCTGACCAGTATTGAATGAGATGTATTTGCCGTTACGATACATCAAAAACAGACGCAGGCTTTCTGCCCGAATAGGATGAAGGGATGCGTATTTTCTATACAAAACACAAGGCGTGAAACTACATTCCTAATCTTTTATAGTAAATCTCCTAGTGGTGTGATTCTTTGTATTTCTCAAAGTGACAACGATGAATTTTCCAATATGCTCCACATTGTTTACGTTCAGAGACAGAATCTCGTCGCACAGGTAAGTCCTGAAGATTCCAAAAATTGTAATTACTTTAGCTAATAACCAGTAGTCGTCGGGACCTTCCACCACAGTGGCGTGTAAGATGGAATATACATTTAAATATTATTTCGTTAGATTTCGTTGAAATAATCGCTTAAAAAATTATATCCGCTAATTTCCAAAGTATATTCTCGTGTTTATATGCTGTTATACATGCATATACATATATGTATTTATTGTTCTTGAGATAGTATATTTTCTATTCTCTTCTATAAGGGATTGTTTCTGGTTTCGTTTCGTTCAGAGTTATTTGGTTACAACATTTAGTATTTTAAAAAATCCGTTTTATATTTTTATATTGTATATTTATCCTATAATTTTTTGGAGTAGTTTTCGGTTCTTCTTTTTAGTCCATTTCTTTCTGTTCTTAGTATTTCTCTTTATTTTCATTAACTGTGGAGAATTGTCGTAGGGCAGCCATGGTAGGATGGATTAGAGGCCATACAGATTGGTAGCATATTCGGAATGATGCGGAGATATATTTCAGTGCCTGTTCATTAAGCTTAAGGCGTCCACAAAAGTATAATGTGCAGAGACATGTTTCTTCGAAAACTCATCAAGATAACATATGACCATCTGCACCTGACACTTTTAACAAAGAACTGTGTGAAGATTTCATGGCGGCCAATATCACATCACATCAAAAAGCTTAACAATCCAGTCCTCAAGAGGTTTCTTACAAAATATGCTGATCGTCATATACCAGATGAATGTGCTTTATATAAATACCACTCACCTAAATGTTATTTCAGAACCATTGGAAAAATACGAACCAACCTATCTGGTCATTATCTTTGAGTAAGTGCAGGTGAATCAACGGGGAACGATATGTGTTAAATGTAGTTGTTGGTAATTTTCATCCGACAACTTCATACAAACCATACTTAATTGCAACTAAAATATTGCCAGTCGTAAATGGTGAAACAGTTGCAGAAGTAATTGATCAATGTACTCATAATATTCTGTCATCGGATAACAACTATAAAGACCAGAAGCTATTATTTTTGACTGATACGGCAGCTTATATGTTAAAAACTGGTAAGTTATTAAAGCAATCTTATCCTAATATGCTACACGTTACCTGTGCAGCACATACACTACACAGAGTATGCGAATACATAATTTCAAAATGTTGATAAGTTTAAAAAGATATTTCTCAAAGCACCTTCACGAGTGGCATTATATAGAGAAATATTTCCAAATTTAGCTTTGCCCCCAGTTTCTGAATTAACTAGGTGGGGAACACAGCTAAAAGCAGCATTTTTCTATTCTCAACACTTGGATGTATTAAAAAACTTGTTTTTCATCTTCAAGATGATGATACGCAAAGCATTTATAATTGTAAACACTTAGCACCAATTGAAAATTTACGAAACCAGCTAAACTTTATTAAAGCTAATTTCAAGTGGCTTACAGATACGATCACTTACATGCAAAATCAAGATATTAACCTAAAAGAGGCGATAATTAACTTATAAATCGTTATCGATCGAATGAAAAGTATGCCTTCTGAATTTGGAAACAAGCTGAGACAAAAAGTTGATGCCATATTTAGCAGAAATCCAGGTTTGAATATATTATATTAATTTTGTACAGAGCCGATTGAAAAATCTATACATTCAAAGTATGGTACACTTTTTCAACATTTTAATCACGCGCCCATCACTAGTTGCGACGTGGAACGGACATTTTCTATTTTTAAAGACGTTTAACATCTAAAATAAAAGGACACCTCGAACAAATTTTACTTGCGAATACAAGGCAGACGCCTATGGGCTTTTAATCATGAATCGCTCGAGTCCGCTCTCTGCTGAAGAGTGATAAGAATAAAAAAGTTTTTCTACTACTGACTTAGTAAGTTGACACTTTTTGGTCTGTTTGGAGGGAAGTAACAGCTACTTACGACTACATGCTTTGAATTGAATTTCCATTTAGAATAGCCTATGATTTCAATATAAATTAGGGAACACCGTGGAACTGTAAGGTTTTTCGAAAGTCAAATTTTGACAACTGCTATAGTTACGTCAATTTATTGAAAAAGTTGTCTTATCAATTAGATTATTTACTATCATGTCAGAAATACTACAGAACGTTTTTATTGTTAGTTCCCTGACTGGCTGTCCGAGTCGGTTTTCGTGGTTTTCCTTCTGGTTTAAGGTGAATCCGACAGCTTAACATCTTAAGCCGCTCCACGGGCGCATACATAATAATAATTCATGCCTTGCCATTCCCCGTTTTTGTTGTGTAACTATTTTTTGAATAGTTAGGCATGATTTATTATTATTAAACTGGAATGTATCTTTGAATAATTTTATCCATGACAACTACAAATATATAAGTAAGACACTAATATACTGTCATTTACATTTTAAATTCTTTGAGAAAGGCATCATATGCCGAAACATATAAGATTGTTTTAAATATATACATTTTTAAGTAAAACCAGACCTTAAATCGCCAACTAATTGAATCTACCATATACATATATATATATATATATATATATATATATATATATATATATATATATATATATATATAATAACTTCGTCACCTTGGTATGATATGGTAAACCTAATCAGTAGGCGATTAAAGGTATATTACTTCAAAATATATGTATTTAAAAAACTCTACATGTTTCGGCTGTGTACGCCTTTATCAAGAGAATACAAAATATATATATATATATATATATATATATATACAAAGTGTCCCATATCGTTATGTTCAAATTTTAGGAGTGTAAAGTAGACTTCATTTCAAATAACAAAAACGCAAAACTTGTATATTCATTTTTATTTGTTTCAAAGTTACAGATCTATAAATGCGATTGTCAGATCATGAAAAAAAATGTAATCCTAAAGTCAATACCAACTGATTTTATTTAAAAAAAAGTTATACGATTCAATAATAGGCCTGTGATTGTTAACGTCTCATAATAAAATGTTATCCTAAAATAAATAAACACGTGGCGTAGTGCGTGCATAATTTCTTGGAGATCTACAAAAAAGATTACTGGAAATTTATTTATAATAAAGAAGGTTCTTACTTATTTCGTAAGTGCTGAACCATGAATATCAAACAATAAACAAATGTTCAGATGACTGTTAACGTTGCACATTTTAATAGACGATTACATTACGTTTCAATTCATACAACATCTTATTAGTGAGTGGACACGTTTTCTTTATTCAAAATGCCTTACCGATTTTCTTCTCAAGAGTATGCGGACATGCATTTTGTGTATGGCTACTTTAACGGTAGTGCACGTCAAGCAGTTATTTAATACCGACATCGGTTTCCCGATAGGCGCATTCCTCATTACAGAACGTTTCTGGAAGTACACAGACAATTTCGGGATTGCGGACTTCGTGATTATCTTTTCGACCGAGGAGTAAATTTGCCAGCAGACTTAGAGGAAGAAGCAGTAACTATATATACAAGGGATCCAACTTTCAGTGTACGTCGAATCGCTACACAACTAGGAGTGCCACGAACGACAGTTTCGCGAATTTTAAAACGTGAGGGCTTATATCCATATCATTATCGCAGAGTACATGGTTTGCTTGAGCCAGACCACTATGCTCGTCACGGCTTCATTTTAATTTCTGCAGAACAGTCTTCTGGACATATGAATCTACGTTCACTAGAAGTGGTGTTACAAACCTGAGAAATCTGCACAGGTGGTCATCAGAAAATTCCAAAGCTATACGCCCATCTAAATTTCAACATGAATTTTCTATTAACGTTTAGGCGGCTCTAATCGATGACTTATTGATTGGTCCTGTCGTTCTTCCTGGGAGGTTAAATGCGGACAATGACCTTCAATTTCTTATTGACGAACTGCCAGGTCTTTTAGAGGATGTCCCAGTGAATGTTCGACGAGACATGTGGTATCATATGGATGAGGCACCACCACATTTCGGAATTGCTGTCCGAAATTGGGTTAACGTCAATTATCCAAGATGGATTGGTCGAGGTGGTCATGTTGCATGGCCATCCAGATCACCCGATCTTAATCCCCTTGACTTTTATTTATGGGGGTACAGGAAAAATTTAGTCTACGCGCAACAAGTTTCGAACACAAGAGAAGAGTTGTTGGATCGTATTCACCTGGCTGCCGAGCAAACAAAACAAGTATGAAATTCGGATAAGTACTTCTTCTGTTGGCTTACGGGGACAAGCCTGTATTCAACAAGGAGGTGGACATTTCGAAAATATTATTAATTGAACTTTTCTAAATAAAATCAGTTTTTATTGACTTTGGGATTACATTTTTTTTCATAATCTGACAATCACATTCATTGATCTGTAACTTTGAAACAAATAAAAAAAGATATACAAGTTTTGCGTTTTTGTTACTTGAAATGAAGTCTACTTTACACTCCTAAAATTTGAATGTTTAGCATTGGGATCTCAGAAACTACTGGAGATAGAAAAACGCTTAAATGGGGAAAGATGCGCAGTTTTACGAGTTTGATTTAAAACTGCTTTTGTTTCTCCGATAACTTTCATGGCTTATTAGATATTCAAAGAAAACTAAATTTTACGATTTTCTTTAAACATGCTTAGCATCGTTAATAGTAATTTCAGAGAAAAAGTGTTCAGACAAAAGTTTTAGATAATTTTACGCCAAATAAAACTATATAGCTAATATTTTTTTTTCGTTCACCAATATCGAGTTATGACACAAACTTGTGTTTTTTTAAACAGAAACCATAGTTGGTTTTGACATTATTAAAAAGCTTATTTTTTGCTGATTACAATGATATAAGGTTTGGTATGGTTATTTTAAAAAATAAAGAGGATATAGACATTTCTATGGTTTTTATGGAAAACAATTGAATTACGAACTGATAAAATACAAACCAAACGAAAACTTATTTTGAAATCTTATGTAGTAATAAAATGAAAACTATAAGAACTTTTATTAAGGGCACACAACATTATTAATGTTCAAAGATACCTCCATTATTATTAATACACAAATGGCATCTCTTCACAACAGAATTTGTAGCATTGCGGACTTTACGCCTATCGATGTTATTAAAAGCAACTAAGACAGCTTCTCTTAAATCGTCGATTGTTTCATATGTTCTTTTGTATACTGTGTCCTTTAGTACACCCCACAAGAAAAAATCCAAAACTGATAAATCAGGGGATCTAGCCGGCCATTCAATGGGTGCATTTCGTCCTATCCATTGATTAGGGAAGTTCAAATTTAAATAATTTCTAACATTCAGTTGATTGTGCGGAGGCGCTCCGTCATGTTGAAACCATTGCAGCATTGCTCGGGTTCTTAAATTTAAATTATCTAACATTTCCTCGAAATCTTGTTGTAAAAAATTAAGATAACGATTGCCAGTTAGTGATCCATCAAAAATAAAAGGAGGAAGAACAGTTGATCCTATAACACCACACCAAACATTAAACCCAAATTTAATTTGTGGTCTCCTATGCTCAACGTGAAGTGGACTTGTTTGACACCATATGTGCTCATTGTTCCTATTAAACATTCCACAATTTGTGAAACGAGATTCATCAGTCCATAATATTTTCATTGAAAAGTGTGGATCGTTTTGACACTGATCTTTAAACCATCTACAAAAAGCTATTCGTCTGATGTTATCACCTTCATGTAAAGTTTGTGATACTGATAATTTGTAGGGACGAAATTTATGCTTCTTCAACACTCTGACAATAGTGCGTTGAGAGGAGCCCATTTCTGTTGAAATTTGTCGGGTCGATGTAGATGAATTCTGAGCGACACTTGCTAATATGTTTATTTCTCTATCTTCATCCATCCCTTTTTTTAATTTTGGTTTAACGAACGAACTGTAATCTGCTAAATTATCCCATAATCTCTTAAAAGTAGGTAGCGACGGCTGACGTCGATCAAAATAATTTTCAAAATAAACTTCAGCAGCTCTAGTGGAATTTTTCTGGCACTGAATGTAACATTCAACCATATCACGCTTTTCTACGTTAGAAAATTCCATAGCCAATGCAAACTTATGATTAACGGCCGTTTGCACCGCTTATAGTTAAGTTACAATTAAATTAATTAATAGTTAATTTTACAAAAATGTTTTAAATATGTCTATACGTTATATGCACGTATAAAGCTTTTGTTTCATTATGAAACAGATATGTAAATAAATTTACATATCTGTAACTGTATACTTGGACAATACCTCGTATTTCGGCATTTACTTCTGCTTAATACATATGTTTCTGCCATTTTATAGGCGTCATCAGCTAAGCTACTGAAGCAAATTATACAAATGATACAAATCTTAATAAATAAAATCTGTATCTGTATATAACATTAAGCCGAACCGCCCATCAGATATAGCAAGTTTCACTCTATAAGGTGGCACTTATTTACGAGTGACATCTTACGGACGAAACAGACCATACCAAAGAAAGCGATCTTTCGATTGACAAGCTATGCTCATACGAACCGAAAGGAATACGGGTAGTCCTAAAACGCGCCAGGTGGCGGTAGATATACAAAAATGTTTTAAATATGTCTATACGTTATATGCACGTATAAAGCTTTTGTTTCATTATGAAACAGATATGTAAATAAATTTACATATCTGTAACTGTATACTTGGACAATATGAGCATAGCTTGTCAATCGAAAGATCGCTTTCTTTGGTATGGTCTGTTTCGTCCGTAAGATGTCACTCGTAAATAAGTGCCACCTTATAGAGTGAAACTTGCTATATCTGATGGGCGGTTCGGCTTAATGTTATATACAGATACTGATTTTATTTATTAAGATTTGTATCATTTGTATAATTTGCTTCAGTAGCTTAGCTGATGACGCCTATAAAATGGCAGAAACATATGTATTAAGCAGAAGTAAATGCCGAAATACGAGGTATTGTCCAAGTATACAGTTACAGATATGTAAATTTATTTACATATCTGTTTCATAATGTAATAGTTAATTGTCAATGTTTGACAATTAATTTGACTTAAAAGTAAATGCTCTCACTTCTGTGACTCAACGTGAAAGCAATGTTAGTATATTTATCTCGACTGCTCCAACGAACACTATTGTAACTCAGATTTTTCGTTTTTTTGAATTACAGAACACCAAACTTTTTTTTTTTAAGTTTTTATCTTATAAAGTGAACAATCATAGAAATGTCTACATCCTCTTTATTTCTTAAAATAACCATATCAAACCTTATATCATTGTAATCAGCAAAAAATAAGCTTTTTAATGATGTCAAAACCAACTATGGTTTCCATTTAAAAAAACACAAGTTTGTGTCATAACTCGATAATGGTGAACGAAAAAAACATTATCTACATAGTTTTATTTGGCGTAAAATTATCTAAAAATTTTGTCTGAACACTTTTTCTCTAAAATTACTATTAACGATGCTAAGCGACGAAAAGAAAATCGTAAAATTTAGTTTTCTTTGAATATCTAATAAGCCATGAAAGTTATCGGAGAAACAAAAGCAGTTTTAAATCAAACTCGTAAAACTGCGCATCTTTCCCCATTTAAGCGTTTTTCTATCTCCAGTAGTTTCTGAGATCCCAATGCTAAACATTCAAAAAAACTCACCCAGGATATATACATCTCTTGAACAAATTGCAGCTATTCGAACATAGTGCATTATCGCATGAAATCATTACTTGGGCATTACTTGGGACATGATATCGGTGGGGAAGGCTTTAATATAAAGATATTAAAGCCTTCCCCAGTCAGAATGCCTTTTGTAACAATGATATTATTGCAATAAGTTTAGATACCGTAGAATGCTTAGAAAAATATAAGTAAGTAAATATAGAACCTGTGCCTTTCACTGTAAAATGATTCGAGAAGGTCATCAACTTTATGTTAAGATGAAAACTAATTGCCTTGTTGATGACATGAATTTCGAAAGAATTTTAAGCAAACAAAATTACCGTCTCCAAATTTAATTATTATTTATACATCGATCACATTGTCGCCAGAAAACCATTAACTAAGAACGAGACAGAAGTTGGTGCTACTTGGGCGGGTTGACTTGTTCGCGCAATCGCCTAGAATAGGCAGTGAAAAAAAATTCATATCACATTTTGATAGGCGATGTCTTGTCAGTTTACTGTTAGTGTTTGATAAATTTGTGACAACGCGTGCTTTATCATCATTTCTTAAAAGTTTTACCCCGTTACTAATTAAGTGCAATTTGGATAATTTTGAATATCGTGCAGTGATTAAGTATCTTTGCAAGAAAGGCATGTCCTTTACCGAAATCCATGATGATATGCCAGATACACTGGGTGAGGGTCTGTACCATCGGCGCCTAAAAAAACAGGTACACGAGTATTTTGTTTGGTGTAAATCTGAGCGCATCTGACAACTCCTGACAACTAACATATCAGTTAAATAAAATAATTTAAAATGTCAAATTTGAACCAGCTTAACAAGTCTTTTTGATAACGCGACTTCAGGAGGGATGGACTGCTAGAAGAATTGCGGGCGAACTAAACATAAGTAAAAATACAGTGCAGCGAGCAAAAACGTTTGTAAAATGGAGTCTTTCTCCGAAAAAAAGGTTCAGGACCCCGAAAAATATCACCTCAAGAGCAAGATGAAGAACTGGTAAATTTTATTAGAGAACACCTCTTTGATACACATATAAGAGCAAAAGAAGTAGCTAATTTTCCTGGTAGCATCAGAACTGCCCAAAAATGAATTGCTGAAGCGAAATTAAAATATTGTTGTCGCAAATAAGATATTTTTAACGGAAGATAATCAGCAAATAAGATTGGCATTTGCTTAGCAATATGTTAACCAGCATGAAATTTGGAATAATATAGTTTTCTCAGACGAGAAATTTTCCAGTCCTTTCATAATGGTCATATTGGTGTTTATCGACCGCCAAAAATGCGTTATGATCCAAAATATGTATCATACGTCAATCGAAGTGGTCATTTTTCTGTGAACGTCTGGGCACGGATTAGTGCCAGAGGTCCAAGTGTATGTATTATATTAGAGGAAAAATTATGTAGTGAAGTGTATAGGAGAATTTTAGAACAAGCTATGCTACCATCAGTAATGGCGGTTTTTGGGGAAAATTTGACATATCAGCATGTAATATAATACAAAGCTTGAATATATCAGCAATAATGCAACTTCATAATTTCATGATAACTGTGCAGTCCACGGAGCACGAATAGTCGAAGACTTTTTAAATTTATATAATATAAGTGTTTTACCGTGGTGTTCCCTAATTAAACCCTATTTAAAATGTTTGGGGAAGATTAACGAAAATTATACACACTGCTAATTTTAGCTTTGATCTACAGCAACGCATTATGGAAGCATGGTAAGAAATCACACCGGAATTTACTGGGGTTTGGTGCTGTCAATGCCGCGACGTTTACAAAATGTAATTGACTGTAATGGAGTAGTGATCAAATACTAAAATTGTACTTAAAATTCTAATGTTTTAAAAGATGAAGGGTACATGATTTTTATTATATTACTGCATTGATAAAGGAGTACATAAAGATACGCAAACGATTACTGTCATTCTATATAACCTTTACACATCGCTTGACAGGGCTTGACATAAAAGCCAAAACACACTATACAATTTTTGAAAATTTACGTCAGTTCATCTGTCAATGTTGTAGGAGCTGATGGTACTTGGTATACAATCGTCAGAAAATGGAAAAATTAATTTAGTCGTGACAGGGGCAGCTTAGAAGATTATGGTCGCGGTGGGCGGCTGATAACGGTTAAAAGTTAAGAAATGGTGTATAAAATCCATGACTTATTGCATTAAGTGACCGACGATTGAAAGCGTTAGAAATAGCAGAGGCAGTGGTCATTTGAAAGGAACGGGTGTTTTATATTTTGTACGAAGAACTAGATATGAGAAAGTTTTTGGCAAGATGCGTGCCGCGTTTACTGTAGAAAATAAAGGCAAAAAAATTAATTTATTAGAGCTACTTGAAATTAATAAATTAAAGAAAACCGACAAGATCCTCAATGATCAATTAGATACAAATAATTCACCCTTAATCAATTTATTTATTTGATATTCAGACAGTCATATATTGTATTTTTCCATAGAACTTCTTTACCTCCCTGTAACATAATGTAAACCCCCAGTTTTATCACTTAAGAACAGTATTGTATAAACCGTAGTGAAAGTTTTGTGCATAATAAAAAGTACCCATTCCTTCAACTATTTAAAACAAAACATGTGTTTGTTACGGTACATTTGTGTTAAAATTTGTACATAAGTTAGTTATATGTCTGATGAAGTTCAGGTTTTTGTTTTATTTTATCCTGATAATAGTTATAATGGAATTTCATCAAGTAAAGGCTGAAAAAAATCCTATACTTTTTTACCATGATAATGCACCTGTGTAAGGTTCGAATTAGCACCGCAATCCCCATTTTGGCTAGACCTAGCACCATCTGACTATTCCCTAAATTGAAAGATTTTCTCGAAGGTGAAAAATTTTGTACAAATGAAGAGCTGACTTCAACAGTGGGCGATTATTTTGTAGGGTTACAAGAAAATCACTTTCGAGACGAAATAAGAAGCTTTAACACAGATGGACCAAACGTATCGAATTAAGAGGAGATTACGTAGAAAAATAGTTTGTTTATTTAAATTAATCAACCCGTCTTTGTAATTCTGCTATATATGTTTCCCCTAGTGACGAATTTAATTTTACTCCAGTTCACAACAAAACCGCATATTGTCAAATAGCACAAATAGATGAAAATATGTATTAGAAAATGCAAAATAGATTACGCATATGTGTTACTTTGAATCAAATTAGAAAGTTTTTGTTTTGCATAAGATTTTGTCAGATTATTTAAAAAAAAAATTAGCCGCACATATTTTCTGATTTTTTTTGCAAATTTTAGCGTAGCTTCATTTTATTGCTTTGGATTTATGCGGTTTTTGAAAATTATAAAACGTATCGCTAATTATACAAAGAAAGTAGTTTCGAATGCGGTTTTCTGGTGAAAATGTCAACCGCATAAGAAAAGACCACAGGTGCATATTACAAAACTGCAATTTAAACGTACTAATCACAGGATTCTGATTAGATTTGATCAAGGCTTTGTAAAAGGAACTAGACAGAAAGATTTCATCAAAATGTTAAACAAATCTTTGGTAACACAAAGCGGATTTTTGTTTTACATAAAGCAAATTACTTAAATGATCGTTTGTTTAGTTTTTCAAGCACATCATAGTAATAGATACGATATTTTGTCTTACTAATTTTGCGAACTACTAATGCATAACGTACCTAAACATAATTGTCAATTTCTTAAAGAACTGTCACATTTAAATTCTTCTCAGCAACATAAATCACTAAATCACGACAAAAATATTAACGAAAAGTCTTTTTACAAAAAGATTATCATTATTATTATTCACACATGGTGCGCTTATGAAATTGAACTACTATCGAAAAGAGTAATGTTAGACTAGAATATAATATTTGCGTGTTGATTAATTTTTATCAAATAATGTATATTGTGGGTAAAGCTACACTGTGTAAAGTAATCGCAGCTTCCGGCGAAAAACACACAATATTGTATTTTTAACAGTGACACATTTCGTTGGTTTCCGTAAATCCACTGACACATATGTAAATGTTGATAAGGCTGTTAAACAAAAATTTATAAATAATTACTGCAAATATAACAATAATTTCAATTACAGAAAAAGTGTAAAAATTTGATCAATTATATTGTGTCTACAGATAATAAATCATTATATTTACGTATCTTATCCATAAACAAAAACAAAAATGTATAACAGAAGGAAAATAAAATGTAAATAGTTATATTAAAGTAATTACCAGCGAGTTGCTTTAGAAAATCTAAAGAACGAAAAATATACATCTCACAATCTTGCGAGAGATAGTTACTGCATGCAGTAAATTGGTGTTTCAACTAGGTAGTTAGTAGTTAAATGCCGTTAACGATTCGAAGACGTGCACGTCTTGACATCAATGATGTCAAAACAATGTTGCAAAATCGATTTCTTTACATTTTAGGTTAGGGTATTAAACGCTTATGTCAAACTTAGGAAACTTAGCAATATTTAGGTTATAATTTATAAATAGGTGAATTTATTAATTCTCTTACAAAGTAATCAAACAATAAAAACAGGTGAAAACTTTATACGTATTTAATAATAAATAGAATACTAAAAAGACATTTGAGTTACATCAGTATACCGTGTGTCCCAATTTCGATGCTCACCATTGGTATCTCGGTTATTAGAAGATATAGAACAACGGTTAAATGGGGAATGTTTTGCAGAATTCAATACTCGCGGCAAATCTCATTTCAAATTTGATCTAACCTCAATAACTCGATAACGCTTAGTCTGACCTCCTTTAAAGTTTTACATTGTTGAGACACTTTTTTAAAACAAATTATTTGATACAAACAGAAACCCCCGATTGTCATTTGTTTTTAAGTTATTACCACTATCTTTTGTTTTTCATATGGCGGCCATATTGGATTTTGGGTTTGTTAGGTAGTCCTCAAAATGTGCTTTTCAACGATGTATAACATGCCTGAAAAATTTGTATTTATAAGGAAAATATTAATAAAAACGTAAATTAATCTTTAATATGAAATTAGTAGGCTGAAAAATTAAACACCAATGTCAAATGAAAGTGAAAAGATATTCTAAGTATAGCAAACGCCAATTAAGTTGGCGCGAGGAGGGGTAAGTTCGCGCAGGATTAAAAGTAGTGGGGAGATTTGTATTTGGTTTTACATCAAATGTCAGATAATTCTAACCTCTGAGCGTGTATCACTAGCAAAGACATTATGTTCCGTCAAACGTCAATGACAAATGTATTCAGACAATGAAACAAAACGATAACCTGTCAAAGTACAAAGTACAAAGTTAGTGCTGCAGAGATAAGTTAATTAAAACTACTTGTAGTTACTGATAAGTAATTATTGTCAAGTATTAAGATTTATAAGTATTGATAATGGCACATACATATTCAAACGAAGAAAAAGTTGATATGTTGGAAGTGTATTTCAAAGCAAATAGAAACACTAAAAATGCGTGCACGAGTTATGCAGAGCGTTTTCCAGAAAGACAACAGCCACACAGGACAATTTTTAGAAGACTAGTTAGCAAATTAAAAAACTTTGGAAGCTTCGAACAAAAACGAGCTAACTATGAAGTTAATGATGCTGATACACGTCGAAATAATATTTTGCAGAACGTTAGGAACAATCCCAGCACATCAGTTCGTCGTGTGACACGAGAAACAGGGATTTCAAAATCTACTGTTCACAGAACCTTGACGAAAAACAATTATCACCCTTACAAACCAACAATTGTACAAGGTTTAAGTGATAATGACAATCTCCGACGATTACAGTTTAGCAGGTGCTACCTTCAAAAATGTGAATATGACACTAATTTTCCTAGGAAAATACTATGGACAGATGAAACACGATTTACCAATTGTGGAGTGTTCAATAGGAATAACTATCATCATTGGTCTACTGAAAATCCACATTTGGTAAATCAAAGAACATTTCAAGTTCGATTTGGTTTTAATGTCTGGTGCGGTTTAATTGGTATGACATTTTGTTTACATTTTTTTTTGTTTTTTAAACTCTTTTTTTCGTTTTAGATAATCAGTTAATAGGTCGTTTCATCTTTGATTACAATTTAACTGGTAACAGATATTTGGAGCTACTAACAAACGAGATAATGCCTGCTTTGGGGCAAATTATTAATCCCGAGGACATGCAAAACATCTGGTTCCAGCAAGATGGTTGCCCGGCCCATAACTCTCGTAACGTGCAACATTTTTTGAGAGAAAACTTTAATGAGAGAGTGATTTCAAATAATGGACCCGTGCAATGGCCTGCGAGATCACCCGACCTTACCCCGCTTGACTTTTATTTATGGGGTACCACTAAAAACGAAGTATTTGATTTTGAACCGCCAGAAACTCGGGAAATTTTAGAACAAAGAGTACTAGATGTGCTACGATCAGTAAACGGAAACACGCTACGTAGAGTTTGTAACTCTACTCGAACAAGGTGTCAAAATTGTGTGGAACAGAATGGTCGTCATATTGAACAATTTCTTTAAGTGAATGTGAACTTTAAGTTCTGTATCTTTACTTTTTATTTCTATAATTTTTTTATCGTTTCGTTTGTTTACAGTATTACTTAGAATATCTTTTCACTTTCATTTGACATTGGTGTTTAATTTTTCAGCCTACTAATTTCATATTAAAGATTAATTTACGTTTTTATTAATATTTTCCTTATAAATAAAAATTTTTCAGGCATGTTATACATCGTTGAAAAGCACATTTTGAGGACTACCTAACAAACCCAAAATCCAATATGGCCGCCATATGAAAAACAAAAGATAGTGGTAATAACTTAAAAACAAATGACAATCGGGGGTTTCTGTTTGTATCAAATAATGTGTTTTAAAAAAGTGTCTCAACAATGTAAAACTTTAAAAGAGGTCAGACTAAGCGTTATCGAGTTATTGAGGAATAACGAAATCGGCAAATTTTTGATTTTTCAAAATATTTTAAAAATTTAAAAAGTTAGGTCAAATTTGAAATGAGATTTGCCGCGAGTATTGAATTCTGCAAAACATTCCCCATTTAAACGTTGTTCTATATCTTCTAATAGCCGAGATACCAATGGTGAGCATCGAAATTGGGACACACGGTATATGTTGAAAGAAAATGAAAGATACCAGGTATTATAATTCAACAACAACTTAAAAATAAGTTACTCGTTTTAGAGCAATATGTGGTAATTTCACTAGCGTTCTTCTTGGATCATCCTCTTATACTGCAACCCAATGTTCCACAACCCTTTCCATATGTTGATATATATATATATATATTAGCCGTTTGCTTTCGACGAGTTGAATCAGATCAAAACGGGTATTTAATAATCGTAATTTTATTAGAGCATCTATAGTTTGTCTCAAAAAGAGAGAGACAACTTTCTGAACAACCCACAATGACCGTTAATTTTCATTGGTTGAAAGTAAGTAATGATGTTGTTTGGGATGGGGTTCGTTCGGAAAGTTGTCTTTCTCATTTTGAGACAAGGTATATAGGATCTTGAGATCGCGTTCCGTAATCCCCTTGCCTCTATAAATCATGCTTTATTTAGGATTCATTTGATCGGATCATAAATTTGACAGTTCTTAAACCTAACAATTTGCTTTTGCTGAACGAAACGATGGATAATTTAGTTGAATTAGATGAATCAGACCCACTGCACTACTATTTTTCATACAACGACAAATTTCGTTAAGTTAATAACACACATCTTTACTTGAAAGAATTTGTTAATGATGTTATGGTAGCTTACCAATATAAAATCTAAATCCATTGTTAGGCACACGTTACATCTGTAAAGGTTATGGTTATTTTGACATTTTACTATGTTTAGAATCCGTTGTCGAAAGTAAGCAATTAATTGAAAGTATTTGCGGATCAGGATTGTAGTAAATCCTGATTATATGATCACGACTTACGAACATTACGAAAGTAAGCATCTCATATACTTCGTTTATTGTTTTTGTGATGGTGATTCCGAAAATACTGTTGATGACGTGCACGTCTTCGAATCGCGAACGGCGTATATGATAAATAGGAAGTTTCCATAGAAAAATTAAACTAGCAAATATATATGTGTAAATTGAGGAGAATGATAAATAAAGTTCGGATTTTTATGCACAAGAAATGCTTTAAATATGCGCATAAATATCTCAAGTTCTTCCCAAAAATATATCAAATATATGCATTTATGCATTTTTATGTACTTTATTTTTAATGTATTTCGCTTACCGGAAATCAGGGAAAGAGTAGTAAAACAACAAAAAGTAGTCTAAATTACATTTATATATAAAAAATAATTATATAATTATTCAGCTGAATCAGAAAATCTGTTTTTTACATGATTATAGTTATTCGCGTGGAATATGGCTGCGTCTAATCACGTTACCCATCAGGTAATTACCGGTTTAGGAAGTAGAGGAACATTCGGCAATTTTTCTCAGAAGTGCTGTCTTAAATACCTTTTTTAACGTTCGATATTAAAAAATTATTAAATTAATTCAATGAGCTAGAGAAGTCACGCGGATTAAATTTTTGTAAATTTTTTTATTTTGTTTCTGCTTTAGTCATATATGCTATCGCATCTGTGACGAAAAGAAGAATTTTGTCAGTCGGCAGAATATCTGGAGTCATTAAACTTCCATTAACAAAGCGAACAATTTCTACTCTATTGGTTTTCTCTCTTTCGTACTGATTAAAAAAGATTTTGACAAAATATTTTCTTTAAGAATACTTAACAGCGCTTCACATAGCCGCAAATTGAAATCATCTTGAATGGTTCAGATACTGACCAAATGCACTATTGTAAAGAAGTCTGCGAAATGTTCGTCTTCCTTAATCTTTCAAGTCCGCTTTTATGTGGCGACGTGCTGATCTACTTGCGATTTTTTTTGCGATCACACGTTACCTTCAAAATAAAAACATTTAGTTGAATATAATACAATAAAATAAAATATAATATATATATTGTACCGATATTACTCTCTCGTTCCACGTTGATCGTCAATAATCTCGATTAAACAATGAAAATAAATAATTATAAATAATTTCTTTTTAAACGTATGCCGATAATAATATGTTATAACATTTAATTCGACAGGTCTAATGATATATCGAGGTCGGTACTACCAACAGTACGGTCAATAAACAGATCAATAAAAAAAATGTTTTCCGAAACTAACCTTTGTCGAAGAGAAAGAGAATATTATTTTTCTGAGGGTGTGGTTCTCTATAACTATGTTAATTTTAATAGGTAAAAATCATTTTAAATCTATTTATTTTCTATATGAAATTAAATCTGATATAGTTATTTACATCTGTGGCTATTTCTAATATTATAAAGGCAAATTTTATTTTAATATTTCAGATATAACAAAATTTATGAAGAAAAATAAAACCTATGCAAAAGCTTTGAATCTAAGAATTAAGAATAAATGACTATATTAAATAAAACTGGTAAATTGATATTATTCAACACTTAAATGACGAATTCTTGGTCTTAAATATTTTTAGTTTATCACACATGATTTGATTCATTGTGACAATACTTGCAGAAATTTAGATAGACTTGAATGAACTGCAATACTGCTTCTACTACGAAGAAAATTTCCAATTAGTATCCCAGCTATTGAAGAATCTAGTAGTTAATTTGAAAGCAACCAATCCTTAATGTTATAAATGGATAAACTTGATCGAATAGCTAATGTGTATCCAACTCCTCCGTTCGTAGACCAATTAATAATAATCTTTTCGTAGCCAGGAAATTATTTTCCAAAATACACCATATGTATCAAAATGTTGTTTGATATTTAATTAATGGTGATCCAGCTTTCCAGGTCCTTCTCCAGGTATTTTAAAATTATAAAATTGCTATTTTTAAATTCACATTTTACAGGTAAAAATAATTATTCCTTCTTTTTTTTTCAATTGCTATGGTTATTTTAATATACTTTCATTTCCATCCAAGTAAGTTAGTTTTTTTTTCCAATTTTACTTATTAAAATGATCATTACATATATTGAATTTCATTATTAAAACAACATTTTAATCCTAAAGGTTAATAAAATTAATCAAAACAGTGAATAAAATGTTTCTAGCAACACTTTATTCACACTGCTATTGACAACAGTAGCAGAACAGTATATCGACGAATCAATTGCTCAAAAAATGTCCACGTCAAAAAAAATTTTGACGGATGTAAATTCAAATGAAAGGCCTGGAACTTCCACTGCACTTGACCCTGACGAAAGTAGAGTCAACTTAACTTGCACTGTACTTGACTCTGACGAAAATAGAGTCAACTTTCCTGGTTTAAGAATTCATCAAATTTTTAATAGTACAATCAATATTCATGTAAATAAATTACCTAATCTATAAATTTTTTTGAAACTTTTGCAAAATTTGAAAAAATCTTGTATTATACACGTGAATAAGCAAATTTTATCCACTCAAAAACATTATCGCACTCGGCTTGCACCTCGTGCGCTAAACAACTTTTTCGTGGATAAAATTTGTCTTTATGCACTTATACCATAAATAGCTATTTAAATGCCAGTTTTATATTCAGTAAATCTAATTACCTATTTTTTAAATTCAAATTTGAGAATTACATATTCATACAGTTAATTATCAATTTTAAATTACTAACTTGCATATGTTAAATTTTACAATAATTTATATAAATTGACTAAATATAATTCTCACGATTATTCAACTTTCAAAATATAATTAACTAAAAATATATACCAAGATTCAACTCTAATCTATATTTACAAAACTAAGTTATTAAGAATAAGATATCCAATAAATAAAATATCCATTATAACCATTTCAAATTCAAATAAATCAAATATCTCTTGCATATGTTAAAATTTAAAAATCGCATAGACATAATATTAGAAATAGCTCATCAAGCAATATAATGGAGGTTTATCCGATTATAATATATATATAATATACGCCCTGTTACCATGTAATGGTGTAGGGTGATGTATACTACAATCTATCTATTAATATGTTTGTCCGAATTTTCTCCATTCTCTTCTGTCTCTATCCAATATTCTTGCTAGCGTCCATGATGTATCCGCCTTCTTAAGTATTTCCGCCATTACTCCATCCCATGACTTCCGAGGTCTGCCTGTTGAATCAATTCCTAGGTCCTGTCTAATATTTATGTTCTTAATTCTATCCAATTTAGTGACACCTCTAACTTTCCGAAAATACTTCATTTCTAATGCTTGTATCCTATTTTTCAGTCTTTCGCTCAGCACCCAAGATTCGCATTCAAAAGTCAATATCGATCTATATATAGCTTTATATACATTCATCTTGGTTCCTCTCGTTATTTCTTTCTTGCCTATGAATTTCTTGTTCATTGCGTAAAATAGATTTATGGTTTTCTGGATTCTTTTGTTAATTTCTGTCTCTTGTGATCCTTTTTCATCTATAGTTACTCCTAGATAGTCGAAGGTTTGTACTTGTTCTATTTTCATCTCATCTATTTGCATAATTATATCTTCTCGTTTTTCTCCTATCACCATGACTTTTGTTTTATTACCATTCATCTTTAGTCCGTTCTTCTTGAGTGTCATGTTCCATATGTCCAGATTCTTCTGTAGATCTTTCTTACTTTTAGCAGTTATGACTATGTCATCAGCAAAGACACCCTCCGATATATCTATCCGTTGTAAGTTCCAGCTTCCTACATCTAATTTTTTCACTCTATTCGAGCATTCCTTTATTATGTTGTACTTAAACAGAATAAACAATATAGGGCTCAGACTTACTCCGTGTCTCACCCCTCTTTGCGTTGTGAATATATTTGATTTCATATTATTCTTGATAACTAGGTTTATACAGTAAATAATAAAAATAAATTAAAACACTTGGCTTGTTTCACTATGAGATTTATTTAAATTCTCTAACAATTGTTTCGGCTGTTATGCCATTCTCAAAGAGATCTATAAATCTATAGATCTCAAAGAGATCTATAAATCTATAGATTTATAGATCTCTTTGAGAATGGCATAACAGCCGAAACAATTGTTAGAGAATTTAAATAAATCTCATAGTGAAACAAGCCAAGTGTTTTAATTTATTTTTATTATTTACTGTATGAAGTTAAAATGTTTCACCAAGAAGTATCTGCAACAACAGCCGAGAATATTAAACTAGGTTTATGTTATTACTATAAATTGTTCTTATTATCCGTATAAGTTTACGATCTACTCCTCTTTCACTTAAGATTTTCCGCGCTATTTGCTAGGTACTGTATCAAAAGCCTTTTCCAGGTCCACAAAAGCCAAGTATATCTTTCTTTTTCCTTGTAATGCTTTTTGTGTTAATTGTTTAATCATGAATATATGATCCTGAATGCTTCTTCTGCTCCGAAATCAACTCTGCGATTCACGTAATGTCCTTTCCACAATTAGTCTGATTCTCTTATCTATTATTTGCTCTAATATTTTCATAGCCGTACTTAGTAGTGTCAATCCTCTATAATTACAACATTCTCCTTTATCTCCCTTTTTATATAGAGGTACTATTTTCGCAATTTGCCAGTTTTTTGGTATCTGTTCTTCTTCCCATATTTTAATGTGTATTTTCGTTGACATTTCAGTTCCCTTATGTCCTATGTATTTGATCATTTCTGACGTTATCTGGTCATATCCTGGTACCGTTACATTTCTAAATTTTCTTATTGCTGTTTGCACTTCTTCCATTGTTGTTTCCTCATATATGTTATGATTTACTTTATCTTCTTCATTTATTGCGTTCATTATTTCATTCTGTATATCATTTCCATCACTTAACATTTCTTCAAAGTATTCTTTCCATCTTTCTATCACAGCTTTATTTTCTGTTAGTACTTCGCCTTGTTTATTTTTAATAAGAGTTGTTACTGATTTTCTCTCATTCTTAAATTATTTCATTGTTCGGTAAAACAATTTCTGATTTTCTTTGTTATTTTTTTCCATTCTGTCTCCGAAATCTTTCCATTTATCTCTCTTTCCTGCTATAACTAATTCTTTAACTTTTTCTCTTTCTCTTTTGTATCTTTCATATTTTTCAGCTGTTCTATCAGCTAAATAGTCTTTTCATGTTTTTTTCTTGTTATTTATTTGGTACTTTATTTCTCTGCTCCACCATGATGTATACTTTTTGGTTCCATTGTTTACATTTATTCCACATGTTTGTTTAGCTACCTCTAGTATATTCGATTTGAGATATTTCCACAGTTCCTCCACGTTATCATTTTCTCTTATCTCCTTATTATTTTTTAGTTTTGTTGCTAGTGTTTGTTCGTATTTCTTTGCTATATCTTTGTTCCGTAATTTGTATGATTTTATTGTTAGAGATTTTATCTTATTTACTTCTTTCTCCTTGTTTTCTTTTCATTTTTGTATTTTTTCTCTGAGTTTTGTTATTACTACATAATGGTCACTTCCGATTTCTGGCCCTCTGTGTACTTTAGTATCTAAAACTATTTTTCTATTATTTTTTTCCACCAGTATATAATCAATTATAGATTTTTCGTTTCTACTTTTCATTTCCCTTGTGTATTTGTTTATATCCTTGTGTTCATAGAATGTAGTTGCCACGATTAGGTTATACAATAGGCAGAATTCCAGCATTCGTTCTCCATTATGGTTTCTAGTTTTTTCTCCATGTTTGCCTAGTACTTCATATTATGCTTTATCTTTCAATCCCACTCTACTATTGAAGTCACCTGCTATATATATTTTTCCTTTAGCATTTTCAACTACTGTTGTCAGGTCATTCCAAAACTTATGTTTGTTTTATTTTTTATCATCTTCGTTGGGGTCATATACTACTATAATTGTTCTATGCCTGCCTATAAGTTCTGGTCTCAATTCAATCATCAGTATTCTCTCCGAAGTTGCTTTCCAATTATATATTTCCTTAGCTAGTTTATTGGTTATGATTAGAGCAGACTAATTTCCGTGCGCGCCATGTGCCGCGATGTAAGGATGATTGTATTGCATCAGAACTAATAAAAAGCATTCAGTATGTGTTTGGTACTTGCTTAGACTGCATGTAAGTGTAAGCATACGTAATAAAATGTAGTCGACACATAAATCGAGAAAACGACCGTTGTCAGACGAAGTGAATAAGTTTATTATGGATTTCCCGGACTTAATATGCGATGGCTCAAAAATTAAATGTTTAGTGTGCAATACATATCTAATGTGTTGATCAAAAACACATTGTAAAGAACACGTAAGCAGTTCGAAGCACAATAATAACAAAATTAATCGACAACAGTTTATACATGAACTATGTGTAGCTATGATTGTGTGTACACTGCCGTTTATCTTGTTAAGTAATGATTCATTTATTTTAATTTGGAATAAATACGCGAATCAAAAATTACCGAGCACGACAACGTTACGAAGGAATTTACCATCGGTGCGTAAACAGGTTGAAAATAAAATCAAAGCCCAATTGAAAAATAAAAAAACTGTGGTTATGTGTGGACGAAACAACTGACAGGAAAAATAAATCTGTAGTTAATGTGATGGCGCGTAATATGGAACCACATCAACCAACGTCTCCAATTTTATTAGCATCCAGACGACTAGAACAATGTAATGCCGAAGAAATTTCAGAGGTGCTATTGGATACTTTGGAAAAATTTAAACTTTCGAAAGACCAAGTATTAATGTTTATGACCGATGGTGCCGCAATCATGTGTTCTGTAGGCCGGTCTCTTAGAAAATATTGTCCTAACTTGTTACATATTACTTGTAAACTCCATGCTCTACACCTTGTGGCAGAACAGGTTCGTAGATGTTATCCAAAGGTAGATGCTTTAATATCGAGTACAAAGGCAGTATTCCTGAAATCTCCAAAACGTATTCGGAAATCTCACGAATTGTGTCCCCATACCCCTGAGCCACCACAGCTGATTCTGACACGTTGGGGTACATGGTTACAGACGGGGTTTTACTATCATGAACATTTTGAAAAAATTAAGGACGTGGTTTTATCATTCGATCCGAAAGAAAGCGCAGCTATCAATACGAGCCAGAAAAAATTTCAAGATGCCCAGATTAAAATGAATTTACAAAGTATTCGTGAGAATTACTTGGGACTAGAAGAAGCAATAACAAAATTAGAAAATTCGTCGCTGTCGTTAGAGGAATCACTGCAAATCGTTAAAGATGTTCACGCACAACTGTGTGCTGTAGAAGACGCAAAAAGTGAAAGTGTTCTAATTAAATTTGAAAGTGTTTTAGACAGAAATGCAGATTTAGACACCTTAACATGTATTTGTGAGGGCACGTCTAGAGAGGCGTTAAGTTGCTTAAAAAAGTATTTTGGTTATGCGAATATAACATCACTAAACATAGAACGCTCGTTTTCCGAATATAAACATATTTTTTCCTCACGGCGGACATGTTTTTCAGAAATAACCTTAGAAACGCACCTGATGTTGAAAATATACAATCGAGTTTCTCCAGTTTGTCAATCCTTGGAAGACGCTTAAAACGGTAAGTGTTTTTTTAAATCCTCTGTCGTGCACACAATCACTGATTTCATACATTTTCCATTTTATGCAACTTACATACAACGCTGCTATAATATGTAATATTTTTCTTTTTCGTGTGTTTATGCATATTACTTTAAAGCAGAAAACCAAATGTATATTTAATTATTTCTGATAGAATAAATGTCTCTACTTCTATACTTATATCGGTAACAAGCTCATGTTGCGTCCCTATTCTATCGCATATTCTAATATATTACGAATTACACTCCCATGCTGGCGCTCATGGCGTGCGCGGAAATTGGTCTGCGCTAATTATGACACATCCAACCCCTACTTGTGCTCGTTGGTCGTTTGCTACTCCGTTATATATCATTATATGATCATTTCCTATCTTCATCATTCCTTGTCCCTTTTTCTTTGTTTCGGTTATTGCTAATACATATATCTACTCTCATATTTTCGAATTCTTGTGCAAATTCATTTTCTTTCCGTTTTATACTTTTTATATTCCATATAGCTAATTTCCATAATTCGTTCTCCATGTCATTGTTTACTAACTTATCTTCTAATTCTTGTGTTGGATCATGTCGTTATGGGTTTGCTTTATTTCCTTATATCAAAATCATGTCCTCAATGTTTGCCAATTCCGTCAACCTATTTTCATCCTGCATGTTTATATTCAGTTTTTTGTTTCGGTCTTCTCCAATCTTTCGTTGTCTTCATTCCAACGCCATTCATCCCCGTTTATAATTACTTTGCTATATACTATTTTTACTTCTTTTTTTTATATTTTTCCAAAATTTAATTTAATTTTTGTATTAATGTTGTTTTTGATGTTATAATATTGATATTTATGATTTATGCCCTTTCAGCAAATGTTATCTTAATATAATTTACTTTATTTTTCGAATTTCGAAAATCTTTGTCATCTTTTCCAAAATTTCAAATAAATTCTTATTTTGGTTAGTTATTCCTCTTGATTTTGAAAATTAAGCCCCTCTTGAGTAATTTAAGCCTATTATTGTTTTATGTTATGTTGATGTGGCAAACCCGATATATATGAATTCTGTTTGGATGTTAATTTTGTTGGCTGGTGAGTGTGTAGTTTGGTTTCTTCTTTGATTTATAACTGTTTGTTCTTTTTTCAACGGTAGATATGGACATAATTTTGTTTTTGGAGTTAAGATTTTACTTTACGAGGTATTTTCAGTAAAAACGTATTTTACATATGTGGTATATCTTTCTTAATAGTAGCTTTTTAGTTTTAATAGTAAGCAAAGAGGATTTTACTAATTAAAATCCTAAAAGTCTCATCTTAAGAAAACCCCATGTCCAATTTTTTTTATGTTGATGAATTTCCTCTCGGTTTCACCGTTTCTTGATTTAAAATTTTTATAATAAGTTCATAGGTTATCCATAACATGTCAGTATAATACTTCTCTTGTTTAGGCAGCTCTGACTATCCTATTTAATTTATCCTCTAACATTTTTTTTTAATTAATCTTACATTGTATCGGAAGTTAGGCTTGTGAATTAGGGAAGTCCTCCTTCTGACTCTTTAAATTATTCATTTTTTTAAATTTAATTAAGATTCTAGAAAGCTGTAACAACTATTCAATAAATAGTAAAATGGTAAAGCTAATAAAATTCTAAATGTTTAAATTTTAAAACAAGGTCAACTAATATATTAATATTTAGTAACATTGCTGTTTCCTTAATTTTAAATACCGCGTTATATAAAATGGTTAGCATTTATGTATTCCTAAACAAGTCTAATCTATTAATATATTTTGCGGTGTTAGTGAATATCTAAAATGATATGAACACTTCCTGTCGGAAATTTCAAGAAATATCTCTTACGTTGATTGTGGTTATTATACATATTTTAATATTTATCACGATATAACATTTAAAACTTCATAATATTATCAAAATTAGTCAAAATATAATATTATCTCTTACTACACTTATGTATTCAAGCATACTAATAATACTGTAATTATCAAAAAATATATTATTCAATTCATCAATATTCTTTCTTTGCCATCTGGTAACGTGTTAATGGACTTAATGGACTTCTGTACCGGCATAGCTGGTCAAGGGAACATTGCCACTTTCGGCATAGTCTCTTTCGTCTGTCAGATGTAACTAGATTATATGGTGCCACCCAGTGGCGGCTCGTGCTAAAAATTTTAAGGTGTTCTGCAAGTTTTACAAAAAAATTTACCTTGCACGGGCAGTAAGAGGTTGTCTCCCATCGATCTGATCGTGCTTTCTTCGCCTTCCGCACTGAAGTAATGGATTTCTGGAACGATTGTCAATTGTCACACAAAAAAATAAGAGTCACTAAGCACTACTTTACTAACAAATTATTTCTTATAAATTAAATATATTCTACGTTCTTTTCGATTTGCAAATTTTGTTATCACTTTGTCATTAAAATTGTCTATTTCGGAGATAAACTTTTTTTCGATAGATAGCATGGAAAGAGATGTTAAACGATATTCGGTCATTGAATTTCTGAGAAACGTCTTAATTCGATTTAGTGTTGAAAAGCATCGTTCGGCCTCTGATGTTGTCATGAGAGTTGTTATTACAATTTCTAATAATTTTCTAGTCTCCTTCAACGTATCTCCCAGATTGTTTTTTATTAATTATTATTATTAATTTTGCTTTTAATTATATCTTTTCTTCGTATGAATATTTAAAGAATCTCTTCACATTAATTAAATTAAAGACCACCTCCATAATACACAGAGTTTATATAAATTGTCAACAATACACAAAAACAGAAGCACGCGCACTCTAATATTATTGTTTTTACGTTAAACTCGCCGAAATATATACCGAATCATATCGCCCTCCGCGCTGGACTAAATGCAGCGAGAGGCCTGCTAAAATCACGCATTGGTTTTAAACAGCCGCGGGGGTAGCGGGGTGCGCGCGGGTGTTTGAAAGAGCTCTGAGAGCACGTTCGTGTGGACCAGATAAGGAACAAGTGAGCGATCACGCGAATTAGGTTGGTTATTCCACTGGTCGCCTATTGAATATTATTTGATAATAACTGGCGAATTTCGGAAGCGAATATCTCGGCTTCTACTGGTCGGATTTTGATGATTGAGGTGTCAAATTGTTGGGTTTGATGTCCTCTACAGGATGATGTAGAAAAATATGCAAATTTTTTGATATACAGGGGGAGAATTTTCACAACAATATGTTACGCTTTTATAAACATCAGAAATGTCGGAAAAATTATGTAAAAGAAAACTAGTTATAACTAATACAGGTTCGCCGGCCCAATTTTTTGGGAGCTCTGCAGCACTGCAGCGCTTATGCGCTAGCCGCCACTGGTGCCACCTGATAGGACGAAATTTGCTATACCTTATGAGGCGATTTGTTTAAGCTTTACTTACTTCACTAGCTCATAATAATAAATGGCAGAAACATGTGTCTTAAGCAGAAGTAAATGCTGGGAAATACGAGCTGTATATGTCCATGTGTACAGTTACAGACGTGCATATTGCATGTCTGTTTTATTTGTAATATTCTTTCTACAAAGATAATTATTTGAAGATTTTAATCACTATTCTAAAATTATGAACCAATGAAAATGCAAAATTTTCCGTAGTGTCATGTATTACAGCAGTTATTGACGTATTATGACGTAAATCGAATATACGAACCCTTGTACGGTATGTGGCAAAATAAACAGTACTGAAATGCGCATGTGTCAAATATGTATGTCATGCGCAGAAACGTACCGAGTGGTTTCCGAACGTGGTTAGAACGTATGTGAATGTTTTTTTAATGTTAGTTGCTTCAGGATGGTTCTCACTGTTGCAGAAAAAGTTTTTATCGTGGAGCACTATTTTCGGTCATACGGTAAAGGGCGCGAAAACGGTCCAAGCTTCAAAGAATTTGCCGACGCATTTAGACCTAAGTTTATGAAACAGGCTCCGAGCAACGCCGTTATGTTAGCAGTTGTTGACAAGTTTCGTCGTACGGGGAGTGTGCTTTGCCAACGTAAAGGTCACGTGGGTCGCCCAGTGACAGTCACAACCAGTACGAATCAAGGGCGTATTTTGAATCAGGTGCTGCAATTGCCGAAACGAAGCCTCCGAAGATCATCATTAAAATTGAATATCAGTGATCGATCGCTCCGTCGAATGTTCAAGAATATTGGTGGGTTTGCATACAAAATACAGACCGGATAGCGTCTGACTGCAGCTGATAAGCGTGTAACAGCCGAATACTGCGCACGTGTGTTGGCTACGGATTATGAGGACGCGTCGTTTTTGCCGAATGTTTGGTTTTCCGATGAAAGCCATATTCATTTAAACGGATACATTAACAAGCAGACAACACGGTTTCTTGGATTCGAACGCCCCGACATAATCGCCGAGCAACCCCTTCATAGTGGCCGTGTTACCATTTCGTGTGCTGTATCCGCACATGGCATATTGGGCCCGTATTTCATTGAAGCAGACGATGGAACGCCGTTAACCGTGAATCAGGAGCGCTGCAGAGAACAGGTCCCACCATGTCTGCATGATCTTCAGCGATTTTGTCGTGCCAAGAACCTACCACATAATCAACAATGGTTTCAACAGGACGGGGCAACCTGTCACACGGCTAGGGAGTCTCTTCGAATGCTGCGCAATCATTTTGGGGATCGCCTTATTTCGCGTGGCACGGATTTCCCATTCCCATATCGCACTCACCAGACCTAACACCACCTGATGCATACATGTGGGGAATGCTGAAGGAGACTGTTTTCCGTACCGATCCAGCGTCTTACATTCCGGAATTGCGGATTAAAATTCAAGATTTTTTCGTGCCATGCAATAACCTGTGTTCACAGACATGTTTGTGAACCTTTGTGAACGCTACGAATACTGCTTGAAACTGAACGGAGGACATCTTGAACATCTGTTTTATCGGGAACGTCGTCGTGAATAATGTTTGCAACTCTATATAATGTTAAAGTATCGCTATATAATGTAAAGTAAATACATAAATAATAAATAATAAACGTTTCATAATTTCAGTACTGTTTATTTTGCCGCATACTGTATATTCACTGCCAAAACTACGAATAGATTATAATGATTTCGGCTTTAATAATTTAACAGTACTGAATTGTCAGATTTATTAGTTATCATCACGGCTTGTTTTGACAATATTTCCGCGAATTTAATTAATGAAATAACCGAAAATAGTAAACCAACCAACACGGTAAAAACGGAAGCATACGTTTTGCGTTTTTGTAATGTCGTAGTAAAATATGTTCTTCCAGAAGCAACGGTAACTCACCTCTAAAATTCTGGTAAGGCGCATCACGGCCTGGGTTTGATTTCCGTCCGCACTACTTTTTTTTCTTTTATTTTCACGATATTGTCTATCTGTATAATATGTGATTATACAACTATAGTGAAGCTTATGTGGGCGGTAAAATTAGTACAAAAGAAATATTTTGTTGAGTACAAACGCTTAATAAATCCATTTAGAAATAATATATTTGAGAGAGATAGAAAGGCGAAAGATACCAAGCGAAAACAATTACAAAACATTCCTGAAAAATGCAAAGTAAGCGCCACAATTTTAACTATGACGGAAATTAAGAACATTGCTTCAAGTTATGGCGAAAACATTCCTGACGGATTACAGAAAAAAATCTACCACATAGGGGAGAAAGCCCAACAGTGGGACAGGTTCTACAGTGAGACGTCTCCATGCTCACGTGTCTAATTTGTGTGCACATTGATAAGAACAATCATGATTAATAAATGGTTGAGTTGGGCTAGTGTGTAGAACGCTGCAATAAGATATGTATCTGCAACACAGCTACATGTGATTTCTGCACCTAAAAGTAAATTTTCGCACTGGCCTTCTTTCGTAATTGCGCCATAAATACAGTGAAGTGAATAATATCCAAGTAAGTTTCATTTGTGCAGTTAGTAAATCACAAGTAAATCTTTTTTGAGTGGCTATAATTTTTTTTCCATAAACTGCGACACAAATTAACGGATCTGGATGCTTGCCCAACAGTGAGACGAACAGATCTGCCCAACAATGAAGTTGGGCATGCATATAAAAGTACAGTCACTCATAGTATGATACCTTAAACCTGTGTTTTGTTAATTAGAGCCACAAAAGAGAAAAATTGGCAATTGTTCAGAAGAAACAACGAGAGAGACCGTAACGTTTGAGTTGGATGGCGGAGGTTTGGGTAGCTGCTGCAAAAGGAATCGCATTTCAGACTTTAGTTAGGTATGTGAAAAAAACCAACAGGCTGAAGGCGCCGACGACATCGGAATGTTTTCCAACTACGCTGAGAAAAAAGTATTCAGCGATGCAGAAGAAGCATCGCTTGAAAAATACATTGCCGATTGCACAGGAGTGTTTTATGGATTGACGGTTACCGATTGCAGAAAACTTGCCTATCAAATGGCCGTTGTGAACAACAAAAATTTCCTTACCAAATGGCATAATGAAAAAATGGCTTTAATCTTGAAATTGTTTCGATGTTTTCGCAAACGACATGATCGACTGTCACTAAGAACGCCAGAAGGATGTAGCTTATTCCGGGCAACATCCTTCAACCGGCGTAATGAAGTTTTTTTTTGATAACTTAAAGAATATTTACGAAAGATGTTCCAATTTCGCTGATGGAAGAAGAATCTTCAATTTAGAAGAGACGGGAAGCGTGACAGTTCAAAAGTTCCAGAAGGTAGTAGCCGTCTTTCACGTAAATCTAAAAACACAAGAAGAAAGGGAAAAAGCATTGCCACGACGGACACCTCCGAGGAGAATGTAATAGAAGAAAGAAGTATATCAAGAAAAAGAAGCCCGCCATTAAATAAAAAGCAAAAGCCGTAGCAATACAAAAGTAAAAAAGAGAGTGTTTGAAGAAGATTTAGAAAGCTCAGAGGACGAACCGATGTTAAATTCATCTTCAGGAGACGAGAATTTTGTAACGATTTACCCAGATGGACAGCCTACACAGAAGTCCCATAAAGGATGATTTAATACTGGTAGAATTTAGCGGAAAAACAGAGAACACAAAGATCTATTTCATTGGGAAAGTTCTTAAATAAATTGAGTCAAGTCAGGAGTATGAAATCACATTCATGCGAAATCAGAAAAGAGGGACGATCAAGTACGTATTTCCTGAAGTTAGTGATAAATCAGTGGTTCCTATATCTGATATCAAAATTATGACAGAAGGCTTCCTTTACTTTCGAGATAAACTTAAGTTTGTAAAATGTTCGATAGATATGTTGTTAAGTTCTTATTTGTACATGTGTTAATCTGATGTTACCCATTTTCTTCTAAATATATTTTTCAATGCCTAACAATCTCTTATAATACATCTAACATTAAAAAAATATATATGTAGTTTTAAAAATGCATTATGTCTCACTGTTGGAAGAAGAGTGTCTCACTGTCGGATATATGTGACCAATATACCAAAAAAGTTTAAGTATATCAATACGTTAAGCACGTATCACGCTTTTGTTACAAATGAAACAGACATGCAAATATACACGTCTGTAACTGTACACATGCGCATACACCTCGTATTTTCCAACATTTATTTTTGCCTAAGACAACTTTTCTGTCATTTACTATCAGACTTCATCAGTTAGGCTAGTGAAGTAAAGCTTAAAGATTCGGCTCACAAGGTATAGCAAATTTTGTCTTATCAGACGGCACCATATAAACTAGTGACATCTGACGGACAAAAGAGACTACGCCGAAAGTGACAATTTCCCTTGACTGGCTATGCCGGTACAGAAGAGAAAAAGTAGGTGTATAGGTGTAAGTCCATTAACACGATGCCAGATGGCAGCAAATATACCAAAAAAGTTTGAGTATATCAATACGTTAAGCACGTATTACGCATTTGTTACAAATATAACAGACATGCAAATATATACGAGCCCTAACAACTATATGTTCGGACAATGTACGAAATGTTAGAAAAATGCAGTTATGTTTAATTTAAAATGTTTTTTTCGTCTTCCCAATCTGAAAATTAAGGCAAATACCCTTCATTTAACAAGAAATTCGATTGTAATTGATTATACTATTTCATTTTGCTTAATTTACGGAAGACAACAACAAAAATATAACAAATTTGCTGACAAATAAATATTCGGACGATAATCGTTATTGGCTTTGAAATTAGTATTATGAACGCGTTGATTGATAAATAAAGTGTGCCTTGATGAATAGTTGTCAGTTAAAGTCATGTTCGCCATTTTGTGTAATAAGAAAATGACGCGTGGCATCGCAACTAATAAAAAACTGCGAGAAATTATAATTTCCCAGTATTACAGAGGTAAATCAATGCAAAAAATTTAAAATGACTTAAATCTTGCCAAATCTACTGTCGGAGATATTATAAAAAAGTTTGGCGATACAGCTAGTTCGCAGCAAAAGTTTAGGCCGACCCCGTACTATCACTGAAAGAGAACGTCGTGCTCTGGTCAAAATTTGCAGAACAAATAGAAGAGGTACCTTGCGGCAAATACAAGCCCAATGGAATCATGAGATAAATTTAAACGTCTCCAGGGAATGCTGTAGGCTATGGTTGCATAAGTCTGGTTACAGTTTTTATAAAGTAAGTTTATAATTTTGCGTGTTACAATATGGAAACAAATGATGTTCTTTTATCCACTATCCTTATAGGCAAAGGAAAAGCCATTATTAACGACTATTCAAAAGAAAAAACGTTTAGATTGGGCAAAATCCAAAAAATCCTGAACAACAGAAATGTGGAGTAATGTCATATTCAGCGACGAATCTAAATTTGATGTGTGCGTAGGCGATTTTCGAAAAAGAGTCATTCGTACAAAATCTGAAGCCTTTCATAAGGATTGCATTAACAGAAAATCATGCATTAATAAGGGTCATTAATGTATGATTTTAGGAACGTTAATAACGGATGTAAATACACGGTCGACGGAAAAAAATGTTAACTATCGTTCGACATTAAAGCCACTGTTTAGGAAAATAAAAATTCATGGCAGTTTGTAGTGTTTTTAAAGCCATTTTTTCACGTTTTTATTTCATTCAACTTCCATTATAATTAACAGAGCTATAGTGCAATACGTTTTTTATAAGATTAATTTAATAGTTTTTCAAGTCGAAACCGTTGATTGAATGAATATAATGTGCGTTCAAATAAATTTTACCTCTAGTAGTCCATGACAATAAAAATGTTTGTCGTAACTTGTACTATTTACATTTGCATCAGTTGTCAATTTGACAGACTATTCTGATGTATACTTAATTGGAACTTTTTTTAAATTGCTTTGTAACTTAAAATTGATTTAAAACTATTCAACACAAATCATTCATGGTTGAATCTTATTTTCGAAACGGATGTAAGATTGACGGACAATGGCACTATTTTATTGAAGAATGTTTAGACGAATTTAGAAATGTTTCCAAACTTCGCCTTTGATATTGATAGTTTTCAGTACACAGTTGCACTAAGGTTTTCAGAGAAACAGGGAGTGTTATACGGAAAGAAGGCAGTGGCCGGCCGAAAAAACGTACGGAAGAGCTAGTTGACGATGTAACGCAAATTATGAATGATGCACCACGAACTTCCATACGAGTATTATCTCAACGAGTGGGTGAATCAATTGGCACCTGTCATACAATTTTGAAAAAAGATTTACATTTATTTCCATATCGCATGACCTGTTATCAAGAAATAAAAGAAATTGACTATCCTAGAGGAACAACATTTTGTCAGTGGTTCTTAAATAATTTAGATAATGACTTTCTTGATCAAACTTATTTTTCTGATGAATCATGGTTTTATCTGAATGGATATGTTAACTCACAAAATATAAGGATGTGGAATACTGAGAAACCACATGAGTTTTATGTTGAAACCTCACTTCATCCACAGAAAATTGGTGAATGGTGTGCGCCTAGTCGAAGGAAAATCATTGACCCTATTTTCTTTAACGGTACCTTAACAGGAGAAAGGTATCGACAAGAAATTATTATGCCATTTATTGAACAGCTTAATGAAGAAGAAATAAATTAGGGTTACTTTCAACAAGACGGAGCCAGAGCGCACACAGCTGGTGAAACAATTAATATGATACGGCAAATTTATCAAAATTGGTTAATAAGTTTAAACACCGAACATGAATTTCCACCAAGATCTTTTTTCTGTGTTTTTTTTTCTGTGACCTTTTTTAAAGAACTCAATTTTTCGGGTACAGATGCCTGATCTTGCAGACCTTCAAATCAGAATTGCTGAAAGAATTAACGAAATCGATGACAGAAGAAGAGAAGTGAGAAATGTCTCGAACAAGGTGGTGGCCACTTTCAACAATTTTTATAAAATGTTACTTATTTGTTGCAAATAAACGTATCTCATTTAGTTAAATATTTTAATTTTATTATTTTGACATTTATCATGTCATTCAAATAGTTCATAACCAACAAAATTCATATTAAGAACTTAAGTAAAAAGCTAAGATATACGTATAATTTCCATGGGCAACTTCGAGGTAAAATTTAGTTGAACGCTCGTTATATTCCTTCAATCAACGTCGAAACAATTAAGCAACTACGTTACGTAACATATAATACGCCAATGTTAATTGTCGTCGAGATCGTTTTAACCAGATTATTATCAGGACCGGAACTCAATTTGAAATGGTCATACACGGCAGTTGAAAGAACATCAATTACCTTTTTTTAATTTACAGCTGTAAATTAAATGCACTAAATTTACGTACACACATATATGAGATGCTTTCCGCATATTAATTCAGTCCCGAATCTAGCGCATGACATTTCGAGATCCGTGGACGCACTTACACCACCCAGCTTGTCGTGTATATTTCATCGACCATGTTTTCGTACGTTCGGATAACAACAACCCCGAAAGTGTCTCCTGCCCGAGTGACAAGAAAATCTTCTAAATTTCGTATTCCGTCATAAAATCATCAAATACAACACCAATAAAGCACTAGCGAGGCAAATAATAATAAAAATAATTAAAAAACGGGTGCTTCAGCCTTCCATCGTTTGCACAGTATTGATCCTTCGTTTTAAACGAGATCTGCTCTAATAAATTTAGCAATAAACAAGAATAATTGTTCAGACTTAAAAAAATATTTCATTAAATATCCGTGCCTCATTTTGATAATAAATTTTGATATCAGTGCTTCCTCTTTAATAGAAATAAAATTATTTGTTAATTAACGTACTAAAAATGATGCGAATGCTTTCGAATCGTTTGGGTATTAGGAGGAACAGCAAGGGGTAAGGATGTATTTATCATGTTCATTTTGCTGATACATATATATATATATATATATATATATATATATATATATATTTAGTGTTTATAAGAATTTTATTTTTCTTATTTATTTTATTGGCCGTGTCTTAATATTAAAAATAATAGACTTTTTATTGGTTTAGCGACCTTTTATTGAATTATGATGTTTTATTCTACGACGTTTCGACTTTTATTATTTTTCAGTCTTTTTCAAGTAACTAGAAACAAGAATTAACGCAATGAGAACATGAGAACTGTGTTTGCTTTTGTGAGATTGAATTAACAATTAAATTAACAATTAAATTAACAATTAATTTAATTGTTAATTCAATCTCACAAAAGCAAACACAGTTCTCATGTTCTCATTGCGTTAATTCTTGTTTCTAGTTACTTGAAAAAGACTGAAAAATAATAAAAGTCATAACTTGATTAATTATTAGAAAATAAAACACTTGGCTTAGTTTCACGACTTCTTTAATTAGATATACTAACAATTGTTTCGGCTATTAGGCCATTATCAAAGAGCTATCTAAAACTAAACTTACTCTACTTAAGGTTAACTTATATACCTGTGTTCATTATGGGTGGGAGAATGAGGGTAATTGATATTTAAAATTGCATCGATATAGGGGGTATTTATGAATTCTAATTGTGTGTTTGTGATAACTCGATTTTGTTTTTGGGCTTTTTTAATTTCAAAAATCTCTAATATATTTAACTTTTTACTTTTTACTACATTATGAATGAGGTTACAGCTCTTTATATCGGGTAAGTGGTTCTGGTCTATACAATGTTCTGCGAACCCTGTGTGTTTAACACTATATTTTATATCTCTAATATGTTCTGTTAATCGTTTATTAATACATCTGCCACTCTGTCCGATATAAATAGCTTCACAATTCTGGCATTTTATGGAATATACTCCTGATTTATCTAAGTTATCTATTTTATCTTTAGTATTATTCAACAATGTACCTAAATTTACTTTATTTATCCACACTATGTTAATGTTGAGTTTCTTTAGTAATTTGTTTATTTTCTGTGTTATGGGAGGGATATAGGTGATTACATGCCAACTAGGTTTCTTTAATTCTTTTATTTCTGGGTATAACAATTTTTGAAGTATTTTCCTTTCTTTATGTTTTATCAACTTATCGATGATATCTGGGTTGTAACCATTATTTTTTGCTATTATTTTAATTGTGTTCATTTCATTATTAAAGGCTTCCTTATTTAGTGATATACTTATTGCTCTATGTATATAGCTATGGAAAGTTGACATTTTAATTTTTTGTGATTGATTTGCGTTAGCGTGTACTATATTATCCGAAAATGTTGGTTTCGATGCAATTTTAAATATCAATTACCCTCATTCTCCCACCCATAATGAACACAGGTATATAAGTTAACCTTAAGTAGAGTAAGTTTGGTTTTAGATAGCTCTTTGATAATGGCCTAATAGCCGAAACAATTGTTAGTATATCTAATTAAAGAAGTCGTGAAACTAAGCCAAGTGTTTTATTTTCTAATAATTAATCAAGTTATTACAAGAATGTTTCACCAAGAAATATCTGCGAAGTCAACCAATGAAAAGTAATAAAAGTCGAAACGTCGTAGAATAAAACATCATAATTCAATAAAAGGTCGCTAAACCAATAAAAAGTCTATTATTTTTAATATATATATATATATATATATATGAAAAAAACCACATCCGTCCAGAAACGTGCAGATATCGATATTTCACTGTCGTTACAGATCATCAGTACACGATATTCGGACATAGACATGATTTTTATTTGTATACTTTCGTGTATATATACGAATTATATTGAATTTAATTGGTGCACTAAATTAAGCGACAATTGCATGTGGGATGAGATTTGAATAATTGTCATCTCTCACACCAATTAAATTCAATATAATTCGTATATATACACGAAAGTATACAAATAAAAATCATGTCTATGTCCGAATATCGTGTACTGATGATCTGTAACGATAGTGAAATATCGATATCTGCACGTTTCTGGACGGATGTGGTTTTTTTCATACAATTTTCATTATCCGCACAAACCGGATGGCTGACGTCGCGACGTGTTTGCGTCTACATTCTTCGGCAGGAGTAATCTTGTCAGATTGTAAAATCAACGCAACAAATTAAGCGACAATTGCATGTGAGATGAGATTTGAATAATTGTCATCTCTCACACCAATTAAATTCAATATATATATATATATATATATGTCATTACACTCGACCAAAACCTCGTGATAGTTGCGCGGTAGCAAAACGTATAGAGCTGCTCGCATCGTATTGGCGCGCTGATAAAAGGGGCGGGCGTAAAGCTAGATAAGCCTAATTGCCGGTCTGATATTGGTTGCTCACTAATAACAGCTCAGTGTACGTGTATGTATGCATAAGTGTAGGTTTAGTGCAATAAAAGTATACTGCCGATCAAAATGCAACGAACATCTCGTAATTTGTAACATAATTAGTTTAAATAGTGTAGTACTTAATGATCTAAATTTAAATAAGAATGTTTAAGTGGTATTGTTCTGTTAAATATTAATTTAAAAAATGATAGTCTGATACGAATCTTTTTACAAAGGAAACCACTGTTGGAGTCAAAAAATTTACGCTACATTAGCAACATTTACTTCGCATAGGCAAACAATATAAAAACTTTCTTTCCTTAAATAATATACATAATGCAATCGCGAATTTGCACCAATATTTTTATAAGCCTCCTTCCAACAATTTAAATTGAAGAGTTTCACTATGCTATGCAATCTAAACACAATTTAAAAGCCAATTAAGAAGAATGTAATGTCAATCGTATTACGTATTAATCGTATTATTAATATGTTATTATTATATATTTATTTTCCAGTAATGCTTACAGTTCAAGTAATTTTGGCTAATATGGGAAAGTTTTATTATAAACTTGTTTATTGATAGTTTGTATCCATGAATTGACGTTGCTTCATTACTTAATGAAAGAATTTGTATTAAAAAATTAATAGACAATTACCATAAGCACCTTTTAATGTGACGAGTAATTATCGGTAATTCGAAGATTAAATTAAATTATGACAAAGGAAACAATTTCCAAGTTATAAATACGCCAGAATAGTTCTGTCAGTCCTAAGCCTGAATAAAGTGTTAAGGAAGGTTATTGATTGTAGCAAAACCGAGTTATAAAAATACTGTAACTTTTGTACGATACTGTAAACCGGCTATCGCATAACTCCACCCACTCTAATACAATATGCGCAGACTGGCCCATCACTATCACGAGGTTTTGGTCGTACTGTAAATTAGTCAGTAATTCCCTGTCCAAATTATTTTAGATATATAGTAGTAAGTACGAATATGTTTTAGATCAGTAGCACATAAACTGAATAAAAGTTCAACTTTGGAAATATTTTAAAATAAATTGAAATACTGTTTTGAATTTTGAATATTTAATAAAATTACAAACATTTATTTTATGTACACAATTAACAAATTTTATGTTATAAATATTTTAAAAAATTAATACTTTCTGTAGCCTGCATTTACGTGCAGTAGCAATCGTTTTCGTTAGTTCTTAAAAGAAATTAGAGTATTATACTATTTATTCAACTTGATTATGTAGCATTTCAAATTTCCTGTAGTGTGCAAAACATTTCAAGTTTGTAAATTTTTCAAAAAAAAAACATCCGTCGGATATTAGAAATTACAGACCGATATCGACAATTTTTAACTTTGCTAAAGTTTTTAGGCAATTTGGTACGACCATTTATATAACTTAGTTAAGGGCATGATAACTTCATTGCAGTATGGAGTTAAGCGCAAATTATGAACTGCAGAAAATTTTGCTAGCTTCGCTTAGTAAATATAAGGTGTCTTAGATAACCACGGCCACGTGAATGTAATATATACGAACTTCTAAAAAAGCTTTTGACCAGATTGATAATTATGCTCTTCCTGAAAAACTCAAACAGATAGGATTTTCACCTCTTCTTTTCGAACTAGTACTTCATATTTATTAGGAAGAAAACAACATGTTTAATATCGCAGCATCACATCTACTGTATTTAGCCCAACATCAGGCGTGCCGCAGTGATCAAATCTTGGCTCATTATTTTTAATCTATATCAATGACATATCAGCGGTTATTTCTTGTGAAGTCAATCATTTCCTTAAATATTAATAGATGTAAAATTGTATGTTACACACGAAAACAGGAAGTGGGTAATTATGCCATTGTTGGCAAAATATTGGATCATTGCTTATACATAACAGATTTGGGAATTATATTCAACCCCAAATTGCAATTTATTGAAGACGCTAGATAGTGAATTACGGATTCATTTACACAAATTGCAGGGACTTTCAAAATATACATTTTGATAACCTTATATACCAGATGTCCTTGAAGTAAAAAGACAACGTATGAAAAATGGAAATACTAAATTATTTTATATTAAATTATATTAAAATATTATTGCATATCTCGCTTCAAGTTCGTTCTGCTCGATCGTTGCAATTTTTCAATATGTTTTTTCAATATATCAGCTTTAATAATTTACAAGTATAAATTTATATAAATAAATGGCAGGTTATCGAACCCTTGTCATAACAAAAATTATGGCTTGTGTTTATAAATATTGCCGCCTTTGAATACAATGGGGCATTCCGATTACAACATTCGTTTTTAAATTTCTCTTACAAAAAAAACATTCTCATAATATACATGAAATTTTAGTATGATTTTTAAGATGGGTTTGTAAATAAATCTATCACACGTCTTAATTTTAATTACATATTTACTTGAATGTATTAAAAAGCTGATTTTGTACGAGGTATTGACCTTAACATACAGGATATCATGCCTTTTACTGTTAGTATGTAAACATATGGTGTGTGTGTATAACTTCAGTAGAGGTACATATTTACATTCAGAATATTTTAAATCCATAGGATTCAAAATGATTTGAATTTTGAAGGGGTTTTTAATTTTGGGGTTCACCTCGTAATTGACTCACAGTTTTTTGGATTCATATTATATATAATTATATCTTTCCATTTTTCATAAGTTGTCGTTTTATTTCAAGGACACCTGTATTCATTCGATCTAAACTGGAATGGATCAGTAATCTGGTACTCTATTTACGCTATACATATTAATCGCGTTTAAATCTATGCAACGTTGATTCTTAAAATATCATATACATACTGTAAATTTACTCAAATTGCATTATTTTTTAGTACTAATTTATTAAAACTAATGGGTGATTCATTTAGAGATACTTTTTCCAAAAGCAAAGAACAAATGAAAAAGGCCAATTTATTTAAGAAACTTGATTATCATACAAAAGAACCATTCTTTACAATTATTTTTTAAAGATTATTTCTCTCAAATGTTGGCCGCGACTGCGGTTAACGTAGCCTATTCTGCTGTTCCAATTTTCAATAACGAGTTCTAGCATTTCGAGTGGTATTTGTCCAATGACCCGAGTAGTATTGGCCTCCAATGCCTCAATTTTAGCCGGTTTATCCATGTAGACTTTAGACTCCACGTAGCCCCACAGAAAAAAGTCTAATGGTGTGATGTCACAAGATCTAGGCGGCCAATTTACTGGTCCGAAGCGTGAAATTAAATGTTCACCGAATCGTTGTCGCAGTAAAGCCATAGTTTCACGAGCTGTATGGCTAGTGGCGCCATCTTGTTGGAAGTAAATGTCTTGTAGACCACGGGTGTCAAGTTCAGGCAGCAAATAGTCCCTTATCAAGGCGCGATAACGGTCGCCATTCACAGTCACATTCCGGCCGGCTTCTGTTTTGAAGAAATATGAACCAATTATTCCACCGGCCCATAATCCGCACCAAACAGTTGTTTTGTCTGGATGTAATGGTAGCACTTCAATCTCTTCAGGTTGCTCATCACCCCAAATACGGGCATTTTGCTTATTCACGTACCCATTAAGCCAGAAATGGGCCTCATCGGAGAACAAAATTTTTGTCGAAAACAGTGGATCTTCTGCAAGTTTATCAAGAGTCCAACGGCTGAAACGGAAACGATTCGGAAGGTCGGTCGCCTTTAGTTCTTGCACTAGTTGAATTTTGTATGCTTTTAAACAAAGATCCTTTCGTAAAATACGCCAAGTTGTTGCATACGACAAACCAAGCTGTTGAGAACGGCGACGAATTGATTCTTCCCGGTCTTCGCGTACACTCGCTGCTACCGCCGCTATATTTCCTTCACTACGTGCTGGATGAGGTCTATGTGGTCGCGTATTATCCATTATTGTAAATTGAGTTTCAAACTTATTGATGGTATAGCGAATTGTGCGTTCGGTAGGCCGATTATGTGGCCCATATGTTGCTCTAAGCGCACGATACACATTCCTTGTAGAACGCCCATTTTCGTAATAAAGCTGTACTATTTGTAGACGCTGTGCCGGGCTAAGTCTTTCCATTACGTAATGTCAAATAGTACTGAACGAGAATGCGCAGTCCGCTGACGCGTCGCATGCACGCTCAGCCATTAAATCCCCACCTAAAAAAGTACCTCCAAATGAATCACCCATTATTTATGTTAACAATCTATTCATACTACATTATTATATATAACTGATATTTAAAAAATGGCAACATAAATTTACCTTCTTTTGACAGCTTCTGCAATAACGTTTTGTATTTCTTCTAATATATGAAGATATTCAGAATACATATTACCTACTTTTTAAAAAACAAACATGGAAAAATCAAATGGTATTAAATAAGGTAATTGAGAAGACCACCGATCTTGCTAGCCTATCTCGAAGAACTGCCTCAGATAATTTAATGTTGTTTGTGCGGTGTAGACTGTGACCCCAACTTGTTGAAAATAATCAACTTGTATTTCATCAACTTAAAGTACAAATTTCGATAAAAGGATTTATGATTACATTTTGATTGTAATCGCATCAATATTTTGATGAAAGAAAACAGTACCAGTTGATCCTCTTTCTCGACATTATTAACCATTTGGAACTTACTGCAAGTGAGAATTAATGAATATTAAATCACATTCTTACATGTAAATGTCGACTTATATGATGCGTTCATAACTACAATCCGACAAACTAAGTTTGTACCAGTATGCAGAACACACCCTTTCGCGACAACGAACTTCCTGGTAATTAGGTTAATTAAGAATTAAGAAATACTGAAAAAAACAAGTCAATCAACGGGAGGAAACGTACAGACGGCGTTTCGTTCTGGTTGGAACTTTTCAAGGCACGGTATTCCTCGAAGACGGACATTGCTTTTTCATTTCTATACTTTCTGTATATATAGTTAATATTTGGAACTTACTGCAAGTGAGAATTAATGAATATTAAATCACATTCTTACATGTAAATGTCGACTTATATGATGCGTTCATAACTACAATCCGACAAACTAAGTTTGTACCAGTATGCAGAACACACCCTTTCGCGACAACGAACTTCCTGGTAATTAGGTTAATTAAGAATTAAGAAATACTGAAAAAAACAAGTCAATCAACGGGAGGAAACGTACAGACGGCGTTTCGTTCTGGTTGGAACTTTTCAAGGCACGGTATTCCTCGAAGACGGACATTGCTTTTTCATTTCTATACTTTCTGTATATATAGTTAATATTTGGAACTTACTGCAAGTGAGAATTAATGAATATTAAATCACATTCTTACATGTAAATGTCGACTTATATGATGCGTTCATAACTACAATCCGACAAACTAAGTTTGTACCAGTATGCAGTTGATTGACTTGTTTTTTCAGTATTTCTTAATTCTTAATTAACCTAATTACCAGGAAGTTCGTTGTCGCGAAAGGGTGTGTTCTGCATACTGGTACAAACTTAGTTTGTCGGATTGTAGTTATGAACGCACCATATAAGTCGACATTTACATGTAAGAATGTGATTTAATATTCATTAATTCTCACTTGCAGTAAGTTCCAAATGTTAACTATATATACAGAAAGTATAGAAATGAAAAAGCAATGTCCGTCTTCGAGGAATACCGTGCATTGAAAAGTTCCAACCAGAACGAAACGCCGTCTGTACGTTTCCTCCCGTTGATTGACTTGTTTTTTTCAGTATTTCTTAATTCATTATTAACCATCATCAATCTGTTGGAGATATAATGGAGTCTCTACATGAGGCTTTTCTGTAGACTATATTCTATGATTTTGTGAGTTTGGATATATGCTGAGGTAAATCGTAGCTTCTTCACTAAATAAAATTATATCTAACATATATTGACAATACTACAACGCTTGTCCGGAAAGCAAGTACCGTTTTGGAAAAAAAAACAAAAACATTTTATTCAAAACAAAATTTATTTCTACATGAAAGAGTTTTTTACGTTGTTATCGCTGTTTGAGCGCCTTCCTCCAACATCACGCTTCAATTACAAGAATAATGGTGCAGAAGGTGCGAGATCGAAGCTATACGGCGGCTGATCAAACTGCTCCCAACCGAATTGTTCAATAAGGTTTTGAGTGACCGCCAGTATGGGGACATGCGTTGTCATAAAGCAACAGAATGCCTTGACTGAGCTGTCCTCGTCTTTTGTTTTCAATTGAAATCTTACAAGTTGACGATGAATTTCAGTTGGCTTAATATTTCTTGCGTTTAAAAACCGTATTACGGAACGCACCTCGCAGTCGGCGGACTCAACAATTGTCTTAAACATTTATCGCATATTAAATTTAATAGAGCAGAAAAATCTAGCTTCGCGAACCATGTATTGAACACGGATTATAACGTCACGCTAGAAGGGTTAAAACCCGTGAAGCTAATAACCCTAGAGCGCTCGATACATATAAAAGCATTCATATCGTTACTAACGAAATTAATACAGTCAACTCGGGCAACGGTCCCATCCCATATAATTTTCTCTTTTCTTTCTTAGAAAAGAGGTAGAAGAATTTGGAGGTGAAAATAAGCACATGTGTACCGTTTCTGAAGAAGGGAAGATTACGTAATTTTAGTTTTTGGTTTGCGTGTTTTATATTCAGCGTATTATACGTCGACGCTTTGTAAAGTAGTGCGCAATTCTGTGTGTAGTTTTACTGTGCCCCTTGTTCTACACTTTCATTAGTGGTTTTACTTACTAATGATGACAACTTAGTTGTCGAAATACTTATTCAGGTTACGATTATTAATTGTGGTAAGGGATTTTGTACCTTTTTTGAGTTTTTACTTAACCATAGTCTCCAAAGATAGACTTTTGGTTATGTTACTTTGTCATAATATTTAGGTCAGGTACAGTCCACAGTAATATTTTTGTTACATGTGAATGTTTTTCATATTATACAACAAATATTTATTTCGGCTTTTTGGAGATAACAATAATAACACGTGAATTTGAATGTGTTGAATATTTAGATTTTCGATATTATGATTTATTGCTTATTTATAGTGTTTTATCTGATATACAGTTTATAACGTTTTCATATATGTATATACATATTTCGTGTTTAAGGTAACTTTGCTTGTGTTATACTTATTAATATTCAATATGATACTGTAAGTAATTATTTATCAATATTTAATTTATTTAAAAAGAAACATACTTAACTTACTAATTGTCAATTTTGCTTTCCTTGAAATTCTAAATTTAAAAAAATTCGGTATAGTTTTATATATAACGGATGATATTTTTAATGCGGATTAACTTTTTTTTTAATTTTTGGTAAATTAAGTATTTTCATATATATATAATATTTTCGTGACCTTGGTATGATATGGTAAACTTAATAAGTCGGCGACTAAAGGTCTGGTTTATTACTTCAAAGTATATATATATTTAAAACAACCCTACATGATTCGGCAATGATGCCTTTGTCAAGGATATAAAAAATATAAATGACAAAGGCATCATTGCCGAAACATGTAGGGTTGTTTTAAATATATATACTTTGAAGTAATAATCCAGATCTTTAATCGCCGACTTATTAAGTTTACTATATATATATATATAGTAAATCCAATCAGTTGGCGATTGAAGGTCCGTTTTACTTCAAAGTATATATATTTAGAAAACTCTACATGTTTCGGCAATGATGCCTTTATCAAGGATATAAAATGTAAATGACATTTATATTTTATATCCTTGATAAAGGCATCATTGCCGAAACATGTAGAGTTTTTTAAATATATATACTTTGAAGTAAAACAGACCTTTAATCGCCAACTGATTGGATTTACCATATCATACCAAGGTCACGAAAATATTATATATATATATATAACGTGTGTATAAATTGTCGCAAAAGCTACACGCAGCGACGATCTTCGTTTGGTTCTGAATAAAAAATCTTAATGTTAAAATGTCGTATCATGTTTCGTTTGTTTTCACGGGGTTCTTGAAGTTCAGACTTTTAGTGCGTAACTAACCTTTGTTCTTCGATATCTGTTAATAGAGATAGATGCAATTTAGTTTAAAGAAAAAATTTTTACTAGTATTATTTCGTAAACGTTTTCTTTTTGATTTAAAAGCTTGTTTTAAACATTTATTCATTAACGTACTTCCACGAAAAACACATTTGGCAACGTTGTAGAACAATAAGTTTGTATTTCAAAGTGAGTTCAATCAAAATCATTACTGTCAAATTTTGACATTTACGAATTTACTTTAATTTTAGTACAAGTGGTGCTGGTATTCCGTGTTTGCCGTTCATGCGTTTTATTTTTATTGTCGGGTAGCCTTGGTCGGTCAAGTCGTCGGTGATGTCAGTGTCTGTGATAAAGGTAGGAATGCCACGCATAACTACCTTTAGTGTAAATTCGACAATACGACATTTTAACATTAAGATTTTTTATTCAGAACCGAACGAAGAATGTCGCTACGTGTAGCTTTTGCGACAATTTATACATATATATATATATATATATATATATATATATATATATATATTTATATATATTTATATATATATATATATATATATATATATATATATAACAATTGATAAATTATTGGAGTTTATATATTTTTAGTTTTTTTATTATATATATCTATATATATATATATGTATGAATTGTAGAATTAAATGCAACAAATTATAGCGACAATCGCATGTAAAATGAGATTAAATAATTATTAATTCTCATACACATGAAGTTCATTACAGTTCGTATATATACACGTAGTATAGAATATAGAAGTGAATATCATGTCTGTCTTCGGTAAGGTGCACTGATGATCTGTAAAAAACAGTGAAATATCGATATATGCACATTCCGCGCAGATAAGTTTTTCACAAAATTTTTCATTTGTACTGACAACTTGTACAGTTGATGTCGCGGCTTGTTGCGTCTACAATCTAGGGCAAAAGAGATTTGCCGAATTGTAGAATTAAATGCAACAAATTATAGCGACAATCGCATGTAAAATGAGATTTAATAATTATTAATTCTCATACACATGAAGTTCATTACAGTTCGTATATATAAACGTAGTATAGAAGTGAATATCATGTCTGTCTTCGGTAAGGCGCACTGATGATCTGTAAAAAACAGTGAAATATCGATATATGCACATTCCGCGCAGATAAGTTTTTCACAAAATTTTTCATTTGTACTGACAACTTGTACAGTTGATGTCGCGGCTTGTTGCGTCTACAATCTAGGGCAAAAGAGATTTGCCGAATTGTAGAATTAAATGCAACAAATTATAGCGACAATCGCATGTAAAATGAGATTTAATAATTATTAATTCTCATACACATGAAGTTCATTACAGTTCGTATATATACACGTAGTATAGAAGTGAATATCATGTCTGTCTTCGGTAAGGTGCACTGATGATCTGTAAAAAACAGTGAAATATCGATATATGCACATTCCGCGCAGATAAGTTTTTCACAAAATTTTTCATTTGTACTGACAACTTGTACAGTTGATGTCGCGGCTTGTTGCGTCTACAATCTAGGGCAAAAGAGATTTGCCGAATTGTAGAATTAAATGCAACAAATTATAGCGACAATCGCATGTAAAATGAGATTTAATAATTATTAATTCTCATACACATGAAGTTCATTACAGTTCGTATATATACACGTAGTATAGAAGTGAATATCATGTCTGTCTTCGGTAAGGTGCACTGATGATCTGTAAAAAACAGTGAAATATCGATATATGCACATTCCGCGCAGATAAGTTTTTCACAAAAAAAATTTTCATATATATATATATATATATATACTTTTAGTTAAAGTTAGTGATCAAACTGTTATTATGTGTGCTGAAAATTGATTCGTGATTAATATGGCAAAACTGAAATACTATCGGTTTTCTATTGTTCACACTTTACACTTCTGCAAGTAATACAGAAACTACTACGAGTACAAGCTGAACAGTTTTAAGCATCAGAGAAGGAGAAGAATATCTTCACACGTATACTTATGTTGGTACTTTTATTATATTATTTACTTCTATATCTATTTAAAGATCGCTTTTTGTATATGAGGGAAGGTTAACGGTCGTTTGGATACCCTCAACTCCTTCGAAACAGTTCTCTTTGACCCTTTTCATTTTGGAAAGAACACGGGGATGTCTTTTGTAGCCAAAAACTCGCAAGTAATCAACTCTGAATGTATCTATACATTACCGTGATGCAAAAAACAATCCATTCTCGGCCTAGTGCGGGGAAAAACTTTGCAGAATTGACTGTCCGGCTGGCCTGTACAAATCCTTGATGGATCACACCTCTGTCTTTGCGTGTTGCTTCTGGTGCGTGCAGGCACATCAATGGAGGCCACTACGGAATTAGTATTCATCGATGGAGGCTCACTGATGGTGCAACGGTATATTGAGGAAGTTTTGGCATATCATATCATGTCCTGATGCAGAATAACGCGAGACCACATTCAGGGGGATGCCTCAGTGAATACTTGGCAGAAGTTGGCATTCGAGAAATCAACTGACCAGCATGTTCTCCGGATGCGAATCCTATAGAACATGTTAGGTAAACGTGTTAGACCTCGTGCAACAGCACCAACCACAATAAACGAGCTTCATGTAACTCTTCAAGAAGAATGGGATAATATTCTGCAGAATGCAATTCGTGAACTCATTAGTGGTATGCCATGCCGTATGCAAGCAGTAATTAGGTCTAGAGAAGGCAACAAGAAATATTGAAGTCTATTTTAATTTTCGTTTTCTATACGTCTAAAATGTATTGTTGTTAACATAAATTTTGCAAAGTATACACATACTTTTTATTTGTTTGTGTTATTGTTTATTAAGACTAGAACAAATATTACATTGTTTTTTAAATAGTCCAGGAGGACGTCCTTTGTCGATAAAAAATAAAAAGTGTAAACTAAAAGGCAAATAAAATAACAAACATAGCCGATTTTCAAAAAATTATAGGTAGCCCGTTTTTTTTTGCACCTGAGCGTAGTATGGATCTATTACAGGAATACATTCCCCGGATCATATCCGCCCGGAACGTAAAGACTTTTAAATACGTGTAATATAGGTTTATTATGTTTTAATTTGTCACGAAAATACTTTGTAGAGAAATGTTCTAATGCAAGTTACCATTTTTAGTTTAGTAAGAAATCGATGTAGACGTTTTGTCATTTAAAATTTAATTTACTTGTCATCTTGACTTTTAAAAGAAATTTAGTGTGATTTTGTACATATTAATTGTTTAAAGATTAAAAATATGTAATATAGCAAAATATTCAGTTCAAATACTAACTAAACTTCACATTTATGTTATTTATTATTATTAGTTTAATATCCATAGTAAGTTCTTTAGTATATTTCTGGTATGAAGACATTGTGCCTTATTTTTTAAGAGGACGTACTGTACATTTGGCACATTCTATAAGTGTTACCGTTCAACCATCTTTCGGGGCTACTGAAGGGGAATTGTAATTTCTTTTCTCTTTATGTAAGAAAGCAAAAATTAAATTTAAAAAACCTTTTATCATTTCAGAAGTCAAAGGACTTTCTCTAGAGAGGATCAGTTGATTAAGTCTCCTCCGGGGTAAATTAATAGTACATTATATAACTCGATATTAGAGTGTTTCTGTTTTAGGAGTCAGATAAGCACAGTAAAAACGACAGCAATCGTATCGCCTTCAGTTAGTGCACCGTCCATACCGGAATCGGCTGTTCTAACAGACAATGGATGTATGGATTTTGATGGTTTGTATAATCATTCAAATACACCAAACAATTCATATTAAGCCAACATATCTAATAATTTGTAAAACAGAAATTTCACACAAATATTCTAACAATTATAGTGCTGCATTTGTCATGCTACTGACTCATCAAAATCGACAGGTCTGATCCCGTTAACAGCAAATAAGTATTCTCTGTCTCTAAGTAAAAAATTCTTCCGAAACATCTACATAATATGCGGTGTTTATGACAAAGAAATCATAATTGAACGGCAAGTGCGTAATTTATTTGCCAAATTTAATTCTAGAGATACGTCATTGGAAGATGAACCCAAACCGGCCTGGTTTGGGTTCATCTTCTAATTATCGCCGTTACAATTAAAGAAGTTGAACACATCGCATTCGATCATATTCCGCCATTTAGAAAAGACAGGGAAAGGTCCAAAAGCTCGATATTTTTCTTCAACGTACCCTGATGAACAAAGCGCATCGTTTATCCGCAGCGATGTCTTCTTTCACGACAGAAAAATTATCCGTTTCATAAATATACCAAAACAACTGATTAAAAATGTCACATAGGACAACGTTCAATACAAAGGCAGTTGACTGACGAAGTCAAATTTCACTCATCGAGCCTAAAAGCTGAAGTTCACGTTAGATCGAAAAAGGTTCTGCGCCCCTTATTAGAAAAAATGTTCTCGTCCACGATAAGGCAAATCCAGCCATTTAACCAAAACATTTAAGAAAAATTTCTCCGGAAAATTCTGGAAGCTACAGACCTTAGTTCTCTTATCTGCTTGCTATAAATTTCTAGAACAGCTTATCTATAATACAATAGCGCCCACTGTTGACAAGATTACTAACAAGAAGCTAACTTAAGCAAACTTATCCAGAATATGCTGAGCAATCGCCGAATCGCAGTCTGGCTAAACGATTGAACTAGTAGTGGCAAAACCTTGAAAAATGACCCTTCCTCAAGGCTCGGCTCTGGCTCTTCTAATGTTCAACATTTACTTCAATGATCTCCCACCCACAAAATCACGAAAATTTCAATATGCGAAGCATGTGCCTTTCATTTTTGCAACAAGGAAGTCAACAGAGGGTTGAATGTGGAATTTGGTGGTAGTCGTATTAACCAGAACCCCCGCCCTAAATATCTGGGCGTAACGTTCAAACCGCTCTCTCGCATCCAAGTAGCACGTCTATAAAACTAGACAAAAGGTGAAGACCCGCGATAATATTTTACATAAACTTGCCAGCAATTCATAAGCAGACCTTGCAAATGGCAGCCATTGCACTAGCTTACTCTCCTGCTGAACACTGTGCTACTGTCTGGTATCGAAGCTGTCACACCAAACTAGAGATGATATAACCTACTCCTTGAGCGGAGTAGGTGCACCTACCAGGATTCCAGTTCCGAACTAGGTGCGGCAAACTAGGTGCACAAATCAGTTCCGACTCCGACCGATTGTGAGTCATATTTTGCGTCCGATCAGTCAGGGTAATCTTTATGTTTACTTAGGCACACAGCTTGGATATACAAATAGCAGTCAAATTATTACATTTTAAATGAGGTGTCAGATTGCAATTTATAGATTTTTTTTTAATTAAAGTGCATACGATATACATACATACATAGGTTTAAAATAATTTTTGTATGCTTTTCAATGCAACACTAGAAAATCCCATGTCATTCTAATATGCAATGTGTTGAATGTATTTAATTTATTGACGGCGGCGGTTAGAAAGAATGTTTAAAGTTAGAAAAAAAGAAACATTCGTTAGACTAATCACAAAAATAATACCAATAATACCTCAATAGATAAAATGTTATCTAATGTTGAAGTCCCAGGGTCTGCAAATTCTCGCGCAATAATGGAAGTGCAACGATATTTAGAATGTGAAATGGCTGATCGAAATCAGGATCCATTTCAGTGGTGGAAGGACAGTGAATATTTATTCCCGAATCTAACTATCGTTGTAAAGGAAATATGTTGTGTAATAGCTACTTCAGTTCCATGCGAGAGACTCTTTTCTAAAGCGGGGTATATTTTAAATGAAAGAAGAACACGGTTAAGCACGAGTAAAGTAGAAAAACTAGTTTTCCTGAATATGAACGATGATTTCATTTAGATTTAAATACAAAAATTAAAACTATTTTTTACGTATTAGTTCTTATTATTTTTACTTTTTATTATATATTTTTTGTGTCGCTAAAAATTTAGTTTTTCTTATGACTAGAAATCATACTAATTATTTAAAAATAAATATACATATTTGGTTGCACAATTCTATATACAATTATTCGGAATCGCAGCAACTACAATTGCCAGTTGTATTTATTTATACATAGGTATAGGAGTAGTTGCGTCGTTTATTTCTCACATTTCGCTTCGCTTAGTCGAACTCGTTCCAGGCGGACCTACTCTTTTACATAATACGATGGGATTATGTAGGTGCAACTGCGAGATCAACTCTCGGGCGCTCCGACTTGAACGATCGGAATCGGAATTGTACGACTCGGAATCGTTTCAATCGGATCTACTCTTTTGGAAAATGCGAACTAGGTGCACCTGCTCCGGCACGCGAACTAGGTTCAAAGGAACAGGTTCGGTTCAGAGCAACCATCTCTACACCAAACCAATAGATATTCAACTTAACGATGCAGTGGGGATCGCCACGAGTATTGTTGGATCCACCCCTAGTCTCTGGTTACCGATTCTTTCTAACATTGCTCCTCCGAATATTAGACGTCTTGCTGCAGCACAGAATGAATGAGCCAAGATTTCAACAGCATTGATCTTGCCATACATGATGATTTGGAGAGTGTCCTTAAGACCCGACTGAAATCTAGGAGACCGACTTGGTTGGATACGGAAGTTCAGTACTATGTGGACCAGAGTAAACGACAGCCCCAAAAGAAGTTTCCCTGGTTGCATCTACGAGCTGAACAAGGCAACTCCCGCACGCTGGATTGATTGATATTAATGTATAAATTAGCTTTATGACCCTTTTTTGGTCAAAAAAGGAATTTATACCCTAATATCTAATTTACAATTTCGCTTCTCATACGAAATAAATTTTAAAATAAAGTTTGTAAACTTTAAACGTAGAACATTGTGTACTACTACTATGTGCAAGAGAAAATTATTGTAGCCTACGTGACAACGTATTAATGCAACCTAATATACACCGATTCGTACTCCTGCATAATGAAATTCTATTAATAAATTCAGCCGTATCATTTAAATTTAGATTAGGTAGGCAAAACTTTATTTCATTTTTTCGAAAAGATTTAGGAACTGATATCGTTTAAATATTAGCAGAAACATTTACTACAAATAACTTTATCAGAATAATTGAAACATACATGAGTAGGTAAACCCCACCAGTTTTGTATAATACAAAGGTATTTTTAATAATATAAAATATTACTAAAAATCTGGTGTGAAGAACACAAATGCAGGTTCACTATTAATATTTTCTGTGAACGTGTCCGAATATATCCTATCCCCAGAGACGTAGATACGTATTTCGCTTTTCTACAAGCTCATCAGTACGCCCCTGCTGGAGAAAGGATATTTCCAGACACATTCACAGAAAAGAACCACATCGCCCTATCACCGTAATTATTCAGACCGAGCGCAGAAGTAAATTCGGCGCTACCTGTTGTCAGACAGCCGAAGTACCTCGCATACCGTCCACATAATTAATGTGGTGTGTTCTTCACACCAGATTTTTAGTAATATTTTATATTATTAAAAATACCTTTGTATTATACAAATAACTTTATTTGGTATGTAATTTGTAAACGTCAAATATTTCAATCTGATTAAATTTATTACAGTAGCTGCTGAATGTGTCCACCACATTTTCAAACATACAATTATCCTTAATCATAGCTGCTTACAGTTCATCAATATTTTGCATAAGATTTCTATATATTTTATTTTTCAAAGTCCTAAATAAATAAGAATCTAAGGGTGTTAGATCTGGTGATTGTGCTGGCCATTGTCTCTTGTATCTCTTGCATGTTAAGAGTCTTTCAGTGCTATTCGGCATGAACCATAAGATCTATAAAGAAATAAATTTTTAGATATTTATTAATATAATTGATTGTTTACATCCTAGATTGTTGTACTGGTTTATGTAGGCTTCATTCTATTCGAATTTGAATATCAACAACTTCCTGTTAAAACAGTTGGTCTGCTTGTGGACTTCTCTTTACAGATGCAACTTTTAGTTTCAAAAGGATGTAGGAGTTTTTATTAATGACGAGCAAAATTTTATAATACTAAATAACTAAAAATTACTTCGGGAAAGGTCTCTGTGAAAAACCATTGCAATATATGCAATAACTTCTGTAATATAGCAAGGTTGTTGTTTTTGTGAATGTATCTCTCCAGTGGTGGTGCACTGACGATTCTTTAGTAGGATGAAACACGTGTCTACGTCTCTGGGAGATACTTTCACAAATATATGAACTTGTGTTCTCCACACCCGATTTTTAACAATATTTTATATTATTAAAAATGTTTTTCTTTAATACAAAATTTAGTACGGTTTTACGTACTAAAATATATTTCAAACTACTGTATGTGCCAAAATAAACAACACTGAAATTACTGAAGTATATTATTTATTACTTATACATTATTATGTCTATAGAATACATATTCAAAATGTGCGCCATGGCGTTGTAGGCACTGCTCATAACGGTTACGCAGATTGTCAAACATATTCGAGAACACAGATTGCTGCATATTCCTGAAAAAGGAGACGATCTTCTCACGTAAATGATTAACAGTTCTGGGTGGGTCTGTACCGCTGAAGACTTGCTCCTTTAACATACCCCATACGTAGGCATCCGGTGGTGTAAGATCGGGGGAATGTGATGGGTAGTTGAAATTAGAATTGCGGGAAATGATGCGTCCTTCAAAAGTTTCCTGCAGCAATGCTATCGATTGTCGAGCAGTGTGACTGGTCGCCCCGTCCTGTTGAAACCACTGCTCTTCCATCCGAAGGTCCCTGGCACGACAAAACCCTCTGAGATCTTGGACAAATGGCGTTACCACAATGTTTCTATAACGTTCCTGGGTAACAGTAAGAGGTGTGCCATCATCATCCTCAATGAAATACGGACCAATCACACCGTGTGCTGACACTGCACACCATATCGTCACACGGGCACTATGTAGCGGTTTTTGGATAATCACGTCTGGCTTACCGAAACCAAGGAAGCGAGTTGTTTGTTTATTGATGTAACCCTCCAAGTGAATATGACTTTCGTCTGAGAACCACACATTATTCAAGAAATCTGAATCCTCGTACAACATAGCCAAAAATTGTCCACAATACGCAACCCTGGCATTCATATCTTGGTTTGACAATCGTTGTCCAACTTGAATTCGGTACGGAAATCCACCTACATCTTTGAACAAACGCCGAATCGACGTACTGCTGATATTCAACTTAAATGCCGTTCGCCGAAGACTTCGGTTCGGTGATTGCAAAACCTGATTGAGGACACGTCCATGGTTCCCATTCGTTCTCACAGTTACTGGCCTACCAGACCTTCCCTTCCGTTGGCACAGCACACTGCCAGAACGACGAAATTTCTCAACAATAGAAAGCATGACTTTGTTGGTAGGTGCCTCTTTATGAAATTGATCGCGATATGTTTCCGTCACTAACTTCAAACTCGGTCCACCTTGTTTGCGCCTTTTCCGTGCGATCGAAAATAATGCTCGACGATAAACACTTTTTCCTCAGTCGTGAGACCCATTCTCAACTATAACATCACATAACAACGTTCTTTGCACTACTAAAAACACATAACGCTGCTAGTATCATACGTCAAAAAGCAGACATGCGCATAACAATGGCACGCATTTCAGTGTTGTTTATTTTGGCGCATACCGTACTTTGTTATATAACATGTTATATAATAACGAGCGTTCAACTAAATTTTACCTCGAAGTTGCCCATGGAAATTATACGTATATCTTAGCTTTTTACTTAAGTTCTTAATATGAATTTTGTTGGTTATGAACTATTTGAATGACATGATAAATGTCAAAATAATAAAATTAAAATATTTAACTAAATGAGATACGTTTATTTGCAACAAACAAGTAACATTTTATAAAAATTGTTGAAAGTGGCCACCACCTTGTTCGAGACATTTCTAACATCTTCTTCTAATGAAGGAGAAAACGTTTTGTAGTAGCATATCGTCGATTTCGTTAATTATTTCAGAAATTCTGATCTGAAGGTCTGCAAGATCAGGTATCTGTACCCAAAAAATTGAGTTCTTTAAAAAGGCCACAGAAAAAAATCACAGTAAATGTCATAATAATTTCTTGTCGATACCTTTCTCCTTTAAAGAAAATACGGCCAATGATTTGCCTTCGACTAATCGCACACCATACACCAATTTTCTGTGGATGAACAACATAACAGTCATGCGGTTTCTTAGTATTCCACATCCTTATATTTTGTGAGTTAACATATCCATTCAGATAAAACCATGATTCATCTGAGAAAAATTTTGTCAAGAATGTCATTATCAAAATTATTTAAGAACCACTGACAAAATGTTGTTCTTCTAGGATAGTCAATTTCTTTGATTTCTTGATAATAGGCCATGCGATATGGAAATAAATGTAAGTCTTTTTTCAAAATTGTATGACAAGTGCCAATTGAAACACCCACTCGTGGAGAGAATACTCGTATGAATGTTCCTGGTGTATCATTCATAATTTGCGTTACATCGTCAACTAGCTCTTCCGTACATTTTTTCGGACGGCCACTGTCTTCTTTCCGTATAACACTCTCTGTTTCTCTGAAAACCTTAGTGCAATATTTAACTGTATACCAAAAACTATCAAAATCAAAGACGAAGTTTGGAAACATATTTCTAAATTCCTCTAAGCATTCTTCAAGAAAATAGTGCCATTGTCCGTTAATATTACGTCCGTTCCAAAAATAAGATTCAACCATGAATGATTTGTGTTGAACAGTGAAAACCATTTTAAATCAATTTTAAATTACAAAGCAATTTCAAAAAGCTCCAACTAAGTATACATCAGAATAAATAGTCTGTCAAATTGACAACTGATGCAAATGTAAATAGTACAAGTTACGACAAACATTTTTATTGTCATGGACTACTAGAGGTAAAATTTATTTGAACGCTTTTTATATGCGTTATATTCCGATGTAAATGCCAAAGCATTTTTCAAATAACATTAATTTAGCTATTAACCATAGTAATTAACACAGTTTTTAATATTATACTTATATCACACACACGAAGTTGAAATGTATTGAACTGTTAATTCAAAAAATAAAGTGATATATAATAAGAACAATTCCTAGACCATCCTAAACCCGACGCTAACATGAAAAGCTGATAATAATTGACATATATGTAAGTAAATATTTTGAATGCAGTAACCTATAAAAGTGAAATCCACTACATTGCGAAAAATGACTGGTCACGTTGCCGACAATCACTTTCGCTCGCACAATGCATTATACCATTGAACATTTCTTCATCAGATTTTTTCTTCTTATTCTGCTTTTCCTAAAAAATAATTGGATTGTGAAATAAATGATTTTATCTTTCAACTTAACTACTACATTACAACATATACATATAACATTTGACAATTGTTTCGCTCGCTACAGTGGCTTTATCAGAAATGAATGATATAATGAGCGAAACAATTGTCAAGTGTTATATACAGGTGTCCCATTAAGAGCGCGATATTTAATTTTGTAATAGAATACATCATATATTCAAAAAGTGTAAAAACTTTTATTGCACTATAAAGTACACACACTGCGGTTATGCGACAGAGTATCGAATAAATGTCTCACACGACTCTACTGGCACGCTCTTGCTCTTTTTACGAAATTCTCGATGACTTTTGCGCATAATTGGTTCGATTTCGCCAATAACACGTCTAATCTCCGCCGTCAGCTCAGGAATTCTTCGTGGATTGTTGGCATATACACGAGATTTCTCGTATCCCCAAAGAAAGTAATCACACTGGGTCAAATCGCACGATTGGGGGGGGGGGGGGCAATTCCGGTGGCCATTGCGTGAGATGATTCGTCCAGGAAATTTTTCTCGCAACAAATCCATTGTTTCGCGCGCCGTGTGAAAAGTTGCCCCGTCCTGTTGCAACAGTGGCCACAAAAACTCCCTCGGCATGTTGCGATAGCGTACCCCTCTCACTGTTATGGTGGGTTCATACAGACTTCCTTAACTTAGTATTAGTATTAGTCCTAACTTTAGATTAATCTTAAGAAATATATGACCGTTCAGACATAAATTAGTATTAGTCCTACGCTTGCGCATTGCATCCAAAGAAAAGCGCTCGCAAATGTGAAATTTACGTAAACATAACCATACTTTGCGTATTGTCGTTCGTTGTGTTACAATATCAATACGAATTCAACATGTCCAAATTAAAAAGCGCAGCCTTACTATTTTCCTGTGCTACTTTATTGAGCGCATCAATAATATTGTTAAGCAAATTAAAAAGGAAGAGGCGTTTTAAGACTCGCCCCCTGAATAGAGGAAGAAAAACGGAAGGACATTTTGCAACGTTATTTAAAGACATGCAGAATATAGAGCCAGATTTTCAGCAGTTTATAAAATACACGAGAATGTCTCCAGATACATCAATTTATTAAATTATTACCTGAAACATTAAACAACTCGCTAATTGTTTGCCATGCATTTTGTACGGCCAATTTATTTTTAAAATTTATATTACGTTTGTCATATAAATAACTAAATTCCCATACTAACTCTATTAAACGTCCGTCATCAAATTTATCAGTCATTTTCTTTTTGTTCTTTATTTTCAGAATCAATTAATTATAAAAATGCGCTTATAACGATATTTAATTATCAAGAACAAAAACAAATATGGAGGCAATTTCATTAGATTAAAACGTTTCAATCAACGCCTGCGCACTATTTTGGTCTTAGTACTAAGAGTTAAAAGTTTAGGAACTTTCAAGGTTACGTCTTAACGCTGTTAAGACTAATACTAATACTAATTCCTGTGTGAACGAGTACTAGGGCAACCAATAGTTTTACTTTTTAAGACTAATACTAATACTAAGTTAGGACTAAGAAAGTCTGTATGAACCCACCATTACTACTTGTTCAGCACCATTTTCGAAATAGTAGGGCCCTATTATTCCGCCAGCTCAGAATCCACACCAGACACTAACTCGTTCTGCATGTAATGGCTTTCCATGAATCACTCGAGGATTCTCCTAGCCCTAAATCCGACAATTTTGAGTGTTCACGTTCAATTAACAAATTCTCGACGCTACCCATGGTCTGCCGGCTTGAGTTCTTCTAACAATTGCATCTTGTCCGGGTGCATATGTAAATCTTGGAGAGTATTCGGTGCAGGGTGTTTCTCGAAACATCTAACTGTTGAGAACGACGACGAATCGATATTTTCCTCGAATTTCTTAATTAATCTTTGAACTGTTGGCAGATTTGGTGCATTTCGTCGACCGAAAATTCCACGAAGTCTGCGACTGTTTCCGCATAACATCCTCGTTTGACAACAATAACGCGTTGTTCTGTCGTATAATGCTCCATGACTACTAATCGTAACAATGACAAATGAAGGATGTTATAGTTTCAGTGTCGCCAACCTAACTAAACGAACGTCGGGCACATTTTAAATCTTGCAATCTTAATGGAACACCTTACCGTTACCTTAAACAGTAAAAAATCTAACAGTGTTGTTATTTAGTGGTTAACACTATGGATTTTTATCAAGTAAAAACCGAATTAATCCAATATTATCCTTCAAACTTGAAATAAATAACTGTATCTTGGGAATGGACAATAAATTGCACAAATATGATAAATATTTGAACAGACTGAAAAAATACTTTTTTGAAAAATAATTTTTTCACTATTGATATTTCACGATTATAAAAAGTCCTCTGATATCAAAACCTTTTTTTTCAGCCTTATATGAAGATGAAATGGAAACGGACGTTCAGATAGAAAGTCAAGGTTCCGTTATTAAGCACTTACTTAGTCAAGTGAAAATTGGCATAGATTTAACAAAAGTTGTACTGCCAACTTTCATATTAGAAAAAAGGTCATTACTAGAAATGTATGCCGATTATTTTGCACATCCAGATATATTTGTCAAGTATGTTACATTATTAACACTCATATTCGTTTATTTATTGTTTTCTAAAGGATTGCAGACCTTAAAGATCCAAAAGATAGGATGGTGCAAGTAGTTAGATGGTATCTTTCATCATACCATGCGGGTAGAAAAAGCTCGGTAGCCAAGAAGCCATATAATCCCATATTGGGTGAAGTTTTTTATTGTCTTTGGGATGTACCTGATGGTGAACAAATTGTTGATGATTCTGCACTTGATGGACCCGTAACTTGGTGTAAATGTAATCAGTTATCTTTTGTAGCGGAACAAGTATCACATCATCCACCAAGTACGTATGGTGGACAATACACAAATAAAAATAAATACAAAATCAATTAAAAAACTTCTTGTGCAGTTTCAGCGTTTTACGCCGAACATTATAACAAAAGAATAACATTCAACGCCCACATTTATACAAAATCAAAATTTTTGGGACTTTCGATATGCGTTTATAATATTGGTCAGGGTACAGTTTCCGTTTTGGACTATGATGAAGACTATGTAGTTACATTTCCAAATGGATATGGTAGATCTATTTTAACCGTTCCATGGATAGAATTAGGCGGTGCAGTCAACATAACATGTAAGAAAACTGGGTACCATTGTAGTGTAGAATTTATTACGAAGCCATTTTACGGAAACAAGAAACATAGAATCAATGCTGACGTTTATGCTCCTGATGATAAGAAGCCATTTCTAAATATAACTGGGGAATGGAATGGTGGAATGGAAGCCAAATGGGATGACGGCGTAAGTATAGAAATACTGAATGTGTAATGTTAAGCTAAAAGTTAAGCTAAAAGTTAATTATAAGTTAATAATAATAATAATAATAATAATAATAATAATAATAGAGTAAAAATAAAGATAATATAAATTCAACAACAAAAAGAAAATATAAATTCAACACAAAAAGAAAAAGAAAGACTGAGGTCGCCATCCTAAGCGCGTCTCTAACGCCGGCCCCCAGTAAATATGTTTAAGTATATTGCCTCGGCATTCTGAACCATGTGAGCCAATGGGGCCTTTCAGAAGATCTTCGTGTTTGGTGTACGATGAGCAAATGTAGAACATTGCCGGGAAGCAATCCGCGGTACACGAAGGCTAACGCTAGAAAGCAAATCCGAACAGCCAATCCAACCACATATCAATTTATACAAAAAAATCTGCGCTATGACTCTGCGATCAGACAGTTACTGAACGCCATGCTGCTCCAGCAAAAACAGAATAGTCCATTCCACGATCCGGATAAATGTCAGATGTTTTGAAATTCAGAAACTTCAAAAAACCTAAACAACAGATCCGTACTCAAGCTTACAACGAACACAAAATATTACTTTTCGAGGAGATCGACGTAGGATAAAACCTAAAAATTTACTTTCTGAAAGGCACATGCTATCCCAATATCCCTCACAGAAGCAACTTTAGAAAGTATATGACCGTCCATAGAATACGAAGAAGGAATAGGTGGTAATTTCCTAGTAAAAGACATGACAAAGCATTTATTTGTATTCAGCGTCAAGTGATTAGCACTAGACCAATTAGAAATAAAGGCAACATCTTCCTGCAAACGCTCAGACACTACATTAAAGATTTTAATATCATCAGCATAACCCAAGGCATTAGAAGACACACTTACAAGTAAAAGATTTATAAACAGTAAGAATAATAAAAGGCCTTATATTGGAGCCTTGGGGAACCCCAGATGTAGATATAAAAGCCGGAGATAAGCAACCATTATAAAAACCGTAATTAATCCTATTGCTTAAATACGACTCAATAAGTCTGAGAAAACAAGGAGAGTAACCAAAAAAAGAAAGTTTATTTAGAAGTATTACATGATCAATAGTATCAAATGCACGGGAGTAGTCAAAATAAATGCAGTCAAACTGACCCTGACAATCAATAGTTTCACTAACATATTAGTTACAGTAGATCTTCCAGAGAAGAAACCGCGGAGAAATAAATATAAGATCGGATATTAGAGAATATGTGATTGTATAAATACCGTTCATATATTTTAGCAAAATTGGAAAGAATAGCAATATGACAATAGTTCGATATATTGGTCTTGTCGCCTTTTTTTAAAAAAGGAAACTATTCTAGCCCGCTTCCACAATCTAAGAAAGACAGATGATGAAATGGAGATATTAATCTTTTGCAAAGGAGCAGCAAGAATGTGCAAATTTATTGCATTTTCGCGAAGTAATGTAAATGTAAATATGCTTTCTACATTTTACGACGCTAATTTATTCGAATTTTTTATAGAAAAAAATTCGCCCTTAAGTAGGATTCGAACCCACGTCCATGGCTTGCCGGGCCTATAAAAAATTCGAATAAATTAGCGTCGTAAAATGTAGAAAGCATATTTACACGAGCAGCAAGAATATTTCGAGTATCTCTTACAACCTCTTAGGTAATAAGTCGTCACCTGATGTGTATTTATTCAGAAAAGAGGACACAATTTCTTTCAACTCAGAATTAGATATTGAAGGTATTCAAAAAGATGAGAGTCCATAATAGGTGCGTTAGATGTGTATTTACAGATATGTATTTACAGTGGTTAGTATATATGCTAGAGGATTTTATTTTTAATATTTTTTTATATTTTAATATCTTGAGGATTTTTCCATCTCATTAAGATTGTGATGCATAATTCCAGGAATGCGAGTAGTTCCTTGCCGTGATGGAAAAAGGACCATACAACGACCATCAGATTTAATGGACTGCCCGATATTTTTCATATATTTTTTGTAAGAATCGGATATTAGATTCTTAGATAAAGCATGAAGCCGTTTAATTTCATTATAATCAGTAATACTGTGAGAACATTTCCATAATCCATGGTACTTGATCTTTAGTTTCAGAATTGCTTTAATTTCTTTGTTGAACCAATGATGATAATTAGAGTGACCCGAAGTCTAATACTTCGGAACAGATCGATCTAAGATGTCATAAAACTGCGCGTAAAATTCATCAAGTAAAAGATCAACATTGCTGAAATCATCAAGGCACCCCCACTCAATGTAACTCATCTACATAAAGGTTGGTAAAGTTAGCCTTTCACTCATAACATAGGATGATATGGATATTTCGGTACAAGAGGTTGATCCTCATGAGTAACTGTCACAGTACCGTTAATATTTGAAAAAAATAAATTAAGAACACGATTATTGACATTCATTACGATATTAACTTTTGTTAAATCAAATAACTCAATGATTTCTCAAGAAAGACACTTTAGATGAAAATGAAGTTATTCGGAGATAAATGGGAGTACATTAAAGTTCCAAAAAAGTATGATATTAACGAGATAAATCTCTAGAGTTTCAAGAAAGGATTCAAAAATGCCAGGAGGAATATAGATATTTAGTAAAATAATGTTAAACGATTTAAAAAAGCAATCACAAATTACACAGTCAATTAATGGCACAAGCAAAGAAAGTGCGGAGGTGTCTAAAATCCGAATCGCAATCCTATCAGAGAACGCAACAAGAATGCCACCACCAGTAGAGGCTCCAATCCAATCATTGTATATTTTTATTATGTTATTACCAACATTATGTTACTATAGTCCGTGTCACGTTGACGGTGCACTACAGAGACCCTATTCTCGAATCGTTCGAACAAACGGCCGTAGTACGATGTGATCGGATGGTTCGTATCGTATACGGTAACAAATCGGTATTCTGAAAATTTTACATCGTACGTACGATGCGCACCCTTCAGCAGGTAGAATGGGCGATGTACGCGGTCGGTTTCTATTCATTACGAAATGCTAGAACCAATAGCTGCATTTGAATTTGAAAATTGTTTAAAAAGACGGAATATGATGTTATTTTTTTATTTAGGAATAAAAAGACATGTATTTAAAAAACAACAAAAAATTGTGTACGTATTCAACAATAAAAATGCACTTTAAAAAATCAAAAAATCTAGCTAATACTATTGTCATAGAATTTAATTCAAGGCCTAAAACATCACAAAATATATATTATTTAAATTATATTCAATTCAATATTTAATGAAATCTTAACTCTATACTGCAATAACTGAACAAAAATGTTTTTTCACAATTATAACCTCAAAACAATTCTACGGATAAGTGCGAAAATCATATATTCACTTCGTACATCACTCGCAAAGGACCATTCGATGCAATCGTTCGATAATTTATCGCACATGCGTTCCAGACATCGAACGATTTCGGTTCAAGAATACCGATTACCGAATACCGAATGCGAAACGGCTACAAGCGATCACATCACATGTTCACTAGATTTCGAGAATAGGGTCCCTGGTCTCAAGGCTCAAGGATTGTATAAGAACATAGGATTGCTCGATCCCGCAATATTTTCGCCGCGTAGTGGGGAGCCATGACGTCACAAACGGACCAGGTTGAACGCGTTCACTACTGTAAAGCACCTTATAAAATGTGTTTAACTACTACAACAATTAATTATCGAGTTATATTAGTGCTGTTATTATGGTATATAATATTTCATTTGATAATAACATATCCGTCAGTGTACTGTTATAAATATAATACACGTTTTTATTGCCATAAGGTTATACTTTGGTTTATAATTAAAAAAAAAAACTTTCCAACTTCAAATAAACACATTTATTAGGTACATAAACATAAATAAAGAAAGCCGATGAGCATGTATTCTCTATACAAAGCAAAAAATATATATTTTTCAATTAAAAGAGTCAGTATATAGCAATGTTTTATTACGCAGTAATTAAATAAAAACGAATCAAGAAGTGGTTTTTCGCTTTTTTTTAGCTAGTGTTCTTTGAGTGTCTGACGGTGTACTAGTAGAAAGCTTACGTTTACTCGATTTTTTAGCATTGTCAAGGGTTCTTTTTGTATTTAAATAATTCATACGAATAACAGTTCTTAATTTACAATATAATTTTATAATAACAAAGCACAAATTTTCTCGCTTTTTAATTTTTAAAGCTAGTCTTTTAACAACCAGTGTTTTTTTCCGCAGTTTATTATCGCCATGATATATCTCAAAATATTTGCTCCACTGTTTAATGGTACTTAAGAAATCTGTTGAGGGCTTAATAAGACCACCAAAAGAGAGCTGTTGTACCCATGAGGGTAAATTGTAGGCGTGACCGGCTTTAATTTTATAAGCATAATCGCCGAGTTGGGGATGACTGTTTTTAAATTTCTTCGCTATAAAACCAGCAATGTACTCAAATGCATCGTCCGTTGTTTCTGGTGATTTTGCATCAGATATTTCTGAAATCCCTGATGATGAAAACGAGCTTCCATTGCTACTTTGAGTTGCATTGCTGTCAAACTTCTCTTCCGGTAATTCAAGTGAAACTTTCGCTTGTTCCAAAACTGTGGCCACTATATATTCTTCAGGAACAGCTTCTTGTGTGTTCACCTTTAAAAAAAGTATAGCTATGTAGATAGGCACCTATATAATACTAGGAATATGTAAAGAATTAATAAACACATTTTATGTACCTGTGCTTCTAAAATACCAGGATTCTTCCCAAGAATAATCATTCTTATTCTTTTGATGGCTTCCAATGGAGATGGATGTTCATTCGGCCCTCGACATCTAAGCTGTAAGAAAAAATTCTCCAAACAATCCTGATTAAGTTTATGAGTACATATATAATGTACATCTTCAAATTCGGTCTTCATATCTCGTAAAAGTAGTTTCAACGATTCTATAGAAATTATTATTCCTTTCTGAAAAATTTGCAAAGTGTTTTTTCCTTCACCTCTCATGTCAAATATTAAATCTCTAACTTTATTTAAGCGTTGTTCTTGGTCCTGTAAATAAATTCCAAAAGGGGCTTTCATAGGGTCAGGGCCAGGAGATCTATTCACATGGCTATTAAAAATATCAAACCAAGAATTAATATTGTCTATGAACATTCCGACATCTTCAGCAAGTTTTTTATCAGGGCCTGGTTTGTATCGTAATAATGCCTGGGCGGTCTTATGTGATAACAATTCAGCCGCTAGTCTTACATTTTGTCTTTTACTCTTTTCAACTGTAATATGCTTTTCAGAAATTTTATAACAGGAATTTACTTCTACATTAATTCTATCAAATTTTCTAAAGGTTCTTTTCTTATCTCTTTCTTTCCAGCACTTCTCAATATAAATCCTGTGTCCAAAAACCAATTACGGAGAAGTTTCAGTAAATGGGGAGCATCTGCGAAAACATAAACATTTTTCTTGGTTTGCTCGAAATAGGTTTTATTTATGTCAACGGACAACGCTTTCCAGAGACCAACATTACTGCTTCCGCAATCACTTACAATTGCAACACAGTTATATGATATTTTATGCAATTGGGTGATCAGATCCATTAACACATCCTTTGTCATCTTTTTGTCAAAGTCTAGATAGATAGGCTGTTTCCAAGTAGAAAATAAGCTTCTAACCATACAGACTTGCATTAAATTGTAAGGACCTAGCACCTGATCTTCACCAACACAATACTCTAAAGTGGTTTTAACTTTGACTTCATCAAAAGAAATGACTACAGTTTTCTCTCTTGCAGACATATTTTCTCCTGCTACCTTTAGAAAAATTAGTACATCTTCTAAAACTCCCGGCGTTATTCTGATTTTTGATGCCCACTTTCTCAAAGATGACAACGCTGGCAACGGAAAATTAAGTTTAGTTCGCAAAAATATATAGCAATTCTTGCTGAGGTAACGAATAGTAAAAGCAACTGCAATCTGTTTCAGTAGTCCAATTAACGCGTTTCTTTTTGTTTAGAAGAATAGAAATTTGATTTTCTGTTAAGAGTTTTCTCAGTATTTTTACCGTTTCCTGTTTTTGTGCAGGTTTATCTTGCTTGTTCTTTCTTCTATAGTATAAAAGTTGTTTTCTCTGCAAATTCAATTTGCGTTTCATAATTTCCATCTCTGTAGATAATTTAGTGTGACTTTCACGAAGCTCCGCATATTGTTTAGATAATATATTTTCTGCTGGGACAGTTAAAGGCTTATCGGTTTTAAATTCTGCTGTTGAAGACGCTGTTGGCAGCTCACTTGCCGCTAAACATGAAGCTATCGATTGTTCGGCAATCAATCTAGTTACTTCTTCTTTCCTTTCATTTTCCTTTTTTCTTTTTAAATATGCTTCCCCTCTTGTCGCAACTTTCTTTATATCTTTGGACATTTGTGAAAGATTTACACTAGGCACAGCAGTGTATTTAAGCTGTTTTCGTACAGGTAACCCTAGCAATAATTACTATGTATTAGAATAATTTATCTCATAACGTATAAATACATTTATTACCTAATAATTCGTTCCGCATATCACGTTCATAATCGTTTGCATTGAAGTGGATTGAGCAAATTTGGCTAGTATTTGGATTCCACTTATCTGCTCGTTTGCAGCGCCTTATCCATTCTGTACGGACAGTATCGGATACGAAGTTTGTCGCCTTTGGAAAGTTGTGATAAACGATTTCTCTATTGGTAATTTTCGTAGAAATACGACTGTTATTACAGCCAACTACCGCACAACGACGTCCCGGCATTTCAGTCGCTAATTTACAAAGGGTAACGGCGAAAACTAAATTAAAACACTTTACTTTAACTCAAGCAACCCAAGACCTCAACTATTTATAGGTGCGACTGGTCCGTTTGTGACGTCACAGGAGGCGGAGTCACGGCTCGATGCGAACAACACTGCCGGTATAGGGATTTGGCTATCCTATGTTCTTATACAATCCTTGCCCTGGTCTTCTGAATATGCCTTACATAGATGTCAAATCGCGAAAGTAGTGAAAAGTATATCTGTCAGCATACACAATAATATCAAAATATAACCTACCCCTAAAAGTCCCATTATTACAAATTAAAAAACGTAATCTTAATAGATTAAACACGTATTTATTTATAAGGTTGTGATAATTTTATGTTCGATTCGTTTAATAAAAATGCATGGTAATTAAATAATATTGATAAAAGTACACTAAATAACACTTAACAAATAACTAATTATGATAGTAATATTTATATGTACATTTATAACTACGATATTAAGTACACGACGCGTGCTGGTTGAATGAGTCATCTTTTATATGAGTCCTTTTAATTTTGTTTGGTGGTCGAAGTTGCCTCCATTTCCACTCCAATTTCATTACCCGGGGTTGTGAATGTTTTGTGATATTGTGTGTAGGTGTATGTTTGTGTGTTACGTTTGTTTTGCCTATAAGAATGCTGTGTGTTTTGCTACATTTTTGTGTGTTTGTGTTGACCTTTGTTTATCAGTTAATTTTTGATTTTTTTCGGGGCTAATTGGATATCGTTATCTTCAGCGCGTCTTTTAATTTGTTTGAGTCCGTCTTTTTTAATTAGTCTCCGTTTTGGGTTTATTATTTTCCTTATTGTGGGGTTTTCGTGTGACTTTATTGTTTCTATTGTTTTTAGTGTTCGTTTGCATATTATTGTTTCCAGTGTTTCTAGTTTCATCTCTTGTATTCTCTTGTATTTGCGCGTTTGTCATATATCGCGGTGTATTTATCGCGAGTCTAATAACCTTGTTTATTTTCCCTTGTACCGATTGTCTTTGCCTTTCGCTGGCTTGATGCCATATTTCTCCGGCGTATGTCGCGCCCGCGAGTATTATCGTTTTTATTATTAATATTTTATTTTCCAGTGTTAGTTTGCTTTTGCCGTTTAGTATCGGGTACAGTGCGTGTGTTGTGAACCCTATTTTTCGTTTTATTTCTTTAATATGTGCCGTGTATGTGAGTTGTGAGTCCATTGTGACCCCGAGATATTTAACTTTTTCCTGCCAGTGTATTGTGTCACCTTCGAGTTTGACTTCTTCCGGCCTTTTGTGTCGTTTTCTGTGTTGGAAGTAAATTGCCGCGGTTTTTAATGGGTTAATTTTAATTTTCCATTTGTTGTACCAGTCCTTTAGGAGGACTAGATTGTTTTGTAACTGTTTGTGTATGTAAGATATTCGTCTGCTGCTTATGTATATAGCGGTGTCGTCTGCGTATTGTGCGATATTACATTTTTCTAGTGTGGGAATATCCGAAGTGTATATGTTATACAGGAGCGGTCCGAGGACGGATCCTTGTGGGACTCCTGCTGCTATGTGTTCGATTGTCGATTTTTCGTTTCCGATTGTGACATTAAATGTACGGTTCTTTAGATAATTGTCGGTTATTTTTATTAATGTGTTTGATATTTTGTGACGTTTCATTTTGTGTATGAGGCCGGCGTGCCAAACCCGGTCGAAGGCCTTTTCAATGTCGAGAAAGATTGCGCCCGTTGATGTCGATATGTTCATTTTTTCGGTTATGTGTTCTGTCAGTCTTAGTGCCTGTTGTGTAGTTGAGTGGTTTTTCCGGAAACCGTATTGAAAATTTGGGATTATGTTTTTGTTTTCGACTTCATTTTCAAGTCTTGTCTGTATCACGCGTTCTGCCAGCTTACTTATTGACGTAATGAGTCATCTCTCCCATGACTGCTTATGTACTCCTTGGCTGGTTCTCGAATGTTCGTTTTCTAGAGGGACCGGGAAACCTTACGACGTGCACAGGCGATGATGTCATCGCATGACCCCATCACAATATACAAAATGATCAAATCCTCGTTTTTAATTTTTAAGAACTAATAAAAGGGAAAAAGCACTGAATCTACTTTACATTGTGTATATAGGAACATAATTCTACATTAATAAACTTAAAAATGTTTATTAACATACAATTTACGAGGGTGGATTGATATATAAGGCCTCCAATAACGCCATTGTGTGAGTAGCGGGACAGAAACAAGTTCTAACCTTCAAACGATAATTTCGAGTATCTCATCTTAGTATTCAAAGTCATTACATGAGTTTTTGAGATGCATACCAACCAATGATCCGTGATAGAATTTCTAAAGCTGGAAGATTGCACGCCCATCAAAATTTACAGGCGTTTGAAAACTGATTATGGCGACGATTCTATGGATGTGAAGAATGTTCGCCAGTAGGTTCAACGTGCAAAACTGTCACAGAGACGAAATGAAGGTGTTTGACGAAAAGCCAGTATCAGTGACGCATGAGAAGAATCATAGACAAGTGAACGCACCAATGGAATACTATCGCCCTGATTCTCCACGAGTGCGCAAATTCAAAAGTTCCATCAGCGCAGAAAGTCATGCTCTTCATTTTCTGGGACGAAAAGAGAGTCATTCATACCAAATATCTCCCGAAGGGATCAACGATTAATTCAAGCAACGAAACGATGAAGACAGAGCTGTGCCTGAAACTCACGGTTGTTTTGCAGTCCTAATTTGGCACCTTTAGATTTCTGGTTGTACTTAAAATTGAAGGAGATATTGAAAGGTCAACATTTTTCATCACCCTGAAGTTCGGCCTGCTATTTACGCTTCTCGCGAAACAATTTAGTTACTCCATGAGCGCTTCCCGGATCGTCTCAATGCACGTAATGCTGACCATCAATGGCCACCAAGGTCATATGACTTAACTCCTTGTGATTTTTTTTTTGTGGTGCTCTTAAATCATTGGTGTATGTCAATAAACCCCAAAATATCCCTGACTTGAAGGAGGAAATGCGACGGGTTGTTGGCGAGATCCAAGTGAAAACTTGTCAGACAATCATAGCAAATTTTACGGACAGAGTTCTTGCATGGTAGCGCAGTAGAGGTGCTCACATGCCCGACATCATTTTCCGTAGCTGTGAAAACATGTTCATGTGTTTTGCAAAAATAAAGTTCATAATTCGATATATCAAAACTGACGCGCTCTTTGAATGACCCTATATATCGCAGCAACTTCCTATTGAGCATGTGCAGTGACGTTTTTTGAAATTCTTGACTTTAAAAAATACTGAAGTGTACCTGCACAGAAATGTTTCCTACGATAAACTGATGCTACGTTTTGGATTTCCAAACACTTACCGATCGGAGGATTAACCAAAGTGGTCATTACCTATTTTTACCTATAAGCTTTTTTTTTAAATTTGTCATGTATGTATGTATTATAAAGTACCTTATTACTGGGTATGAACCTCTTGGGCAAATAAAGCATTATTATATATTGTGTATTCAAGTAAACAAGCGACTTTTTTATTCCAAAGTTAACATAACGAATTTAAATTAATGCTTCACGTATGTTTATTGCCAAAAAAAAAAGGGAAAATAAAGAACATAGCAAATAGTCCTAATATACGTAACATATACCAATACGTTTTTAACATAGACATTCATTAGCATTTTTATTTTACAGCCATCTCTTTGATATACTTCCATTATTTAATTATTTACTTATAATATTCTCGCGCTAATTTTTTATACTAGAATTACAAACGCATATCACATAATACTAAGAAATTTTATATTTCTATTATTCAATGTTGGATTAACTGTTTAAATAATTCCCACATATATCGTATAGACAAACTAAAATTAAATAAATTGTAAATAACAATAGACAAGTTATGTGTAAATACACTCATGTAAGAGTTTTACAATTTATAGGAAGTAGAAGAATTTGTAGATGTACATAAATTAAGTATTGTTAAGAAACAAGTCAGACCCATTAGTCAACAACAGGAAAATGAATCTAGACAACTATGGAAAGAAGTAACGGCAGGTTTAAAGATCAACGATATTGACCATGCGACGAATGCTAAATTTTCCCTTGAACAAAAGCAACGAGATGAAGCCAAGTACAGAAAGGACCAAAATGTAGCCTGGGAAACGAAGGTATGCAAAAATAGAAACTTTTTTGTTTTTAATTTTTGAATCACTTTAGACTTAAATGTTTGAAAAGTACGAAGATAGATCAAAAATAGCCGGACCTTTTTTAATTTATTGTTACAGTAAACAACAATTAAATACATTTTATTTTTCTACTTTTATTAACAATGTATTTTCAACCGGATTGGAAGTTTTTTAATCCCGTCATCGATGATTGTGGCTGTCGTGTCTAACAATTTCGCACGAACGATTCTGCACATTGGCCGTCATCAAAACGATGCTCCTTCAATTCTTCCTTGAGTGACTGAAACATGTAGTCTCACACGGAAACAAATCAGTACTACAAGTCGAGTATTTCCAATTATGTTTTTCCTCGGGTCAAAGCAGTCTTGTGTGACCGAGCGCTGTCTTGAAGAAAAATAACGCATGTCTCGCCTTTTTCATTGACAGGTAAATTTAACTTCATCAAGAAACTGACAAGGTATGACGTTCATAAAGGAAATCAGCTTACTGATCGCCCGAATGTTCGCTTTTCTGCCAGTCGTAAATTTCAATCCTTTTCAATTATACCGGGCGTCCTTGAAATAAAAAGACAACGTATGAAAAATGGAGAGAGGAATTATATAGAATATAAATCCAAAATATTTTCCCAAAATTCCCTCTTATAAGCGAGAAAAAAAATTACAAGATATTTTTAAAGAAATTGACACTCCACTGTGCGATCGATTATAGTATAAAAGACGATATCTTAAAGTTGACCGACAATAACAAAAAGAATAATTTTGTTATTGTCCATCTCATCCAGCTGTTACGTATGTAAACATACACTGTAGTGTATGCATATGTGAGGTATTTATTTTTTATATACATTCCTAATATTTTGAATTCATAAGCGTCACGTAGTACAATTTTCATGTTTTTTATTTCGGGGTTCGCGTCGTAGTTGTCTCACAATATTTTAGATTTATGTTCTATACAAATACATCTTCCATTTATCATACGTTGTCCTTTATTTCAAGGACAGCCTGTCAGTCTACGCAAAATTTTGGCAAGTTTCACTCCCTCACGCGCCAAAAGTTTAATAATGACTCGATACTCAACGGACATGTTTACCTCTTGCTGAAACATAATGCTACTGGCGGCCAATCAGCTCTGTTGAGCCAGAACTGTAAACTCACCTCCTTCTTGACATCGCGTCCGACACATATCAAGGCGTCACACCACCCGCGAACTCCAGTTTTATTTGGTTCACCCTCGTAATTCAAAATAATCCTGATGCATACGCTTCAACTGCTTCTTCAAGTGTTGAATAACGCTCTTGCATTACTTTTGACAAATAAGAACAAAAAAAAACAGGAATATAAGGTCAATGAAACATGAATTCCACATTTTTCTCCTTAAAATATTCAATATGTGATGAATAAGGATGCCCATTTGGGAGCAAACGTAGTGGTAATGGATTCAGTTACACGCGCATCTATTATAAGTACATGTTTCCGATAACGGTGCTAACGGTCCATAGCGATTAAGATTATGACTTTAAAATACCAATATACCGATGACTCTGATACGTATTCTTATATATGAATAATAGTATACGCTTTGCACTATTCACATGCCTTTTTCTTGTACACGAGAGCGGAATTTCACAAACTTTTCATTTTATTGTAGTACTAGCGTAAGCTAAATCCGGAAAGCCACTTATTAATTTCTGTGCTTCGAGGTAGAACGGTCTCTTTATAGCTTTCGACATTATTGATTTATTATTTTTTACTTTACACGAAATAACTGTACTATACAGCAGCCGCCTTGAGATCGGACACATATCGGAAACATAAGTACATATAAAGTATAATACATGCAACTGAATTCCCTTCGATTGCGACACTGTGCTTACTTCCAAATGGGCATCCTTAATGATGAAGGATAATGCCACGATTTCGATTTGTTCTATATTTATTTTATTTATTATGACTTAGCAAACAGATTCTTAGCATAAACAGTCTTCCAATTCTCTAAAGCAACAGTAGCTATAGTCCGTTTGCACCTTAGAAAACAATACAGCGCTTATGGGTATACCGTACAGAGTTACAAGATATTTAAATAAAATATTAACGCAAATACAATATAATAAGCTTGCGAAACTTGATTTAATTCCAAAACATTCGAAAAATTAGTGTAAATATTAAAATAGATATTCTGATAAAATAACTAAAATAATAGTGTTATCATTGCGAATTTCTTTACTTTTATGTTTGAGTGGCATAGTTATGCCATATTTGTAATTATGCACATAAGCAAAACATAAGTTTTGGTTATGTCAATACATACCTTCGAGTTGTAATGTAATAACTCAATACACGGTCATGTGTATGTGTAACACTTTGGCAAGGCGATAGCCTCGGCTTTAATACGAAACATTAGTGTATTATATAAACACGGCCTTACTCCGTATTTGTTACATACACAAGGCTATGCATCAGGGTTATACACTTGTTTCTAGAACAACTTGTAAGTGACACAAGGATCTTCTTAGGTATATAAGGTAATAGATTAAGTTAGAGAGGAGAGTCACAACAAGTCAGTGGTACGAACTGTGGGTACGTCATAGTACCCCGTTCTACCCCTGTCTTAGTTAGTATAATCTTCATGTACATATCTTTGTAAATACGTCTGTTAACTATGTTTTAAGTGTTAATTAATTATAGTATGAGAACCAAACTCCGTACTTGTATTATTTGATTCTTCACCCTGCCTCGGACCTGCACAACAATGTGGCTGCACAAACGGCCCACATTACATGGCGTTCCTTGCCAGCCCTTTAGGGCATAGGACATTATATGGCGATCCTGACTTAAGGCGATTCTGCCTTAGGGCATAAGGCCCCACATTACAGTAATTAGAGAGGTTCATTCGAGTAACATCGCACCGGCGGCTCGCCCTCGCGCGTTTATATATTTTGTCAGTTGCCGCCGGACAACGTTTAACGCACTTCGCTCGTTTTACGTAATAAATTATTACTGTTAAAAACCAAAGCGCACCTAAAAACCTATATAAATAAATAATAGGTATAAATTTATAAAAAGTGGTGAAACACTTACCATTTGAAACGTCCTCCGTGAAGTCGCAAACTGGGTGAAATCGGTTAAATATTTGCAATATCAGATGTGTTTCTATAGTAATTTCCGCAAACCGAGTGCATTGCGGAGAAAAAAATGTGCTTATATGCAGAAAACGAACGTTCTTCATCTACTAACGTTATATTTGCATAATTAAAATAATCTTTAAAACAACTTAACGGTTCTGTTGACGCACCTTCACAAGTTTGTCTTAATGTGGCCAAATCTGAATCTTACTCTAAAACAATTTAAACCTTTCTAGAATACAAACATTTTTTGCGTGAATATGTTGCACTATTTGCAGAGTTTCCACTAACGACACTGAAGGATTTTCTAATTTATCTATTGCCTCCAGTAGTCCGACATAATTGTTCTGAATAATTTTTAAATCTATTTTAACCTGACTATCTTGGAATTTTGACTGTCTTTCCTTGATAGCTCCAGTTTCTTTGAGATCGAATTCAAGAACAATGATCTTAATATTATCAAAATATTTATGATGTAAAACGCTGTCTGTAACCAAGTTCCCCAACGTGTAATATCTGAACAAAATCTGTAAAATTGGCGAACACGTTTTGGATATTTGAGAAACACAGCCTTTTTACTTGCAATTAATGCATCTACTTCTGGATAACATCTATTTTTTTTAAGACGGGCTTACAGAGAGCATGCTTGCGGCATCATCACTCATAAACGTTAACACTTGGTTTGTTGAAACTTCAAACTTTTCCGATGTATTTAACACTAACAATTATTTCGGCAGTTCATTGTTGTTCTCTTCTGCAAACTAGTAGAATTGAAGGTCACGATTGATGTGGCTTTATTGTACATATCATAACATTAACAAAATGTTTTTTGGGAGGTAATCTTTTCCGACTAGGTAACGTTCCTTTACCGTAGTGCTTCCAAAATGAACAAAATGATCCGTTGTCTACTAACTTAAACGGCACATTACATAATATGAAAGTTACACATAAATGAAACAAAAATGTCTCCCTACGTTTTTGCGATTTTGCATTGCACTATTTAGGTGTCTTTCGCAGTGAAATTTCCACACATTAGCTATATCACTTCATAATTCATTTAAATAAAATTTGATTGCACAATACATGTATTGTTACTAAATAAAAAGAGTAATTTAATTTTTCAAGTATCACTGCCATTGTAGGTCACCAAGTTAGAATCCAAAAAGTTTTTTTTATTGAATCCGTACCAATTTCTATCGAATTAAGCATACAGTCATTGTGTGACCAAACCTCACTGTGATATTTTCAAGTATGTATAGCAAACGCCAATTAAGTTGGCGCGAGGAGGGGTAAGGTCGCGCAGGATTAGAAGTAGTGGGGGATTTGTATTTGGTTTTACATCAAATGTCAGATAATTCTAACCTCTGAGCGTGTATCACTTTATGATCCCCTAGCAAAGACATTATGTTCCGTCAAACGTCAATGACAAATGTATTCTGACAATTACTTGAGTAGTGGGGGTGGACGTTTTTAAAAACGGCTTCTGCGCACCTCCTCCTCGCGCCAACTTAATTGGCGCTTGCTATACTTATCAATAAATTTTCCTTGGTCTTCTCTTTCTATCAACAAAATCCATATTGCACAAAAGTACTATAAATAATAATTCATTAAACGATCATTCAAAATACTTACATTTAAAGAAAATCATACTCTCTGAATAGATCTAAAGCTAAAGAAGAAGAGATACACATAGTCCCATAAAAACCTGCACTGGTTTCTAAGGTACAAAATACATGTTTAGTAATTGAGATGTGATACATTTTATCCACACATAATTTTAATATCGATTTCAAATCCCAAACACAATAATCTCATTTACTTTTCAATAATACTTTTCAATCATTGAAATTAGATATAAAGGACAATTATGTTTATTTTAAAATAATAAACCGGATTAACTTTCACGAACCATATTTTAAAAACAGAACATCTTTTTCCTGATTTGAATCATACATTAATTCTACACAGTAAGAAAAAAGGTTTCAAATTGAATATTTAGATGCCGTAGAAATTTATAAAGGTATTAAAAATTCGAAAGACGTTATTTCTTTTCGATGATCACCTAGACCTATTTCAAAGTAATCCTTTCAATAGTTTTATTAATTACCTTTTAATTATTTTTTAAGGCTAGGATTAATTTTGGTTGTGGCTTATATATACCTGTATTCCCATGTTTATCATATGTATTATTAATTTCGTTTGGTAATGAGTGTAATGACATGTTTTAATGTCGAAACTGCAGAAACGTTATCGGTTATAATAAAATTATAAAGAACAATATGATTAGCTATCACGAAGTAACACACACAGTAACTTCCACAATCAATCTTTGTTTTATTTTACATATATCCAATATGTGCATGCAATGTAAGTATTTTGATGCAAATAACAACATGAAACTAAACATTTGAAATTAATGACTAACGCATTTTTTTTTATATACATTATAATTATTTAATTATAATTCTTTTTTTTTTCTGTAACAGCTCTTCAATAAAGACACGGACGATTCTTGGACCTATATAAAACCCCTACAACAGCGATTGAAAACTTCATCGAATACGTGAACACAGAATGTCTTATTACTTTTAAATGGATAACTAGGAGATACTGTGCTTTTCTATACAAGTTACCATTTTGTTTCTGTCTTTTTAAAATGATTCTATTTTCAGAATTGTTATAGTGAACTGTGATATCAAATGAAAAAATATGTGTATGTAATTATATACCGAAAATTTTGGTATGATTTTGTTTGCTGCTGGACAGCTTCTAATCAGTAATACTACTGATTAAGGAACTTGTAAATTCCAAAAGAATTATACCCACAAGCAGCTGTTTCCAAATGGCATTCCCATTATTCTGTTTATGCAAATCTTTATACATTTATTTTTATTTATTTTATATAAGTTTTAAATGTATTTAGTTACAGTGATCATATCCGGTTTAAGAACCATGAAATAATGTATAAGGATATTGGATTTATTATTTCTGTTGATGTAGAATCTGGTCCAACATTGTAGTTAATATGTACTCTATTTTTTATATATTGTTTAATAATATATAACTTCCTTTTTTATTGGATAAATAAATTATGACTGCACTTGATACTGATATATTTGGGAAGTACAATCAATGAAAGTTTGTATATACTTCCATTAAGAAAGATTCTATAATTAAACGATATTCTACATATCAGGCTTTTTTGTTTTATTTTATATGTATCCAAACACAATGCACTAGAAACGTTTTGATACAAGTAACAATAAAATGAGACGATTAAGAAAAATTGACAACAAAATAAAATGCACATACAAGGAATATTTTTTAACGGCCAACAACAAAATACCTTTTAATTGAGGTTTCAGACAGACGTATCAAAGTAATTTAGCCAATTTAGAAAAAAATTTAGCTATTGAAATACAAATTACCTAAAGCTAGACAGAATTATATAACCGCATATAGAGCATTATATTATGAGCATTGTTGAGTCGTTTACTTGCTTTCGGGAGAGATAGACGTGTTTGATCGGCTTCATAATTAAACCTAATATTAGGTCATTATAAGTAGAAAAAGCACGACTAGTTAGAAATATAGTATAAAGTTGATGCGTAATAGTCTGTGTGCAGGTGTTGGATGTTTGTGTAGTTTGTTATTGTTTGTGGAAAGAAAAAAGAAAAAAAAAAGGAAAGAAAAAGGGAAAAAAGAAGGCAGAAAAGAAAAAAATAGTGAGTGAGCCGATAAGAGATATCGTTTTCGAGCTGTGGAAGCGGGCGACCTCTTTGCGCGGCGGGGTGAGACGTTGGTAAATACTAACAAAGTTGCATATACGGGGGGAGACGGAATAGTAGGAAATGGATAGTGACGATTATAGTACAGATGAGTTAAGGAGAAAACGAAGTAGGGAATACGAAGAAAGAAGTTCTATTGAGAAAAGAAGTAAGAAAACCATTCGAACTCCCCAAAAAGTAGAACAAAAAGAAGAGGATAAGCTAGATAAAGTGATACAGATGATCCAAAATGTAACCATGGAAATAAGGGAGGTAAAGGCAGAATTGCAGGAAGTGAGAAGGGAACAGAGTGAAACAATGCAGGAAATAAGGAAGTTGCAAAAAGAGAATGATAACATAAAAAAGGATAATGTAAAATTAAAAAAGGAAAATGAAGAAATTAGAAATGATATGGAAAAGGTCAGTCTAAGGGTAAGGAGATTAGAGAAGGAAAAAAAGAGTAATAATATTGTAGTAACTGGGTTAAAAGTAGATGTAAGCGAGGAAAACACATTAAGTGAAACCATGAGAAATTTTTTAGAAGATGAAGTAAAGGTGAAAGTTGATGTTAAGTCAGCCCACAAATTAGGTCCGAAAACCTGCCTGGTGGAGCTGGGAAATTATCGAAATAAAAAAGAGGTTATGCAAAATAAGAAAAATCTAAAAGAAAAAAGGGACGGAAGAGTATATATTAATAATGATTTGACACTGGAAGAGAGAATTGCAGCTAAGGCCTTAAGAGAGGTAGCTAAAGAAGAAAGAAAAAATGGAAAGAAAGTAAAAATAGGTTATGAGAAGATAAGTATAGATGACAGGTGGTTTAAGTGGAACAATAGTGCAGGAGTATTGGAGGAGGTTGTCAATAGTATGCAGAGCGGTGCAAAAAACTAAATAAAAGGGAAAGGAGTGATATGATGGCGAATTTAGCAAAGAAACAGGTTAAGAGAATGGGAAGTAAAATTAAGGGGGGAAGAAATAGAAAGGAACAGTTAAAGATAGGAACTTGGAATGTAAGGGGCACATATGAACATGGAAAATTAAAACATATAGTAAAGGAGATGAGAGAATATAATTTTGATATAGTAGCGTTACAAGAAACAAAGCAAATAGGCCAAGATACAATAGAAATAGAGGATTATGTGTTTCTCAATAGTGGGGGAAATAATAGAATACTAGGCACGGGGTTCATTGTAAATAAAAGGATAAAACCAAACATAGTAAAATTCATGGCCAAGTCGGATAGATTATGTATTCTAAGAATAAGGGGAAAATTTCAAAAAATTACATTTATTAATTTTCATGCGCCCACAGAAGGAAAGGATATAGAAGTTAAAGAAGAATTTTATAACGAATTGGAAAGGACATACGATGAAGTACCTAAATATGACATGAAAATTATGTTAGGTGATGCAAATGCTAAAATAGGTAGGGAAAGTGAATATAGACCAACTATAGGGGCATACAGTAAACATGAAAGATCAAACGAAAATGGCATGCTGTTAATAGATTTTGCTAAAGAAAAAGATTTGGTTATTATTAGTACGTATTTTCAGAGGAAAGAGATTTATAAGGGAACGTGGCGATCACCCGATGGAAAAACTGTAAACCAAATTGACCATTTTCTGATTGAAAAGCCTGAGGAAAGGGCTATTAGGAATATAAGATCATACAGGGGCCCGGATGCCGACACGGACCATTTTATCGTAGGCGCAAGGATGATGCAGGTGATACCGGATATTAGAAATCAGAGGAGAAGGGATAGGAAAAATAAAATGGCAATGAGGCTAAAAAGTAAAGAAGAGCAAATAAAATATGAGAAGGATATAAGAAACGAGTTAGACGGCACAGTAGGGATGGATAATATTGAGGAGGAATGGATGGAATTGAGGGAACAAATGGGAAAAACAGCCAGAGGCTGTAACAAGGAAATAAAGCAAGAAAGAAAGAAGTGGTTCGATGAGGAGTGTAGAAAGGAACTAGAATATAGAAAGAAACTGCGATTGAGGATGTTAAAGGAAAAAACAGAAGATGTAAGAATGAAATATGAACAACAAAGGAAGAAAACAAAAAGAATTTTGAGAGAAAAGAAAAGAGAGCACTATGAATATGTAATCCAGGATATAGAGCAGAACTATAGAAATAACCAGATTAGAAATTTATATCAGGGAATAAGAAATGAAAGGACAGGATTTCAATGCAAGACGGTATTTTACAAAGATGAAAATGGAGCAATTCTTGCCGGAGATGAGGAAATTTTAAACAGGTGGAAGGAATATTTTGAGCAGTTATTAAATGGGGAAAGTGAGACTGAAAGAGGCGAAGATGAAGGTATATTGCAAGAAATTCAATCTCAGGAAGGGGAGCCTCCTCCAAATAAAAAACAGATTGAAGAAATAATAGGAAAGCTTAAAAATAACAAAAGCCCGGGTAGCGATGGAATAACGGCAGAGATGTTTAAATATGGAGGGCAAAGCTTAATGGAACGTATACAAAAATTAATAGAAGAAATATGGAGGCAGGAGAAAATACCGAGAGAATGGACGCAGGCAATAATTTGTCCGTTACATAAAAAAGGAGATAGAAGTGAATGCCACAACTATAGGGGTGTGTCCCTACTAAATGTGGCGTATAAGATAATGGCAACACATATAAAGAATAGATTGGTGGAGCAAACGGAGTGTATGATTGGTGAGTACCAATGTGGTTTTAGAAGGGGGAGGAGCACCATCGATCAAATTTTTACGCTAAAGGAAATACAAGCTGAAAGTCATGAGTACGAGATACCAACGATGGTGCTCTTTATTGATTTTAAGCAAGCATACGATAAGGTGAAGAGAAAAGAACTTTATATCGCATTGAAAGAGCTAGGAGTTAACAGTAAACTAGTAAAAATGATAGAGATAACCTTGCAAGGAACAGAAAGTATGGTCAGAATATTAGGAAAAACATCTGAAAAGTTCAAAATCAGAGAAGGTGTTAGGCAAGGAGACCCACTGTCGTCGGCTCTTTTTAATATAGTATTGGAAAAAGCTATGAGACAAGCCAATATTAGTAGGAATGGGCTATTATACCAGAGGAGGCATCAGTGTTTGGCATTTGCCGATGACTTGGTGATCCTGACAAGAAGTAAGGAAGAATTAAAGTGTACATTGAGGAGAATGGAGGAAAAAGCAAGAGCAATGGGATTATATATAAATGAGGAAAAGACCAAATATATGGAGTGGACGCGGAAAGAGTTTCAAAAGGGAAATAACCTAAAGGTAACAGCTACAGGAGGCAAAGAATATCAATTCGAAGAAGTGGATCGATTTACTTACCTGGGAAGTGTATTTACGAGGAAACCGGATAGCGTGAACGCAGAAATACAAGCGAGAATATTGGCAGGAAGTCGATGTGTAGGAGGCCTTAATGGAATATTGAAAAGCAAAAATGTATCGAGAAGGGCAAAGATTAAAATGTATACGACTGTAATAAGACCAATAGTTACGTATGCGTGTGAGACATGGGTATTGAATAAGGCGGAAGAAAAAAGGTTAGAGGTGTGGGAAAGGAAGGTGCTTAGGAGGATATTTGGCGGAAAGAAAATAGGAGACATATGGATAAGGAGAACAAATGATGAAGTGAGAGAACTTTACAAGGAAATAAATATAATAGGAGTCATAAGAGCACAAAGATTGCGATGGTTGGGACACATGGAGAGGATGTCTGAAGCAAGAATACCTAAGGCATTATTGACAAGAAGTATTGGAGGAAAGAGAAGGAGAGGTCGACCGAGAGCAAGGTGGAAGGAGGAAGTAGAGAAGGACATAGAAATATTGAAAATTGTCAGATGGAAGGTAAAAGCTAGAGATAGAAAGCTATGGAAAAGAACGATTCATCAAGCCATGGACCTACTAGGTTCGCAGAGCTAGTTATATATATATATTGTTCGGAAACTACGTGGTCTAACGCGGAGATGGTGCGAATTCGCAGGAATCTTCTCAACCATTCTGTAGAATCATCCAATTAATAGGTTAAATATGACAGGACGGAGCGATCTGCCAAATAGTCTGTTTTTGACAGTATGTCAAAGTAAACGTCTTGTGTAATTTGGTAATAATGGATAAAAACTGAGTTGAGAGCAGTGAAATAAGAAATAGCTTCGTTTGAAAGGCTTAACACCAACTGAAATTAAAGCAGAGCTGGATCCAACACTATTAGAACCTGCTCCTTCGTTTCCAATGGTTAAAAATTGGCTTGACGAATTTAAGCGTGGTCGTATGAGCACAAATGATGAACCCCGTAGTGGACGTTAAAAAACTGTTACTGTTCCGGATATGATTGAAAAAATCCACCGTATCGTCTTCGATGACCGTCGAGTAAAAGTGCGCGAGATAACAGACATTGTAAGTATCTCAAGTGACTGTGCACAGAATTTTAACTGAAGAATTGGAAATAAAAAATATTCGGCGCGTTGGGTGCCGCGGTTACTCACACCTGAGCAAAAACTGAAACATTTCTCGTGACGTTTTGGCACGTTTTCGCCGTAATTAGGACTTTGTAAGCCGTTTCATTAGCGTCGATGAAACCTGGGTCCACCATTACACTTCCGAAACCAAAGAACAATCCAAACAATGGACAAAAAAAGGTTCTTTACCACCAAAGAAGGCAAAAACGGTTTTGTCAGCAGGAAAGGTTATGGCAACTCTTTTTGGGGATTCTCATGGAATTATCTTGGGCAACTACTTAGAAAAGGGGAAAACGATAAATAGGCAGTATTATGTAAATTTGTTACAACAATTAAGCAACAAAATCAAAGAGAAGCGGCCCCATTTGGCAAAGAAGAAAGTGCTTTTCCATCAGGATAACGCATCTGCCTTATTAAGTATGCGATTGCAATGGCAAAAACTCATAAATTGGGATTTGAATTAGTGCCTCATTCGCCCTAATTCTCCAGATTTGGCTCCCAACGATTATCGTCTCTTAACAAACCTGAAAAAACTCGGCGCTAAGAAATTTTCGTCTAATTCCGAGGTAATCGTTGCTGTAAATAGCTATTTCGAGGACTTGGAATATCGTTGGAACAAGTGTATTGAGCGAGCGGGAGATTATATTGAAAAATAAAATGTGTATTGTCAAAAAAACATGATTTTTTTTTTGTTAGGCCACGTAGTTTCCGAACTACTCTCGTATAATCTAAAAAATAGACGGTTTGGGAAATCATTTTATCATTTTTACTTTCCGTTGAAAGAATGTCGTCCATGTGAGATACCATTAGTTGCACACGATGAAGTAAAGTTTGAATAATAATTTACTCATTCTGTATATATGCGAAAGTAGTTTTGCACGTGCATGCATATAAAAAGGCCAAAAATTAACCTGAAACTTTTACAAAAGGTTGAGGCGTTCAGATTATTTATTATTTCAGATGATACCCCACGCACAAAACATATATATGATAGAAAGAAAACTGAAATTAGGGCTGTTGATAAAATATCTATATTATTCTTTAAAGATATCGATATTTATAACTGATATTTTTGGAACGATATATCGATAGTTCGATACTAAAAATCTAGATATCGACGACGGTCGATATTTTTTAAAATAAGTTGTTTTTTCCGTTTTTCTCGTAAAGTATTTAAACTATATTACCGTAAGATATTCGCCATATATTACTGTAAATTATTTATATCCTATTATCTTTTTTCCGCTCGCTTATTCACTGATGTATTCTTTTAAACTGAAGACTGAAATGTAATATCATTATCTATGAATTGTTTTATGGTAGATAGGTACTGACTGGTGGACAATTTGTATTTTTTACTTCCGTTTTGTGTAAATGAGGTTAAGGTTATGTTGGGAAAAGTACCTACATGTGTAATTTTTATTCAGTGTAATTTCAATTGAATTAATTTAAAATAGTTACAGTATTACAAAAATATTGAAGTGCTACAATCAGTGATGTAAGTCGGTAAATTACCCCGTATATTACCGAATTAATTACCGTCATTTACGGTAAATTACCAGATAAAATTTCCGTAAATTACAAACAAAGTAAAACATGCACACTCGGTGATTGGGGAAGTCCCTTTCTAGCAGATGTAAATGCTCGTGAATCATCCGTTTATATAACGAATGAAGTAGTCTTTCAAAAGATTTCGGTGTATAAGTTGAACTATATAAAGTTTGTGAATATACTACTCGTAGTGCAGTGCGCTGGGATGGGGCGAAAAGATAAAATAAAAAAAGTTATTTTAACAGCATTTTCAAAATCCACAGAACATTCGAAATTATATTCGTGTAACTTCTGTTCGCAAAGTTATGTTTTAAATGTAACCAGAATGTCCAGTCACATACAGAATAAGTGCATTCGTTGTCCTCGTAAAATAAAGAATGAAATACAATCAAAATCAAGAGCATTAAGTGTTAAGAAAATTAACGCAATAAATAAAGGTGAGTAATTTTGATTGATTCCTATTGGGTTTTATCGAAAAGTATTTAACATTTTAGAGATTCCGGAAAGAAAAAGTTCTTCGCAAACAGATTTAGAAGACGACGATGGAGAGACGATTTCAAGCGATTCTCGCCCACAATCTGCTGCAAGCACCACTAAATCCGCTTACAGTGAAAATTTGGATTTTTTTGTGGATGTAATGAATAAATCAGAAGAAGAGGAAATTTGGGATCTCTTAGCAAGAGCATGCTTTGCTAGTAATACCCCTTTAAATTTTACGGAAAATGTTCATTGGCAAAAATTGTTTAAAAAAATTAAACCATCTTTACGATTGCCGACTAGATATCAGTTATTCAATGCGCTTTTAGATAAACAATACTCTCAAATAAATCAGTTAGTTAATGAAAAAATAGCAAAGGCTAAAACAATTGGAACTCAAGTTGATGGGTGGAGTAATATTAGAAACGAATCCATTATAAATATAATAATTACATGTCCAGAACCAGTTTTATTTAAAGTAATTGACTGCAAGGAAAATCGCCACGATGCTGCATATCTTTGTTCTTTACTTAGTTCTGTTATTGACGACTTAGGTATTAATAAAGTTATAAGCATAGTGACTGATAACGCTAGCAATATGAAATCAACTTGGAAATTAATTAGTGATATGTACCCGTCTAATTATTTTTCTTGTTATGGATGTTGTGCTCATATTTTGAATTTATTCGCACAAGATATTTTAAAATTGGAAGTATTTGCTTGTTTAATTACTGATTGTAAAGTCATAGTAAAAACTATTAAAAAATCGCATATTTTGAATGCTACATTTAAAAATATACAAGATGAACAGCGAGCATTACAAAAATCAAACACACTAAAATCTCTTAAACTACCTGGCCAAACTAGATGGTGCTCTAATATTTTCTGTTTAGAAAGCTTAAGGATAAATAAAAAAATGTTAAAAGAATTGGCTATAACAGAAACTATAGCTAATACTTTAGACAAAAGAATAAAAAATAATATTTTAGATGATCTATTTTGGGAAAGAGTTGATACATTACATACAATTTTACACCCAATCTCCGTAATTTTAAAGAACATACAAACCTCTCAACCTTGCATATCTCATGTTGTTGAATATTTTCAAGACCTGAAAGATCAACTGATTGCTGCATGCCCAGTTTCAGAACTAAATGCTATCCTATCACATTTAAAATCACGGAGAGAAATGGCTGTAACACCTGTACATTTGGCTGCCAATTTACTAGATCCAAAATTTATAGGCAAAAATCTCAATAACGGGGAATATATCACAGCACTGACATATACTAACAAAGTATCAAAACATCTAGTTAGTGGATCTGATATAGCAGAAATTATGACTGAGCTTGCTTATTACAAATCGAAAGAACAATTGTTTTCAAAAGATTTTATATGGCAAGCATTAGAGACAGGCAAATTGAATTCTGTATTATGGTGGAAATCACTTTGTTGTACTACAGCTTTAAGTAAAGTAGCAATAGAAATTTTGAACAGCCCACCAACAACATGTGCGACGGAGAGAAGTTTTTCAATGTTTAGTATTATACACAGTAAAAAACGAAATAGATTAACTAATGAAAGAGCTGCTAAGTTGGTATATGTGAATTTAAATTTTAAACTGAAAGAAAATCCGGCACTGAAAGAACTCCCAACAGAAGAGTTGGAATGTTCTGATTTGAATTGCAATACTGAGACTGAGAGATCTGGAATAGTTATGTAAATAACATTACATATTACATAATGGTAATAATGAAAAATCATTGTTTAGTTCTATTTTCAGAATATTGTTTAATTTTAAAATATGTTAATATTGTACTCTTTATTTTTTTTCCTTTAATAAAATGTATAAGACTTTTTTTGTTGTAGGGGTTTTATTTAAACAATAAAAAAGTGTGGTAAATTACCATGGTAATTTACTGAAAAAATGGTAAATTACGCAAGAATAAATCTTGGTAAAAAAAGAGCAGTAATCTACCACGGTAATTTACCAAAAATATATATTACGGTAATTTTACATCTCTGGCTACAATATGTCTTCTGCAGCAGCTTCTTCGATTGTTTGCAAATATTTTATTAAAGTGGACACAAGAAATGTGTCCTGCAATTTATGTGGGAAAAATGATAAAACCAGCGGAAATACAACAAATATGCCCAACTGCCTGTAAAAAACAAGACTAATAATAAAGCGGATAAAGCCATCACCAATGATGGGAAAGAAAACTCAAATAATATGTCAGCATTATCAATTTAAAATACTAGCTACAGTAGCTATACTGATAAGAATGAGTATTTGGATGAACTGGTAATATTTTCTTTGCAATGTTATTTTGATATATCTACTAATTTTACAATAAACTGGCAAATATGTATTATAAACTGTATGTAAATTTCATATTAATCAAAGAGGATAATCAAAGTTCACATACTATTTCTGTGTATTCTACAGAAGGTTCTGCACCACCGAAGCTAAAACAACTTATTTTTTTTTAATAAAGCCGATGTATCGAAATAACGATATTTTTTTCGATATATCGAGATTCGATATTGACATATTTAAAAATATCGATATATCCATAATCCGATATTTTTAAAAATATCAACAGCCCTAACTGAAATACCAAGTGAACTCGTATTAGCGCGTCCCCTATGGTGTACTAAGTATAACAGGTCCGGACTAAAAAAAATACTATGAGCCGTATTGGTTTTTTTCAAATAATTTTGTTAAAAAAATGTAGCGAAGAAAACATGAAAACATTGTGTGTATGTTAATTTGATTAAATATTTATAAGAAACAAAACTAGAATAGGAAACTTTTTTCTTTAAATTGACTGAATTATTAATCTAATTATAAAGAAAATTCCTAATTTTTTCGATATTAAATAAAATAAAAATACTACGGTGTTCAGTAGTTTCTTTGCTACATTTTAAACTACTACAAATGCTCGAATAGATTTTGTAAAACTTGACTAACAGTGATAGAACATTAGATCTATAGTTTCCACTAGACAAAAATGAAAGCAATTTTTAATTTTAAATTAACAAATAGTCGTTTTTCGATTCAAATGCAAAATAAAAATCTATACATATACAAGTTTCCCGTATCGTTATGTTCAAATTTTAGGAGTGATGTAGACTTCATTTGAAGTAACAAAAACGCAAAACTTGTATATCTATTTTTATTTGTTTCAAAGTTACAGATCTATGAATGTGATTGTCAGATCATGAAAAAAAATGTAATCCTAAAGTCAATACAAACTGATTTTATTTAAAAAAAAGTTATACGATTCAATAACAGGCCTGTGATTGTTAACGTCGCATAATAAAATGTTATCCTAAAATAAATAAACAGGTGTCGTAGTGCATACAGTAATTTCTTGGAGACTACAAAAAAGAGTACTGGAAATTGATTTATGATAAAGAAGGTTCTTACTTATTTCGTAAGTGCTGAACCATGAATATCATACAATAAACAAATGTTCAGATGACTGTTAGCGTTGCATTTTTTAATAAATGATTACATTATGTTTCAGTTCATACAACAGCTTATTAGTGGGTGGACACGTTTTCTTTATTCAAAATGCCTTACCGATTTTCTCTCAAGAGTATGCGGACATGCATTTTGTGTATGGCTACTGTAACGGCAGTGCACGTCAAGCAGTTATTGAATATCGACATCAGTTTCCCGATAGGCGCATTCCTTATTACAGAACGTTTCTGGAAGTACACAGACAATTTCGGGAATGCGGACTGCGTGATTATCTTTTCGACTGAGGAGGAAATTTGCCAGCAGACTTAGAGGAAGAAACACTAGCTATTGTTACAAGGGATCCAACTCTCAGTGTACGTCGAATTGCTAGACAACTAGGAGTGCCACGAACGACAGTTTGGCGAATTTAAAAACGTGAGGGCTTAGAGCCAAATCACTATCGCAGGGGACACGGTTTGCTTGAGGCAGACCACTATGCTCGTCTAGTTTATGCTACCTAGATATTAATTAATTTTAATTTCTGCAGAGCAGTCCTCTGGACAGATGAATCTACGTTCACGAGAATTGGTGTTACAAATCTGAGAAACCTGGGCAGGTGGTTATCAGAAAATCCCAAAGCTATACGCCCATCCAAATTTCAACATGAATTTTGTATTAACGTTTGGGCGACCCTAATCGATGACTTGTTGATTGGTCCTGTCGTTCTTCCTGGGAGGTTAAATGCGGACAATTACCTTCAATTTCTTATTAACGAACTGCCAGTTTTTTAGAGGATGTCCCACTGAATGTTCGACGAGACATGTGGTTTCACGTGGATGAGGCACCACACTTCGGAATTGCTGTCCGAAATTGGGTAAACGTCAATTATCCAAGATGGATTGGTCGAGGTGGTCCTGTTGCATGGCCACCCTGATCACCCGATCTTAAGTCCCTTGACTTTCATTTATGGGGGTACATGAAAAATTTAGTCTACGCGCAAGTTTCGAACACAAGAGAAAAAGTTGGATCGTATTCACCTGACTGCCGAGCAAATCCGACAAAACAAGTATGAAATTCGGATAAGTACTTCTTCTGTTGGCTTACGGGCACAAGCCTGCATTCAACAAGGAAGTGGACATTTTGAATATATTATTAATTGAACTTTTTTAAATAAAATGAATTTTTATTGACTTTAGGATTGCATTTCTTTTCATGATCTGACAATCACATTCATAGATTTGTAACTGTGAAACAAATAAAAATGGATATACAAGTTTTGCATTTTTGTTACTTGAAATGAAATCTACTTTACACTCCTAAAATTTGAACATAACGATACGGGACACTTGTATTCATAAAAGCTCTATTTTTTTCTATTGTGTCTTTATCTTTCTGAGATAAAGTTTTCTTCAAAGGAGTTGGGAGGTTGACCAGGAATTTCTAATGTTAATGATTTACCCTTTATTTTATAATCTATTACATCAACAACTTTGTTTAAAATATTTGCTAATACTGGTCCAGCTGCTGCAGCTAATATAGGGATTAAAAAAATTTATAAAACCGCCATGTATTTCACCACCATCAACAATTTTAGACTTGTCTGTTAAAAGTATTGACGAGCTTTTTTCATTTGTGTTAGTCATTTATATAAATAAAGTAAAAATGTTTGCGTCTGCATATATAAATTCTATGTTACCATTAATGGTAAAACTAAAATAGTAACAGCACATAAGATTCTACGATAGTTTACTATCTCGTCAACAATTTAAGAGTCGACCAGATTCTCATAGTTACGGTTATCATAAAGTATTTCGCTGGTGGATGGCACCATAAGTATGAAATAAGTTCTGTAATAAAATTTGTTGAAAAAATACATATTATATAACTACAGATATAATGTATTCACAATCAATTATATACATTACACGATGTATAAATCTCGATTTAACCCAATTATTATAGATTTCTGCTGTTCACATTTATTTTAGATTATTATTCTTTTTAAGTAATACATATAATGAGAAAGTACCTTTTTAATCATATTAATTTCTGTTTATCTATTGATCATATTCTACTCTTTGTTTTACAGGTCATAAAGGTAGGCATCCCTTTCATTAATTTTATTTTTACATTTTATTAAACATTATAGCTAAATATAAATGTGTTTACGTCCAATATTCTAAAATTTGTTTATACAGTAATATTGCTTGTTCTTTATGAACGCAAGCCTCAATTAAAAATTGTGCACTTTTGAAAAAACCCACATGCATATGTAAAAGGATATTTTCTGGAGGTAACTACAGCATACCACACATATTTCTTCGTGGCATTTTCCTAACGATGACGCCAAAGTTAACTAGACAGACTCACTAGATTTTTTTGATAGTTACCTGATGTGGTTTGTTTACATTACAGGAAAAGTAACCTTATATATCGATGTGATTTAATCTTGACAACATTATAATTTAAAAGTATTTAGCTCACATACGTCATCATTGTAGTAACCATAATAAAATATTACGTCATTAACATAACTAACCAGACAAGTGTGGTCAGCTCAAGGAAAAATCCTCTAACTAACAAACAAAAGAACATAACCTACAAACAAAACCATATAATTGCTGGATTTTCAACAGTTTCAATAATTGTTCTATTTTCAAGTTGAAATTGATGGTGAATTATAAAACGTAGCGGTAGTTATCTCTGATAATACACATGAAGCTATTAGATTATTTTCTTTTCATCTATTATCTAAAATTAAATAAAAAACAATTACAACTAGTGTTTCTTGTTTTAATAAATTACTACCTTCAGGTTTTCGAGTTCTTTATTAATGATGCCCAACTGAGACTGCTCGGGTCTTGGTGCCAGTTTGTTAAAAAACCGGTCTAGCACATTGACAATCTGGTACACCATATTTATATATTGATAGTAACATCAAGTATGTTCGTGGTAAATGGCCGATGCCTTTCTAACATAGTAAAATACTTTTTGTACTCGCTTATCAAAACCTGTCATTTCACGATTCGATTTGCGTGCGTAAAAAGTCACTTTAAACACGAGTGCGTAAAAGTAAAGTTGGTACTTCCTGGAACTTGATTAATTTAGTGACATTTTAAAATCATAAATCCCTAACCTAAATAATATGCTACCCAGTTAGTTGTTTTTCTATGAAAATAAAAGGAAGTGAAATAGAAATTGTTATATTTGGAAGGTATGTAATTCAATGTCAGAACAGCAACAAATATTATTTTTTAAATTTATAGAATACTAAAAAAAAAATTGTCAGAAGTGGGATTCGAACCCACACCCTCAGAGAGGACCAGAACGCCCGAGAACCCGTATAACGGGCAAGGTAAACCTTGAGTCTGGCGCCTTAGACCGCTCGGCCATCCTGACAGATACTAGTAATATTGTTAAAAAGACTTATAAATATAAAAATTTTGAAATTATATTTATATTTTATATAAATATTATTATTGTTTATAGTTCTCGTACAAAAAATATTGTACAAACTTCGTGCGTGAAACATTTCGCGAATTCGTGTCCATAAAGCGCTCGCCTGCGGCTCGCGCTTTAAACTGGTCACTCATTCGCGAAATATGATTTCACGCACTTGGTTCGTAAATAACTATTTCAAGTTCCTCTCCTTTGTCTGGCAAAAGAGACAAACCTTCGATAATATATTTCACGTGCCAGCTGGAATATGGCTCGTTTCTTTTTCTTTGCCATTGAACACTGTCGATTTTAAAAATTTTGGGACAGTAACGTTGAAACACCATTTTGGCGATGTCTAGATTTTCAACTTTGGCGCATTCTACAACAACCGGTAAAGTTCCTAAAATGTTATAAAGTTTAAGCAGTTTAACTAAAAAATAAGGAAGCCATTACTTACTGCTACACGAATTTGGTTAAGCCTGCAATTCACTGTTTTCCAACATTGTTGAATCTCTACGATAACCCTGCCTATTTATCTTAAATGGCTCGCATGTTTATATGTGTTTATGTATTCATTCAGCCATATTTGACTATTTGTTTATCTTGTTAGCATACAAGTATTTTTCTTTTGCTGTTGCATCTATCCACATTTTCCTGTGTTGTAGATTGTATTATTATTTAACATAGCATATTAGTAGTATTGTGTAAGGTATGTTGTTTTAGTAGTTTTATTAGTAATATAGTAGTTGTTTAGGTTAGAGATAGTTACATTTTTTAGTTTTATTTATTTTATTTTAACATCAAGTTGTCGTTGGAATTAATTTATTCGATAATATTTTTTTATTTCTTTTGTTTTTGTAGTGTTCTTAGTTTTTCTTGGTTTTATTTATTTTATTTTAAACATCAAGCGTTATTTGGTGTTTAAATTTTTTTTGTTTTCTTGGTTTTTCTCTGTGGTAGTATGTAAATAACTTCCCGACCTTAATCTTGTTAAACCCTCCAACCCTCCTGTTCTATCACATACAATAAAAGTTTACGTACGCCCATTTTGGCTACAAAAAAATATAATTATATTGCGATATTTTTACTAATTCAGGTAACGGGTGTTTTTTATAGAGGTATATAACTTTAAGTCGGCAACACTTTTTTAACTGACGGCCATTTTGTCAGCTGTCAAGTAATTTATGTTTCCAACGCTTCCAAATTGTGCAAATTTATTTTGAAAATCATGGTTCTGTTCGAAATACTTATCGCGCACTGCGTCCATTTTACGGTCAACATAATCGTCCATCAGAGCAATTAATTCGATTAACTATGGAACGTTTTCACCACGTTTACTCTAAATGAAAATACGCATCCACAGAGACGTCGTACAGTGCGTACAGAAGAAGTCATTGCTGCTGTAGAGCGTAGCGTAGAGGAAGACTCGTCAGAACGATACAGTCAATGGTGACTGCTATAGAGCCATGATTACTGACTTTTTCGTTCATCAATTGAACAACCATAGCCACGGGCGTCCTCAGGTGGTGTGCAAGGGGTGCAAAAAACACGGGCGGCCAAAATTTGGGGCGGCCAAATTAATTGTAGAGTAAAGAATATCTTTAAAGAAAACTCTAGAGACAGCTGTAATATTATGAAGTGTTAAATAAACACTACAATTACTTTACCAACTACTGTTTACATTTTTTTTGTCGGAATCGCAATGAACGTAAAAGCGAAAACGCAAAATTTGTAAACAAGGGTTATTATATTTCGAGCGGCAGCGCGCGGCATCGGCATATATCGAATTACACAAATAAAAATCTTATCTGGAACTTCTGGAAAAACAATAACTTTTATTCCTTCTTCGAACCGAATTCTATTGTAATTGTCTGCACTTTTCCAGAATTTTATAATACTACTTATAAATAAGAGATCCGAATAGCCGACCAGCATTATTCATTAACAAACTTACGCGTTGTAAACAGGCCTGATTGTAAAGTTATAGAGGTGTGCTGTAATACTTTGGTGAACTAGACGTTTTAAGCTAAACTCTATGCACATTTGTGAAGAATATACATTAATTATATATACTATATCCGTAGCAGTGGCGGTTTCTCCTATTGTTTGCAGGTTTACACAACCTCCAAAAATAATAATTGTATCTACATTTTTAAAATTATAAATTAAAGAAATTATACTATCTCACAGAATAAATTAACTATTTATAATGTAGACTTCTATGTATTATATTATTTCCTTTTGGTGTCTAAACATGTAACGCAACCGTTTGTATCTAATTCCATAGGATTGTTTGTAGACAAAATGCAATCCAAATATTGAATGAATAACGTAAACAAACGTTGTCGCACGTTTTTTGGGTATATCTCAATTTCACAGCCCCGCGTTTGCAGAGTACCGCACAACCTCTTGGAACAGATGTTTTTTGTGCTGGGCAAATAAAAACAAACCTAACTTTGGTAAGTTTTATTATATGAATAGATATCTTTGTGTGGATTTTAATATTCTACAATCTACACCACTTAAATTTAGAATTCCTTTAAAGAATTTTATTATTATTTTTATAATACTCTTGGAAAAAGAGACATATTTATTTATTTTCTTGCGGTCTGTAATTTTTTGGGCCGATGCGATTTATATAGATAGTAAGTTCTTTGTTCAGAAAAAGACCGCTGCTCTGAAGGCCATTGTATTATGATTATGTATTTTTTTTCTGATAAGAATAGGTATCTGTTATTTTCTTCCTCTTTAGTGAATGGAGTTTCTTTGATATATGTATGAAATAATTTTCAATTGACTACAAAGACGATTCATTTGACTATTTCTTTTTTATTAAATTTTAATTGTAATTTCACACATTTTAAGAATTTTAGTTTTATTTGATATAGGTAGTAATATATTATATAAATTGAGAATCATCAAGAATATTGGAAAATGTCAACTTTAGGAAATATGATAGTGACAATAAAGTTAAAGATTTGCGACAAATATGTTAAAAGGTATTATATTCACAACCACAACATTTGCAACCCCCACATTTTTTAAGCACGAGCCGCCACTTATCCGTAGATATATTATAATACTGACTGGCTATTTGAAAAAGGTAAGTTTCGTATAAATATCAATAAGGGATGAATTTTGCAATTTTGGAGTAAATATAAGAACAATTTCTAATACAATTGATTATGCAGGTACTGTGCAACTAAATTTATCATGTCAACGAGAAAAACAAAGAGGCTTTCGGGTTCTCAGTATCGAAAAAGAAAATTAGAAAAAGAAGAAGAAAGGAAACAGATGGCGGGAGCGTTTAAGAAATTTCTGAAGAGTGATGATGTTCCTGCTGCAACCTTCGAAAGGCCTTTACCTCATACAACTCAACCGGATATGGACAGTAGCAAAATTAAGTATCACTTTGAAGTCACTTCAGTAGATTTGCCATCAACATCAACCTCAACCTCAACGGAAGCACCATATTTGCCGTCAACATCAACCTCAACGGAAACACCAGATTTTCTTTCACAATCTACGGCATGTGAATCTCAACTTCAAATTGTAACATCAGAAGAGGAGAATTTAGTATTATCTGAAGACCATAATGAAGTTATTGAAGATGGTGGCAAGTATGGAGATCCAGCTACATGGAAGCATCCCATACAGTCCACAGTAAGACGAATCATTATTGAAAATGGACCAGTTCAGGTTACCAAAAAAAAATATCCAGCTGACCTAAAAGGTAGGAAATTCTCGAAAAATTTTTATAAACGTACTTTAAAAAATGGTGAAAAATGGTTGAGTTTTATTGCATTTTATCCAGTTACTGATACAACTGGTAGAGGTCTTTCTGAATTTGTGTTAAATGAATTATCTAATCTACATTTGGATATGGACAATCTTCGCGGACAGGGTTACGACAATGGATCCAATATGAAAGGGAAAAATTGTGGTTTACAGAAATTAATTCTAAATAAAAATTCAAGAGCATTTTTTGTTCCCTGTTCCTCCCATTCTCTAAATTTAGTAGTTAATGACGCAGCAAAAGCATCTAATCAAATTGTTAATTTCTTTTTAACTGTTCAAAATTTATTCAACTATTTTTCATCCTCTACACAACGTTGGCATATTCTTAAAAATAACATAAAATCTTTAACCTTAAAACAAGTAAGTGAGACAAGGTGGGAAAGCCGCATAGATGCAATAAGGCCTTTCATCCATGAAATGGGAGGAATTTATGATTCACTAGAAGAAATAGGTAATGATAATTCCAAAGATGCTAGTATGAGATTAGAAGCAATAGCCCTTGCCAAAAAAATTCAAAATTTTAATTTCATTTGTTCTGCAATTTTTTTGGTATGAACTTGTGCTAAAAATTAACGTAGTAAGCAAACAGTTACAAAATAAACAAATAAATCTACAGAGTGCACTTTCACTGCTTAAGAATTTAAAAACGTTTATAAAAGAATGTCGTACTGATGAATTTTTCAATTACATAATAGAGCAGTCTAAAAAAATCGCGGAAGAAATTGACGCCAATTCAGAATTTGAAGTTCAAGATAACATAGTTCGCATTAGAAGAAAAAAAAGAAATTTTGATTACGAAGCACAAGATGAACCCATAATATATAAAAAACAACAATTTAAAGTCAATTGCTTTTATATTGTACTTGATTAAATTTACAATTCATTAGAAGAACGGTATATACAAACACAGAATCTTAACACAGAATTCGGATTTCTGTACAATTTACAATATTATTCTCAACCTGAAAATTCAAGTGAACTCTTAGGTCTTTGTAAAAATTTAGAAACAAAATTAACAATTATCAACACAAATGAAAGTGACATAGATTACTTGCAACTATATGAAGAAATTAGATCCTTAACACTACCCGACATTTCTTCAAATGACGTTGGCTCCATTTTGAATTACATTGTTGAAAAAGGTTTTAATGAAATTTATCCAAATTTAACAATAGCTATTAGAATTCTCCTAACATTACCAGTCACAGTTGCTTCAGCAGAACGTTCATTTTCAAAATTAAAAATAATAAAAAATTATCTTAGATCCACAATGGTGCAAGAGAGGCTGTCCAATCTATCATTATTATCAATTGAACATACAATTTGTGAAACTTTAGATTTTTCAAATTTGATCAAAGAATTCGCCAATACCAAAGCACGAAGAGCAAAATTTTAATTAGATTATTTATATGTTACCTATGTGTTATGTATATTGTATACGTAAGTATTATTAATTTTTGTTTGTATTATTTGTTGTCAATAAAATTAAGAAAAAAATTTTTTGTTTCATTTAAGAAAGGGGGGCAGCCAATTTCTTTTTGCACACAGGCGGCTGAGTTCATAGGGACGCCCCTGACCATAGCATTAGATAATTACAGCGATGATTTCATAATAATAATTTTTTCCTGACAAACATGGAATTCTGTCAATTTCGGCATTATTATGAAATCATCGCTGTAATTATCTAATTGCCATGCTGTGTATATATCCTTCCACTTTGCTGTCTTTATATTACCATCAAATTTAAAAGCAATATCTTTAGATAGCAAATTATGCGTGTATTTGGAAGTAAACGTAACGTTCGAGATTAGTTCTCATCTTGAACGTATTTGATTTTTTGATAGCTTAGCGGTGCTTTTGCCCTTAAAACTTTGTAAACTTCATTAGGATATATCACGTTCCTAAAGGTACTTTAAACGCCCCCCCTCCTTAATTATTTTACTCCGCAATAATTATTTTTGCGAAAATCGGTGGCAGATGTATGCTTTACCTTAGCCCAAACGGGTACTAAGAAAACTTTAAGAACAAGACGATTACCCAAAAGATTTCAAGATTACGAGATGAAAGAAGAGTTTGTAGATGATTCCGAAATTAATTTAATGACAGCTCTATCAATTGGTTATTTACCTACTGAAAACCCAACAAACTTTGAAGAAGCTATACAAAATGAGGAATGGAAGATGGCAATTAAACATAAAATTTCTATGTTCAAACAAAATGAAACATGGGAAATTGTACCTTTTGAGGAAAATTTAGAAATAATTGATTCAAGATGGATATTCACACAAAAAGAAATTGAAGGGAAGAATGTGAAGAAAGCTAGGTTAGTAGCAAGGGGATTTCAACAAAAGATGTCACCTAATGAAGAAATTTACACACCAGTAGCACGAATGGTAACTTTACGAGTACTTTTATCATTAGCAATAAATAACTATCATATACAGCAAATGGATGTGAAATCTGCTTTTTTAAATGGTGAATTAGTGGATCCTGTGTATATGTATTTTCCTGAGGGAGTTGAGGGAAATCCTTATAAACAATTATGTAAATTGAAGAAAGCTTTATATGGATTCCGATCAAGTCCTAGATGTTGGTATGAACGTTTAAATAAATATCTCATCAAAATAAACTTTAGAAAATCTAGTGCTGATCCATGTTTATTTATTCAGAATAAAACATATTTATTAGTGTGGGTGGATGATTTAATATTAATGTCTGATAATTTAGAAAATTTAAGTTGTGTAAAGTCTCAACTTTCAACCGAATTTAACATGAGAGATTTTTCAAATAATAGTAAAATTGTATTTTTGGGGTTGGAAATTGAGAAAGTTGATAATAGTTTATATATTTCACAACAAAATCTTATAGATAAAGTAATTAAGAAATTTAAAATGTTCGGTTGTAAAGAATCAAATGTACCAATGTTAAATTTGAAAGTAGAAAAAGACGTACAAGTAGGAATACCATACAAAGAACTTATTGGCAGTCTAATGTATATCATGTTAGTGTCTAGACCAGATATCTGTTTTTCTGTTATGTATTTTAGTCAATTTCAAAACTTTTGAAACTTTTGAAAAATATTTTACGATATTTAAAGAAAACTCAAAATTATGTTTTAAAGTTTTGTAAATCTAATACTGAGTTAAATGTTGAAGCATATGTTGATTCAGATTTTGCAAATAACTTAAATGACAGGAAGAGTGTTAGTGGATTTATTGTAAAATTAAATAGCAACACAATTTTTTGGAAAAGTAAAAAGCAAACAGTCGTAGCACTATCAAGTTCTGAATCAGAATATGTGGCATTAGCAAGTTGTGTTACAGAATGTTTATTTTTGAAACAATTGTTAACTTCTATGATTGAAAATGAAATAGGTTGTATTAATGTGTATAAAGACAATCAATCAATGTTGTATAAGAATGGCATCTACATTAGAGACGAAAAGATCAAAACATATCGATGTAAAGCATCATTTTATACGAAATTGTTTATTTGATGATATAATCGAGTTGGTGTACGTGTCAACAAATGATCAATATGCCGATATAATGACGAAATCTTTTAATAAACAAAAATTTGAATTTTTTCGAATGCAATTGGGTATTGCAGAATTGAGTGGGGGTGTTAAAGTAAATAGTTGGCAGTTCTGCAATATGTTAGGTTGGTAACAAGAACAGGAAGTGTAGAGAGTAGTTAGTTGTAAGTGAAGCAATGGAGTAACAAGTGTAACAGTTGTATTTGATGTATCTTTAAAATAAAGTTTATTCTAAAACTAAAATAGTCATTTTAAAATTCGTTCAAAGCCCGGAATATCAAGACCCCTAATCATGATGCATCATGATTACATTACTTCAAAGCATTTTAATTATTTTTAAGACGCTGCAGCTAGTCCGAAATAAAATCAACACCAGCCACAAGCGTTCTTCTTTTAACAATTTGGCGCTCCCAAGTGGAACAAAATACAAATCAATCAGCGTCTATGTAACAATTTGCCATTCAAACGTGTGGCACCAAATACAACCCAACTAGCGTTCTCACATGACAGTATTTTCAAGTGGTGTTAATACACTATTAGTATATCTTAAGAAAATTCTGCAGTATTAAAAAAGTAAAGGCATTTATATGTTTTTGAGGTTATAAGCTCTTAATGAAAATAACGGTCGTTGAAAAACTCCTCAGCTATGGACTACTAAACGTATTTCTCAATGTGAAATTTATTCAAGGAATCTTAAATAAAACGTCATTCAAAGACACACAGAAAACTGATATTTAATATGATACAATTAATCAATTAAATAAATGTTAGATATATGAATATTAAATATTCAAGGACAATATGTTTTATTAAATTTACCACAGCAGATGTTGACAATATTGACCACAACATTTAAACATAATGAATACGATGCTTCATGTTTTCAAAGACACGAATCAGCATATCTTCATTAATTCGTTGATATTGTCCCTTAATGTTGTTTCGTAAATCGTCTTATGTAGCGAACTACAGTTTTAAAAAGTTAAATTAAATAAGGAAGCACAAAATAATCTAAAGGTGTTAAATTATATGATCTTGTGTTACTAGTAAGTCTGTTATCGAACAATTGTTGCAGATATCCGACTAGATTCTTTACAATCATTCATAAAATAATACTAACATTTTTATTGAGTTTATCATTGTGAAAATAACGCTTCAATATATGTTTTATAACTAAACATTTTATTGAAAAATAATTAAATGAAATAATTTAACTGAAACTTGACTTATGCCTAGGGATGGGTAGTCAGGGGTAGATTCCAGGAGGGGACTTAATTGAATTTGTAGCGGGCCTAGCTATTGTTTAGTTTTATTAGTTACTTGAGTTCTATTGCGTAAACATGTGATGGACAGTGGTATGACAATGTCTACACTTCTACTTGCATCTAAAAGAATCGAAACAACTAATACAGAATTTATGTCATGTAACATAGCTTCGTGTTTGATATCGCAATAAGGTGAAAAGCACGATATAAATACAGAAAAAATGATATTTTTTGTAATAGATGGAGCTGATATATGAAGGCAGCTGGTCGTATCTTACAACAAACATACACTAGTATGACGCATATCACATGTTTCGCACATGCTCTTCATCGAGTATCAGACGAAGTCAGAAAATACTACCCGAATGCAGATAAATTGACATCTTTTGCCAAGAAAGTTTTTGTGAGGCACCTGCATGCAAAAATTTATTTCCGTGAAAAACTGCCACATGTGCCATTATCACCAGAACCTGTCGTAACGCGCTGGGGCACCTGAATAGAAGCAGCATCCTATTATCGGCAACGTTAAAAGTAGGTATAATACAACTACTGGAACCGAGTGATGCTGTTTCTATTTTACACACTCAACAAGTATTTATAGATCCAACTATTCAGGTAGATTTAGCCAATATTCATGGACATTATTCCAGGATACCTGTAGCCTTCCGCCATCTAGACGTTACTCCGACTAATCCACAAATATTCTATAACTAACGACATGCATATTGAATATAATCTTCATCAATTCCTGTCAAAAATTTAAAAAGAAAATTTGAAGCAGTAAACAGGATTTTGTATTGTACGCCAAAGGGTTGACTTGTTTGAAGGTAAAGAAGCCGGCTGATAGCGTAGTGGTAGTGCCGGGTTCGGATCCGAGGCTGGGCTGTTCGAGTAGGTTTTCGTGGTTTCCTTCTTGTTCTATGCGAATGCCAGCAGCTGAACATCTTAAGTCGCCCCACGGGCGCAGGCGTAATAGTAACTCATGGCTTTCCAATGCCCCCTGTATGGCGTCAAGCTGTTGGGGGATGTTAAGACATGAATTATTATTATTCATTATTATTAAGTAGATTTTTCCGAACCGGGGATAAATATGTCCCTATTTCATCGATAGACGTTGAACGGTCGTTTTAAACGTATAAATGGATTTACGGCGACAGACAATTATTAACACATGAGCAAATGGAACAATTATTGGTTATTTACTATCATTAGAACTCTGGATATGAACGGTGAACAGACAGGATGTGTGCTGTGTTTTATAAACCCGGCAATATTCCTTCTGGAGAAGATGTATTTACCCTTACTTGGTAAGTACTTTTTCTCTATACGTATTTTGATTCGCGGGGAAAAAAAATTAAAAACAAATTTTTCAAATACCATGACAGTAATCGATTCTTACAAATAGTACCTTTTATGTAGTAGATAAGATACTTAAATTAAATTTTATACTTAAAACTGTTGCTCTTCTATTGGTGTGGAAATTTGAAATTCGCAATTATAAAAAAAAAAAAAACAATTTCTACGGCTATGGAATAATATTAGTGAAAACTTTGATATGGGTTTTTTGTCTAATAAAACTATGTCAGCGTACCAAATGACCCGATTTACATTTATAACAAAAAAACGATTACAGATTTGTAACTTCACCGCCGTATAGTGCCCAAACTTTGTACTAAGGTAAGTTGTCTTAAATCGGGTTATTTAGGTGTAAGGAATATTCGATTTTTATCACTCGCTGTACATTTCAATTTCAAATTAACAATAGAAATATCTATTCCTAAATTAGTTTCGATCTCTAATTGATAAACTAAAAATAAACTTATTTTTTTTATTTAATTAAGAAATTTTCACTGCTCTCATTACTCATTTCTTTTTATTATAGAAAATTGTGTAAATAATAAATTAATTTTGTCTTTTACTTTATTAAATCAGTTTTGATCTCTAGTTGATAAACTACAAATAAACTTAATTTTTTTATTTAATTATGGAATTTTCACTACATTCATTACTCATTACTTTTTATTATGGAAAATTGTGTAAATAATAAATTATTTTTTTCATTCACTTTACTTTATTGTTTTAATAAACGTAAGTACATTACTACGGAATTTTTCATATATCATCGATATTATGTACCCGCGGAAATGTACATGTATATATTGGATGTGGTTAATAAATAATCAATAATAAGTAAGCGGTGAACATAAGTTATCAAAATGTAGTTGAAGTTAGGAGTTCTAACTTAAAAAAGGTATATAACCCCTTACCACAATTATTAATCGTATCCTAAATACGTATTTAGGATACGATTAATAATTGTGGTAAGGGGCACTTATTGCCAAAGCCTTAGTTACTAGTTGCCGTTCTCCCGTAGTTATTGCCCCAACTTGTTTTGTTCTCTTTTGGCAACAATTTTTGATGGTTGATGATATCGAAAATTAATTTAAAATCGATTTGCAGCTTCCCGAATAAATATATTTTTCTCTGGCAGCGTTTTCAAAAACTACAATGGACGTGTTTCCTCTGTCAGTCTTTTTCTTATAAGTCCGTATCATATTAATTACTAGAATAAAAAAATACTGGAATAGATAGTTCAATTCGTTTACATTCACGGGGCAAGTTGTTACAGTAACAACATGCCCCGTGATTATTGTAACAACTTCCCCCGGTCGGTAATTAGTAAAATGTGGATTTTTTCTGTGAATATCTAAGTTAAACTCAAAACTAAATAGTGGAGCTTTGTGAAAAACAGTTATGTTTATCAACCTATACCACTATAAAAATTGATTACTTACCGTCTAGTAGATATAAAGTGATTACTAGACAAACATTAATTTACTTCACATGCGTCAAAATAATTTCATGCAACTGTTTGGTCTCCTAGCTAGAAATTTAAAACTTCACGAGTAGGTTGCATTCGACTACTGGTTCTATCTGTGTCGGATAGAGGTACCTTCAACGACAAATGTGGAAATTTTTTGTAGTGTAACAACTTGCCCCTGTAACAACCTGCTCCACTCTCCTCAATCCCTCAGCTGCGGATGAACTCTTCCAGCCCTCGTGCTATTTTAGCGTTAGTAAATCTGCCCCAGTTTCAACTAATAAAGAGGCAGAAGAGTGTTTAAAGCAGTGACCCGTCTATTGTTAAATATTTCGCAACATCGCTAGGAATTCTTCCAATTTTGTTGATGCCGATAATTTGACGGGTTCTTTTTTTGATAATTAATAAAAAAAAAATTTCTGGTGTTTTTGAGTGTATTTTCTGCAAAATTCCAAATGTTCAATGATTGCAAATTTTCTTATTTTTGTTTTTGTGTCAGAAATAACTATAAGAAGGGTTATTTCCAAATCTTGAATATCATCTGTTGTTAGTTTGTAAATTTCATCTCCTCTAAGTCCAAAGATTAAAATGACCTACTCTTAAAGAAATGAAAATTTTGTACTATTTGCCAATGCAGACTTACTTTGCTTAATAAAAATGTATGATCAGGTGCTTCCTTTATAAACTTGAGACTATGTTGCCTTTCTTCTTGTTCTTCTTTGTCCTACTCCTTATGCCTTTTCATGCATCGGATTGGGAGTCCCAGGCCTCCTTTACCGATTTCTTCCATTCCTCTTTCTATCTCTTGCCATCGTTCTCATTTCTTCCATCGTCTTCCCTTACTTCCTTCCTATCTCCTCTATCCCCTCTTGGTTTATCCGTTTTATTCTTGGCATCCCTCGCTGCCCTTTCCTTATTTTTCCCACCTCCATTATTCTTTTTGTAATTCTTTCTTGGTTCATTCTTACTAAATGTCCATGCCACTTCAGCTGTTTCTTTTTTATTCTTCCCAATAATTGATGTTTGTTTTGTCATTTCTCTTATCTCTTCGTTTTTACACTTATCCCATATCGTTTTCCCTAATATTTTTCTTAAGGATTACATTTCTATTGCCCCTGTATTGGCAATAGAGATGTAACAGTAGCAGTAGAGATGTAACGGTGTATTCTTTGTATTACCCAACACTCTGTTGCATAAGTTTATTATTGGTACTATTATTTTATTATGGACTATTCTTTTAACTTCCAGATTTATATTTTTATGACCCAATATTGTTTTATTTATTGAGTAATACAGTTTTGATACTTTATTGCCTCTATTTGTGACTTCTGCGTCTATTTTCCCGTCCTCTGATATTTCTAATATTTCTTCCTCACATTTAATTTTCTTGTTATTTTGATCATTTTTATTTTCGTTAGTCATCATTACTTTCGCCTTATTTACATTAATCTCCATTCTGCTTCTTCCAATTTCGCTTTTCAATATATTTGCCAATTTCTGCATTTTATTTTTGAAGTTTATCATCAACACTATGTCATCTGCATACAACAGGCTACTCATTCTGACCGGTTACAAATTCCTAAACCTTATTATTGTTTCAAATTGCTTTCCTTTTCCTTTATTCTTTTAATTATTTTATCCATAACCAGTATGAATAGCAATGGACTTAGACTATCCCCTTGTTTTATTCTCTTACTCATTATAAATTCTTCAGATCTTTTTCCTCCAATCTGTATCTTACATCTTATTGTTTCATATGTGTTTTTTATTATTTTTATTAATTCTGTGGGTTCTTCCCTTTCCTTCAGGCATTTCCATATTTCCTCTCTGTTTACCGTATCGAAGGCCGCCTTCAAATCTATGAAAGTCAAATATAATTCTTTTCTTTTTTCTATCTTCCTTTCCATCAGTCTCCTTAGTATATATATATGTTATCACTCGTTTGTCAGTAGAGTATAAAATGTTACTTCTGGACCATATCAATTGGCACATGGAAAAAAATCCATAAAAACTGGTCAAAATCCAATAGAAATAACCAAAGAAGACCTAAAATCCTTCAAAAAATCACGAATTTTTATTCACTCCAAAATATCCAAATATCTGTAGATCACAAAAAATTGGGCGCACAAAAACCCGTTAAAAATCACCTAAAATTATACAAAATTACCTTAAAAACAGGAAAAATCTTTACAAATTCCCTTGTTTTTAGACACACCAAAAATAGCTTTTCATTTCTGGACCAAGTCAATTGGCGCATGCCAAAGGCCTTGAAAATTATTACCAAATAAATTCCGCATACCCCAATTCTATTCAACTATTATCCGCACATAAAAAAGGTACACCTAATTGTTCAAAGTCTACTAAAATATCTGAACACTCCAGAATGGATTTTCATTTAGAGATCACTATTAAAATTTTAGCGTAACGTAAACATGCTCTATTTGTGTCATAATTATCAAAAAATATTACACCGGCCAACGTATACGACAACGTTTAACGTTGATCAAGCGTTGGTCATTTTAAAAAAGACGTGAACATAAACGTTGTCATGGTAAGAAAATATTTGTTTTAAACACCCCAATATTTACCAAGTTAATAAAAAAATGCAAAATATTCCCCGTTTTCGGTCCGACTACAATCCGACATATTCTTACAGCATCTCCTCTTTCACGACAGCTTACACCGTTTACAGGTATTTTGGTAACAATTGGAATTGCATTTGGGAATTTAATCAGAATTTTATTATAAACACTATAAAGTAATACATTACCAGAATAAAAAATTAAATATAACACCTGTTTCATTTTTTAACATAAATACCTACAAATTATAATAATGTATCACTACAGACAGATTTACTTCCTTCGGTTCCAACTTGATATGTTATACAAACTTTCTTCTTCTCTGTATTAAATGCCAAACCAAGATAAACCTTTTTTGAAATGTGTTCAAACTTAGGTTTATCAAATAGAGTATTATATTGCTTGGCAAAAATTTGTTTTAAAGCTTTATTTGCAGACATAGAATTCACTTTATACTCACAAATGATTCCGACGTCCTTACTCATTACTACCATATCTATGGAATTGGCTATCCCTGGTCGCTTTCTTTTTTTACTGATTTGCTGCTGGTTGAGTGTTATGAAGTGTGGGCTGTTATATGCCAGAGTATACAATATACTATTAAGCTCATTTTCTTTAAGGATGCTCTGTGATGATCGAGAAAGTAATCCTAATATAGCATTTGCAAGATCTACAAATGCCTTCTCAGTTGTACTTTCTAATACTAATTTCAGAGCACTTAAATATCTTCCAATAAATGTAACGTTCAACTTGCTTGCAGGCAAATTTACCAATGCTTTACTATAGCAAGCGTTGCTGATATACTCGCTAATTTCAAAATTAGGAATTTTTATATTTGTATAGTCATTATCACCAGGCGACAACATATTAAAGTAACCACTATCAGCCAAGAATTGTAAAAATAAGTCCACACTTTCCTCTGATATTTCATCAAGCTCTAAAGAAATCAGTTGCCGTAAACTCTTTAGATGATCGATATCCACCGATGTAACATTTCGTATTGGTATTTCACAACCAGAAGTAAGTTCCAATATTTTCAGTTGAATTGAAGGTTTTGCAAACAGCTCGCTCAGGCTTTTTATATGACCCGTATCAGTCCAGAAAGATGAATATTCGAGGCTAGCGGATGTACGAGCTTTTTCCAAGACCTTTAAGACTGACCAGCTACTGAATATTTGAAAACTGCCACCAGACACCATATATCCATCATACCATTTCTCAATTTCTTGTAATGATACTTCCTCACAAGCAGCTTTAACTTCTGGAAGGTCAAGTAGCTGCTTTACTTCCTTATACGTAAATCCAAAGTACGGTGCGTATCGAACATCACTTAGGAATGGATAATGTTCTATAACTCTGTCTGCATCCCCTGACAAGGCTCCGGCCAACCGAACACAAGCAAATATTAATGCGCGTTCTCTGAAGTTATTGGATTTCAGCGTAGCACTCATGAAATTTTTTAGAAATGCACTAACTAATTCAGTGTCATCCTTATCCGACCAAGGCTGAAATACCAAGCCTACCGCAGGAGAATCATACTCATCGATGAGTATGTAAACTTTTTCTTCATAATGTGTATGTAAAACTTCCGATAAAAATCTTATGCTATCTTCCAAATAAGCTTCACTTAATGTGTTAATGATTTTCTTAGAGTAATACTGTTCGAAGTCTTCAATGCTAATGTCAGCAATTTTTAACTTCTCACATGTCCAGGCTAAGGTACCATCATCAGTCCTCTTCACCAGATATTTATGTTCCATGAATGTAAGATTTATAGCGAACGCTAGTTTTAGCTTAACATTAGCAAAACTGTTACCTCTAACATTTACCAGATCAATATGAATGACCGGATGACGTTTGCAGTGCTTTGAAAAAAATTCTGGTTCTTCACTACAAATCTTTAGGTTCTCAAATAAACGGGTTTCTCCTAGTAGGAACTGCTTCAACATATCCATGAGGGTAGATTTTCCAAAAGCTCTAGGTGCTGTTAGTAATACTACTTCAAAACCATCACTTAAGACACTTTTGATGAACAAAGTCTTGTCCACAAAGGTAATTGTTTCTTTGATTTCGACAAAATTATTACTTGCCAGTTTGCTCAGCATCTTTTTCGAATCCTAAAAAACAGAAAAAATTCGTTACTAAATGCCTTAGCATAACTGTTATAAATAAAGTAATTAGCATTATTATTGTGGTTTTTAAATTGAAAGTTTTCTGAAAATGATGTACTTATTATTACTAACAATAAATGATTGCCACAGTTAATTTCTAATATAGGAGAGTTTTACTAATGATTGTGAATTCCACCAATAAACCTGACCGAATAAATATATTTCTTAACTCACCTTAGAATCTTTTAGAGAAGAACTCATTTTTACTTTGGTTCGGCTACAATCTGTAATACAAATAAACATATAGATAATTAAGTCTTTTGTCAACAAGAACAGTATACAAAAGAAAAGTAGGTATAGAAAAGCCAAGAAAAAAACTTAATTTTGCATCAGAAAAAACCGAAACAAATAAATAAAACTAATTCTTTTTAGACGGTGGGTTAAAATTAGGTATCCGGAAAAAGACTTTGAGAAATAGTAAAAAATATATCCAAATTTTGAACGAAGTTGTTAGTCTGACATGAACTATAGTGTTATGGACGCACTAATTATTTTACAAAACCCCCTATGTTGATAATTACTATTGTCAGACTGTACTTGTCTCTCTACCTGCAAGAGGGTGGTTCGGTCATCGAAGCGCACCCCAAGTGAGATCAGTCACTCAACAGCAGCCTACTAAAGTGTTGTACCTTGTACCGAAATAAACAACTGTATTATTGTAAAGTGGAATTCTTTACTGCTCCTTCGAAGTTCCCCATACCCTAAAAGATTACCGTCTTAAATGTTCAGTAAGTTTAGTCTCTTTCAAGTCTATTCTTGCCGTGTAAATTAAAATTTGAACAAACCTTAAATTTTAGAGCCTTGGTTCTGAATTTACAACTGCAAATGACAATCCAAATTTTTGTCTGTTGCTTTTACTTATTTCAGCGCTAGTTCACGTTTTTTGAGAACAATTTCTAACTAAGATTTAAATAGTTTTTAATGCTGAACATAAAAGCAAATCATATTATTATTTTTTTTTTGTAATGAAACAAAAAGGAACAAGCAAGGTCATTGTGTATCAGTCTTTTATATGATAGGACAAAATTTGCTATACTTTATGAGGCGATTTGTTTAAGCTTCACTTACTTCACTAGCTTAACTGATGACTGGAAAACTGGAAAATACGAGGTGTATGTCCATGTGTACAGTTACAGACTTGTATATTGAATGTCTGTTTCATTTGTAACAAATGCGTAATACGTGCTTAACGTATTGATATACTTAAACCTTTTTTTGTATCTAATGAGTAATACAAAAATTTCTATAATAAATTAAAAAATGACCAATACTAGAGAAAACAAAATAGTGGCAGAATATTACACACCATTAAAAACAAGACAACAATCTGACCTCCAACAATTTAAAAATAGTTACAAATCTTTTACTCAAGATAAAAACTAAATATACCAAAAATATCAATGAAGTAACTCAAATGAGAAATCGTAATTTTGCTATCAAATATCTCAATTCGACCGTAAAGCAAAAACTAACAAAGACCGATTTTTGCAAATCTAAAAGTATTTCCAGAAATTCCCTCAATATGGGGCTAAATTCAGTTGGCATAAAGACGAGAACAAATGGGAACAAACCAGAACAATCCGGAACAAAAGAGAACAAATCGCAACAATTGGGAACAAAAGGGAGAAAAAATAAAATAAAAAATAAAAAAATATTCGATAATATAGAACATAAAGCAGGTAGTCGTAAAAGTATAAGTTTAGATGGAGACGCAGATCAATTAGTAAGTCTTTAGAAACTTTTCATTCACAAATGGACAAACTAGTTTCATACATTCCCAATGATGAGAAAGAAAAATGGAAAAAAGATTACAGAGCGCTGGCAATATCTACTAAAAAATAAAAATATTGATGTTAATTTTCAATACTTCTACCTAGTTGGTAGTCACCTAATAAACTTTTTGACTTAATACAAATAAAAATATTTTAGTAAATAATGATAGGTACTTACTTATTGAAGTTATATTAATCAACATTTGTTTATAAAGAAACAGATTGTTGATGGAATTTGTCATTGGCACAATAATTTTGTTTTCTATATCGATTTTAATATTTTACATTTCTTAATATATTACATAAATTGTTACATAATTAACTATGCATCATATTGCATCTGTATCGTTCATTTAGTTAATATATGAACCATTTTATAGAATATTAAAAATATATTCCTATTTAACAAAAGTAATTTAACTTTTTAAACTTGCTGTTCAGCTAATTCAGTTAATAAATATTTTTTTAAATAGTTAGTGCTATTAATTTCAGTTGAACGTCGAAAGTATCGGTAGCCTTTATTATTCTCATTGTGTTAATTGTGTTCCTTCGATTATTTACTACTTTTTTTTTATCGTTTTCCGTTTAAAAGTAAATGTGCTAAGTAAAACTAAGCAAAACTCGATGCACCCACTAATTTGTTTAAGTTAATACGAATCAGGGGATTCCTTCATTTCTTGATCCGATGAAAAATAATATCGGTATTGTACATACATATAATATGCAAGTTGTATCTCTCACCAGTTATCCGAATAGCGTAACTGTCAATGGAATAATAATAAACACCGAAATGCAGGATTTATTATATATTTAATTTAAGAAAACGTTTAGAGTGCGCCTCGAAAAAGTCGGCAATACAAAGACATTATTCCACTTTTCAATGATCTATCTAAAATTTACGTGTTTCTTGATTCTTGCAAGAGAACACCAGCAGGTTGTTAAAGTCCGACTTCGTAGAAACTTTCCAGATTAGTAGAGGACTTTGGTAGAAGAACTACGCAATTTCTTTTCGGCGAAAACGCCCAATTTAGGGGTACATGCCCCTCCAAAGTTTGCACTAATTTTTAATTTTTGCAAATATCTCCGAAACTATAACAAATAATATTTTCTTAATAAAACTTGCAACATATTACATGGTCCCAAGAATGAAACGAAACACATCTAGAGATTGAGCCATCGGTTTCGATTTTTTTGGTATATTCAAAATGTTTAAAGTTTTATGTTCTGGTACCATTTTCTGAACTTCATCAACACAATGCCCACTCCAAAAATCAATAAAAGAACACCGTTTGGTCCGTTATTTGAGAGGAAAACATCCATTAGCCAGGTTTTGAAATGATCAGAAGTGAGGTTTCCAGATGTCGAAGAAGAAATATATACGTTACACGTCGAAACAATGATTGCGCAACGTGATGTCCAAACGTATTTGTAGACTGCGTCAATACCAAAAATAATGCATCACTGACCTGTGATCCTATCACACTTGGAACTTCACTGAAGCTATACGGAACTAGACTCATGTGCTGTGACTCCATCATGTAAAATATTTCGATATTATTGTGCTAATGGTAATATTGATTCAGATATTTTAGTGAATGAAACTTCATTAGGTATTTACTGAAACATTTCCTATGCTTACCTGTAAAACTGCAGGTTAAATCGAAAAATAGTTTATACGTGAGCTGCTTAGTTTTCAATTTGAAATAAATGTAAAAGAAACTCAATATGTTTATATAAAAAAAAGTAAATTGATCTTAAAATGAAAGCGTCTCATAAATAAATCACCAATTTGAAATTCACGTCGGCCCTAAAAATCAATTAACCTTTTTAGGCACATTTTTTTACAAAACACATCGTTCATGATATATTTTATATGATCAAAATAAATAATCCGCCAATAGAACTAATAGTGTATACGTGGACGCCGTTTAAAGTTGTTGCGTGATCAGTTGTACTAGCTTTACTGTGCCCCATGTGCGACACCTTGATTAGTGGTTTTACCTACTGATGATGACAACTTAGTTGTCGAAATACGTATTTAGGATACGATTAATAATTGTGGTAAGGGGTTCTATACTTCTTTTAAGTAATAGATCCATTAATTTTATAATCCATTAATCCACTAATTTTATAATATAAAATTTAAATTTTTATCATTCAGCTCCTTTTTGAGTGAATAGTATAGATAAAACGAGGTGAAAGAAAATAATCTAATATATATGAAGAAGTCTTTAAAAAGAAATTTTGTGAAATATATATATATATATGTATATATATATATAAACTCTGATTTACAATGCTTATATAATCACAGATGTGGAATTTACAATAAATAGTGAACAGTGAGCTCATTGAAATATCCCTGTAAGATATTTAACTTTGACCAAACTGTATCGGCAACGGTGTCGGACGCTTAAAGCACCGATACATGAAAGATAATATGTATACGTTACGGACGCCAAATTGCCGATGTACTAAAAGGTGTTATATACTTCAGACGTTATATTACTACTAGAATGAAAGGAGTTCTAATTTAGTTCGAACTATTTTTCGATTTAACCTGCAGACATGAATGCACAGGAAATGTTTTAGTAAATATCTAATAAAGTTACATTCACTAAAATATCAGAATCAATATTATCATTAGCACAGTGATATCGAAATATTTTACATGATGGACTCACAACACATGAGTTTAGTTCTGTATAGCTTCAGTAAAGTTCCAAATGTGCTAGGATCGTAGGGCAAGTCATACATTATTTTTAGTAGCGAAGGAATCTACGAATACGTTTGGACCTCGCGTTGCGCAATCATTGCTTCGACCTGTAATGTGTATATTTCTTATTCGACATCTGGAATGCTCACTTCTGATCATTTCAAAACCTGGCTCCTCCCAAATACCGGGCCAAACGGTGTTCTTTTATTGATTCTTGGAGTGGGCATTGTGTTGATGAAGTTCAGAAAATGGTGCCAGAACATAAAACTTTAAACATTTTGAATATACCAAAAAAATCAGTATTTGCACCAGAGAAATAATATTATTATGCTGCAATTGGTAACCCAAGTTTTCCCAGTTTCCTTCTTCAAGCTTTTTCGTGTGTTCAAGTACGCGTAGTATAAGAGTGGATACGTAGATGAAAGACCTGGATCCTTTAAAAATCCTGTACAGTTTTGTTTCATGAAAGATGTAGAGTATACGCCCTTATGTAGTATTTGTAATAAACCCGCTATTGCGCGGTGTTCGTGGTGCAAGCAAAATGTGTTTTGAGCACTTTTACGCTGACTATCATTATTGCAATAATTACATATATTATTATTATTATTATTATGTATACTAATACTGTTTATATCAATAATCGAGTTACCGTATGTAGTGAATTTAAACTTTTATTAGCATTACAGTTTTTGTTTCGTTCTGCATTGTTTTCCGAACAGTTATATGGTTACAAACTGATTAGTTATATTTCTGCTCTATTGAATGCTGAATTATAAATCTGCATTGCACGAAAAATATGATATAAATGAGTAAATATAGAAATATATAGTTTTAGTCCTCCGTCTTGTACAGTAAATTTGTTCGTAATATACGTAATATAGAAGAATGAGTAAAACTAGAATAAAGAGATATATAAAACCCAAAGGAACTCATTGGGCAAACGTATTCAATAATATTTTATTTTTTGTTTTGTATCAATAGACAAGTATATTTAATTTTGAATTTTTACATATTTTTTAAACATTACAATTATTATCAATTCTCTATATTTGTTATATACCATTTTTTGTACGTAAAAGCGACCGTTTTTTTGATAAATAAGAAACAAATATATGTATATTAAAAAATGGAGGGTACGAGGTACTCCGCCCCCGTGCTTAACTTTTTTCGAAGACAAGTTGCCTCATCCTTGGGATCATGTAATACGAGGTGCATTCAAGGTCTAAGGCATCCGATTTTTTTTCTAACTAACTACTCACCCGAAAACTATGAAACTGGTGTTACTTCTCGACGTAATCTCCCTGCAGACGTACACATTTTTCACAACGTCGACGCCATGATTCCATGGCCGCGGTGAAGACTTCTTTAAGAGTCTGTTTCGACCACTGGAAAATCGCTGAAGCAATAGCAGCACGGCTGGTGAATGTGCGGCCACGAACAGTGTCTTTCATTGTTGGAAACAGCCAAAAGTCACTAGGAGCCAGGTCATGTGAGTAGGGAGCATGAGAAATCACTTCAAAGTTGTTTTCACGAAGAAACTGTTGCGTAACGTTAGCCCGATGTGCGGGTGCGTTGTCTTGGTGAAACAGCACACGCGCAGCCTTTCCCAGACGTTTTTGTTGCAGTGCAGGAAGGAACTTGTTCTTCAAAACATTTTCGTAGGATGCACCTGTCACCGTAGTGCCCTTTGGAACACAATGGGTAAGGATTACGCCCTCACTGTCCCAGAACATGGACATCATCATTTTTTCAGCACTGGCGGTTACCCGAAATTTTTTTGGTGGCGGTGAATCTGTGTGCTTCCATTGAGCCGACTGGCGCTTTGTTTCTGGATTGAAAAATGGCATCCACGTCTCATCCATTGTCACAATCGACGAAAAGAAAGTCACATTCATGCCTTGGTTGCGCGTCAACATTGCTGTGGTCGTCCGTCAGCATTCGTGGCACCCACCTGGAGGACACTTTTCGCATTTTCAGGTCGTCATGCAGGATTGTGTGCACAGAACCCAAGGAAATGCTAACACTGGAGGCGATCTGTTCAACTGTCATTCGGCGATCCCCCAAAACAAGTCTCTCCACTTTCTCGATCATGTCGTCAGACCGGCTTGTGCGAGCCCGAGGTTGTTTCGGTTTGTTGTCAGACGATGTTCTGTCTTCATTAAACTGTCGCACCCACGAACGCACTTTCGACACATCCATAACTCCATCACCACATGTCTCCTTCAACTGTCGATGAATTTCAATTGGTGTCACACCACGCAAATTCAGAAAACGAATGATTGCACGCTGTTCAAGTAAGGAAAACGTAGCCATTTTAAGTATCTAAAACAGTTCTCATTCTCGACGCTGCCGGTACAATTCCATCTGCCATCTCTGCGACGTATTGACAACGAACTCACGCTCATTTTAAAACAATGCACATGCTTCTATCTCTTTCCAGTCTAGAGAAAAAAAATCGGAGGCCTTAGAACTTGAATGCACCTCGTATGTTGTAAGTTTTATTTAGAAAACAAAATAATATACCTCTAAATTGAGCGTTTTCGCGAAAAGAATGTTGCGTAGTTCTTCTACCAAGGTACTCTACTAATCTGGAAAGTTTCATCGAAATCGGAATTTGACACCTGCCGGTGTTCTCTTGTCAGAATCAAGAAACACATAAATTTTAGATCTATCATTGAAAAGTGGATTAATGTCTTTTTATTGCCGGCCTTTTCGAGACGCGTTTTAAGCGTTTTTTTAAATCAAATATATAATAACTAAGTCCTGTATTTCGTTGTTTATTATTATTCCGTTGACAGTTACGCTATTCGGATAACTGGTGAGAGATACAACCTACATATGGTGGTATATGTACAATACCGATATTATTTTCTATCGGATCAAGAAATGAAGGAATTCCCTGATTCGTATTAACTTAACCAAATGAGTGGGTGCATCGAGTTTTGCATAGTTTTACTAAGCATATTTATTATACGAGAAAACGATAAAAAGTAGTAAATAATCGAAGGAACACAACTAACACAATGACAATATTAAAGGCTACTGTTACTTTCGACATTCAACTGAAATTAGTAGCACTAAATATTTTTAAAAGAATATTTATAAACACCACCCATCAGAGAAATCAATGTATTAAAATTAGTCTTGCGTTAAAAACTTTATATTTATATCCTTTTCTAATGATTTTCTGGTGATTTCGCTCAATGGGAATTAGTTGAATAGCAAGTGTATTTGTAAAAAGTTAAATTACTTTTGATAAATAGAAATATAGGTATCTCTAATATTTTATAAAATGGTTCATATATTAACTAAACGAACGATACAGATGCAATATGATGCACAGTTAATTATGTAACAATTTAAGGAATGTATTAAAAAACGTAAAATATTAAAATCGATATAGAAAACAAAATTATTGCGTCAATGACAAATTCCATTAACAATCTGTTTCTTTATTAACAAATGTTGATTATTATAACTTCAATAAGTAGGTACCTATCATTATTTACTAAAATATTATTTGTATTAAATCAAAAAGTTTATTAGGTGACTACCAGTTAGGTAAAAGTCTTGAAAATTATCATCAATATTTTTATTTGTTAGTAAATACGTATTGCTAGCGCTCTGTAAATATTGTATTATATTGATCAAAATCATTTTAACTGCGGTTACCCTTCTTCCTATCTGCATAGTTGCCAAATTGCTGGACGCCGAATTATGCGCTGACTAAAAGTAAAATATACAGAGTCAATATACGGCATGCGATTGGGATACCTCTAACGGAATTTTGGTCAACCAAAATTATATGGATTTTTTGATTATCTCATCATTTGGACGTCCGAACAAAAATTTGCCAGATGATAGAGAACGTCGAGAGCAACTCGGAAAATAAATTTTATGGCAATGTAAACCTGCGTCCGTATATGGACGCAGGATTACAGCCGGACGCCCAAATGATAGGGAATGGTCAATTAATAGACGTCAAAATGATAGAAGGATGTATATATATATATATTGTAAAGAGTCTTTGTATATGAGATGTTCAAACTAAGAACAGTGTATATAATTTACGAAAAAAAAAAACAATCTAAAAGAGTAAACTGTAGATGAATTTTAAAATTTATTATGAGCGCCAATATACAAAGATCCTTAGTTGAAATAACGCTATCTGTTCTCCGAAGTGATGACCAGCGATTTGCGGTGGAGCTGAGTACAAATGTTAATTAATATCTCAGGGTTCTAAGTCGGTCAGGTGTATTATCCGCAGCCACAAAGTAATAAAAATATTCTAAAGCACAAACATAACAATTACACCACACAAATAAAAGATTGAATTAAATTAATAAATATAAATTTATTGTGATAAATAAGGTAACTGTAACTTCAAGTTGTATCATATAAATAAGGAAACTGTAATTTCAAGTTGAATCATATAAATAAGGAAACTGTATTTCCAATATTAAATATTATGCATTATGTGACAATAATTGATATTAAAGTGTAGCACATGTAATAAACAGTGATAAAGTTAGGTTATACAGTATTGAATTAACAAATCTTAAATAGTTCTTATAACTAATATGATTTGGGTAAGTATAGTATTACCTTTAGCACAATATATTTTAAATTTTCACGTTTTAATTGATGTATGTTTTTAAATATATATTCTCGAAATTTGATATTTAAAATTGATTATTAATAGAAACTTATTTCAGCAATTAAGACTTTTAAGATAAAATTATTGGATTTTACGTTGTAGGTGAACCTGTTTCCGTTCTCTTTGTTCTGATATGGTCCTAGAAATGCGTTCTACGAAAGGCAGCAAGTACGGCCTGGTCCAATATTGCCTGCGGTGATCGTCGCTTTCGTCCGCATGGATCTACAGATCGTCGCTTAACCAAATCCAAATGATGCTTCAGACGATTTTATTCGTTCGCGTCGAGGTATTCTTCCAGTTTATATGTCAAAAGATGGGCCTTATTTTCATTTATTGAATGCTCCAAAACTTGGTAAGACATTTTATATTTTAAATAGTTTTATTAATTTATATTCACGAAGTTGACAAAAATGTGGCCATTTGTGATGAAAAACTCTATATCAGATCCTGCCGTTAGCGTTTGTTTTTTATTCCAAAGCCTTATTTATTTATCGTAATAATCTCGTAGTTTTAGCTTTACTTACATCATTTAGAAGGTGAATTTACACAATGTTTTAATCTTAAAATGAACGGAAAATTGAATTATGAAATAGGGAAATATAAATATGAAAAGTGAGTTTAAATCGAAATAAGTTTATGATGAATTTTAAAGTTATCGTCGTAATAATTTATTTACATTTCGATGTTTATTTCACAAATTCCGTCCACCAATTTATTATTTGTACAGGTGTTTAAATTGATTGTATACCTGTTTTTCCCATTGCAGGTGCTGGAATACGTGTGCTGGCTGACCTACTACATAATCCCCGTGAAAAGAATAACGAATGTACTGTAGTTAATTCTTTTCCCTGATAAGAAGGATGAAATAAGAACATCAACTTGTATACCTCCCTTATCATGTGTCAAACATATAAAAAAAACAAAAACAAATTGAACTTAGTATAAAATAATTATTGATCAAAATGTAATTCTCTTTCTTAATATACATCTATTTATTAATTTCAAACATTTTTAATTGCTTTTTTTTTAAATATTTATTTAAAAATCTCGTTTCTTTTATAATTATTTGTTTTTATAGTCATTATACTTTATGTAATAGTTTTGTTAATTTACTTCGTATTTGTTAACTATCGTTATCAATATTGGAGGCATTGTCCAAATTATTAGTTTTATTTTTCTTTTATAAATGTTGTGTATTCTACATATTTTTATAGCATAGTTTATATCTTTGTATGAGGTTTCTTTTTGTTTAGTTTGTATATTTATTTTAGTATTACTTTTATGTTAGTTACATATTTTTCTATATTAGTATCATTCTTTATATTATGTATAATTGTTCGATCTGTAACATACCTATTATAATATCTTAAAAATTGTAACGACTGTATATATAATTCTAACGTAATATTTTATTCATCTAAATAATCTTGTAGCATTGTAATGTGGTATCTACCTTTTATATTGCCCGTTTCTTCTTCTATCAATTCGTACGTGTTATTACCTAGTATTCTTCTTATAATGTATGGTCCTTGATAGGGTTTAGACAGTTTGCCCATTATCTTGTTTTTTAGATTTGTTACCCTTAAGTTCTTAACTATAACTCTGTCTTCTAAATTATACGTTTTGTATTTCTTATCAGCGGTATTTCTCTTCCTTTCCCATTTAAGTTTCTTTTCCAATAACTTCTCTCTCACCTCTACTAAGCGTTCATTCGTGTTAATAGCTTCTGGTTCTGTCCAAGGTCTTTGAGGTGGTTGTCCAGTAAATATTGTAATTGGACAATGATTGTGTACTGTACTGGGAGTATTATTTATGGTAAATTCGATCTGTGGCAGATATTTTGCCCATCTATTGTGATTTTCATTCAATAGAATACGTAAATACTTTAAAGTTTCTCTGATATACCTTTCAGTTGGATTGCCCTGTGGATAACGTATTGATGTGTAAAGAGTATTGATGTTATGAGCATGTAGAAAATCTTTGTATCTATCATTTGTGAAATAAGTTGCGTGATCTGATAAAATTGCTAAAGGTTTGCCATATTGAGTGAAATATTCAGTTAAGGCTTGTAAAACTGTATTAGTGTTGCACTTTTGAGTCGGAATGAGTTTAATAAATTTGGAAAATATGTCGCAAATCACTAAGATGTTTTTGTATCCTTTTGTACTCGGTATTAAATTAGATAGAAAATCTATTGAAATTAACTCAAGTTTATCGTAAGTTATGATATTGTGGCTGATGTTAGTATTTGTAAAATTTTTATCCTTTGCAAGTTCGCAAGTACGACAATGTTTAATAACGCTTTTTATGATTCTTTCGTCATTGATACAATAGAAAGCTTCTCTAAACAATAACCAACATTTCCTTGCACCAATGTGTGTATAGGCAAGATGTATGTAGTTAGTTATTTCCCTTGTATGATTTTCATTGGTTACATATACGGTGTTTTTACCTATTTGCTTTATTATTAAATTATCTTTTATGGACATGCCTTTGTAAGATCCTATGTTTCGTAAATGAAAATGTATTTCATCAAATTCCGGGCCAGATTGTATGTTTAAAATTTTATTTCTTGAAAATATACCTTGTCTTTGTAATTGGACTAAATTTATGCATATGTTCTGTCTTTTCACATCTCCGTCCTGTCTTGTCAGTGCATCAGCGGTGATCATATCTTTACCTGGTTTGTAGACTATGATAAATTCGTATTGTTGTATTAGCAACGTCCATCGATATATTCGGCTATTATTCAATTTACAGCTCATGATATTTATCAATGCTTTATGATCTGTCTCTAGTGTAAAGGTTTTACCTAATAGATAATATCTTAATTTTGTTAAAGCAAAAACAATAGCTAACATCTCTTTCTCGGATATCGTATATCTGGTCTCGCAAGCTTTAAGAGTTCTAGAGATAAAATATATGGGTATTTCGATGTTATCCTTTAATTGAATGAGCTCTGCTGCAATAGTCTTATGTGATGCATCGGTTCGAACTATGAATGGTAGTGAGAAATCTGGATGGTGAAGTTTTAAATTTTCCACAAAGTTCTCTTTTAAATGAATAAAACAATTCTCACATACAGGAGTCCATGTCCATTTTTTACCTTTTTTAAGGAGATCTAATAGTGGTATAGTTTTCTCACTGTAATTAGAAATAAATTTTCGATAGTAGTTCAGTACTCCTAAAAAACCTCGTAAAGTTTTCAAGTTCTTTGGTCTGGAATAATTTTTAATTTCGTCAAGGCGTGTAGGATCTAATAAGATATTTTCTTGATTGATAATATAGCCTAGGTAATTTATTTCATGTTGGAAAAATTGACACTTTGACAAATTCAACTTCATACCTTGTGATGTTAATGTGCTTAGAATGATGTTCAAGTGTTGCAAGTGTTGTTCAATGCTTTCCGAAAAGATAATAATGTCATCTAAATAATGTAAAGCAAATTCGTCGTATCTGTCTAATATTTTGTGTAAAAATCTAATAAGAGCGGCTGGTGAAGTTTTCAAACCGAAAGGACATACACGAAATTGATAAACAATACCATTTACTAGGAAACCACAGTATTTTCTTGATTCGGGTTCTAGGTTTATTAGCCAAAATGCATTTTTAAGATCCAGCTTGCTATAAATCCGCTTGTTACCACACTTAGTCAATAACACATCGATATTCTGGGGCATTTCGAATTCGGGTTTTATTCTTTTATTAAGCGCTCTCGCATCTAAACATATTCGCAGGGATAAATCTTTTTTCTGGACTATTACTATAGGATTGATAAAATAGGTGTTAGACTTCTCTATTATGCCTGTTTGTTCTAAGCGTTCCAATTCTAAGCTAACTTTATGTTGGTAGTGATACGGAATGGGGTAATTCTTACTTATCAGTGGCTCTTCATTATCTATTTTTATAGGATGTTGATATCCTTTTGCGAACACTATATCATTGTTAATCAAAGTAATATTGTTATATAGGATTGCTATTAATTCAGGAATGACTGTAGAATATGGTATATCTAAATTTTCTATTAATTCATTAATATCTTCTAAATTATGTATAATCTTTGTTGTTTGGTATTCTATTTTTAACTCAACTTCATCTCCTCCCTCGTGTCTATTCTTCGTTCCTTGCAAGTCATCTAATCTCTCCATTCCTATATTATTATTATTTAATTCAATTATTTTTCCATCTGTTCCATTATTCCATTCATCTGCTCTACTATAGCACGGTGCTTTGTCTAATAAAATATTATTAACTATCTTCATTAACACTTCCTTCTTATAATGATTATATCTTTTTACTTCTTCATCTGTTAATTGTTTCTCAATTATTACTTTATTATTATCTATGTTTAATGTATTATTATCAAAATCTAGGATCATCTTTAGTCCTTTAATGTTATCGATTCCTATTATACAGTCATACTGCAATTTCTCTATAATATAACAATGTAAAATGTATTTTGATTTATCTATAACTATTTCAGTACACAACTGTTTTGTTACTGTTCCCATTCGTTTTCCGTTCGCTGCTATGATGTCCGTACCTTTTGTCTTAATTATGTTCTGCTCGTATCCCCGTATACCTTCAGCTTTCTCTGCTTTTAATAGTGTAATCTCGGCCCCTGTATCGATTAAACAATGTAGATAGAGATTTTCAAATTTTAATTTAACTATTGGTAAAGTATATATTCTGGTAGATTGGTTGCCTGCATCTTCTATATTAATAAATTCTTCTGGATGTTGATAAAAGGTGATATTTTCAATTTTAAAAGGTATGTTACTGTCGCTGTTGGTTATTAGATCTGTTGAGATGACGGACCTGGTTTCGGATCCGTATAAAGGTCTACTTGAGAAATCGGCGTTTTTTTTAACACCTCCTCCATATTTGTTCGAATCGGTGAAACAGATCTATGTCTTCTGTGGTAGTGATTAATTCTTCCTCGTCCTCGATTGCGTATTTGATTGACTTCCCTTCCTGATTGATGTGAAGGTTGAGTATTATTATTGTAATTAAGTCGATTGTGATCATTATTACGATTATTATTCTGATGGTAATTATTACTCGTGTATCTGGTTGGCTGGAAGTTCAAATTCGGTCTGTGCTGTGTATAATTTAGATTATTTCTGTCATTGTTTGTATTGAAATTGTTATTATTACTGTTATAGTTGTTGTTATTATTGTTAAAATTGTTATTGTTATTATATGGTCTTACAGTATTTTGATATCGGTTATTATTGTAATTATTTCTAGGCGGAGGTAAATTTGTTGGACTATTATTATAAGTATGCGTATTATTTGGCAGGTAGTTACGATTATTCATGTTCCGATAGTTCATTTGTTGTTGATGATTATTTTCCGAAAAATCATCTAATCGTCGCAATATTTCGATCAGTGAGTCCATATCTGTTACCTTCTGACAGATAATGGCCTGAGTATCGGTATAAATGAAATGATTTAGTAATTGGCGCGCAATCATTGACTCTTCCATATCGTTGAGATGTTTGCATTGGTTATAGATACGAGATGCGTACGTTTCGCGAGATACCTGACCCATTCTATATTTACCTGTAAGAAGACGTATCTTTGCCCTGTTCTGTTGCGTTTCGTCCCAATAGTTTCGAGTGAAAAGAATGACGAATTGATCAAATGTTTGGCAATGATCCTCGATTCTTTGGAACCATTCTTGCGCACTGTTGCGTAGAGTTGCTCGAATTACCTCTATTTTCTGTTTTTCTTCAGTAATGTCTTCTAAATACCGCGATATACAATTTAAATAGGTCATTGGGTGTACTCTTGTGATATCCCCGTCAAAATGATGAAGGTTTTCTATTTTCAAAGTATGATTGTTTGCATTTATATAATTTATTGGTATTGAATAATTTTTAATTTTATTTTCCAGTTGTTTTATATTGGTTTGGGTGTTAGTAAAGTTTTCGTGGTTAGTTGATATTATAGAATCTAAATTCAGTTTTACATTATTTAATTCCTGATTATAATTATCTTTATGTTGATTTATTTGAGTGTTGATATTTTGGTTAAGTGTTATTTTTAATTGTTCATTATTATCCTCATTTATTTTATTATAGTTAGCTAGTTTAGTATTAAATAAAGTGTTGTTTTCCGAAATCATTTTGTTTACATTATGCTGTATTTCTGTAGTAGTTGTATTAATTTTCTGTTGAGTTATATCATATATTTCGGTTGTGGTGGCATCTAATTGCTTTGCCCACTGCAAATTTTGAAGATTGACTGTTTCGTCAAGTTTTATTAGATATTTTAATTCATTATCTTCCATAGCTTTTTGTGCGATGGAGATTTCCACTATTTTCCCCTCCAGATCTATTTTAAAAGCACTTAATTTGTTGTCAATATTGGCGTTATTAAGTTCGAATTTTTCATTAATGTGTTGCATGTTTGTTTCTAATTTGGTTGTTAAACTATTACTAAGATTATTTAATTCTTGTTTCAAATCGATATTGTCTTGTTTTAAGTTTTTGGTCGTTGTATCCAATTTATTATTAGTAGCATCTAGTTTGTTAAACAAGTCTTGTTTTAACTCCGTATTATTAGTTTCCATTTTATTTGTTAAATCTTGTTGTATATTTGTCATTTGATTCATTAGGGCATTTAGCATGTTCATTACCTTACTGTCTTCAGGAGTACTTACCACTTCAGAGCCTGATGCTTGAGCTACTGGAGCATCTCCTTGCTCGGTCCTGTCTTCATTAACATTATCTTTTGTGGTCTTTGTTCGATGTCTAGTGTCCATGTTAATGTTAATTTAATCGATATAATATGAGAAAGAGTTTATACTTTTATTGAAAAATTGATATGAATTATTATAATTGAAATAAAAAAATATGAATTTAAATATTGCTCTGAATAATTATTTGACACACAAAATGAATGTAAGTAGTAAGAATTAAAGACAATAAATACTCACAAGTTGATTTTCCCTTTCACTAACCTTAAATTCCTGAATGTCCCTGTTAAAGTTGAGGATCCCTCGTAAAATGTGGTATAAAATTAGCTATACAATGGTAAAGTCAGATATACAACACAATACACAACAATAAGATAGTACTTTCAACACACATAAATACCTAATACAGTTCACTAATTTTTTTAACAAATTATTTGTCTGTGTAAAAGTCGGTTGGGCCTCATTTCCTCTTTATAACTACAGGATAATACTTGGCTTCCACGTTCGGGCGTCAAATGTAAAGAGTCTTTGTATATGAGATGTTCAAACTAAGAACAGTGTATATAATTTACGAAAAAAAAAAACAATCTAAAAGAGTAAACTGTAGATGAATTTTAAAATTTATTATGAGCGCCAATATACAAAGATCCTTAGTTGAAATAACGCTATCTGTTCTCCGAAGTGATGACCAGCGATTTGCGGTGGAGCTGAGTACAAATGTTAATTAATATCTCAGGGTTCTAAGTCGGTCAGGTGTATTATCCGCAGCCACAAAGTAATAAAAATATTCTAAAGCACAAACATAACAATTACACCACACAAATAAAAGATTGAATTAAATTAATAAATATAAATTTATTGTGATAAATAAGGTAACTGTAACTTCAAGTTGTATCATATAAATAAGGAAACTGTAATTTCAAGTTGAATCATATAAATAAGGAAACTGTATTTCCAATATTAAATATTATGCATTATGTGACAATAATTGATATTAAAGTGTAGCACATGTAATAAACAGTGATAAAGTTAGGTTATACAGTATTGAATTAACAAATCTTAAATAGTTCTTATAACTAATATGATTTGGGTAAGTATAGTATTACCTTTAGCACAATATATTTTAAATTTTCACGTTTTAATTGATGTATGTTTTTAAATATATATTCTCGAAATTTGATATTTAAAATTGATTATTAATAGAAACTTATTTGAGCAATTAAGACTTTTAAGATAAAATTATTGGATTTTACGTTGTAGGTGAACCTGTTTCCGTTCTCTTTGTTCTGATATGGTCCTAGAAATGCGTTCTACGAAAGGCAGCAAGTACGGCCTGGTCCAATATTGCCTGCGGTGATCGTCGCTTTCGTCCGCATGGATCTACAGATCGTCGCTTAACCAAATCCAAATGATGCTTCAGACGATTTTATTCGTTCGCGTCGAGGTATTCTTCCAGTTTATATGTCAAAAGATGGGCCTTATTTTCATTTATTGAATGCTCCAAAACTTGGTAAGACATTTTATATTTTAAATAGTTTTATTAATTTATATTCACGAAGTTGACAAAAATGTGGCCATTTGTGATGAAAAACTCTATATCAGATCCTGCCGTTAGCGTTTGTTTTTTATTCCAAAGCCTTATTTATTTATCGTAATAATCTCGTAGTTTTAGCTTTACTTACATCATTTAGAAGGTGAATTTACACAATGTTTTAATCTTAAAATGAACGGAAAATTGAATTATGAAATAGGGAAATATAAATATGAAAAGTGAGTTTAAATCGAAATAAGTTTATGATGAATTTTAAAGTTATCGTCGTAATAATTTATTTACATTTCGATGTTTATTTCACAAATTCCGTCCACCAATTTATTATTTGTACAGGTGTTTAAATTGATTGTATACCTGTTTTTCCCATTGCAGGTGCTGGAATACGTGTGCTGGCTGACCTACTACAATATATATATATATATATATATATATATATATATATATATATATATATGTATATATATATATATATATATATATATACCTTCTTCTAGATTATTATGCTGATAGATGATCTTCCCTTAAAAGCAACCTGAACTAAAATAAAATCTGGCTCTGGATTATGTCTTGCTTTATGCAACTGCATTCGATTCTTAATATATTTTCCACATTCATCACACTTGATCTTTTTTACTCTTTCTTTTTTCGGTTTAGAAAATATGGCATCATTAAACGGAAATATCTCCAAGCTCTTCTTGTTTTCCCTTTTTATTTTTAATTGCTCTTCAGCATTAATAATCTCGTTTATCAATTCTGCCTTATTGTATCTTTTAATGTATCTTATACCTAAAGATTTTGCCATATTACGTAATTCGAGCAAACGACGACTATTCAAATCATGTTTTAATTTATGCAAATGTATTCGAGTTTCCTCGATATATGTGCCACACATATCACATTTGATCTTCTTTACTCTACTCTAATTTTCTTTGGTTTAGCAAATATATCGTCATCAAACTGAAATGTCTTTAGGTTCTTTTTGTTTTCTTTCTCATTATGTAGCTGCATTCCGGTGCTTTTGATATATTTTCCACATATGTCACACTTGATTTTCTTAACTCTCTTTTTCTTTGGTTTAGCAAATAAATCATTATCAAATCAAAATATTTTTGAATTCCGCAAAGAAGGCATAATTGATTTTTTTTCGTTTTTTATGTCCTTATGCTCTTCAGTTTTAATAATACCTTATATTAAGTCTGCTTTATTATATTTTCTAATATATTTGATGTCTAATGATTTTGCAATATTAAACAGCTCAAATAAACGAAGATTATTCAAGTTACTTCGTTCCATTTATTATAGGAAAAAATCTAACAAACAATTTTTAGCAAATAAATAAGTTAAATCATTTTTATGCAAATCTGTTTTTATATGCCTTTTGAAATTAGTTCTAGAGTAATATCTACCACAATCACATAACAAACGCGCAGTTTATGTATTTGGAGATGTATTTGTCATATTAGATAATGATAATCATAATCAACCTTGGTTTAAAGGTAAAGATGTAGCAGAAATATTGGGTTATGAAAAACCAACAAATGCTATAAGTGAAGACGTAGGTGTTGATTTTAAGAGAAAATTGATACTCTTGCTTTGTCAGATAATAAATATTCGAGTCTAAAGACTCCACACAAGACGAAGTGGTATTTTTTGGAAATATGGGTTCTTTTGCAGAAAAAGAAAGAAATATTAATCACAAATAACTTAGTTAGAATTTATGGGATTTATAGAAATATAAAAAAAACGTGATTTTAAGAACTTTTAAAAAGATAACAATATAGATTACGAAGAAATAGATTACAAATACGAAAAGACAAAATTATATGAATACATATATACAAAACGAAATCGTGGACTATGTCCACTCACGAGCCGAAGGTGACTTAAACATGGTGATTCCCACACAATTCATTCGAAAATCCAACGTCTTCAACACTTTTAACAGTTTTAAATTTTAAAGGATTATAAATAACAAAAAGACTCAACCAGTTAGAAAATATTATCTCCATTTGGAAAACATATTTTATTCATACTAGGAATACACTAACGATTATTATTTGAAGTGAAGCTTTGCTGAATATAGAGAAATTAAAATCACTCGATAAAGAAAATCAGATAAAGCAAATAGAAAATAAAAATAAAGATATTCAACAATTGAACAACGATAATCTGAAATTAAGAGAGATGGTCAAAAATATTACCAAGTTAACCAAAGACCATATAGTATAATAGTTTTATAGCAAAGAATCGGTAATAAACAATATTTTTAGTCCGCATAAATCCAATTGTGGTAAAGGGATGTTTTCATGATAATTTAATCGATGATGACAACGTAAACAGAGAACTAATCTTTGATAACCTAAGCAAAACAAATTGTCCTAAAAGAAATTCAACTTTTTCAGTCGTGCTCGAGGTCATTTGTATAAAATCACCAAAGAGCAATTTAGCAAATTATTTTTAAATAATGTTGTTAAAAACTTTTCATTATTAGTTCTGTGATTGAAACTATAAATTAATTAGATTACTTAAATATTTATTTTTTTGGAATGCAACTAACATTGAGAGAAATTGTGGTGTTGATAGAATGACGTTTATCTACGGTAAAGTTTATTTGCCTATAAAGTATGCTATTATAAAGTAACTGCGGAAGACAATTATTAAGGATCTTGCTGAGATTTATTTTTAGCTATAGCAAACGCCAATTAAGTTGGCGCGAGGAGGGGTAAGTTCGCGCAGGATTAAAAGTAGTGGGGAGATTTGAATTTGGTTTTACAACAAATGTCAGATAATTCTAACCTCTGAGCGTGTATCACTTTATGATCCATTAGCAAAGACATTATGTTCCGTCAAACGTTAATGACAAATGTATTCTAACAATTACATGAGTAGTGGGGGTGAACGTTTTTAAAAACGGCTTCTGCGCACCCCCTCCTCGCGCCAACTTAATTGGCGCTTGCTATACTCATACTGTCAAAAAAACTGTTAACTTTAACAAACAAGTTGAGTTTAATAAATTGGTAATCTGAAAATAGTTTTATGAAATAAGCTGGGTATTAGGGCTGGGCGATACCGGCGTTTTCGGTATCGGGTACCGATACCAATCGAGGTATCGATACTTAGCGATGTATCGGGTCTGTGCACGGTATCGATGCTGAGTACTGGAATCGGTAAAGTATCGATACCTTGGAATCGATACCTTGGAATCGATACCTTGGAATCGATACCTTGGAATCGATACCTTGGAATCGATACCTTGGAATCGATACCTTGGAATCGATACCTTGGAATCGATACCTTGGAATCGATACCTTGATTCGATACCTAGGAATCAGTATTCATAACCCGTTTTCTAGGTGTCGATTGTTTGATATCGGTTTCAAGAGATGTAAAATTAATTTACCGATTCTACCATAACTATGGTATGAAATTTGCAATATTGTGATATTTTGCTTTTTGTTTGTAATAATTAAAGTTATGTCATAATATGGAATTTGCTACGCATAATAACCAACGTCTTTAAAATATATATTATGCATACATACTTAAAAATTCTTTACTTAAAAAGTTATTTTTATATACATTTAAAAAACGCAGAAAGATAAAATAATATAGGCAAATATGCGTGCTATTACAAAATTATACAAAAAGCCTAAAATATTCATTTCAAAATAGAAACAAACCAAGCACGTTTTATACCTTCAATAGCTTGATAAGAATTCTTGACCCAACTTTTTTTACCTTATTATATTAATTAATACTACATATTTATATTATATTTTGTTTATTTTAGTTCCAATTTACAGTCGTGTATTGTGCATTCTATAGAACAGGAAAGTGTTTTATATTTATATGAATATGAATATCACCTATATTTCTCTCAACACTGCTTTATACAAATTATGTGTCAACAAATTTTTGCTGTTCCCTAGTTTGGATTTATTATAATTCCTACCTTTATTCGTCGTCTAAAGTTTAATATAAGCACTTATATTTCATATCATTTTAAGCTTCATCACTTTGTTCTTATAACTTGGTGTAATAAGTGGATACGTACGTACCAAAATGTCGAAAAAAAATAGTGTAGTTTGGAAATACTTTGATAAAATTAACGACCAGGGCGTGAGTTGTAATGTATGTAAAAAAGAATATAAGTATACTGGTAATACTACAAATATGCTAAAGCATATAAAATGTGTTCATCCTTTTACATATTTTAATATTATTGAAAAGAAAGACAAAAGAGACGGTGATAGTGAAGTTACTGACGTTGAAATATTGGCCTCCGAAAGGTAAAATTATAATTATACTAGCTGCAGACTTATGTATGTAGTTCTTTTTTAATCCTTGCATGAAAAATAAGAAAATCGATACCCTGGAATCGATACCTTGGAATCGATGCTTTGGAATCGATACCTAAGAATCGATACCTTCGTTATATGAGGTATCGGGTACCCGATACCAGTTATGGTATCGGGTATTCGACGATGTATCGATACTTCGCCCAGCCCTACTGGGTATGTTTTGAGTGGCTGTGATAATCACATATACCCAGTGCCATTTCTATCCGAACGCTACCTAGTGTAAATTTTTGATGTAGGTTCTTTTTGGAGGGGCGACAATTTAATGACCAAAGTCAAGTCTTGTATTGTTGCGCTTATATGTTCATAGGAGGCGCTAAATGGTATTACGAGTTATAACGAATTTACACGGTGTTAGTCACGTGTTAGTACATATATAAAGTTTTTGGTTATGTTCATGTTATGTTTACGGTTTTCCATATTCTAAATAAAAATCGCTTATAGTGTTAATTATATATTTTAAACAGAACTATGTCCAAATCGAAACGTGTATATCAAAAATGTGCGGTATTGGATTGCAATAATGAGTTCAAGACAAACTCGAAGATAATGTATCATCGATTCCCTGTAAATGACTCAGGATGTTTAATGTGGTTAATAAAAATTAACAATCCTCTATTGACAGAACGATCACTAGCATATATTAGGCAGTGTTACAGTGTTTGCAATAAACATTTTGAAGTAACATGTTTTCAAACTCCAGAACGGAAAAAATTAAACCGTCGTGTTTTACCAACATTGTTTTTATCCAAGGAAGAATCGGTACCACTTCCAGATGTGTAAGTTGAAGAGCAAAGAACTGGTACTGAAGGTTTGTATTTAAACATATTATTTAGATATTCTCGAATTAAAAACATGTTAATCTTATTTCTAGGATGTATTATACTTGAAACCCAGCACTCTGTTATTGCTACATTTTCTGAATCAAAAGCATCAACATCCTATGCAGATAAAATGACCAACGAAAGCATTAGTTCAGGTAAATGGGTGATATGATATTGAAATTCTAAAATTCTAATTCAGAAAATTTGATTTTCCAGCACCAGAAGATATAATACATCGTACACCAAAAAAGAGAGTATCTGTATTAAAAACTATTGGATATACAAGCCAAGCACTTCTAACACCTCGGAAAAAGAAATTGTACTTGGAAATGGTTGGGGGGAAACCCAAGAAAATATCAAGCAATTTGAAGAGGAAATACAATAAATGTTCAAGAGGCATTTTTAATATAAAACATGTGCTGGAGGGTGGTGATTGTAAGAAAGTTTTATAGGATAGTTGTCTACAAGCCATAAATAGTTAACATCTGCAGGACAAACATTCATCTTATCACAACTAAAACATCCAGGGAAAAAGAAAATAACAATAAGGTGGACTGGTGAAGAGAAAGCTACATGTTTAGCAATATATAAAACGTCAGCCAAATGATATAGATTTTTAAGTAAATTATTTATGTTTCCATCTATAAAGACTCTGCAAAGGAGTTTAAATGCACTGCATGTAACAGTTGGCATGAATGATTCTATAATACGCCATTTAGCAACCATATCGGACAAAATGAACCCATTAGACCAATACTGTGTTCTTCTATTTGATGAGGTTGCATTACAGCCGCAATTAACATTTAATCATCATCAGAAGTGCATAGATAGTTTGGTTGACTTTGGAAGTGGAAAAAGCAAACATGTTGCTGATCATGCCCTAGTATTCATGTTGCGTGGCATAAATAAAAAATGGAAACAGCCTTTGGCATTCTACTTCGTAAAATCGGCCGTAAAAGCAGATCAACTGCAAGTTCTTATTAAGGAAGTGATTGCTAATGTACATGATCAAACCCAATGTGTTATTTTAACTTCTGTATGTGATCAAGGCACCAATAATCAAAGAGCAATGTCAACTTTATCAAAGCAGAGTGGTTTGCCAACTGACTTAACATACAAAGTTAATGAACACACTATCATTCATTTATTTGATGTTCCACATATGTTAAAATGCTTCAGATTCAATTTTATAACAAAGAACATTGTATGTATTCAATAACAAAACAGCACAATGGAAGGATATAGAAAAAATGTATGAACTAGATGGTCAAAATGAGGAGAGTAAAATATGTCCTAAGTTAACCGAACATCATATTCATCCTAAAAACAGACAGAAAATGAAGGTAAAACTGGCTTCACAAATATTTAGCCGATCAGTGTATGCTGGACTTCAGTTTGCAACAACCTGTGGTGCACTACAAGCAAGTGCCACTGCCGAACTTATTTTATTTATGGACAAGTTATTTAATAGCTTAAATGGCTGTTTGAAATCAAACAAACTATTAAGTGGAGCTGTAAGGGAAGGTACAGATCACCATGAATTTTGGGCATACGCAAAAAACTACGTAACAGAATTAAAGTTTGTCTCTGCTGGCACTTCATCACCACCTTGTTTAAAAAATATAATTATTACAATACAAAATGTACAAGAATTATGGAGATCAATGAAGAGGATTGGTTTTAAGTATCTTTTGACAAGGACGCTGAATCAAGATCCTTTAGAGAATTTATTTGGTGTAAAAGAGGACTATGTGGCCAAAATTCTCGTCCAACCTGTACTGCATTTGTTGCAGCATTTAAAACGGCATTAGTAAATAATCTCGTTTCTAATTCAAATGGCACCAATTGCGAAGAGGATGGCACCTAAACTTTTGCAAACTCTCCTAATAGAGGCATCTACATACCAACCAACTGCCGAAAATATTCCACTAGTTACATCCTCTGTACATCAACCAGTATACTCATCTGCCAGTCAATTCAAAACTATTGATTTGCAGACGGTGCAGACAATTAATAATCAATCAAGTTCATATATTGCAGGTTTTATTTGTAAGAAATTAATTGATTTCAAATGTGAACATTGTAGACTTTTTTTTTATCAGAAGAATGTACTGATAATCATGCATTTATTAAGTTAAAAGATTATGGTGGTAAGTTGTTATACCCCACTAAGAATTTCATTCAACAAATACACACGGCTAAGTCTGTAATTTTCAAGTATTTTTTTATATACATTAATTTAATATAAAGAGCGATCAAGATAATTTGTAATCGAGTCAACCTTGAATCCGAAATTGTATGTCGTAAATACATTCGTCCTCAGTTGCATAGTTTACATTAACTGTTGTTATTTTAGCTGTCAACTGACATTTTACTTGACGTTTGTAATGTAAGTGCAGTTCAAGTAAATACATACGATTTCGGATTCAAGGTTGACTCGATTACAAATTCTCTTGATCGCTCGTTATATTGCAATATTTCAAAACATATTGAAATAGTATTACACTTAGATTGTATACACAAAGATATCCTTGTAGAGCAAATAAAAAATGTTATAATATTTATAATAGTGAAACATATTATAACTTTATTAAATCGAAAATTAAAGTTTAAAGATCTTCGATCAAATAAAAATATTGACGCATTTATAAAAACATATGCACCTGGAATATTTAAGTATTAGTTTCATTTTTGTACTTTCATTGTAATAAAAGCTTCTTTATTTTATTACTTGCCGTTTCATTTCACACTTTCATAACTTTAAAATATTTATATACATATTATATTTTATGTATAATTTAAATAAACCGCTATAATATCCATTCAAATTAGTTTTCTTACATGTTCATAGAGGCGCTATATTCATGGTTTCATTAGTGTGCCTGTATAATATATAACGGGTGTTCAGAAACATTCGAAGTCAAGTGGGCTCTGAACAAAAAACCGTATATCTTTACTTAAGTATAGCAAGCGCCAATTAAGTTGGCGCGAGGAGAAGGTGCGCAGAAGCCGTTTTAAAAACGTCCACCCCCACTATTCAAGTAATTGTCAGAATACATTTGTCATTGACGTATGACGGAACATAATGTCTTTACTAGGGGATCATAAAGTGACAAACGCTCAGAGGTTAGAATTACCTGACATTTGATGTAAAACCAAATACAAATCTCCCCACTACTTTTAATCCTGCGCGAACTTACCCCTTCCCGCGCCAACTTAATTGGCGTTTGCTATATCTGATTTGTAATAATTATTAAATGTCAACTGTTGTCTGTCAAAAATCAATCTATCTCAGACATGACTTCATATTTTCAAGGACTACTTTGACTTCGAATGTTTCTGAACACCCGTTAGATAAGAGTGAAGACATATTAGTAGACGCGTTTGTATTGGCTGATTTGTCTTGGTTCCAACGCATTTGGTTAAAAATAAAAATTGTTTTGTTCAATGGTTTAATGTTATAATTTTTTGAATATGTTACATTGTTTTATATAAAATCATTTCAATTTATAAAAATATTTATTGTCGGTAAAGGCATGATTGAATACATCTATTCATATATTGTGATAGACAGGTAAGACAATTTGAAGAGATTTATAGTCAAAATATACATTTTGATAATTGTTTAATATTACAGATATTGTAAAATGGTAGGTTCTTGTGCTTTCGCTTGCCAAAATAGAAGTGAGCAGGGTTTCATGATGATGCGTTTTCCTGTAAGTAAAGATAGAAAGACACAATGGATATGCAAATTAAGAAGAGCTAAGTGGATTCCTACACAAATTTCGAGATTATGTGAGGTACATTTGGAAACTTTATTAAAAATATAGTGTTTAAATAAGGAATGGCATTGTTGATTCTCTAAAGGACAAATCAAATATCAGTATAACCTATTTATTCGAAAATAATATTTACTTCGTTCATTAGCTCTATTATTTTGTTCATATTTCAGGTACATTTTGATGCGGCTCAATGGGAGGTTGCCTGATGTGATGGACGAAGAAAATTAAAGCATAATGCGGTACCAACAATATTTAGTTTCAGTATTAATAAATCAATTAGAATGCCATCTACAGAACGACAATCTGTTGAAGGATAAAAAATGTGATTCTACAATAATTGATGTTTCTATTTGTGATGTAAAGAACAATAGTAAAGAGTCTACAACCACAAATATAACTAAATCAGATTTATTACACCATAGTTCCAAAGAATACTCATATGAGCATTAATTATCATTATGAGATTTAATGAAACTATATATCAAGAAATTGGGAGTTTTTGGATGATATTTTGGAATTGTTTCGTAACATGGTTGTAGGGAGAATTGATAATAAACCAGGCACATGGAAACCAATTCAGACAGGAGTAATAATAAGTACTACATCAATAATTGATCTACAGAACTTATTCTTGAGTGAAAAAAAATATCCTAACTTCTCGATTTTCACAAGATTTTTTAGAAAATATATTTTCGCAAATTCGTTCCAGACAAGTTATACCAACCGCATTACAGTTTAAACATCATTTAAGGAATTTCTGTGTTGCACAATATATACATCAGGATAGAGTACATAACTATAATATTGATGAGCGACAAATTTTACCAGGATTTTTAGATACTCTTGAACATAATGATCAAAAGGAAATTTAGAAATATCCATTTTATCAGATGATTGGAAATATGTACATATTGATCTCTCAAATATGCAAGAAAATGTTCTTTATAATATTGCAGGATACATTATTTCTAGAATTAAAAAAAAGAAAGTGTGTAATAAGTGTTTTCCAACACTTGGATCCAAGAAAGTTGTCTTAAAAAGATATACAAAATTTGTGTCAATTAAAGAATATAAACCTCAAGCAATGTATTATGCTAATGAAAAAACGTTCAATTTATTTACAATTATGGAGAAAATATTTTTAAGATTTATTAATACATAATGTAAAAAAGATAAGAAATTGCAAACTTATTCTAAAAAAGGCTATTCATGAAGAATCTGATGTGATGATAAATAATATTCCAAAATGTCACAATATTAAGAACAAAATTATTGATATGTTCATCATATTTCGCTTAAAAATTTTTGGAAAAAAAATGAAGAATAATTTGCAAAAAACAGCATTGTGTTGACAGTAAGAGTATGTATTATTCGCAGTATTGTTAATAAAAGTAATATATGATATTTCAAAGTGTAATATAAGTAATATGTAAGCATTTAAAATTAATAAATATTTAAATAAATAATAGTTAGCATTTTTCAGTCACTCTTATTCAGTAAGTTTTGGATAAAATATTTGCTTATTGGTCTTTATTTTCAAAGTATAGTTTATATAATAATTTGGGTTAATATTAATTTACAAATAATATTACATATTTATAATTATGATTATAACGAGCGTTCAACTAAATTTTACCTCGAAGTTGCCCATGGAAATTATACGTATATCTTAGCTTTTTACTTAAGTTCTTAATATGAATTTTGTTGGTTATGAACTATTTGAATGACATGATAAATGTCAAAATAATAAAATTAAAATATTTAACTAAATGAGATACGTTTATTTGCAACAAATAAGTAACATTTTATAAAAATTGTTGAAAGTGGCCACCACCTTGTTCGAGACATTTCTCACTTCTCTTCTTCTGTCATCGATTTCGTTAATTCTTTCAGCAATTCTGATTTGAAGGTCTGCAAGATCAGGCATCTGTACCCGAAAAATTGTGTTCTTTTAAAAAGGCCACAGAAAAAAGATCTTGGTGGAAATTCATGTTCGGTGTTTAAACTTATCAACCAATTTTGATAAATTTGCTGTATCATATTAATTGCTTCACCAGCTGTATGCGCTCTGGCTCCGTCTTGTTGAAAGTAACCCTAATTTATTTCTTCTTCATTAAGCTGTTCAATAAATGGCATAATAATTTCTTGTCGATACCTTTCTCCTGTTAAGGTACCGTTAAAGAAAATAGGGTCAATGATTTTCCTTTGACTAGGCGCACACCATACACCAATTTTCTGTGGATGAAGTGAGGTTTCAACATAAAACTCATGTGGTTTCTCAGTATTCCACATCCTTATATTTTGTGAGTTAACATATCCATTCAGATAAAACCATGATTCATCAGAAAAATAAGTTTTATCAAGAACGTCAATATCTAAATTATTTAAGAACCACTGACAAAATGTTGCTCTTCTAGGATAGTCAATTTCTTTTATTTCTTGATAACAGGTCATGCGATATGGAAATAAATGTAAATATTTTTTCAAAATTGTATGACAAGTGCCAATTGATACACCCACTCGTTGAGATAATACTCGTATGGAAGTTCGTGGTGCATCATTCATAATTTGCGTTACATCGTCAACTAGCTCTTCCGTACATTTTTTCGGCCGGCCACTGCCTTCTTTCCGTATAACACTCCCTGTTTCTCTGAAAACCTTAGTGCAACTGTGTACCGAAAACTATCAATATCAAAGGTGAAGTTTGGAAACATTTCTAAATTCGTCTAAGCATTCTTCAATAAAATAGTGCCATTGTCCGTTAATCTTACGTCCGTTTCGAAAATAAGATTCAACCATGAATGATTTGTGTTGAATAGTTTTAAATCAATTTTAAGTTACAAAGCAATTTAAAAAAAGTTCCAATTAAGTATACATCAGAATAGTCTGTCAAATTGACAACTGATGCAAATGTAAATAGTACAAGTTACGACAAACATTTTTATTGTCATGGACTACTAGAGGTAAAATTTATTTGGACGCACATTATTTACTTTGAAAAATTAATATTTTTTGCGTAAGGCTTATTTGAAATTAGGAACCAAAATGGCGTCTATTTTTATCATGTCTTCACTCTTACTTATATTATATAAGTAAGAGTATATCACGGGTATTTATCTAAATATAAAATTCCCGGTTCAAATTTTTAGTTCTGACAACATTAACAATTGGCGCTGTCTGCAATTCTTTTACCTTCCCCGGCTACCCCGCAGAAAATGAACGTTTATTTTTTGTGTTGTTTGTAATTTTGTAACATATGTAACCTTACTTTTTGTTTTATTTTCTGTTTAAGACGTTTTGGTTTACACACGTGTTTTTTGCTAAAATTATGAATATTTAATTTTGATATATTCCAGAGTTTACTTAGGTATTGCATTTATTTATTTATTTTATAATTCGATTATATATATTGTATATTTACATATTCCGTTAAATACGTTTGTTTATTGCTTACAGTTTTTGTTTTTTTTTTGTTTTCAGTGTTAATTCTCTTATTAATTAAGTGTTGCATTTATTATATTTTTTCTGTAATTATACATTTTCTGAAATGGGTTTTTATTGTTGTGTTCCAAACTGTGTTAATAATAGTAGTAATGCAACTATGCACAGATTTCCTAAAGAACAGGAGGTAGGGTGAAATAGAATTATCTTATAATGTGTGTACCAAATGCCTTTTTACAGAGATTTATTAAATGGTTAAAAGCTATTAATAGAATGGACATAGAGCACAAGAAAAAAGAAAACCATAGCGTCTGCAAACACCACTTTAGTAATAAGATGAAATCCATAGCTTACCGTAACCGAACAAACTTGAAAGCAAATGCTATTCCAGACTTACATATAATATTTCGTAAGAATATGACTTTTTCAACATTGTTCTCAAATTTACCATATACAAATATCTTTAGATGTTGAAGAAGATGTACAGGGGCTGGGTAACATTGATGCTTCTACAAACGAAGACACTGCAGTTCCTTCAACTAGTAGTTTCAATATAGAAAGGGGTAGTTATACAAAATTTTAAAGTGTTATTGATATTTCATGAATTTTTCAATTGGCTTTTTGTGCCTGCACATCATAGTGGATACCATGTTAATATTATACCTTCTTTCAGACCAATACAAGGAAATTGAAAGAGAGTCGAAGAAAAGGAAGAGAGAGTTATCTTCTCGAGCAGGTACAAAAAAAGGAAAATAGCATAGCAAAACATAACATTTAATGATATCGATAAAAATTAATTTTAGGTCTCAGTAGAAAAGTTAACTTTGCTAAATTAGTAAATTTACGAAAAGCACTTCTAACACCCAAAAAGAAGAAACTTATAAATGTTGCAAAAGGCCTACTCAAAACAGCTAGGCAGCTAAACAGAGAAAATAAATCAAACAAGGAAAAATTAAAGGAAGCATATAAATATTCTGCCTCGAAGGAATTTATGAGTTCTAGATTCAACAACCAAGCTATGAATTTTTTTTTGGGCCAATTGAATTTACAACAGAAGAAGCCTAAGGGTCGCACATTCAGTACAGATGATAAAATACTTGCCCTTTCTTTTTTAAAACAAAGCCCTAAGGGATACAAATTGCCTTCGCGCAGAACAATTTTGCAACATATAGAGTTTATCCAGTTGTAAGTAAAATGTTATATATAAAGAGTATTTTTATTCAAAGGATACATCCTTTATATATTCTAAAAAAGTTTGTGTCATTTCAGGTCATCGAATAGAAAAATATTACATATTGTGATTTGACATCCTGGTTAAAAGTAATGACAGCCATTTCTGATCGTACTGTTTTAAGATACGAATGTAAATAGGTGATGCCAGGATTATTACTAGGAGAACACGGTTATATATATTGTAGACATCTTATAACTCCGGTTTTACGACCAGGAAACGTGACAGAATAGTTATAGCTGATAATGAAACTTTGCATTATAGAAACTTATTAAGATACAGAACACATAAAAACTTAATTCAAAAATATTTTGTAGAATAAGTAGAAAATAAGTATGTAATTTTAAAATGCAAAGAAATTTAACAATATTGGTTCTGTACATTATGGTAATAAATGAGGGTTTTTCACTCATTGTGCTCTGAAAGAATGTTTCTACGGATCACACAGAGTTTCCCTCCATAAATTTTTTTTTTTATTTTCTTCCTCGTTAATTAGAAGTACTGCTCAGTGTATAAAATTTTTCAAAATATGTATAAGATACATATACACAATAAAGAATATTGATACAAGAGTAATTACATTGACAAAGAATATAAATTTGAAATTTCGAGTAAACTGCTTCCGCTTAAAACCAAAAAAAAATGTACTTTAACGTAGGCATTAATCACCCATAGATTGTAATGAACAAATACGCGATCAAATACACAAAACAAGTAATTTTAATACTACATTACCAGCATTAAAATATATTTTGTTCATCAGTTAGGTTATATGTTCTATACAGGACCTGAAACCTTTGCAGCAGGACCACTAATTGAAATAATATTAGCTTATGTATGTATTTATCTACTACTATTTTATTAATTATCTAGTATATGACTGTAATTCATGAACAAAATCTTTTAATGTCAACCATATTTATAAAATAGAACAAATGTTTAAACGCGTATCAAACTAATTCATTGATACGACGTTTATGCATTGTCTATAGGAACGATTAGAAATAATAGTTAAAAGTGAAATTTGAATTATGGCGCCTTTACTTCAACGCCATCAGTGACTGTTGTCGCAACTAGATTTTGAAAAGAGATCGATTAAAAAGAGATGCCCATCTAGTATATAGTTAATCTATGGAGTATATATAAGTATATACATGGGGTTATAAGTAAAATAGCAAAAATTGGGCCGCAATTTCATTGGTCAATTTAAATCACGTGTTAGTTTCGTAATCTGTCCCCACAACAGATATCGCTGTTGATGTTGTTTTTACATAGTCGTAAACACCTAATTCTGCAATAACAGCTAATTTTCACAATTTTCGATTTGTTGTTTAGGTGTTATTGGTTATGTTATTTACTATTTTCAATATTTTACGTTATTTAATTGTTATCACTCCTTTCTTTGTTGGATATATCTAATACTACGAGTTTTTTTGTTATCGTTATCGTAATTTTTTAAGTGTGTAAAGTTCTGAAGTTTCTTTTATTTCTTTATTTATTTTTATATATATTTATAATTAGTGATTAATATTAAGGCATCTTGAAAAATATGTAAGAATAAGAATAAATTTAACGTTTACATCAGTGTATCTTCTTTAAGTCTTTTGTAGCACAATGATTCGTCATTGTACAGTTCATGGTTGTACTTCTAAAAGAGGAGATACAATTTTACATAAATTTCCAAATTATGAAAAGGCACTAGATGAATTTAAGCAGTGGGTTAGTTTATGTGGCAATGCAACTTTATTGCAAGAAACTCCCAAATCAATACTTAGATTAAGAAGAATTTGTCATAATCATTTTGCTATGTAGGATATAACTGGGGAAAAAATTAGAGTGGTGTAATTCCAAAATTTAACTTGCCAGGTAAGTTAAAATGAAAACACACTTATATAAGAACCAGTTTGGATATAAATTGTTTAGATTAGTATTGTGCTTTTATGTGTTTATTATAGAAGGTGAAGCAAAACTATACACTTTACATGTTTAATTTGTAGATCCTGTTTTAATTCCAAATTCTTGGGGCTTTGAAATCTTGGATTTGCCTGTGTCAACAACAAGTTAATAAAAAATCTCATACAACCCAGTATTCGTGAAATGTGGGGAACATCATATACTTCTGTAGAAGAGACAGGAAGTCCAAGGAAAAAACATTACCCAAAAACCGATTTATTACTACATACTGGTAAGCTAGAAATTCAAATACTTAATTTTATCCTTATATATCTTATAGATTTTTATAATTTTTATATTTTTCCATATGGAAAAAGTGTGTAAGACAGTGTATGAACATGTTGAGCCAACTACGACAGCTATGGAAACAGAGCCATCAACCTCATTCAGTTTTGTGGAACAACCTATCTCACCTATGATGCCAGAATCATTACTTTTAGCTAATAAGAAATATGTGAAACAAAAACGGATACATTCTCCCAACGAAAATAAATGTATGACAAATTTAATTAGCAAATATAAAAAGTGTAATAGTACAAGAGGTAAACTTTCATTTTAAATTATGTGTCCATGAAGAAAATTTGAAACAAATCATCATAGATAAATTTGTCAAGTTGGTAGTGTATAATATATTAAAAGATTAAATCATTTACTAATTGGAAAAGAAAGTGAAGTTAAAAGTCTTGTGTATGATATCATGCAGAAGGATGTACTTCAATATTACAGATCAACAAGACATACATAAAATGTTTCAACCAATTATTTATATGATTTTATTTGTATCGATACTATTTTTGTTGTGCATGAAATTTGTTGAGTGTTTACTTAATTACATTTCGTATTTGTCTTGTGTCTTCATTAGTAAACTATATAGCTTACAAACTACTACTGCTACTACTTATTTATTATTTAATATAATAGTTTTGTAATGTTAGTAGATACACCATTAGGTACTTGTTAAAATCGCAAATTTAGTTTTATTTTATTGTAATTTGAGATGGTTTGAATAAAATTGTTTAACTTGTTAAATTGTATCTAATTTATATTAGACTGGTGCCATCTACCGGTTAATGTATACTATTGTATTTGCAATACATGTATTAAACAAGCAGTCTATTACGAGTAGCTGTATAGTAACAGTGTGTGTGTTTTACTTTCACATTTTATCCCTAAATATTAACAGGTTATGTGCCCAGGGCGTTCTATTGTGAAAGCTTAATTGCTTATACACGCGTTGGTACTGTTATTACGTAAAGTTAGACTCTCGCAATCGTAAATTCTTTTGTGAATAGTGTACGGTACGCGAAGTGAAAATAACAAAATGGCCGTCAACCATTTTGCGGGTATCTCAAAGTTACAAGGTCGTAAAAATTATGAGGAATGGTCGTTTGCCATAGATAATTTTCTCGTACTTGAAGGCCTAAGCAAATGTGTAACTGGTGAAGAAACAGATACAGCACAGATAGCAAAAGCCAAAGCGAAGATTGTATTGTCTCTCGATCCTTCTCTGTACATCCATGTTAAGGACGCTACCACGGCAAAAGAGGTTTGGAACAACTCAAGGACCTTTATGAAAATAAAGGGTTTACTAGAAAGATTGGTCTTCTTCGGAGTTTAATTTCAATGAGGTTAGAAAATTGTTCATCCATGGAAGAATACGTTAACCAAGTAATCGAGATTTCCCAGAAGCTCGACAGGACAGGGTTAAAACTTGATTCAATGTTGGTAGGAAGTTTACTTTTGGCGGGATTACCGGATCGTTTTGCTCCAATGGTGATGGCAAAGAACATAGAGGAATCGACATTACCAGCGATTCAATAAAAACGAAGTTGCTCGCTATGCAGTTAGATGGCGGTACCCATTCTATTTCGACGGCTGGTGCTTTCGTCGGTAAGGCAGGAAGCCAGAAGTGGCATAACAACAAAAACACTAACAAATATCAAAGAAATAACAAACATATAGAAATAATTTGCTTTAAATGCAAGAAACCCGGTCATTACATGTCAAAATGCCCTCAAGCAAATAATAATTCAAACAAGAATGGTGAAAGTAGTCAAATTAAAGGTGCTTTCAATGTTGTTTTTCTTAGCTCAAAGTTTAACAACCAAGATTGGTATTTAGACTCTGGAGCTAGTGTTCACTTAACTTGCAGACAAGATTGGCTGAAAAATAAGAGAGAACCAACTCTAAACGAGATTATGATTCCTGACAGAACAAAAATTCCAGTGCAAAGTTGTGGTGAAGTTGAAATACTCACCAAAGTTGGTAGAACAAATATTGAAATAGAAATTAAAAATGTGCAGTACGTACCAGGTTTGACTACGAATTTATTATCTGCGAGTGAGCTTTTAAAAAATGGGAATTTTGTTGATTTTAACAAAGCTGAAGGCAGAATCTACAGTGCTGAAAAAGTTTTGGTAGCTAAAGCTTTTCTAATGGATGGTGTTTATAGACTCGATGCCAGTGAAAAGTGCTTGTTTGCTGGACAGGCAGTGGTTACAGGTGAAACTTGGCACAAAAGGTTGGGTCACATCAACTCGAACTATCTAAACAAAATGGGGGATGGTCTTGTAAATGGTGTAAACTACAGTGGTCAGTTGAAAATTGATAAGAATAGTTGTGAAGTATGCTGTGAAGAAAAGCAATCGCGACAACCTTTTGGACATTCAGGTACAAGAGCAATTGGCTTATTAGATGTAGTGCACAGTGACGTAGCAGGACCTATGGAGACAACATCTATAGGAGGTTCCAAGTATTTTCCAATTCCAAGATGACTGTAGTCGTATGTCATTTATTTATTTTGGTAAAACAAAACATGAAGCAATTGATAAATTTAAGCAATTTCAGTGTTTAGTTGAGAAACAGACTGGAAGAAAAATAAAAGTATTACGAACGGACAATGGCGGAGAATATGTAAGTGTAAATTTCGAAAATTATTTAAGAAAACAGGGTATAGTTCATCAAACTACAAACCCCTATTGCCCTGAACAAAATGGATTTGCTGAAAGGCTAAACAGATCTCTTATCGAAAAAGCTAGGTGTTTATTATTCGAAGCAGGTTTAGAAAAACGCTTCTGGGCAGAAGCTGTAAACACAGCTTGTTACTTGAGAAATAGATCCGTAGTGTGTAATAGTTCAAAAACACCATATGAAATATTTTTTAATCAAAAACCAGATTTGAGTCATGTTAAAATATTTGGTAGTACAGCTATGACACACATTCCTAAAGAAAGAAGAAAAAAATGGGATAAAAAATCTGCAAAACTAATTTTAGTGGGATTTTCAGAAACAACAAAGGGTTATAAGTTGTATAATCCTGAAACGGGTCAAATGTGTACAAGTAGAGATGTACATATCATGGAAAAAGAAGCTAAAAGGTATGAAGATATGAACTTTTATATAGAAGAAAAGATAGACAATGAAGGTATTGAACAAAATGAATCAAATCAAGAACAAGAACTAAATTCAGTAGTTGAAGATTTATGTCCGGAGTGGGACATAGCAGATCAAACACTTTCCGAAAGTGAACAATCTGATGAAATGTATATACCTGATGATACAGACAGTATTGGTATTACAGAAGATGTCAGAAGATCACAACGAGAAAGAAAACCAAAGATTCTTAGAGATTTTGTTACTTACTTTACCCCAGAATGTAAGAATATTCAAGAAGATATATCAGTTTCAGTGGGAGACCCCGATTCAGTGAAAGAAGTACTTTCATCACCCGATCATCAGAAATGGATAAGTGCCATGACAAGAGAAATGAAAAGTTTTAATGAAAATCATGCATGGGACCTAGTAGATCTTCCTGAAGGTCAGTTACCAGTGAAGTGCAAGTGGGTTTTTAAAAGAAAATACAACAGTGATGGCAGTGTTACTTATAGAGCGAGATTGGTTGCTAAGGGCTTTAGCCAGAGACCAGGTATAGACTTCGGTGAAACTTTTTCCCCAGTAGTCAAACATTCATCGTTGCGGCTGCTTTTGGCATTATCTGTGCAGCTTAATTTGAATACGCATCATTTGGATGTAGTCACAGCTTTTTTAAATGGTAAACTGGAGGAAACTGTATTCATGGAAATACCAGAGGGTTTCAATGGTGGTGCCTGTGGCAATCAAGAAACAAAAGTTTTAAAATTGAATAGAGCAATTTATGGCTTGAAACAGTCTTCACGGTTTGGTATAAGGAAGTTGAAATTTTACTATTAAGTTCAAAGTATAAAAAATGCGATTACGAACCTTGTATATTTGTCAGACGGGAGGGTGGTTTCATAACTATAGTTGCTTTATATGTTGACGATTTTTTTATCTTTTCTAACTCTAGCCAGGAAGCAGTTTTTTTGAAGGAGCAATTGGCTTCAAAATTTAAAATTAAAGATTTAGGTGAAATCAAGCAATGCCTGGGCATGAGAGTGAGAAAGGATCCATGTAAAAATAAGATTTTCTTAGATCAGGAAGAGTATATTAATCAGATTTTAAAAAGATTTGACATGAGCGATTGTAAACCTGTAGGTACGCCCATAGATAAAAATATTGTATTTGATCAGGCAGATTCCAGCATTTGTAAAAAAGAACTGCCTTATCAACAACTATTAGGAAGTTTAATGTATTTGTCTGTGTTAACAAGACCTGATATTACTTTTGCAGTAAATTTTTTAAGTCAGTTTAATAATTGTTACAATGATCAGCATTGGAAGGCTGCTAAACGAATTCTCAGATATTTACAAGGTACTAAATCGTTTTGCCTAAAATATGAAAAGGATAATTTAGATTTGACAGGTTTTGTTGATGCAGATTATGCTAGTAATAGTCATGACAGGAGGTCATATACAGGCTTCATATACAGGCTTCATTTTTAAATTAGCAGGTGGTGCTGTTTCATGGGAATGCAGTAAACAAAAGACAGTTGCTTTAAGTAGCACATAAGCTGAATATATGGCTGTCACTGAAGCTTCGAGAGAGGCTATTTATTTTAAGAATGTATTATATAATTTTTTGGGTTCTTCTAAGGTTATTACTGTTTTTAATGACAATCAAAGCGCTCAAAAACTAGCATTAAGTCCTATATGTCATAAGAGGACAAAGCACATAGACGTGCGTTACCATTTTATTCGAGAAGTTATTTCGAATAAATTAGTTGAATTAAAGTTTTTACCAACCAATGAAATGGTGGCAGACGTGCTGACTAAAGGTTTGTGTTTATCCAAACATTCAAAATTTAGTAGTGAGCTAGGTTTAATTAGAGTTAATATTAATTAGATAAGTGGGAGTGTTAAATTGTATCTAATTTATATTAGACTGGTGCCATCTACCGGTTAATGTATACTATTGTATTTGCAATACATGTATTAAACAAGCAGCATTACGAGTAGCTGTATAGTAACAGTGTGTGTGTTTTACTTTCACATTTTATCCCTAAATATTAACATAACTGATATTCTAATTTCATTTTTGTTGTTTATTTCGAAGTAGATGATTAATTATGTTGAATTCTTTGCTTATGATTTAATCTTGGTAATTTCTTTTTAAATCATAAGCAAATTAACGTTAAAAATAATAATTAATTTTAAAACCGTAGTGCGTTTACATAGAAGAGTTTCTTTGTCCCCACGCTAGATGGCGCTCTGACGCAATCGAACAATTTTCCATTGACTTCACATTCTCTACGATAGTAATTTTCTATGGTTATATATTATACAGGCACTCTAGGTTTCATATATTATCATTAATTGTCTCTTCTTCTGCGGTATGTTCGGTGACAAGTGCGAAGTCGGATAATAAACTAAATTGAATATAGGTATGCCCTTTTTCCGATAAATGAGATTATTCACTGACTTCTAAGTATAAAAAATAGCAGGAGCCAAGTATTGTGTGGTTTGGACAACTTTTCTGGATTATGAAACTAGCTAACTAAGAACCTTTACCTTTACAAAAACATAAATTCAGAAAATTGCCTGACTTGTACCCAATTTTAGGTTAAGTACAACACGTGTTACAACTTCATAGTACTAGTATAATAAATATAATTATTCTATTAATTACTACCACATTTTGGACATGAAAGCAATGTTTTTCTTTTACGACATTGTAAAACGATAACAATGTAAAACGTTCGTGGGTTAGTATTCGTTATTTGATTTACTTGAATTTTCGATACAACCGTTGAAAATGAACGGAAAGCAGACGAATTATATTTTTCTTATAATATTTAATAAATATCAAGACATTTTACTTACCCCGTAAAAACAATTTAATCTAGTAAACACTAACTTACTCGTATAACTCACACAAACGGACAAGTAAAAATCCCTGCTATACAGAGCCCATAGAAGAATATAACAAGTCAGAGACTAACGAGCAGTGGCGGCTGGCGCATAAGCGCTGCAGTGCTGCAGAGCTCCCAAAAAATTGGGCGGGCGAACCTGTATTAGTTATAACTAGTTTTCTTTTACATAATTTTTCCGACATTTCTGATGTTTATAAAAGCGTAACATATTGTTGTGAAAATTCTCCCCCTGTATATCAAAAAATTTGCATATTTTTCTACATCATCCTGTAGAGGACATCAAACCCTACAATTTGACACCGCAATCATCAAAATCCGATCAGTAGAAGCCGAGATATTCGCTTCCGTAATTCCAACACTAACGCCGGTTATATATACATAGTATTTTATCAAATAATATAACGAGCGTTCAACTAAATTTTACCTCGAAGTTGCCCATGGAAATTATACGTATATCTTAGCTTTTTACTTAAGTTCTTAATATAAATTTTGTTGGTTATGAACTATTTGAATGACATGATAAATGTCAAAATAATAAAATTAAAATATTTAACTAAATGAGATGCGTTTATTTGCAACATTTTATAAAAATTGTTGAAAGTGGCCACCACCTTGTTCGAGACATTTCTAACATCTTCTTCTAATGAAGGAGAAAACGTTTTGTAGTAGCATATCGTCGATTTCGTTAATTATTTCAGCAATTCTGATCTGAAGGTCTGCAAGATCAGGTATCTGCAGTGTTGCCAACAGTATTTTTTTAAATCCGTTAAATTTGTTGTAGGTTTCCGTCAAAAATCCGTTAAATTTTTTTTTTCCGTCAATAAAATCCGTCAGAATAAAAAATGTGCCAAACAAATAAAATTTATTTTATAATAAAATTTTATAAAAGAAGAACTTATATTAAAAATCGAAATTAAAATCGTCATCACTGTCCGTACCATCAACAGGTTGGCCCATAGCAGTGGAGGTTGAAGGTTCGCTTTGCCTATAGCTTTGCATAGTCCCCACCATACGAATTACTTTTTCAGGCAACTCATATGAAAAGCAGGTTTTATCGTTCCTCTTCAGCCCTGATCTTATATTCAAAATTGCATTTACCATACTTTCCTTCATTTTATTGCGCAGCTTTGATTTCACAATATTCATCACACTAAAAACCCATTCTGCTCTGCATTGGAGTATGGCAAAAGCAGAATTGAAAAAGCAAAATCGCATAACTCCTTGAAAGGATTTGTGCCTGTAGCATCTTCATACTCTTTGACTTCGGACCAAAACGCCACAGTGTCATTGATGTTCTCCCATTTAGTGTAATTTATGGCGTTCCATTGCGTCTCGATTAGAGATATTTCATGTTTTGAATACTCTAAATGGGCCAATAAGGGACTTAAAGATTCTTTGTGAACCCTTAATACGTTTTTGCATGAGAGTAGATTGGTTTTCTGCAGGATTTCGATATTGTCAGGTAACCTACAGTAAACAAGACGGAGACTTTTTTAGGGAACATTGAGAAATGAGAAACTGACAACTTACCTCAAACGTAATTGTTGAATTAATTTTAAAAGAAAGTTAATACACCGTTGACGAAGATCTTGTTCACTTTGCCCGTTTATAAGACCTTTTTCCCTCATTTCTCGTATCTTGGATTCGAATCCGTAACCAAGGTATGGCTTAGGGTCTAAATGATTCTCCACAATTATAGTTAGCGGATCAATATTGGGACGTGGCATGACTACTTTTGAAACCAGAAATCCAATAAGCGTAGATAAATCCGTAAACAATTTACATGGATCAGCATCTTTGGCTTCAAAAGATTTGTTCGTTAGTTGCAATTGTTCTAATATGGGACATAGGAATGAAAATAAGGCCAAATTACTCTCATCTTTATACATATTGTACAACAATTCAGCAGTATAATTTCGTCGGGATATTTCAAAATGCGTTTGAAGTTCAAGCCATTGTTTCAAAATTCTATGTACAGCCGAATAAATTGATAACCATCGGGTTTGACAAGCTCTAATTATTTTTAATGGTTCGTGACCTTCATTAATTGTGCGATGCAGCTCTTTGTATTCAGCCTGTCGAACTGATGATTGAGAGAACCAATTGTATGTTTCAGAAACCATAAAATCCAGATTCCTCGGTAAGGTATCTTCTGAGGCGTGAGATACCGCAAGCTGAATCGAGTGACAGACACATCGTACAAGAACTAATCCTGGAATATCTTCTTTTAGGATTGCATGTACGCCATTATTTACACCTGTCATAACACTGGCATTGTCAGTTCCGATGCCAAGAATATTTTTAAACTCCAAACCAAATTCGTTTAGCGTCTCTTTAACCGCGGAAACTATTCCTTCTGCATTGCATGCGGTTAGTGGTGCCAATTTTAAAAAAGATGTTTGTATTTTCTTGGATTTTGTGCTGTAAAATATTATTACAATGCCAAGATATTTTACCACAGTTATATCCGTAGACTCATCCAGAAGTAAACTAAATTTTCCATTTCCAATATCTACTTTTAAATCATCTTTAAAGTGAGGGCTTAAGATATTTTTAATAATATTGGAACACTTTGTGCGATGCAATTGCATGTCTTTAACTGCTTGTGAATCATCTGCCACCTTTTTCATTATCCGCCCTAAATGATCTACTGTTAGTACGCTGCAATGTTCGGCAATAAACAGTGTTGTATAAGCTTCCAAATATTTGCTTTTTTCTGTCTTTTTGGGAGTAAAATTAATTGTTGCTTGGCGTGATGGCGCCAACATATCTGTATTCTTTATATGTTTCTTCGAAATCATATGAGCTTTTAAATCAGAATATTTATTGCTACTACTTACGATACATCGACAAAATATGCACTCAGGGAATGACTCACCAGAATTTTTATCTGTTTTCATAATAATCCAGTCTTTAAACAGCTTGTCTTGAAGCCATTCACTACGAAATTTTTGTTTATATTGCACTTTCGGCATTTTTGTCACTGTAAACAAGATTAATTGCACAACACACTGAGAATAAGATTATTCAACTCACTAAAATCAAGACGTATATACGCCAGTGCCAGTGCCACATACACAATGCAATGATCCAATAATTATTTTGAGAGGATTCGGGGCCCGGGAAGTCCCGGTCGAGCCGATAGACTACCGCCGGTAGTCTGTGGTGCCAATCATGCGGAACCAATGACATAGTGTTGTTTCATCCTCCTGGTTTGAAGGAAGTCGGTATGTGTAGACCGAAGTATGTTTTCAAATAATACAATATTTTTTCTATTTACACTAATATATTTACAAGTTTAATCTTGGAGTTCCGTTAAATGCAACAATGCAGTATCTGGTCTTAATACTGAAAACCGAGAAAACTGGCTAATAAATAATATTTGCTCCTATTTAGATCACTGAGATCTTAGTAGGAGCTGTTTGTTAGATCACTGAGACCTAAGCTTTAACTCGAAGAGATCGTACTTGTAACTGTAGTGAACTCTAAGAGATCTTGTTTGGAACTACTTATTCATTCTCTCATTCCTCGGCAAGAAGCTTCCTCCCACCCAGTCAAAGAGGGAGAAAACAATGAAAAAGGAATATACGGAAATTTCCATATAACAATTATTTACATTTCCAAGAAAGTACATGCTGTAGTTTCCGACGTCACAAATGTATTAAAACAAACAATATACGCCGGAAACCCTTAATTATAGAAAACAAAATACTTCCCAAAGTAATAAATATACAATGCACAGAGATAAACTAATGTTCGCAGAATCGAATCGAACCGAAACCATTTAACCTTTTATAATAATATATAACAGGAAATATGTTCAATAAAACTTATTCTATTATAATTATACTTATTCAAATAAATTATTTACCTAATCGATGCAAAGGGTTTTGCCTGTAATAAAAATAAATAGTTTTTATGACTGTAGAAAATACGACAATGAAGAAATGTAATACCTGCCCAGTCCTAAAGCAATTAACAATATTAAACATATCCCAGAACTCCAAGACCTTTTCTATATACAATATATAATATTTACAATTTAAAAACTAGAATTAAATATATTAAACCTACATCTAAATAAAACTAAAAATACAAAATTAAATCTATTTTGCCTGAACAGTGTAATATGATATTTACAGACAAAAAATAGTTTGAATCGGTAAACAGCCAGTTAACACACTTACAGAACTTAATTTAGAATTTTTTGACGGAAACTTAGTTTCCGTTAAAAAATCCGTCACCCGTTGAAAATGTTTTTTTTCCGCTCCCCTTCACCAAAATCCGTTAGACATGACGGAAAATCCGTTAAGTTGGCAACACTGGGTATCTGTACCCAAAAAATTTAGTTCTTTAAAAAGGCCACAGAAAAAAATCACAGGGGTTAACATCACAAGATCTTGGTGGAAATTCATGTTCGATGTTTAAACTTATCAACCGATTTTGATAAATTTCCGTATCATATTAATTGTTTCACAAGCTGTGTGCACTCTAGCTCCGTATTGTTGAAAGTAACCCTGATTTATTTCTTCTTCATTAAGCTGTTCAATAAATGTCATAATAATTTCTTGTCGATACCTTTCTCCTTTAAAGAAAATACGGCCAATGATTTTCCTTCGACTAATCGCACACCATACACCAATTTTCTGTGGATGAACAACATAACAGTCATGCGGCTTCTTAGTATTCCACATCCTTATATTTTGTGAGTTAACATATCCATTCAGATAAAACCATGATTCATCTGAGAAAAATTTTGTCAAGAATGTCATTATCAAAATTATTTAAGAACTACTGACAAAATGTTGTTCTTCTAGGATAGTCAATTTCTTTGATTTCTTGATAATAGGCCATGCGATATGGAAATAAATGTAAGTCTTTTTTCAAAATTGTATGACAAGTGCCAATTGAAACACCCACTCGTGGAGAGAATACTCGTATGGATGTTCCTGGTGTATCATTCATAATTTGCGTTACATCGTCAACTAGCTCTTCCGTACATTTTTTCGGACGGCCACTGTCTTCTTTCCGTATAACACTCTCTGTTTCTCTGAAAACCTTAGTGCAATATTTAACTGTGTACCAAAAACTATCAAAATCAAAGACGAAGTTTCCTCTAAGCATTCTTCAAGAAAATAGTGCCATTGTCTGTTAATATTACGTCCGTTCCAAAAATAAGATTCAACCATGAATGATTTGTGTTGAACAGTGAAAACCATTTTAAATCAATTTTAAATTACAAAGCAATTTCAAAAAGCTCCAACTAAGTATACATCAGAATAAATAGTCTGTCAAATTGACAACTGATGCAAATGTAAATAGTACAAGTTACGACAAACATTTTTATTGTCATGGACTACTAGAGGTAAAATTTATTTGAACGCTTTTTACAATAGGCGACCAGTGGAATAACCAACCTAATTCGCGCGATCGCTCACTTGTTCCTTATCTGGTCCACACGTACGTGCGCTCAGAGCTCTTTCAAACACCCGCGCGCACCCCGCTACCCCCGTGGCTGTCATAAACCAATGCGTGATTTTACCAGGCATCGTCGCTGCATTTAAACCAGCGCGAAGGGCGATATGATTTGGTATGTAAACTAATATTATAAAGAGGAAACATTTGTGTTTTTGTATGCATGTTTGTAATGCTTTCACACAAAAACTACTGGACCGATTTCAAAAATTCTTTCACCATTAGAAAGCTGCATTTTCACTGAGTGACATAGGCTATATTACATTTTCAAAAAAAAAGATATCCCCAATAAAAATGCATTAATGTAACCCAAGGTGTGAAAAAATTAGTCACAAAAAATCTGCCATCGCGTACGCTGCGGAAACTATTGTTGATAGAACAAAAAAATGTTCTACAGTATTATAGAACGTATTAATATCTACAAAAAAGTCCGCGAAACCATATGTTTAACTACTGTAGTTATGCCACTATAACTACTTTTTTACATTTTAAAAGTTAATAAAAGTGCCGACAATAATCAAACCATATTATCCATACCTCTGTATTATTTCTTATCCTATTAAATGATATTTTATTAAAGACCATTTCAATACCAGTAAAATACTTTTTAAATTATTAAAATTGGACATTCCATTCAAAAGATATAACGAATTTAAAAATGTCAATCTAAAGAAAATAATGTTATAATATAATGTAGTAGTATAGCAATGGCCATATTCATTTTGTTTGTAATAAATTGACAATCGAAAAATTATAACTGGAATAAGAATTGTATTGGCAGAAGGAATTTAATAACAAGTTCAATGAGAATGAAAAGTAATAGGAAACAGGCACAGAGAAGCTGTTATAGAAAGAAGTTAAACATAAAGTGATATAAAATCCAAAAATTAAGAATCACAAGAAAGGAAGATTAAATATTTAAGAGAATACACTCACTATTGTATTTATTCAAGGTAGGATCGAAGAAAAGACAACATATACGATACAAATTTTATTAAAAGAATTTAAATAACACTGAGATATTTGAAAGATGACGTTTTTGAAGTAATTTCGACAATGTGTCAAAAGCCAAGTGACCGGAACATTATTAAAATAGCGGGTTACATTGTTTATAAGTTATGTTAAATTAGTAAATGGACTAAACAGATTTAATAAGCGATGAGCCACCACCAGAAAAACGCAAACGTCCAAATAGCAGCAGATTTAATCATCGAATTTCGGCTTTAGAGGTGTGTGATGTTATTCTAAATTGTGCAAAAGATCGATTTCATTTTAAAGAGCATCTAGTAGTGGCATCCCTTTTTTTTTCGGAATGCTTTGGAGAGTATTGCAGTAAATTTCCTGAGGACAAACTCACTTCCGCATGCTCCTATTATCCCACCCTTGATAAAGAAAGATTACGAACTGAATTGTCTGTTATTTACTCAAGAACTGATCTTTAAAAGGCGCACTACCTCTTCTAAAATTTTTAATAAAAAACAATCTGGGAGATACGTTGAAGGAGACTAGAAAATTATTAGAAATTGTAATAACAACTCCCATGACAACATCAGAGGCCGAACGATACTTTTCAACACTAAATCGAATTAAGACGTTTCTCAGAAATTCAATGACCGAAGATCGTTTAACATCTCTTTCCATGCTATCTATCGAAAAAAAGTTTATCTCCGAAATAGACAATTTTAATGACAAAGTGATAACAAAATTTGCAAATCGAAAAGAACGTAGAATAGATTTAATTTATAAGAAATAAGACAACCTCTTACTGCCCGTGCAAGGTAATTTTTTTTGTAAAGCTTGCAGAACACCTTAAAATTTTTAGCACGAGCCGCCACTGCTAACGAAACGAGATCGGCAACATCACTGAAAATAGTGAAAATTAATCCGATTTTCTATCCTTATCTTTGATTGAAAATATGTACTCTTTTCATCCTTATCGTCTAGTTAGGCAGTCATTTAAAGAGGGCGCTGTAATCGTACAGCTTCGTATCTATCGCTATCAATCGTGTAAGTTCGGAGTATAATTTTGAAATTTTCTATAATTTCAATTTTATTGGTTATGTTATTTTCCTACTTATGTTCCATATCGTTCTGAATTATAATACAATATCGGGATTTGAATTTAGTTATTGAAATATTTATTATACAATCGAGTATTAACAAGATCAGTTTTTTTCTGGACTGGGCACAGTGTTTTTTGCTGTTGAAAAAGTAAGTTGGATTTACAAGAAATTTCATCATAGCCCACGCCATATTGTTTTACTCAAAAATGCTTTGGGCTAAGGTAAAGCATACATCTGCCACCGATTTTCGCAAAAATAATTATTAGGGAGTAAAATAATTAGGGGCGCGAGGGGAGGGCGTTTAAAGTACCTTTAGGAAAGTGATATATCCTAATGAAGTTTACAAAGTTTTAAGAGCAAAGGCACCGCTAAGCTATCAAAAAATCAAATACGTTCAAGATGAGAACTAACCTCGAACGTTACGTTTACATCCAAATACACACATAAATTTTTCTTGGCATTATATAGTATCCTTGATTTATACTAAAGCGATTGGCGTTTATATTTTCTGTATATTAACTTTGATTAGCTTATATTTTGTAAATAAACGCTATGGAAAATTCCACTGTAAAAAGGACATTTGAGCGTATTCATTTTTTTTGTAGCTCAACGGTGCCTTTTCTCCTAAGACTTTGTAAACTTTATTGAGATAAATTGCTTTCCTAAAGGTCCTCTAAGCGCCCCTCCTTAATTATTTTACTTCCCAATAATTATTTTTGCGAAAATTGGTGGCAGATGTATGCTTTATCTTAGCCCACGTGTGAACAGAAAAGAAAGCAAAAAGTATGGTTACATATGTTACAAACAACACAAGAAATAAAGCGTTCTTCATTTTCTGCGGGGAAGGTAAAGGAATTGTAGACAGTGCCAATTGTGAATATTGTCAAAACTAAAAATTAGAACCGGGAATGTTCAATTTAGATAAATCCCCGTGGTCTCATCCATGCAGCAGCTTACGTCGTACGTCATCAAGAACCGCCACTAGTTCAAATATTTAATACATATTGTGTAATAAGTAGAGCTGAGGATGTTTGCGGTACGGCAGGACCGTATGTAGTGCATCCCCACATTTAACTATTTATCTAAATATTCTCTGAAATGATTTGCCGGATCTCATAAATTAATAGAGTGATATTTTAGTATGCACTGGATATTGTTATTATACAAAATCATAATAGCCATTTGTATTTATGGATCATAAATAATAATACGCATGTATTTGTATTTGGTTGTGAATTCAATTTAAACTTAAAACGAATCGTAATATTTTAACGACAAGCCGTCCTTACAATACATGCATTCGAGACAAAGTGTGCAACTCTACGAATAACTTCCATAATTGATCGAAAATGGACATTTTGGAGCTGAAGTAAAGCCCCTATTCTTAGAAAATTTTATTACTGTCGTTAAGAACTATTATTATAAACAACAAAGGCCTTTTATTAGTGTTGAAGTTTTAGTTTCATTGAATTTCCATGTTGTAAGTAGTCAATTGTAAAGTGTTCATTCACAATATTCTAAAACAAGGTGTAAATTTAACTAAAATCCAGAAAAACACATTCTGATAATATATTATGAATGAAGTTAGAAGTTATAACTTCTAACTTCATTCACCTAGTTCAAGTAGGTAGTATATATAAAATATATGCAAAATATGTGCTGCCAGGCTTTGAAAGGCTGTGTGACAAGATTTTAATAAATCGAGGTTTCTTTTGTTTTCGTAGCTTTTATTGCATTTGGTTATAAAAATAATATAATAAATAGTAATAAACACAGCTTCTAATCTAGTAATATATTATCAGAATGTGTTTTTCTGGATTTTAGTTAAATTTACACCTTGTTTTAGAATATTGTGAATGAACACTTTACAATTGACTACTTACAACATGGAAATTCAATGAAACTAAAACTTCAACACTAATAAAAGGCCTTTGTTGTTTATAATAATAGTTCTTAACGACAGTAATAAAATTTTCTAAGAATAGGGGCTTTACTTCAGCTCCAAAATGTCCATTTTCGATCAATTATGGAAGTTATTCGTAGAGTTGCACACTTTGTCTCGAATGCATGTATTGTAAGGACGGCTTGTCGTTAAAATATTACGATTCGTTTTAAGTTTAAATTGAATTCACAACCAAATACAAATACATGCGTATTATTATTTATGATCCATAAATACAAATGGCTATTATGATTTTGTATAATAACAATATCCAGTGCATACTAAAATATCACTCTATTAATTTATGAGATCCGGCAAATCATTTCAGAGAATATTTAGATAAATAGTTAAATGTGGGGATGCACTACATACGGTCCTGCCGTACCGCAAACATCCTCAGCTCTAGTAATAAGCAATGAGTATATGACAAGAGATAATTGAATATGAATTTGCGACAATTTATAAAACTATTTCATTTTCCACATTCCTGTTGAGTTTCAATATTTCAACCGTATTTTTCTGTACTTTCTTTTCATAAAATTTTAATTTTTACTAAATGAATATAATGTTGATAATAATTAACTAATTGTTTAATTATTATCAACAACTACGTCCGCTTATACGGAATTGCGGAAACCAATTGAATGTGTCACTAACAAGATATTATATATTTTAAATCGGAAGCTACGGTCACTTTCCTTGATGTTATTTTGACCACAAAAAATCGTTTGATAAAGAATAATAAAAAACTCAGGATATAAAGCCATAGTCTTACATTATTCTCTACAATTGCCATAAATTAATAAGTATCTCAACAATATTGTCTATATTTTTGTTTAATATAAAAATTTACCATCAAAAAATATTATGATAAAGTGTGTGTTTTAAAAGCTTCTTAATGATCTTTCGGTAAGTACATTTTTCTAGAACAGTAGCGTTTGATAGTGTTTGTTTCTGTTAAAATTCACAATGTGAAATTTTCAATGATAAAAGTAATTTTATCTAAATTTCTAGTGTTTTATTGTTTTTAATTTCTGTCATAATTATTACTATAGACTAAATTGCAATTGGAATCGTCTTATAACACATTAAATATTATTTTTTACTAAATCAGATAATGGAAGCACTTTTGTATTTTAGATACAATAGGATGACCATTAATTTACAGTATTTCTGTATTAAACTTTAAGACACGTTATGAAATAACTGCTATCTGTTTCATAGTAAAATTGTGATTTTAACTTTTAAATGGTGCGCCGTAATTGAGAATTTTCTTTAAATACCTATTGTTTTACCATTTCTCTACCATAAGAGAAATGAGAGGGGTACAGAAAATAATTTGAACAAAAATCAAATTATTATCGAATACTTCTCACAGGAATATGCTCGCGAAACATGTGATATAACAAAACCGCACCAACTAATCCACTTTCGTCATTACTAGAGACCGAACAGATCGGGCTGAAATAGACGTCATTACGACGGACGAAATAAATAGTCTACGACATCTGTAAGTACATAACGCAGTTGTTGAATAGCATTATTCATTCGGTTAACTGCACATCTATTTTTTGTGTGCGGTTAACCAAATGAATAGTGCTATTCAATAACTGCGTGATGTACTTACAGATATTGTAGACTATTTATATCACTCGTCGTAATGACGTCATTTCAGCCCGATGTGTCCGGTCTCTAGTCATTAACTAAAAACAATGACGTCTGTACTGCCACTCTTGTAACTAGGGACCGGACACGAAAAGCAGATGACTCATCGAACTCATGATTATATAATTGGAAAACAAGGGTGATGTATAAAATATGAAATACATTTTCATTTGTTCATTTTGTAGTTCAAGTTGAGTAAAGGAGTATTAATATTAACTAGCAATACTTTCTCAAGGTTCCCTTCTGTAAAATTTGTTCTCTTTGAATGAAATACATCCTTGTAGATAGAAAACGTCCTTTCCACATCGCAACTAGTTATAGGTGCATACTGGAAATATTCTTTTATTTCAGCGTATTTAGCAGTTAGATTTTGAGGCATTGTCACCATACACAATTACCGCAATATTATTAAATCTGGATTTCTATTAAAAACTACGTCCAACTTTTGACCACATCCGAAGTCAGTTGTATTATTTTCCAAATTATTAATAACCACATCTAATGTGGTTAACCATCATTTAATTTGAGATTTTAATTTTCAAAGTAAGTGATTAGTTTTGGTAAATTTACAAAGTTTTCCTGAAGAAAGTACAATTGATTTTTTAAATTTGGAATTTGTATTAGTTCGTGGCACTCAGAAATACTTCGAGTGTCGTCATTTAAACCATGTAACGAAATTCTTTTAACTATCGAAATTGTCTGCATAATAGCTAGTAGCTTCGAACCATCTTAGTTACAACTGGAGAGGGAGGCAGTGACAAAGATGGAAGTATTTCGCTGTAAAGAGCTACTCTCAATGGTGTTTTTTCTGAAAACTTCTTTAAAGGCGGATACAAGTCTATCAACTTTCGGAAAGGTGTCTCTGATATATTCACAGTTTTTGTGGAGAGCATATTGCAGTGAATTGTGATCTTAATTGCTTATTTACTTTCAATTCACACTACAAAACAGATTCCCTGCTATCCTCAGTCGGGTGCGCCTTCCTGGAGCTTCTCAATCTTCAGGGCTTATCCTCATGTATACGTGGAAATATAATTGAAAAGAATAGGTATAAGACAAATTATACAAACATTTCCCCCTTACATGTTTATTAAAAAAAAAACTAAAAAAGAAACTCAACTTTACAAAGTGTAAAATTGCACTGACACAAATTTCAGCAATGAGGATAAAAAAACTTTGATACCAAATGATGGTAAAAGTTATAAAAAATTAATTTACCGCGAACAAAGATTTAAATATAAAATATAAACAAAATTTATCAGATGTCAACAATTACATTACCCCCACAAATCAAACGTCAAATAGAACATTAACTATTTTTCGCACGCATCCAAAATTGACCATGCGCAAAAATCAAGCATGTAACAAATAAGTTTTCCCGCCTTCTAACATATTGCAATAATTTATATGAACAAAAACTATACTCAAAAAAAAACAGTCTGATAAGTTTTCTTGATATTTTCTCTGATTACAAAAATATTATAAACTAGAATTATTGAATTTACTGAGCTCCTTATTGTAATACACTTATTTCAAATACATAGATATAATATTAAAATATACATACACTCATTTTTGTATACGTCACGTCACAAAAACTATTATAAGAGAGACTCCAGATAGGTCATTTAATTTAAATTACAAGTTTAAAGACTCGTAAACAAACGAAAATTAATTTAACACATCCAAACACAATAAAAAAACACACCGTAATTATCCAAAGTTTAAATTGAATAAAATTAAGTTTTATTCAATTACAACAACATACGACCTATCTGCACAAAAACTATGAAATCTCTCCAAACATGAAGTTCCCGGAAACGGCAAGATACCCCTACCTAACATAAAATTAAATCAAAACAACGACCAAATATATTTATATGTTATTATGACTTCCACCTTGGCGCAAACTCCAAACATCCCATAGGCTCGTACATCCTACAGTTGTGGACAAAAATTCACATTATAATAAATTGTTACATAAATTATCACATTTTGATAGTTATCTCTCTGTAATAAAATGTACATAAATATAATGTTTTTCATATCTTCTTTTATTACTTTCTTCAGGGAAAAATCCACGACAATATGTTACACAGTAATATGCAGCATAGTAGGATATATTTCCTTTAATAGTATGCCTGTTTTTAACATATATGCAGCACTGTCACTTGTCGTCCGAATGAAGCGTTTGGTGCATATTCTCGTAAATGGTTTTAGCTACTGTTTTCGTGTCAACTGTATTTATACCTTTCGTTGCTATTACATATGCGTTATATGGAATAGTTGGATGTAGTACACCAACTACAACATTTACCACACAGCATCCTAATATATTGACAGTTTCCTCAGCACTTATCCGTAGGTACTGGTTTGAAAGATGGCTTCTAATGCGTTCTGCTGCTTTCGTGTAGCACTTAGAAACATAATATTTGCGTAAGGTGGATTCATCAGGAACATTTCGACCAGTATATTTTTGAAGAAATGTTTTGAAGGTGAGATTGTTAAGTTTATTTAATGGAATATTTGCCGCCATTAAAGTTTCACAGAGTTCTTCGTTAAAATTGTCAATTTTTACGGGTCTAACAGTTACGGGTACCAACGGGTCTAACAGTTAACAGTTAAAAGAATGAAAAAACGGAACTAACTCATCATACTTTATTTATCTTACGAAATATTAACTAATAAATAAAATAAATTATAAAAACTCCTCACGCTTCTATCTACTCCCTTGAAGAAAGGAATTCAACTCTAATATTGAAGTAATTGCGTCACAATTCAATGACAAAAACATGTGCAGTTAACCGAATGAACAGTGCTATTCAATAACTGCGTGTTGTACTTAACGATGTTATAAACTATATATATATGGTCCATCGTAATTTCGGCCTGTTGCATCCGGTCTTTACTCATATTCTCTTATACAAAGTGTCTGTTTGCACATAAACCTACCACATATTCCTTACACCAAAATGAGGCGATTGAAGACAATTTACCTTTGCATAAAATTGCTTAGTTTGGGTGCTATACGGCGCTGAAGTTACAATTCTGAAATGTTTTTTATCATAATTTTTTTTATCATAAATATGAAATAGCGATTTTGCTGAAATTCGATACGTTGACATAGTTTGATGAAGCAAGAAAACCCATATCAAAACTTTGAGTAACATCATTTCATAGGCGTAGACCTTGGGTTTTTTAATAATTGTACAATTCAAGTTTCTACGCCAATGGAAGAAGAGGAGTTTAATTATAAAATTTAGATTGTGTAACTTATTTAGTACAGAAAGGGTACTCTTTATAAGATTCGGTTACTGTCATGGTTTTTGTGAAATTTGTATTTTAATAATTCAAAGAACAGTTAACAGAAAAATTATGTTACTAAAATTATGCACAGACGAGCGATCATTTCAACTGTAAAATTAAATTTGTCAAACCTAACCTGACCTTTAAGATTGTAAACCGAAGAGATCGCAATATTGTATATTTCTGTGAACCGTTATTCTGATTGTTGACGAAGTAGAAAATTTTATCAATTTAGTACAAGCTAAAGAGGAATTGTGGAGAAATCAGGAAAAACCGGTTAAACCCATTATAAACAGTTTCGAGATATGAATGAAAAACGTTTATTTATGAAACTCGTATTTAAACAAAAAGTAACCCGTGTATTTTATAGAGCTTTGTCACTACACATCAAACTACAAATTTCAATAATTTTTTTCAACTCACACCAGGGTAATTAACAAAAATAAAATAGATTTATCGTGTTGCTTGATTGAAAGTTAATATACCTAGTTTTGTTTGAAAAAAGAAAGAAAAATTGGTATTTATTGGATACTACTACTTACCAGATGCAATTAAAAAGTTATGAAAACATTTTATTAATGATTCTTAACATTCCAATGGAAAAATATAACAAAATAAAATTTTATTCTAAAATTCCAAAAAATTATTTTTTGGATATGAAATTTGATTTGATTTTTAAATATGTACGCCAAGGCCATCTTCAAGACGCTCGGTCACATTTTTCGTTGTCACTGTCTTCGGGCTCATCACAGACTTCAGACAGTATTCTTTTGTACCAGCCCAAATTTTTGTCTTCCTCCCATTTAGCGTCTAATTGTTGTTCCATTAGGTGATGAACAGTTTCAATTTTTTTATGTGGAAGATTACGACCTAAGTCAATTTCTTCTAACTCCATTAGAATCGCTTTTCCTTTCTCGAGTAAACTGTGGTATTTCGTTCAACGTAATAATGACACTGACAGATATTGGCTTTTTTCAAAGTGCCATGTAGATGCTATCTTCATTAGGGACTTATAATACTGCAGTCATAGTTCTGTTGCAGGTATCTTTAGAAACGGATTTATTCAGTTTTGGTTGAAATGTAAATTTAAAATTAATTTCTTTGAATTTATCCAGTTTTGCTGTTTTGAACCTTAGTTTCAACAGGAAATATTGCGTTTTACTTGATTCTGGGTTCCCAATGAATTTATCTGTTATACAATATAGCCGCACATTGTACAACATTGTATCTTTAGAAACGGATTTATCCAGTTTTGGTTGAAATGTAAATTTAAAATTAATTTCTTTGGATTTATCCAGATGTTCAAAACCTAACCGGTTTGCACTTTTGCACAAATGCACTTTTTAATTACCTATTGAATGGTATTTACTTTAATACTTCGCGCTTTTACAGAATACGCCTAATAATCGTTTTTCGTACCATTTGGTGTTTTTTAAATAAAAATTCTGTATCTAGTTGCCTATTGTATCTAGAAATGTCAGACAATTTAGAATTATTATTAATGTAACGCAGACGCAAGTGGAATTAAGTCTGGGGATCTGGGGGGCCAATTTTGGAATCTATTTCTTCCTGTTCACCTATTTTGAAAGTTGGCGTTTAAAAATTGCTGAACCTTTGCGATAATAATGAGGCGGTGCTCCATCCAATTGAAGCCATATGTTTGTTTTGATGTTTAAAGGGACTTTTTCTAATAATACTGGAAGCTAATGTAAAATAAATTCGAGAAACATCATACCAGGCTCTACAAAAAAATAGGGTCCAATTAAATATGGGCCCAGTATTCCACGCCACACATTAATGGACCACCTATTCTGATTTCTCATAGCTCTGTATTCATGCGGATTCGAATTATAATAGTAATGGAAGTTGTGTCTATTCACGACACCATTGTTATGAAAATTACATTCATCACTAGATAGTACATTTTCAAAAAAGTTTTCATTTTCTGCCACCTTATCTAACACCCACATACAAAATTCAATTCGTCAAATGTCAATTTGTCAAAATCATTTCCATAAATTTCTTGACAAAGCTGGATTTTATAAGGATGATATCTGTGGTTTTTAAGAATTCTTGAAATACTTGCTTGACTAATGTTAGTATTTTTGGATATCTGATTTTGACTAATATTGGGATTTTTGATAACTGAACCAACTACAGTAAAAACTTTTTCTTCATCTTCAGTGACAAATTTCCTTGTAATGGGTTTTTTATAATTGACACTTCCATTTTCCTTAAACTGGTTTAATAGTCTCTCAAAAATGGCTGGCTTAGGGTGATTTCTTTCGGGAAACCATTGAGCATAAACCCGAGAAGCTAATAAACAATTTTGATGACATTCTAAAAACTTAAAAATTATATCAATACGCTCTTCTTTTGTGTAAATTTTCATTTTGACCAAGCAATACAACAAAAATATTAAAATAATAGCGATCTAAACTTCCACAATTACAAAAAATAATACCACTACAGCAAAAACAGCCTTTGTAGATTAAAATGTCAGGCTAAATGAATTATCTGACATTTCTAAATACAATAGGCAACTAGATACATTAGAATTTTTATTTAAAAAACACCAAATGATGCGAAAAACGATTATTAGGCGTATTCTGTAAAAACGCGAAGAATTAGAGCTTGACACATAAATACTATTCGATAGGTAATTAAAAAGTGCATTTGCTGGTAAATTAAAAAATATGGCGTTCTATTTAAATTAATCTAGTTATAGCCACTTAAAATTATTATTTGATTAGTTTTAATTTTTGTACAGCCTGTATAAGATGTATAAGATATAAGTTTATGATAATTTAGATATAAAATATGATCTATTGTTACACTTCACTGTAAAATTCGCTAACATAACTTAAATACAGTATCCGCCAGAATAAACAGTACCGAAATTAAAAATTTTTATTTTTTAAATTGTGTAATTTAAATGTTCAAAATGTTCACCATTACGTCGCAAACAAGCTTCATATCGATTTTGTAAGTCACTGAACATATTTATAAAAAGTGGTTGATGTAACTGCCTGAAAAATGTTTGAATTCTTTCTCGAAGTTCTGCAATATTCTCCGGCGGATTTTCTGAGCGAAATATTTTGTCTTTCATCATGCCCCAAATGTATGCATCAGGTGGCGTCAGATCCGGTGAATGAGAAGGATATTCGAAGTCTGTTCTTCGGGAAATTATTCTATTATCAAAATGCTGACGGAGTAAGTTGAGAGTGCGCGCAGCTGTATGGCTCGTTGCACCATCTTGTTGAAACCATTGTGTGCACATCCGTAAATTTCGTGCACGGCAAAAGTTCTGTAAATCTCTCACAAAAGGTATGATAATGTTCTCTCTGTAACGTTCTTGGTTTACAGCAAGTGGATTCTGATTATCGTCTTCAATGAAATATGGACCAATTATTCCATGACCAGAAACCGCGCACCAAATTGTAACTCGGACACTGTGGAGTGGTTTCTCTACAATAACATCAGGACGTTCAAATCCAAGGAATCGAGTTGTTTGTCGATTAATATAGCCGCTAAGATGAACGTGACTCTCGTCTGAAAACCATATGTTTTTCAAGAAATTGGAATCCTCGTAAATTAAGCTCAATATGCGACCACAATAAATTTTCCTTACATGTTTGTCCGCAATGTTTAGTCGTTGTCCAACTTGAATACGGTATGGATAACCACCAATTGATTTGAACATCCGACGTGTAGATGTTACACTGATGTTGAGTTTACATGCAGTTCTTACAAGGCTTCTTTGCGGTGACTGCACAACTTCATCAAAAACACGTCCTGTGTTTTCGTTGGTACACACTGTTTGTCGACGACCTGAAGAACCTTTACGTTGACACAATACACTACCAGTGCGACGAAATTTCTCAACAACAGCTAATATCACACTTTTACTTGGGGCTGCTTTATTAAACTGTTGTTGATATCTTACTACCACCTGTTGTAAGCTTGGACCATCATTGCCACCATTTCCGTATGAGCGAAAATAATGTTCTACGAAAAACACTTTTTCAGCTGTTGTTAAAACCATTTTCAATTCAAATTCAACTCCAGCGTAACATTCATACGTTAACTAATGACAATTAAGTCAATAATAACAAATGCATATTACATAAGCAAATCCATAGCACCTTAGATTTCAGTACTGTTTATTCTGGCGGATACCGTACTTCTTAATTATTTGAAACATGAAAATTAGGTTTGATTTTGACAAAATTCAAATTATTTTAAAAACCTTAAGGTTTAGGTATTATAAACCTAATTAAAACACACACTTATTTTGATCGGAAAATCCAAAAATGAATTAATATACAGGATTTTCCATTTAAAAAACACAACTCTGACACTTTTCGGGCGTTTGGAACACCCTGCATAATATGAAAATGATTTTAAAAAGTAACTATAATAGACCCCTATATATCCCAAAAGTGAGACTTTTTGAAAGTCAAGTATTTTGGCCACAATATTCCGTGCCGTATATCGTGAATAACCCTGTATATAGAAAAGAAAATGCTATACAAACAACGTATATTGAATAAAATTAAAACAGAAACCTGACAAATCTAATTTGTCTTAGCAACCAGCAATTATTGTACACATTTATATTAATGGTGCATAGCAATAGGTTTGTTCGAACCTGCAGTTCCAGAAGTTCTGGAATTAGTGCCCATGACAACTGCACTTTTAAGTGTTCGAACCAGGTAATTCTAAAATTACAAATTCCACAAACTCTTGGTATTCTGTTCGCACTTCCAAGTACTTATAATTCAAATTCCGTTCCGAACTATCGCTGCAGTCCTAAGCAGAAAACAGGTATTTGAAATGCTATATGGTCCTGAGCTTGCGTGAATAGGTGAGGATAGTCGGATTTTGCTGTTGGATAGTTTTTTTTGTTTTTATTCATTCATATTTTGCATATTATTTGCTGTAGGTGGCTTGTTCAATTTACGGCTATGGTATTATTATGGGGCATTATCAAAAAATATAACACATTCTATTCACTCTTCAAATCTCCATTTGCTGGAAATCTCATGTAAAATATACAATTATAGTTATTCTGTTTTGGATATTATTTTTGGAAAGGTACATTCTCCTTTAATTGTCATTTCAACACCAATAAAATGTTTTGAAGGTCTCTTAGGAGATGAATTTTCCATATACGACCTAGCAGCAAGAAAAAAATTATTTCCAAAGAAAGTTTCTTAAGTATCAAACTAGATATAATCTTATAACTTAAGGCCGGATTATATCTAAAAAAAAAACTGAAAATATGCGCGTTTCTGACTTCTTCTGCAACACGATTTAGTACGTGCGCCAAGCAAGTTGTGTGAATTAAATTTAGGTAAAATATTTTCAAGTCGAAAGCTACCTTCACCATGTATGGTATGCAGCATCCGTCAAAAACAATAGAATTTTCTCTGTTGGAATCGATTCCGGTAAGAAGAAGGTTGCCAGTTCTTCCGATACGTTAAAGAATTTAAAATATAAATATTTATATTTTAAATTCTTAGAGAAAGGCATCATATGCCGAAACATGTAAGATTGTTTTAAATATATACATTTTTAAGTAAAACCAGACCTTAAATCGACATTAATTGAATCTACCATAACATACAAAGGTCACGATAAATTATCTATATATACCTTAAATCGACGTACTAGAAAATCTCCTATTATATATATATATATATATATATATATATATATATATATATATATTAAGCTAGTACAGCCTTCACAAAACAATTTACATTATTATTAACAATTTAAGGAATAATTACAAGATTAAATTTAAATAAATATTAAATAATTCATATAGAATGACAGATCGCGCCATCTATATGCGAGTAGCACAAGTGGGGTTATATAATTATGTAGCCATTTGCAATTAAAATGCCAATTCATTATCTAACAAATTGATCTAATTATTAAGGATTTTTAATACCTTCAGAATACTTTAATTTTACTTTTAACCGGAAGTACAAACCAACATTTCAAATTGGCCACGCCTCTTTTCTTATCAGCGGCAATATTTCATGTAGACAACGCGCTCGAAAAAATGGAACGACGATGTTCGAGAAGAAAAAAAAACATAACGTAGAGAAATCGAAGCATTGCCTTTTGCCACGATAGCATCGTGCCAAGATGCTAAAGGCGATTTTAAAGTTATAAAGCGTATTTTAATGCTGAAATGTAAAGAATGATATAATTAAAATATTCATACAGCGTTAGAGTAAAAAAGTTATCTATTTGCTAAGTGCATTTTCAAGATATTTGAATATCCATAACGAGCGAGTATCGGACCAGCGTCCAGCAGTATAAAATCCTCTAATCCTTAATTTTATTACGTTATATGAAAGCTATCCAATTAATTGTTGCTGTTAAACCAATATCCTGTCAATTCCTGGAAGAATAAATCCTGTAATCCAGCCTGAGACCTGCGCGAAGGAACCTTTTCCTAGAGCCAGAGTACCTACAGATACAAGTAAATTAGCGCTCGAAAACAAGGTATAATTTACCCTATAATTAAATAAATATTTGTGTATTATTATAAATCGTAGATAGAGCAGCTTCACTGTGCAAAATATCACCTATTTGAGTATTAAAGTATAGATTAACATAGCAAGCATTTTGCATAAACGTATTGGTCGATAATTAAGACAAACTCACCTTATTTTCCCAAATAGTTCGATATATTATTGTCATAGAGAACATATTTCATTTTGAGGTTAAAACCACATCGATTTACGTTTGATTATAGGTGTAAATCCTAACAAACCACCTAAAAAGGCATTAAAATAGACAAAGTAGCTTCAATCATATATTGTATAACCCAGTGGCGGTTTCTGCTATGGTTTGCAAGTTTGCGCAACCACCAAAACTAATAGATTTAATTTAATGAAAAAAAGCGTAATTCTACATTTTTTAAATTAAAAATTTGTACTACCTCACAGAATAAATGAACTATTATAAATTACTTATAATAGGTATATCTAATTGGATATGAATGAATACGTTAAATAAATGAGAGAATAACACACTTGGTTTGCAGACTCACTGCAATCCACGAACGTATATATCCCTATACGGCTGACGAACTTTGTCGAACGTCTTTCGGGTATATCTCCATAAACGACAATAGTGTTGCAGCAGCAGTGCAACCAAAACATTAGACATATTTCTTGCTTACGGTGCAACGGTATAAAAGCGAATAAAAAAGTTGTATTTGTGTGTTTAAAAGTGTTTATGCTCTTTATTTTTAAATAATAATGAATTCAGTGCAGAGTTTAATAGTGGATCCGTTCTATAAAAGAACGTACGCCGAAAAAATTGAAATAAAGCGGTTGGGCAGACCTGTTCCGAATTTAAATCTGAAACAAACGATTTCCAGTAAGACGCGAACTTTTAATAGACTATTTAATAAGGATATTTATAATAAACATTTGTGGATTTGCGGTTGTAGTATAAAAAATGCATTATTCTGCTTTCCTTGCTTACTATTTGAAGGTGAAGAATTATGGACGAAAATGGGTTTAACTGATTTAAATCATTCAAGCGATCGAATTAAAGAACACAGTATATCACAAAGGCATATGAAAAATGTAGTCCAATTATCGCTCTTTGGGAATGTGGATATTGCTGCTCAGATGGATAGTGCATATCGAAGAAATATAGCATTGCACAACGAGAAAGTTAAGTACAATCGATATGTAGTGAACATTATAATTAATTGTGTAAGTATTTGTGGAGCTTTTGAACTTGCTTTCTCAAGAAAGATAAATTTGCGACTGCGAAAGATCGTCGCATGGATTTTTTGCTTCAATAAAATCAGGATCAGAATCAGTGAGTTTTAAAAGCCTTTTTTCTTCTTTATATGTACCTTAGCAAAATTACTTTTAATAAAACATACTTAGTGACCTACCTTGTTTACCTACTGTAAAAAGTATTAGTATTCACTAAATTTGCAACCCCCACATTTTTGATGCACGAGCCGCCGCTGATAACCACTTACCTTAATCGCAATTTATTATATTATAAACTGAAAAAGCTTATTACACAATTTAAAATAAATTGTTGCAAGTCAGCATACACTGAGTATGCACTTAAGATTGTAAAAGAGGGGAAAAATTTCAAATTGTCGCACAAAAGCATTATTTATGTTACAAAGGTTAAAGAATATTAAATGAGTTTTATTGTTATAAGGTGGTTTTCTTTAATTTACGTACCTCATACCGAGTGTTTGAGAACACGAGAATTGGGAACTTATCCCATGTACAAGTCAAAAAGAGCAATTTGAGCGGTACAAAAATATATTAAGACCAGAACCCTGAGACTAATGCATTTCAAATAAAGATTACCCTGAGCTAGCCCATATAAAAATAAAGCCCAAAAATCAAGTTTAAAGGAGAGCATTACCGATTTATTAAATATTCAAATTTTCTTATTTGAACAATCTTCCACTAAAAGTTGGAAAGTTGTTGTTGAACCTCACATTAGAAGAGGTACGTCTAATCACAATATGTATATATATATATATATATATATATATAGTAAACTTAATCAGTCGGCGATTAAAGGTCTGGTTTATTGCTTCAAAGTATATATATTTAAAAAACCCTACATGTTTCGGCAGTTATGCCATAATCAAGGATATAAAATATATATATATCTATATTTTATATCCTTGATAAAGGCATAACTGCCGAAACATGTAGGGTTTTTTAAATATATATACTTTGAAGCAATAAACCAGACCTTTAATCGCCGACTCATTAAGTTTACCATATCATACCAAGGTCACGAAAATATTATATATATATATAAAATAATAGACTTTTTATTGGTTTAGCGACCTTTTATTGAATTTTGATGTTTTATTCTAGGACGTTTCGACTTTTATTATTATTCAGTCTTTTTCAAGTAACTAGAAACAAGAATTAATACAATGAAAATAAATAAATAAGAAAAATAAAATTCTCATAAACACTAAATATATATATATATATATATAATATTTTCGTGACCTTGGTATGATATGGTAAACTTAATCAGTCGGCGATTAAAGGTCTGGTTTATTACTTCAAAGTATGTATATATATTTAAAAAAACCCTACATGTTTATTTTACACTATTTTATTTTTCCATATTTAAAGAATACCATTTTCAAGATCAGACAATCGAAGAGCTTCGTAATGCTATTGTGGATTTTTGTGCTGACATAACCCAAGAAATCCTAATAACTGGCATTAAAAGAATGAAGAGTTCAACTTTGCCTTCAAAGTAATGGTCAACAATTCTGTTTTAGTATTATTTTCTTTTAATTTTGACTATTGTAATAAATATTTTTTCAAATACTAAATTACTAATTATTTATTACACACATTTACATTTTTATTTCTCATAGGTACCTACCTTATCTGGGCAAGCAGGTTTCATCTAAGCTTATAATATGTCTCTTGAATTGTTTGTGCTTATGTGCTAACGAATTTCAATACATAGTATAAAAATTATATATGTGTTCCGATTAGATCAGGTTATCTATTATTATCTACTATTTAATGTTTGTTGTCTAGTAATGGCAAGTTGCTTTGTAATTTGTAATTTTGTACATTACATGTACATTAGATGTATTAGATAAAAACCATAACAACGTAACATATTAAAATATGACAGTACAAACTGTAATATACTGTCACTTTTTATAATTACAATTGTATTCACATTTTAAATATAACTCTTTCAAAAAGGCCTTTAGTGCTGAAACATGTAAGAGCTTAATCATCTTAAATAAATTCATATTTAAGTAAAACATACCTTAAATCGACGTACAAGAAAATCTATTATATATATATATATATATATATATATATATATATATATATAGTAAACTTAATCAGTCGGCGATTAAAGGTCTGGTTTATTACTTCGAAGTATATATATTTAAAAAAACCCTACATATTTCGGCAATTATGCCTCTATCAAGGATATAAAATATAGATGACAGAATATAAATGTCAAATAATTGAGTTGCTATGGTTTAAATTTGTCAAAGATACATTCCAATTGATAATAATAAATCATGCCTTAGTATTCCAAAAAATAGATAGCAAGGTGTGAACATATGTGTTGTTCGCTGCTAGCAATTTGTGTCTCTTTCTGGGTATGAACTTGTGTGTTGGTTGCTGCTGGCAGCTTGCGTCTCTCTATGGGTGTGTGGTTTTGTGTGAGCGCGTAAGTGTAGGGTTTTGTATGTTGGTGTGCTCGTGCGTGTGTTTAGTGACCGGTCGCGTGAATTTAGAGAGATCGGATAACCAGCCGTTGCGTAGGGCCGCCAACCCTTTCCCGGCAACTTTTTTATATTTCCGTGCAGTACTTCGACGGCCCGACCCCCGCCCCAACGAGGCAAGGCGCAGACCAGCGAAGCGCACCCTGTACGGGGTTGCTCATCGCCAACCGAGGGAACACTTTTAGTGGCTACCTCGGTCGACGACGGTCACACTTTGTGCCATCTTAACGTTTTCCGCCGAAGCGAGGGCATTGCACACACGTCGAACGTGTGTGTGCTGTTAACGGCAGCCTAGCCAGGTTGCTGCCCAGGACCGGTCCTAGTGGTGTGTGCATTGCGCGGCGCCGTGATTTGCGCCGCGTAGCTTGGTTCCTCACTCTTGCTGGGAAGGCGGAATGGCACCTGTCCGCCCATCGGGCAAACCCCCTTAGAGTTTGGTAGCGCATATGCTAGGCTACAACCCGGTAGAGGACCACATCAGCACAAAACAAAACAAGGAAATACAGGGAAAAGCAAGACATGAGTTATTATTACGTATGCGCCCGTGGAGCGTCTTAAGATGCAAAATTGTCGGCATTCGCCTTAAACGAGAAGGAAAACCACGAAAACCTACTCGGACAACCAGACAGGAATCAAAACACGGAACAGTCAACATGATAAGCAAATGTATATGATATTTAAATGTAATTGATATTTAAATAACTTAAGATATACGATATAACAAAAAAATATATTATGATGGTAAACTGTAGATCGTTACACAATTAAGTTGTAGTATATATTGCTTAAATTTTTTATATCATTTCTGTTGTTAATTGAATTTTTTTCCTGTTTAATACTAATCATTTCTTTAATTTGTCTTTTCATTGTGTGTTGTTCTTTATCAATTATCTGTGTGTTTTCAAAATCGAAATGGTGATCGCGTTGTAGTTTGTGTGTAGATAAAGCAGTTTTGTCTGTTTTAGAGTATTTGTGGGCTTGTATTCTCTTGTATAAATATTGTTTCGTTTGGCCTATGTAGTAACTATCGCAATCGCGACATGGTATTTTATATATGACATGTGTTTCTTGATTTTTTTCTATTTTAGGTTTAAGTTTTGAAAGTAAATGTTTATTAGTATTACTAAGTTTATATGTTGTAGCTATATCATATTTTTTTAAAGTGTATTTAATTTTTTCCGATAGTTGTGGAACATATGGAATCGTGATATATATTGTGTCATTGTTCAAATTTTTATTGGTGTCCGCAGTGTTGTATATTTGGTGTACTCTCTTTTTAATAGTTTGGTCTATAAGTTGTGGTGGATAATTATAATCAGTTAAGATTGTTTTAATTTTTTTGATGTTATCTTTTCTGTATTGAGTATGTGATAGTTTTACTGCCCTATCAGTTAGATTATTTATAATCATTTTATTGAATACTGTAAGAGCATTTGAGTGGTAATTCATATAACGAAAAGAAGCTGTGGATTTATTATACCAATTTGTATAAATAGTACCCTGTCTATCATAGCTCAAAGAAATATCAAGAAAATTAATACTGTTATTAAATTCTTCTTCAATAGTGAATTTTAATTTGTTGTGAAAATTGTTGAATTTATTTAAGAGATAGTTTATTTTGTTGGTCGGAATACATGTTATGATATCATCAACATATCTTTTGAAAAAAATTGGGTGGAAGTCTAATGAATTGATAACCTTTTGTTCTAAATGTTCCATTACTAGATTTGCAATAGGAGCAGCTAAAGGAGAGCCCATGGCAATACCAAATGATTGACTATAAAAAGAATTTCTGTATTGAAAATATGTGTTATCGAGACAGAAGTGTATACCTCTAATAAACTCGTTTTTATTTAGTGATGTGTGTGGACTAATTTCATCCCATTTGGATTCTATTATGTTTATAGCTAGATCTGTAGGAATGTTAGTATATAAATATTCTACATCAAGTGATATAATTTTGTGATTAGTTGGTACTTTTTGTTCCTTGATGAAATTTTGAAATTGCCATGAGTCTTTGGTATGATATTCAGTTTTTCCTAACATCTTAGATATGCTATCACCTAGGTATTTTGCCATATTATAAGGCGAATGCCGACAATTTTGCATCTTAAGACGCTCCACGGGCGCATACGTAATAATAACTCATGTCTTGCTTTTCCCTGTCTTTCCTTGTTTTGTTTTGTGTTGATATGGTCCTCTATTGGGTTGTAGCCTAGCATATGCGCTACCAAACTCTCGGGGGGTCTGCCCGATGGGCGAACAGGTGCCATTCCGCCTTTCCAGCAAGAGTGAGGAACCAAGCTACGCGGCGCCAATCACGGCACCGCGCAATGCACACACCACTAGGACCGGTCCTGGGCGGCAACCTGGCTAGGCTGCCGTTAACAGCAGACACACGTTCGACGTGTGTGCAATGCCCTCGCTTCGGCGGAAAACGTTAAGATGGCACAAAGTGTGACCGTCGTCGACCGAGGTAGCCACTAAAAGTGTTCCCTCGGTTGGCGATGAGCAACCCCGTACAGGGTGCGCTTCGCTGGTCTGCGCCTTGCCTCGTTGGGGCGGGGGTCGGGCCGTCGAAGTACTGCACGGAAATATAAAGAAGTTGTCGGGAAAGGGTTGGTGGCCCTACGCAACGGCTGGTTATCCGATCTCTCTAAATTCACGCGACAGGTCACTAAACACACGCACGAGCGCACCAACATACAAAGCCCTACACTTACGCGCTCACACAAAACCACACACCCATAGAGAGACGCAAGCTGCCAGCAGCAACCAACACACAAGTTCATACCCAGAAAGAGACACAAATTGCTAGCAGCGAACAACACATATGTTCACACCTTGCTATCTATTTTTTGGAATACTAAGGCAAGATTTATTATTATCAATTGGAATGTATCTTTGACAAATTTAAACCATAGCAACTCAATTATTTGACATTTATATTCTGTCATCTATATTTTATATCCTTGATAAAGGCATAATTGCCGAAACATGTAGGGTTTTTTTAAATATATATACATACTTTGAAGTAATAAACCAGACCTTTAATCGCCGACTGATTAAGTTTACCATATCATACCAAGGTCACGAAAATATTATATATATATATATATATATATATATATATATATATATATTTAGTGTTTATGAGAATTTTATTTTTCTTATTTATTTATTTTCATTGTATTAATTCTTGTTTCTAGTTACTTGAAAAAGACTGAATAATAATAAAAGTCGAAACGTCCTAGAATAAAACATCAAAATTCAATAAAAGGTCGCTAAACCAATAAAAAGTCTATTATTTTATATATATATATAATATTTTCGTGACCTTGGTATGATATGGTAAACTTAATGAGTCGGCGATTAAAGGTCTGGTTTATTGCTTCAAAGTATATATATTTAAAAAACCCTACATGTTTCGGCAGTTATGCCTTTATCAAGGATATAAAATATAGATATATATATATTTTATATCCTTGATAATGGCATAACTGCCGAAACATGTAGGGTTTTTTAAATATATATACTTTGAAATATATATACTTTGATATATATATATATATATATATATATATAGTAAACTTAATCAGTCGGCGATTAAAGGTCTGGTTTATTGCTTCAAAGTATATATATTTAAAAAACCCTACATGTTTCGGCAGTTATGCCATTATCAAGGATATAAAATATATATATATCTATATTTTATATCCTTGATAAAGGCATAACTGCCGAAACATGTAGGGTTTTTTAAATATATATACTTTGAAGCAATAAACCAGACCTTTAATCGCCGACTCATTAAGTTTACCATATCATACCAAGGTCACGAAAATATTATATATATATATAAAATAATAGACTTTTTATTGGTTTAGCGACCTTTTATTGAATTTTGATGTTTTATTCTAGGACGTTTCGACTTTTATTATTATTCAGTCTTTTTCAAGTAACTAGAAACAAGAATTAATACAATGAAAATAAATAAATAAGAAAAATAAAATTCTCATAAACACTAAATATATATATATATATATATATATATATATATATATATATATATAATATTTTCGTGACCTTGGTATGATATGGTAAACTTAATCAGTCGGCGATTAAAGGTCTGGTTTATTACTTCAAAGTATGTATATATATTTAAAAAAACCCTACATGTTTCGGCAATTATGCCTTTATCAAGGATATAAAATATAGATGACAGAATATAAATGTCAAATAATTGAGTTGCTATGGTTTAAATTTGTCAAAGATACATTCCAATTGATAATAATAAATCTTGCCTTAGTATTCCAAAAAATAGATAGCAAGGTGTGAACATATGTGTTGTTCGCTGCTAGCAATTTGTGTCTCTTTCTGGGTATGAACTTGTGTGTTGGTTGCTGCTGGCAGCTTGCGTCTCTCTATGGGTGTGTGGTTTTGTGTGAGCGCGTAAGTGTAGGGCTTTGTATGTTGGTGCGCTCGTGCGTGTGTTTAGTGACCTGTCGCGTGAATTTAGAGAGATCGGATAACCAGCCGTTGCGTAGGGCCACCAACCCTTTCCCGACAACTTCTTTATATTTCCGTGCAGTACTTCGACGGCCCGACCCCCGCCCCAACGAGGCAAGGCGCAGACCAGCGAAGCGCACCCTGTACGGGGTTGCTCATCGCCAACCGAGGGAACACTTTTAGTGGCTACCTCGGTCGACGACGGTCACACTTTGTGCCATCTTAACGTTTTCCGCCGAAGCGAGGGCATTGCACACACGTCGAACGTGTGTCTGCTGTTAACGGCAGCCTAGCCAGGTTGCCGCCCAGGACCGGTCCTAGTGGTGTGTGCATTGCGCGGTGCCGTGATTGGCGCCGCGTAGCTTGGTTCCTCACTCTTGCTGGAAAGGCGGAATGGCACCTGTTCGCCCATCGGGCAGACCCCCCGAGAGTTTGGTAGCGCATATGCTAGGCTACAACCCAATAGAGGACCATATCAACACAAAACAAAACAAGGAAAGACAGGGAAAAGCAAGACATGAGTTATTATTACGTATGCGCCCGTGGAGCGTCTTAAGATGCAAAATTGTCGGCATTCGCCTTATAATATGGCAAAATTCCTAGGTGATAGCATATCTAAGATGTTAGGAAAAACTGAATATCATACCAAAGACTCATGGCAATTTCAAAATTTCATCAAGGAACAAAAAGTACCAACTAATCACAAAATTATATCACTTGATGTAGAATATTTATATACTAACATTCCTACAGATCTAGCTATAAACATAATAGAATCCAAATGGGATGAAATTAGTCCACACACATCACTAAATAAAAACGAGTTTATTAGAGGTATACACTTCTGTCTCGATAACACATATTTTCAATACAGAAATTCTTTTTATAGTCAATCATTTGGTATTGCCATGGGCTCTCCTTTAGCTGCTCCTATTGCAAATCTAGTAATGGAACATTTAGAACAAAAGGTTATCAATTCATTAGACTTCCACCCAATTTTTTTCAAAAGATATGTTGATGATATCATAACATGTATTCCGACCAACAAAATAAACTATCTCTTAAATAAATTCAACAATTTTCACAACAAATTAAAATTCACTATTGAAGAAGAATTTAATAACAGTATTAATTTTCTTGATATTTCTTTGAGCTATGATAGACAGGGTACTATTTATACAAATTGGTATAATAAATCCACAGCTTCTTTTCGTTATATGAATTACCACTCAAATGCTCTTACAGTATTCAATAAAATGATTATAAATAATCTAACTGATAGGGCAGTAAAACTATCACATACTCAATACAGAAAAGATAACATCAAAAAAATTAAAACAATCTTAACTGATTATAATTATCCACCACAACTTATAGACCAAACTATTAAAAAGAGAGTACACCAAATATACAACACTGCGGACACCAATAAAAATTTGAACAATGACACAATATATATCACGATTCCATATGTTCCACAACTATCGGAAAAAATTAAATACACTTTAAAAAAATATGATATAGCTACAACATATAAACTTAGTAATACTAATAAACATTTATTTTCAAAACTTAAACCTAAAATAGAAAAAAATCAAGAAACACATGTCATATATAAAATACCATGTCGCGATTGCGATAGTTACTACATAGGCCAAACGAAACAATATTTATACAAGAGAATACAAGCCCACAAATACTCTAAAACAGACAAAACTGCTTTATCTACACACAAACTACAACGCGATCACCATTTCGATTTTGAAAACACACAGATAATTGATAAAGAACAACACACAATGAAAAGACAAATTAAAGAAATGATTAGTATTAAACAGGAAAAAAATTCAATTAACAACAGAAATGATATAAAAAATTTAAGCAATATATACTACAACTTAATTGTGTAACGATCTACAGTTTACCATCATAATATATTTTTTTGTTATATCGTATATCTTAAGTTATTTAAATATCAATTACATTTAAATATCATATACATTTGCTTATCATGTTGACTGTTCCGTGTTTTGATTCCTGTCTGGTTGTCCGAGTAGGTTTTCGTGGTTTTCCTTCTCGTTTAAGGCGAATGCCGACAATTTTGCATCTTAAGACGCTCCACGGGCGCATACGTAATAATAACTCATGTCTTGCTTTTCCCTGTATTTCCTTGTTTTGTTTTGTGCTGATGTGGTCCTCTACCGGGTTGTAGCCTAGCATATGCGCTACCAAACTCTAAGGGGGTTTGCCCGATGGGCGGACAGGTGCCATTCCGCCTTCCCAGCAAGAGTGAGGAACCAAGCTACGCGGCGCAAATCACGGCGCCGCGCAATGCACACACCACTAGGACCGGTCCTGGGCAGCAACCTGGCTAGGCTGCCGTTAACAGCACACACACGTTCGACGTGTGTGCAATGCCCTCGCTTCGGCGGAAAACGTTAAGATGGCACAAAGTGTGACCGTCGTCGACCGAGGTAGCCACTAAAAGTGTTCCCTCGGTTGGCGATGAGCAACCCCGTACAGGGTGCGCTTCGCTGGTCTGCGCCTTGCCTCGTTGGGGCGGGGGTCGGGCCGTCGAAGTACTGCACGGAAATATAAAAAAGTTGCCGGGAAAGGGTTGGCGGCCCTACGCAACGGCTGGTTATCCGATCTCTCTAAATTCACGCGACCGGTCACTAAACACACGCACGAGCACACCAACATACAAAACCCTACACTTACGCGCTCACACAAAACCACACACCCATAGAGAGACGCAAGCTGCCAGCAGCAACCAACACACAAGTTCATACCCAGAAAGAGACACAAATTGCTAGCAGCGAACAACACATATGTTCACACCTTGCTATCTATTTTTTGGAATACTAAGGCATGATTTATTATTATCAATTGGAATGTATCTTTGACAAATTTAAACCATAGCAACTCAATTATTTGACATTTATATTCTGTCATCTATATTTTATATCCTTGATAGAGGCATAATTGCCGAAATATGTAGGGTTTTTTTAAATATATATACTTCGAAGTAATAAACCAGACCTTTAATCGCCGACTGATTAAGTTTACTATATATATATATATATATATATATATATATATATATATATATATAATAGATTTTCTTGTACGTCGATTTAAGGTATGTTTTACTTAAATATGAATTTATTTAAGATGATTAAGCTCTTACATGTTTCAGCACTAAAGGCCTTTTTGAAAGAGTTATATTTAAAATGTGAATACAATTGTAATTATAAAAAGTGACAGTATATTACAGTTTGTACTGTCATATTTTAATATGTTACGTTGTTATGGTTTTTATCTAATACATCTAATGTACATGTAATGTACAAAATTACAAATTACAAAGCAACTTGCCATTACTAGACAACAAACATTAAATAGTAGATAATAATAGATAACCTGAGCTAATCGGAACACATATATAATTTTTATACTATGTATTGAAATTCGTTAGCACATAAGCACAAACAATTCAAGAGACATATTATAAGCTTAGATGAAACCTGCTTGCCCAGATAAGGTAGGTACCTATGAGAAATAAAAATGTAAATGTGTGTAATAAATAATTAGTAATTTAGTATTTGAAAAAATATTTATTACAATAGTCAAAATTAAAAGAAAATAATACTAAAACAGAATTGTTGACCATTACTTTGAAGGCAAAGTTGAACTCTTCATTCTTTTAATGCCAGTTATTAGGATTTCTTGGGTTATGTCAGCACAAAAATCCACAATAGCATTACGAAGCTCTTCGATTGTCTGATCTTGAAAATGGTATTCTTTAAATATGGAAAAATAAAATAGTGTAAAATCGTCATATCTGGAGATCTTGGAGCAAAATTAAAAATTATTGTATCGAAAAATTCTTGCAAAAAAGCTATTATTTCTCGAGATTTCTGCGCTGGTGCATTATCTTGCTGGAAATATCCTTCCGTAGGTTCATCATCATGAAGTTAATTAATAAACGGCTTTAATAATTCATTTCAATATCTTTCAGCAGTTATGGTTTGATTAAAAAATATAGGCCCTTCTTCTTGAAACTGCTAGCCAGACGCGTATTTTTTATGAATGGATCGTAGTTTCCACAAGTTCATAAGGGTTTTCTGCAGACCAAATTCTCATATTTTTCTTGTTTAAAAATCCTGAAAGATGGAACCAAGCCTCATCTGAAAAGAAGCATTTGTCGAGAATGTCATTATTATTTATGTTATTCAAAAACCATAGACAATACCTTGAGTTCCGAAAAATTAATAATTATTTGGTAATATGTCAACAATCTTTTTGCAAAATGTCATACACATTTTAGGTATCGGTAATATTAACATTAGCCAATGAGCGACGCGCAATGTTTTATTAAGTTTAACAACGGATCTCCAAGTTGTTTTCCGAAACCCCAATAAAATATCTTCTGGTAACGCAGAGAATAGTTTACATATGAACGACAAATCGGGCATATATGAAATTAATTGGCGCGATTGTTATTTGAAATATATTGCTCAAACAAAACGCTCTATAATCAGCCGTTATAAAGAATATATATCGCATATCAAATAAAATAGACTTGAAAAATCGAGTGTTGCCCGTCACGCATTAGAGGCCGATCATAACATCACGGCGGATAGTTTAAAAATTATTAAATATATAAGCAATCTGAAGGAACTGGACGTATACGAAAATATTCATATGCGCATACCAAAAAAAAATGAATAAAATAAAAAACGGTATAAAATATAAATTTACCGAAAATTTAAGAAATAGAAGAGGTCTCTTTTTTTTAACATAATTGAACAAAAGGCATAATTTTTTAATGGAAACATGTTTTAAGTTAATATATGCATGTTTGTTTCAGAATTTTTATCTGCTTTGTCCTCCTAAATAAAATTATAGGACAAAATGTGTCGGAGATACCCAAATTAAGTATTATTCAAACGTTCAACCATGACTACTATTGTGTACTTACAAATAACAATTCGACGTTGTATTGGGACTACAACGATACAGGTAAAGTAGGTGAGGTCTATTATTATTATCTTTGGTAATAAATTAGAAATAATCCATAAATCTTCTATGACTCATAATGAATAATCTATAACCATCCACTTTAACATGAGAGGTGGTGAGCGTATCGCTCTTACGACCTATGTATAGTTTTTTGGTTACTAGCCAATCAAAGTCTGGATTCTACTACTAGGTATAAAAAGTACAATATAACTTATATTTTGTATGTTCAACTTATACATACAAAATAATAATGATAACACTAGTTTACAGTGTATCTGTTAACATATGCCAATGTTTTATACATGTTTACTGATTACTAGAGATCGGACACGAGAGGTTGATGACTCATCGCCCACGAGCGTACTGTTGAACATTTGTATTTTTAAAGTTTTTAATTTTATTTATATAATTATACTTATAATAATAATACGGGTATAATATATACGGCTACAAAATACGAAATATATTTTTATTTGTTCATTTTGTAGTTCAAGTTGGGTAAAGGAGTATTAATACTTAGTAGTAATACTTTCTCAAGGTTCTCTTCTGTAAAATTTGTTCTCTTTGAATGAAATCCATCCTTGTAAATAGAAAACGTCCTCTCTACATCGCAACTGGTTATAGGTGCATACTGGAAGTATTCTTTTATTTCCGCGTATTTTACAGTTACATGTTGTGTTTTACAGTTACATTGTCCCCATACACAATTGCTGCGATGTTATTAAATCTGGATTTCTATTAAACTCTGCGTCTAACTTTTGCCGAAGGCTACATTCGAAGTCACTTGGAATACTTTTCGTATTATTAATAGCCACATTTAATGTCGTTAAACAATCATTTAATTTTAGATTTTGATTTTCAAAATAAGTGATTAGTTTTAGCAAATTTTCAAAGTGTTCCTGAAAAAAATACAACTGATTTTTTAAATGTAGAATTTGTGTTAGTTCCTTGCACTCAGAAATAATCCGAGCATCGTCATTTAAACTATCAACGAAATTTTGTAAACTATCGAAATTCTCTGCACAAAAACTAGTAGCTTCCAACCATGTCCTCCATCTAGTTATTACTGGAGAGGGAGGCAGTGACAAAAATGGCAGTTTTTCTCTGTAAAGAGCTACTCTCTATGGTGCTTTTCTGGAAACTTGTTTAAAAGCGGATACAAGTCTATCAACTTCTGGAAAGGTGTCTCTAATATATTCACAGATTCTGTGGAAAGCATGTGCTACACAAGTAATATGCAGCATATTAGGATATGTTTCCTTTAATAGTCTGCCTGTTTTTAACATATATGCAGCACTGTCAGTTACAACTAAAAGTACTTTTTCTTTGTACCTCTCGTCCGAATGAAGTATTTTTTGAATATTCTCGTTAATGGTTTTAGCAACTGTTTCCGCATCAACTGTATTTATAACTGTTGTTGCTATTACATATTCGTTATATGGAATAGTTGGATGTAGTACACCAACTACAACATTTACCACACAGCGTTCTGATATATCGACACTTTCGTCGGCACTTATCTAGAGGCACTGATTTGAAAGATGGCTTCTAATGCGTTTTACTTCTTTCGTGCAGCATTTAGAAACATAATATTTGCGTAAGGTGGATTCATCAGGAACATTTCGACCAGTACATTTTTGGAGAAATATTTCTAAAGTGGGATTGTTAAGTTTATTTAATGGAATATTAGCCGCCATAAAAGTTTCACAGAGTTCTTCGTTAAAATTGTCAACGGTTCCACCAATTTCTGTGCATGTGTTTGAGATGCTAAATGACGTTGTATGTGCGATTTCATGGAATTCTTTAACAATATTTTATGGATTTTGCAATAAATTTCGGAATCACTGACAATGGACATACAATCAGTATGACCGTCAATCCAACTCGCCATTTTTTTACGATTACGATGCCGTTTCTTCCACATCATATCTGAAAAAGTAACTTAAACAATGCTCTAGATCTAAATAAATGAAAACTAAAAATGTATGCGTAAGTTATTGAAACTGAACGAAATTCAATGCACACTTACGTCGAAATAATTGAGAGAAGTAGATTCAATCAAACGATTTAAATAGGATCTATCACAAAATTGACGATGTAATTAACAGTTAAAACTATGAAAACACGAAACTAACTCACAGCACTTTATTTATCTTACGAAATATAATCTAAATAGACTAAATTATTAAAACCCCACACCCTTCTATCTACGCCCATGAAAACAGAAATTTAACTGTAAATATCCAACAAAAAACGCTGCAATTTTCGATGAAAACAGATGTGCGCGCTAGCCAGATCAATAGTGCATTCAATAACTGCGTGATGTACTTACAGATATTGTAGACTATTTATATCGTTCGTCGTAATGACGACGACGATGTGGCCGGTCTCTACTGATTACTAAACCGAAATCCGTTTGTTTCTATCACGTAAAGATTTTGCACAATTTACTAACAAAGTATTAAGAAGATATGATAACTATAGTTTCAGCCACGGTTTACAAGCTTAATACTCCTGTATTCGTAATTGTATTAAATATTTATCCCAAATATAGCAACTTGTTCATGTTTAAACTTGTCTGAGCATACGCTGACTTGTTTGTAGAGTTCACTCAACCACATACTGTATATAAGTGGCACAGCGCTTGTGTAGTCACACTACTCGTGCACACACCGTCGTGAGTGCATATTGTGTGTTAGTTTTCTTTTAGTATGGCAAGTACCCTGTTAAGCAGAGGTGAAATATTAATGATTTTCTAAGAAAATTGTAGTATGTTTAGTTCGACATGCACCCTGGTGATCAGGATAAATCATGTGAGTTAATCCTCTCCGAAAGATGTAAAAAATTATTGCGCAAAAATTTTCTCGGCTTACGATCAACTTATAAACTTTAAAAATTCACCATGACTGAATTACTGTCTGTATCTTGATGAAACTTTAGATTTAGGTTAACGAAAGTTGAGATTTGTTTCTGGCGCCTTCTATGAGACTATATACAACAATAAAAAGACGTCCCTTGTATTCAATTCGTTTTTCTGGATACATTTCAATAAATTGACCGTAAGTCGACTGCTTAACCGCTTCGAATATAGGTCATTACAATAAATGTACTTTGCTCACACTAAAGACTATTTTGAAAGAACAAATTGTTTTATTTATTTCCTTGTTCGACTTTTGCTTTGTCCAATTTTTGAGACAGATTTTATTTGAAAGATCAGGCATGCCAACATGAAGTTGCAAAATTGTCGCCAACTTAAGAATAAAATTTTCAATAATCTATAGTCACCTGTTACTATGAGTTGGAATTCGCATAAAATTTTGTTAAAAATGATCAATCCTCCAAGGTGTTGCTACGCAAAATCGTAACTCTATTCAACCAAACGAAACTGGCTCTTGTATTTTGCAAAACTTAGTAGCGCTCCTGGGACTTACCTTGGTGAACGAGATGCTGTAGCCAAATACAAAAACCAACGAGCTAGACCTAGGCTAGCTTCGAGCGAAGGTGGTCGTCCGATTCCTTTCGAAACATTGACCAAATTAATCTAGCTCAAAATGAATGAAAGGACGATACCGTGTATTTTGTAGTCTACGCTACATGAAACTCGTAGAGGATATACAAACCCACTATGTGATAACAAAAGCCAGGAAGCTACTAAATTTTCTTCTGTTTGTTTTCATACATACGGTCTGCCCAAAAAACGATTAGGTAATTAAATTAAATCAATTTAATCAATAATAAAATGTCTGTGAACTTCTTAAAGTAAATACTCTAAACAGAGATGATCAAACAAAATAATTAAAAAAAGAAATTACGTAAGTAATTTACACTGCATCCTCCAAATGAAAAATATTTAAGAAACTGTAGAAATCTATATAATGAAACAGATATGCAAAATACATATCCGTCACTGTAAACATGGACAAACACCTCGTATTTTTAGCATTTACTTCTGTTCAATACATATGTTTCAGCCATCTAGGCCTCATCGGTTGAACTAGTGAAGCAATGTGTATACAAATTAATACAGATCTGTTAAACAACGGATCTGTATCTACATTTACGCTAAAATCGTCTCCAAGCTATAACCAGTTTCGTTCTATCAGGCGACACCAATTTAATCAGTGACATCTGACGGAAGAAAGCGACTAGGCCAGAAAAGGCGATCTTCCGCTAGAATAGCAAGGCTATTACGAAAAAAAACGGAAAAATACGTATATTGGTGCTGTCCATTAACACGCGCCAGATGGCGGTAAATATATAAAAAAGGGATATTTATCAATACGTTTTTGCCGTATTACGCAGTTGTTATATAATGAAACAGATATGCAAAATACATATCCGTCACTGTAAACATGGACAAACACCTCGTATTTTTAGCATTTACTTCTGTTCAATACATATGTTTCAGCCATCTAGGCCTCATCGGTTGAACTAGTGAAGCAATGTGTATACAAATTAATACAGATCTGTTAAACAACGGATCTGTATCTGTATCTACATTTACGCTAAAATCGTCTCCAAGCTATAACCAGTTTCGTTCTATCAGGCGACACCAATTTAATCAGTCGCTTTCTTCCGTCAGATGTCACTGATTAAATTGGTGTCGCCTGATAGAACGAAACTGGTTATAGCTTGGAGACGATTTTAGCGTAAATGTAGATACAGATACAGATCCGTTGTTTAACAGATCTGTATTAATTTGTATACACATTGCTTCACTAGTTCAACCGATGAGGCCTAGATGGCTGAAACATATGTATTGAACAGAAGTAAATGCTAAAAATACGAGGTGTTTGTCCATGTTTACAGTGACGGATATGTATTTTGCATATCTGTTTCATTATATAACAACTGCGTAATACGGCAAAAACGTATTGATAAATATCCCTTTTTTGTATATTTACCGCCATCTGGCGCGTGTTAATGGACAGCACCAATATACGTATTTTTCCGCTTTTTGTCGTAATAGCCTTGCTATTCGAGCGGAAGATCGCCTTTTCTGGCCTAGTCGCTTTCTTCCGTCAGATGTCACTGATTAAATTGGTGTCGCCTGATAGAACGAAACTGGTTATAGCTTGGAGACGATTTTAGCGTAAATGTAGATACAGATACAGATCCGTTGTTTAACAGATCTGTATTAATTTGTATACACATTGCTTCACTAGTTCAACCGATGAGGCCTAGATGGCTGAAACATATGTATTGAACAGAAGTAAATGCTAAAAATACGAGGTGTTTGTCCATGTTTACAGTGACGGATATGTATTTTGCATATCTGTTTCATTATATAACAACTGCGTAATACGGCAAAAACGCATTGATAAATATCCCTTTTTTGTATGTAGAAATCTCTCAATTTCCCCTTATAATTATTTAAGAATGTTTGATACTTAACGTTAACTAATATATCATACAGTAAATCATACATTTTGGACTACAAAGCTATCATAAATTAACATAACTCATTGGCTAGAAAATTAATATAGAGTATAACATACGGTAAGTATATCTTAAACAATTTTTCAGTTACCATTGAGTATAGTACAAAATTAAATATAAAGTTAAATCAAAATCAAATTACCACAGTGTGTAGTTTTAAATTACAAAAAAAGAGACGAAAGAAAATGTGATTTGACTTATTTGAAATTCCAATCTCGCGAAGCAAAAAGAACAAATTTAAATAGAACCTTATCTAATCAATATTAGACCAATAAAATTTCTAATTTCACGGACGGCACAAGAAGATTAACAATAGCAAAGTTAATTAATTAAATTAACGTTTTTAATCAGAAAAACCGCCCATACGGCAATTACATAAGGGAAGACGTTCTACCCTATAAAATGGCCGTTACAAAATCTCTTCTTTGGATTATTGGTCTGGTTGATTAATAAATATCGATGTTTTCCGGAACACGTATCGTATATAAAGTACACTTAACTAAGACCGAAGTCCTGCAGATATATTGACCGGATTTGTCGCTTCTACTTCAAGTTTACAGCCTCGGACAAACATATGGTGGACAAACGAACACGTAGTCTGGATCTCGAAAGGGTAATCTTCTCACATGAACGATATCCCTTATAGATTTGGACCCTTAGCTAATTAGGGCTATTCTTGATACCCTATAGAATAAATTACCACCAGTCTTAATGACAAATATTGCACCCAAAAAGAGTTAGTAGCAATAGAAAAAGAAAAAAACAGTGTAACTTACCAAGCGGTATTCTAATTACAAACACCCTGAATGAACCAACCTACGTTGATTTCCTTAATGAGATACAAAGCACGAAGTCTAATTTTCTCCACAATTTCTCTTAATCGATAGCATACTAAATCAAACTAGAAGGACTTCGTCTTAACTACACTGGCTACTCGCTAACCTACAGAAACGTAAAAATGACACAAGACTCTTACCACCTTGTGCGCCCCTCTACGCAGATGTCGGAAAATTCGAAGACAATATCAAGTGAAAAATTATATATTATACTGGATCACTTAGGTACTATCTCCAAAAGTAACTAAAGAACAAATTGAATGAACATACAATGAAGCAGAATCGAGAAATGCACAACATGAATATTTTTGTTTGAGAATAACCCTCATTTTGTATTTATTAATTTAACCTTTTTATTATTCCTATTTCATATTGATATTTATTTAAGAAATACGAGTAGGTACAAATATATCACACTGTAAATTAAAATTTTAAAATTCTAACCTGAAATTAGCCATAATGATGTTGTATGATATATGTAAAAATGCATTAACATGAACACGTATTCACGAGTAACATATATTATTTTCTATTTAAAAATTATCTCCAAAATAATTAATTTCTAAATTAGCTTTTCTATATTTTAACTATTAATTTTATTAAAAACTATTTCAAATATTTATAACCGTTCGCAACTATGTTCATGGCAAATAAAAAAAAAGACGATCGCGATGAAAATCCTTGCATCGGGGGTTACACGAAAATCGTCAGGGCGAGAAGGCGCGTTCGTGGATCCTACGAAAGGTAAAATTAAAATTGTGCGCATTCTTTGTGCGATCATAAAATTTATGTGGACGGATAGCTATAGTATCTTTACGCATTTTAAAAAGTCAATGTGCAGTGTATCTCCTATTGGAGCAGAGATATTTCATTTTAAATCAAATCAACCGACGCCGAACAAAATACCGATAAGAAAAAATATATTACTACCTAAAATCAACGAAATCGGAGAAAAGGTGGCGATATATTGAAGAAATATTGTTTAAATTCGTCCAAAGAGATTCATCTCAGTTAGAAAATTTGGCCGTTTCCAGGTTTGAAGGGAAAAGGTCGACAAGTTCCCGGCAATTTCTAGCTGTTTCCCCCGCGTTTTGCAAACAATCAACCAAGAGGCTGCTATCAAGACCAATAGAATTGCAGCGTGGGAAGATATAGTGCCAATCAATTACTCCCTAAAAATTTAAAAAAGATATATAACCCCTTACCACAATTATTAGTCGTATCCTAAATACGTATTTCGACAACTAAGTTGTCATCATCAGTAGGTAAAAACTACTAATTATAGTCCTTTTACGATAACAGACGAGGCACGTCATCAACATACGTCATGTTTGCGTCACGCACTCTTGCCAAATCTTTTGTTTACATCTATCACAGAGGTTATGTATTAAAAATAAGTTGACATGTAATCCGCGTTGACAGTTACGTAGGTCTTGTTCATACTTAGGAAATAACGATAATTTACATACTTTTAAAACAATTAGATAAACCTAACGCCTCTCATTCTAACTATAGTTTTATGTACGTGGTAAATTATAACTGACAATTAGCATAATTGAGACATGTTATTAACAGCAATTAAGCTATCGAAATAAAATAGAAATACGTTTATTTCAATAAATATTATTATCAGTATACACAATAAATTGACATTATAATAAAGAAAAGCAAATTTAATATAACATGATATAAATGACAAACATAATTTTTATTCAAAATCGCTGTCATCGGTTGAGCTTTCTTCTGCGCCTATATTAATAACTAAAGGCCTTACATCTTCTCGTTCAAAGCCAATTTCTCTATCCCACCATTTTTTAATTTCTGTTTCGGTGTGTTTGATGCTGTTTGCCCAACATGTTGGGGTTACTTCACTGAGCGCTTCCTTCCATAATTTTATGCAGCCTTCTTCTGTTCTGCCGTATTTGCCAATATGGTTACTATAATAGCGTTTGCTAATACCCCATATCAGTTCAATAGGATTAAAAATGCAATGATATGGAGGTAGACGGAGCACAACGTGACCATATTTATTAGTCAACTCATCAGCCTCATAAATGGGTGGTGGTTTAAAACTATAATATATAAATAATAGCCAGTAATTATTAAAAAAAAGAATAATTATACTAACCGCTCAACTAAATCTAGCAACTGTAGCTTTAACGCTGATGCATCATAATCAATAGAGTTTGCATTTAACCAGTTCGTAATTTCTAATTTTGTGGTGGAAGATGTTGGAGGCTTATTCTTAATTGTACTGTGATAACTTGCATTATCCATTACAATCACAGAAGGATTTTCTAAATTACGTAGTAGTTGATTTTCTAACCAAAACAGAAAATTGCCACGGTTCATATCACCATGATAATCAGAGTTTTTGTTATTGGATGTAAATATTAATTCAGCACCAGGAATAAAGCCATCTTCGTTTCCAGCATGTAATATAATATACCTATTAGAACAGAACATAATAAAATTTATGCAACAAATAAAAAGAAAAACGATTACCTTTTGCCACCTATTTGTTTCGCTTTCACAGTTTTGACATGTTCATCTTGCCAGGTTCTTGAAGTGCTTCCATCTTGAAAGATCCAGGTTTCATCAAGAAATATAAACTGATATATATGTTCTTGTTTTATGCGTAAATACTGCTGTAGAAAAGAGATCCGCTTTAAAGCAATATGAGGCAGTTCCATCAACGCTCGTTTAGGATCATCTTTCGTGAAGTGAAAACCAATGTTTCGTAGCACTTTCCATAGGGAAGTAGTACAACCATTAAAAATATCGCTTCTTTTAAGTACGTTGTTTAAAGTACATAAGGTGATATGTTCTTCTAAAATGTGTTTAAGGGAAACTTAATGTTACAGTTCGAAATAAGATAATAAATACTTACTGTCTCTATACATGTTATAAACTTTGTTTCTGATGGCACACTGATTAAAATCATCAATGTTCACTACTGGTTTCTTTTTTACCCTTTTCTTCTTTGGACTAGATGGAATAATCCCTTGTTTAGTCATTGAAGAAATCTTATTAACCGTAGAAATGTGGATATTTAAAGCATCGGCTAGGCTCTATAAAATACGCAAGGTTTAATACTCTAAAAATATATTAATTATTAGAATTACCTCTCTTACTGCTTTCAACGGCAAAAGCGTGGCATTGTTATCGCGTTCTTTCTCGAAATACGAGATTAAAGACGCAATGAGCGCTTTTGATTGCCTGCTTAGTGGCTTAGGCATGTTTTATTGGTTATTAAAGGAACCGTTGTTTTAATACAATACGAATAATACGACGAAACTGGATAAAAGAGACACGAAAACTAAAGAACAAACTGCGAACTAATGAAATGCAAATAATACCACAAAACTGAATAAAAGGGACACGAAAAATACAGAACAACAAATGGCGCACAAGTGACAGATACGAATGACAGTAGCGAAAATAGAAGTTGGCAACGTTACGCAGGATAGGAACGTTTGCAAAGAAGAAATCTCTAGATATACGATAGTGAAAGACAGTTCTTTTTGGGTTTAGTATTGTATAGGTAGGTAATTCTGAAGTTTCCGGTTATGACGTGCCTCGTCTGTTATCGTAAAAGGACTATAAAAGTCGCACATGGGGCACAGTAAAGTAAAGAAAAACGCTTCCGCACAACTACTATACACTGCAACCCTGTAAAGACTAAATTTAACATGCCAATCTCAAAACTACGAGACAAACACTTGCCTCTTAAGGAAAAGGTTTAAACATGTGTTAAATTATCGAACAAAGGAACGGCAGAAATTCCTCTCTAAAAGAGGCGCCAACTAAAAACGATTTTTAAAAACTACGATGAACCTACTATTAAACTTAAATGAAACACCTTATTTTCACAAAACACTAGTATATTTAACTATATGTATATTTCATGTGCATTGCACACATCAGTAGTTATTATTTAAACGTATTATTTCAAGTACATGTATAGTAACAATATCTATATTGGGTAGGGGTGTAAAAAATTTTCCATTACAAATGGTTAAAAAGTATGGTCGTATATTGTAAAAACCGAACTCTATTAATTCTGAGAAAGACAAAATTGGGAAGGGGCGTTACATGTGAAAAAACAAGACATCTGACTGTATTTTGTTATATTAACTAAGAATCAATTAACGTGAAAAGGATCTATGAATCATTAGATATTGTAGGTATATAATTTAAAAGTTAATTATAAATAGGTGACATGTCATTGTTAAGGAGTTAAGCACTTTAATATAATGTATAGAATTCACGTTTGGCTCTAGATGAACCATGATTAATAATTTACTAAACAAAACACCCGGTACATTTGTTCCACAAAACGCGAAACATTTTACATTTCGTGAAACAAACACACCAAGTGCTTCATTCAGCAAACCATTGTTAAGGAGGTAATTTTTGCATTCTTTCACGTGTATGGATTCCACATGTCTATATTTCCGCTGTTACCCCCCCACCCACTTATAAAAATGTGAATAGACAGCTGAACGGTATTGGAGATTTATCGCTATTCAAGGAGGTATGTTTATTTTTCGCGATAAATATACTTTCATAAGCATCAAGTTCGTGGTGTTTATTAATTCCTTTTATCAATTTCAAACCTGTAATCGGTACATTGTGCAGTGTGCTCAAAGCGTGATTTGCGACATTTGATTTATCCGGTCTATTGTATTAGATATGTGCTATGTGTTCTTTAAAACAGGTTATTATAGGTCGTTTAGTTTGGCCTATATATTTCAAATTACAATCCGCGCAACTAATTTCATATATCCCTGATTTCGAATTGGAATTAATTCTATCTTTAGTATTCCCTAGTATTAGTATTCCCGTTTTTAGTTGGCGCCTCTATTAGAGAGGAATTTCTGCCGTTCCTTTGTTCGATAATTTAACACATGTTTAAACCTTTTCCTACGACTAATAATTGTGGTAAGGGGTTATATACCTTTTTTAAATTTTTATTTAACCACAGTCTCCATTGAAAGAATTTTCACAATGACTTCCCGGTCAAAGGAGTTCAATAGATTTCATAAGTTATATATTAAAATTAAACTTGTAAGTACAGATATCATTTTTTTTTCACCGGTGTAAAATTAACAATGTTTTTCCTAAATTCATGAACGTAAATGTAACGACTAATTGTAGAAATAACGATAAGGTCATTTCATATGCAAAAATGAAATGGTTGAACCTAGAAATGAAATATCTGTACAGTAAACGTAGTAAATTAGAATTAGAACTATATAATTTACATTTAAAATTAACTAAAAGCATGAACAATAATGAATTCGAAGATTGGTGTAACTTTTATAGGAAAATTACGGAAATTAAAGACTATAAATTGAAAAAGAAATGTTTAAAACTTAATAAGAAATTCAGAAAGTTATGTCCACCTAAAAAGGATACTAATAAAATTCCTATAAAAGAAACATTAGTGATCAATCAATCATCCGAGAATTTTAGTGATTTAGAAATAAATTTGTTAAATAAAGGGTTAAAATACTGTTGGCCAAGCCGTCAGATTCCTATGGAACAGGTGATTGCAAGCATCGAAACTTCGATTAAGTATTTTGAACAAGGGCCAAAAAACTTTATTCGAGAAGCTTGTAAAACCCAAATCGATAAGAATTTGCAGCAGCACAAACAGAAGTCGGTCAATAAAGAATGGAATATCATTAAAACTCTTAGATCGAAGGACGGACTGCTTTTACTTAAAAGCAGATAAAGGGAACAAGTTAGTAATTATGGACAAAACCGACTATTTTCAAAGAGTCAAAAATTTAATTGCCGAAGGTCCGTATGTAGAAATGAAGAAAAATCCGTTACCTAAAATGATTAATGACACAAAAGACGCGATTAAGAAATGTCCAATTTTAATAACTTCTACCCAAAAGTATAAATTGAATGTTAGTAATCCTGTAGTACCAAGAATGTATTGTTTACCGAAGATACATAAACCAGGTAACTCGATGAGACCTATAGTTTCAGGTATTAACTCACCGACTTACTTGATTTCCAAATGGCTAGTGAATGAATTTAAAAATCTACCCGTTAAACCAGAAAATTTGTCAGTCAGCAATTCTTTAGAATTTGTTAAATTAATTAAAGATTGCGAACTGGAAACCGGGGAAATTTTAGTTTCATTCGACGTAACGTCGTTATTCCCCTCGGTACCTATTCCAGAGACTATGAAATATTTAGAAAGCTTGCTCCACAAGAATAACATTGAACCTTCAAAAATAAAAGAATACATGAGACTGACAACTCTTTGCATGGCGCATAATTGTTTCCAAGTAGGAGAGAAATTTTATGAACAGAAACAAGGCACAACAATGGGTAACTGCCTATCTCCTTTCATAGCCAATTTATTCATGAGTCAATTTGACGTAGAATTCAAAAACAACGCTAAATATTTCCCTAGAGTCTGGATTAGGTATGTAGATGACATTCTCGCGATTTTTGACACACTAAAAAGTCAATGTGCAGTGTATCTCCTATTGGAGCAGAGATATTTCATTTTAAATCAAATCAACCGACGCCGAACAAAATACCGATAAGAAAAAATATATTACTACCTAAAATCAACGAAATCGGAGAAAAGGTGGCGATATATTGAAGAAATATTGTTTAAATTCGTCCAAAGAGATTCATCTCAGTTAGAAAATTTGGCCGTTTCCAGGTTTGAAGGGAAAAGGTCGACAAGTTCCCGGCAATTTCTAGCTGTTTCCCCCGCGTTTTGCAAACAATCAACCAAGAGGCTGCTATCAAGACCAATAGAATTGCAGCGTGGGAAGATATAGTGCCAATCAATTACTCCCTAAAAATTTAAAAAAGATATATAACCCCTTACCACAATTATTAGTCGTATCCTAAATACGTATTTCGACAACTAAGTTGTCATCATCAGTAGGTAAAAACTACTAATTATAGTCCTTTTACGATAACAGACGAGGCACGTCATCAACATACGTCATGTTTGCGTCACGCACTCTTGCCAAATCTTTTGTTTACATCTATCACAGAGGTTATGTATTAAAAATAAGTTGACATGTAATCCGCGTTGACAGTTACGTAGGTCTTGTTCATACTTAGGAAATAACGATAATTTACATACTTTTAAAACAATTAGATAAACCTAACGCCTCTCATTCTAACTATAGTTTTATGTACGTGGTAAATTATAACTGACAATTAGCATAATTGAGACATGTTATTAACAGCAATTAAGCTATCGAAATAAAATAGAAATACGTTTATTTCAATAAATATTATTATCAGTATACACAATAAATTGACATTATAATAAAGAAAAGCAAATTTAATATAACATGATATAAATGACAAACATAATTTTTATTCAAAATCGCTGTCATCGGTTGAGCTTTCTTCTGCGCCTATATTAATAACTAAAGGCCTTACATCTTCTCGTTCAAAGCCAATTTCTCTATCCCACCATTTTTTAATTTCTGTTTCGGTGTGTTTGATGCTGTTTGCCCAACATGTTGGGGTTACTTCACTGAGCGCTTCCTTCCATAATTTTATGCAGCCTTCTTCTGTTCTGCCGTATTTGCCAATATGGTTACTATAATAGCGTTTGCTAATACCCCATATCAGTTCAATAGGATTAAAAATGCAATGATATGGAGGTAGACGGAGCACAACGTGACCATATTTATTAGTCAACTCATCAGCCTCATAAATGGGTGGTGGTTTAAAACTATAATATATAAATAATAGCCAGTAATTATTAAAAAAAAGAATAATTATACTAACCGCTCAACTAAATCTAGCAACTGTAGCTTTAACGCTGATGCATCATAATCAATAGAGTTTGCATTTAACCAGTTCGTAATTTCTAATTTTGTGGTGGAAGATGTTGGAGGCTTATTCTTAATTGTACTGTGATAACTTGCATTATCCATTACAATCACAGAAGGATTTTCTAAATTACGTAGTAGTTGATTTTCTAACCAAAACAGAAAATTGCCACGGTTCATATCACCATGATAATCAGAGTTTTTGTTATTGGATGTAAATATTAATTCAGCACCAGGAATAAAGCCATCTTCGTTTCCAGCATGTAATATAATATACCTATTAGAACAGAACATAATAAAATTTATGCAACAAATAAAAAGAAAAACGATTACCTTTTGCCACCTATTTGTTTCGCTTTCACAGTTTTGACATGTTCATCTTGCCAGGTTCTTGAAGTGCTTCCATCTTGAAAGATCCAGGTTTCATCAAGAAATATAAACTGATATATATGTTCTTGTTTTATGCGTAAATACTGCTGTAGAAAAGAGATCCGCTTTAAAGCAATATGAGGCAGTTCCATCAACGCTCGTTTAGGATCATCTTTCGTGAAGTGAAAACCAATGTTTCGTAGCACTTTCCATAGGGAAGTAGTACAACCATTAAAAATATCGCTTCTTTTAAGTACGTTGTTTAAAGTACATAAGGTGATATGTTCTTCTAAAATGTGTTTAAGGGAAACTTAATGTTACAGTTCGAAATAAGATAATAAATACTTACTGTCTCTATACATGTTATAAACTTTGTTTCTGATGGCACACTGATTAAAATCATCAATGTTCACTACTGGTTTCTTTTTTACCCTTTTCTTCTTTGGACTAGATGGAATAATCCCTTGTTTAGTCATTGAAGAAATCTTATTAACCGTAGAAATGTGGATATTTAAAGCATCGGCTAGGCTCTATAAAATACGCAAGGTTTAATACTCTAAAAATATATTAATTATTAGAATTACCTCTCTTACTGCTTTCAACGGCAAAAGCGTGGCATTGTTATCGCGTTCTTTCTCGAAATACGAGATTAAAGACGCAATGAGCGCTTTTGATTGCCTGCTTAGTGGCTTAGGCATGTTTTATTGGTTATTAAAGGAACCGTTGTTTTAATACAATACGAATAATACGACGAAACTGGATAAAAGAGACACGAAAACTAAAGAACAAACTGCGAACTAATGAAATGCAAATAATACCACAAAACTGAATAAAAGGGACACGAAAAATACAGAACAACAAATGGCGCACAAGTGACAGATACGAATGACAGTAGCGAAAATAGAAGTTGGCAACGTTACGCAGGATAGGAACGTTTGCAAAGAAGAAATCTCTAGATATACGATAGTGAAAGACAGTTCTTTTTGGGTTTAGTATTGTATAGGTAGGTAATTCTGAAGTTTCCGGTTATGACGTGCCTCGTCTGTTATCGTAAAAGGACTATAAAAGTCGCACATGGGGCACAGTAAAGTAAAGAAAAACGCTTCCGCACAACTACTATACACTGCAACCCTGTAAAGACTAAATTTAACATGCCAATCTCAAAACTACGAGACAAACACTTGCCTCTTAAGGAAAAGGTTTAAACATGTGTTAAATTATCGAACAAAGGAACGGCAGAAATTCCTCTCTAAAAGAGGCGCCAACTAAAAACGATTTTTAAAAACTACGATGAACCTACTATTAAACTTAAATGAAACACCTTATTTTCACAAAACACTAGTATATTTAACTATATGTATATTTCATGTGCATTGCACACATCAGTAGTTATTATTTAAACGTATTATTTCAAGTACATGTATAGTAACAATATCTATATTGGGTAGGGGTGTAAAAAATTTTCCATTACAAATGGTTAAAAAGTATGGTCGTATATTGTAAAAACCGAACTCTATTAATTCTGAGAAAGACAAAATTGGGAAGGGGCGTTACATGTGAAAAAACAAGACATCTGACTGTATTTTGTTATATTAACTAAGAATCAATTAACGTGAAAAGGATCTATGAATCATTAGATATTGTAGGTATATAATTTAAAAGTTAATTATAAATAGGTGACATGTCATTGTTAAGGAGTTAAGCACTTTAATATAATGTATAGAATTCACGTTTGGCTCTAGATGAACCATGATTAATAATTTACTAAACAAAACACCCGGTACATTTGTTCCACAAAACGCGAAACATTTTACATTTCGTGAAACAAACACACCAAGTGCTTCATTCAGCAAACCATTGTTAAGGAGGTAATTTTTGCATTCTTTCACGTGTATGGATTCCACATGTCTATATTTCCGCTGTTACCCCCCCACCCACTTATAAAAATGTGAATAGACAGCTGAACGGTATTGGAGATTTATCGCTATTCAAGGAGGTATGTTTATTTTTCGCGATAAATATACTTTCATAAGCATCAAGTTCGTGGTGTTTATTAATTCCTTTTATCAATTTCAAACCTGTAATCGGTACATTGTGCAGTGTGCTCAAAGCGTGATTTGCGACATTTGATTTATCCGGTCTATTGTATTAGATATGTGCTATGTGTTCTTTAAAACAGGTTATTATAGGTCGTTTAGTTTGGCCTATATATTTCAAATTACAATCCGCGCAACTAATTTCATATATCCCTGATTTCGAATTGGAATTAATTCTATCTTTAGTATTCCCTAGTATTAGTATTCCCGTTTTTAGTTGGCGCCTCTATTAGAGAGGAATTTCTGCCGTTCCTTTGTTCGATAATTTAACACATGTTTAAACCTTTTCCTACGACTAATAATTGTGGTAAGGGGTTATATACCTTTTTTAAATTTTTATTTAACCACAGTCTCCATTGAAAGAATTTTCACAATGACTTCCCGGTCAAAGGAGTTCAATAGATTTCATAAGTTATATATTAAAATTAAACTTGTAAGTACAGATATCATTTTTTTTTCACCGGTGTAAAATTAACAATGTTTTTCCTAAATTCATGAACGTAAATGTAACGACTAATTGTAGAAATAACGATAAGGTCATTTCATATGCAAAAATGAAATGGTTGAACCTAGAAATGAAATATCTGTACAGTAAACGTAGTAAATTAGAATTAGAACTATATAATTTACATTTAAAATTAACTAAAAGCATGAACAATAATGAATTCGAAGATTGGTGTAACTTTTATAGGAAAATTACGGAAATTAAAGACTATAAATTGAAAAAGAAATGTTTAAAACTTAATAAGAAATTCAGAAAGTTATGTCCACCTAAAAAGGATACTAATAAAATTCCTATAAAAGAAACATTAGTGATCAATCAATCATCCGAGAATTTTAGTGATTTAGAAATAAATTTGTTAAATAAAGGGTTAAAATACTGTTGGCCAAGCCGTCAGATTCCTATGGAACAGGTGATTGCAAGCATCGAAACTTCGATTAAGTATTTTGAACAAGGGCCAAAAAACTTTATTCGAGAAGCTTGTAAAACCCAAATCGATAAGAATTTGCAGCAGCACAAACAGAAGTCGGTCAATAAAGAATGGAATATCATTAAAACTCTTAGATCGAAGGACGGACTGCTTTTACTTAAAAGCAGATAAAGGGAACAAGTTAGTAATTATGGACAAAACCGACTATTTTCAAAGAGTCAAAAATTTAATTGCCGAAGGTCCGTATGTAGAAATGAAGAAAAATCCGTTACCTAAAATGATTAATGACACAAAAGACGCGATTAAGAAATGTCCAATTTTAATAACTTCTACCCAAAAGTATAAATTGAATGTTAGTAATCCTGTAGTACCAAGAATGTATTGTTTACCGAAGATACATAAACCAGGTAACTCGATGAGACCTATAGTTTCAGGTATTAACTCACCGACTTACTTGATTTCCAAATGGCTAGTGAATGAATTTAAAAATCTACCCGTTAAACCAGAAAATTTGTCAGTCAGCAATTCTTTAGAATTTGTTAAATTAATTAAAGATTGCGAACTGGAAACCGGGGAAATTTTAGTTTCATTCGACGTAACGTCGTTATTCCCCTCGGTACCTATTCCAGAGACTATGAAATATTTAGAAAGCTTGCTCCACAAGAATAACATTGAACCTTCAAAAATAAAAGAATACATGAGACTGACAACTCTTTGCATGGCGCATAATTGTTTCCAAGTAGGAGAGAAATTTTATGAACAGAAACAAGGCACAACAATGGGTAACTGCCTATCTCCTTTCATAGCCAATTTATTCATGAGTCAATTTGAAGTAGAATTCAAAAACAACGCTAAATATTTCCCTAGAGTCTGGATTAGGTATGTAGATGACATTCTCGCGATTTTTGACACACGGAAATGCGAATTAGACATGTTTGTTAATCAATTAAATTTGAAATTTCCGACTATTAAATTTACGGTGGAAAAGGAACAATACGGCAAGATACCATTTTTAGATACTTTACTGATTAGAAATAAACATAAAATAGAAATCGATATTTTCCGGAAAGAAACCAACGTTAATAGATTCATCACCGCGGATTCAAATCATAGTTATCAACATAAGACAGCTTCCTTTAACTTTCCAGTCAATCGGTTACTAAATTTTCCGTTAACAAAAGAGAGATATGAAACAGAACTAGATTTCATTAAAAATATTGCGACATACAATGGCTTTGACATAGAAATAATCAATAAATTAATTAGAAAAACTAAAATAAAAAATACAATCCGCGAATCCACGAGTTTGATATCCCAAAGTAACCAAGAGAAAAAGTACATATTGCTATGAATTGTGCCTAGCTCATGGGTACAGTTCACGACGAATGTCCGGTTGCTCAGTCGCTCAATCTCCAAGCTGGAATCTTCTAGTCTCAGGTCTTGCTCTCAAGCAAGCAAGAAACGTGTAAGCAAAAAAAAACAATATAGCAGTCAATAAAATTCACACTTTCATCATTTTCGTTTATTAAAAAAATAAAAAATAAAAAAAAATCCCTTTACCGAGTGTATAGGGAGCTAAAGCAAAATTAACAGTAGCTTAGGAGGAAACACTCTTTATGATAATGGCACGCACAAAGAGAAAAACCCCCTGTGACTCTCGAGCAAACATATAATTGATAAATAATTAAGAAACTTGTCAAGTTTGACCTCTAACTGTATCCCCAACAAAATCAAATGTCAACAACCACCAAGTTATCGAGTACGCGTGACAGCCTTACAGTCATGCGCAATAAAACATGACAAAATCAAACCCAGCAACAAAAAAACAACCTGAATTTAAAACGATCTAGAACATCTTGACTAAAAAAAAAACTCCATTACCAAAAACATGACAATTTTCTTGAATTATTCATATACTAATATTTATATCTAAATTTATGCAAATTCTAAACTACCATTACAAACATAAGCAAATTATCGTAGTAGCAATTATATAAATTAATTGTTCATTGTACTTACATCGATCTAATCACATCCAACACTAAACTACGCGAGAGATACCATTATTTAAATTTACTATCGAAAAGAAACGAGATCACAAACACTCGTGCAAATCGTAATTAATTTTTAAAATACACAAATTAAAGCATCAAAAACAAATAACCCGAATTTACTTAAAAACAGGAGAATAAAAATGAGGTTTTTTATTCTCTCTGACCATCTGGTTTGCCAGTACTGGTATCTCTCCATAAAATTACCGCGAAAATCTCATACATCGAATTCACTAGTACAAAATCTGGCCGCACCCATCAATCTAATATAATATACATACAGGGCCAGTCAAAATATAAATTCAAACACAATAAATATAAATATACATAAAATTCAACAATGCATTTTAAATCCAAATTATACAAATACTGTTCAATATTTAATTCTTCTTTTTTCTATGGGGAAAAAACCACGACAATATGTCTACCATACCATCCTGTCACGAAAAACATTAATAAAGTTGTGAAAGAAAGAGGTCTCCAGGTAGCCTTTCGGTCCGAAAACACCATCAAAAGTCTGCTAGGGAATACTAAAGATAGAATTAATTCCAATTCGAAATCAGGGATATATGAAATTAGTTGCGCGGATTGTAATTTGAAATATATAGGCCAAACTAAACGACCTATAATAACCTGTTTTAAAGAACACATAGCACATATCTAATACAATAGACCGGATAAATCAAATGTCGCAAATCACGCTTTGAGCACACTGCACAATGTACCGATTACAGGTTTGAAATTGATAAAAGGAATTAATAAACACCACGAACTTGATGCTTATGAAAGTATATTTATCGCGAAAAATAAACATACCTCCTTGAATAGCGATAAATCTCCAATACCGTTCAGCTGTCTATTCACATTTTTATAAGTGGGTGGGGGGGGTAACAGCGGAAATATAGACATGTGGGAATCCATACACGTGAAAGAATGCAAAAATTACCTCCTTAACAATGGTTTGCTGAATGAAGCACTTGGTGTGTTTGTTTCACGAAATGTAAAATGTTTCGCGTTTTGTGGAACAAATGTACCGGGTGTTTTGTTTAGTAAATTATTAATCATGGTTCATCTAGAGCCAAACGTGAATTCTATACATTATATTAAAGTGCTTAACTCCTTAACAATGACATGTCACCTATTTAAAATTAACTTTTAAATTATATACCTACAATATCTAATGATTCATAGATCCTTTTCACGTTAATTGATTCTTAGTTAATATAACAAAATACAGTCAGATGTCTTGTTTTTTCACATGTAACGCCCCTTCCCAATTTTGTCTTTCTCAGAATTAATAGAGTTCGGTTTTTACAATATACGACCATATTTTTTAACCATTTGTAATGGAAAATTTTTTACACCCCTACCCAATATAGATATTGTTACTATACATGTACTTGAAATAATACGTTTAAATAATAACTACTGATGTGTGCAATGCACATGAAATATACATATAGTTAAATATACTAGTGTTTTGTGAAAATAAGGTGTTTCATTTAAGTTTAATAGTAGGTTCATCGTAGTTTTTAAAAATCGTTTTTAGTTGGCGCCTCTTTTAGAGAGGAATTTCTGCCGTTCCTTTGTTCGATAATTTAACACATGTTTAAACCTTTCCTTAAGAGGCAAGTGTTTGTCTCGTAGTTTTGAGATTGGCATGTTAAATTTAGTCTTTACAGGGTTGCAGTGTATAGTAGTTGTGCGGAAGCGTTTTTCTTTACTTTACTGTGCCCCATGTGCGACTTTTAATTAGTAGTTTTTACCTACTGATGATGACAACTTAGTTGTCGAAATACGTATTTAGGCTACGACTAATAATTGTGGTAAGGGGTTATATACCTTTTTTAAATTTTTATTTAACCACAGTCTCCATTGAAAGAATTACTCCCTAATTCACAGTCAGGTATTTGAAAAAGAAACATAATATTGAATTTAAACCTGCTCTTAAAGTATTTATAAAATAATTTCAAAATAAAATATCTTTTAATTTACAAAAAATAGAGAATATTGAAGTTATCATTTTTAAATTATTACATTGTTATACAAATATTGCTTATTTACTATTGCTATAACCATCAAACGCCTGCATGTCGACGATTTTGACATAACACCTAGTACTTATTTTATGACATAAATTATTTGTGCTTATGTTAATGCATTTACCTCGATAAATTCCTAAAAATATATTGTATAATATTTACGTATTTACGTAAATAATTTACGTATTACTTGTGATTATATTTGATTTAGTTTCTGTTTGTTTACTTTTCATATGTGTGTGCATTTGGTTGTTTGTTGTTGATACTGACAGTTACTTTGATTAAAGCTTAATTTAATGTTTACCAGCGTTTTGTTTGATTTTTACCTGAACAACACTGTTTGAAACCAACTAAGCAAAATAAATACTTTGTTCAGTACACCTGAGACGTCATTAAAAATCTGGTAAGTACAAAGTAAGAATAATACTTTACTTGACATACGACAGTAGAACCCCCTGTAAAAGACAGAGCACTCTCATGTTAGTCCGGAGCACTAAAATAAAAAATATTAGTTTATACACGAGCCCTGCTTTATATTTATTTAAGGAACCCTAGTACGTTTAATTTTCTACCAATTATATTGTTGGCGCTGTTTGTATAGAATTTAAATACCAAGACACGCCTCTCGTATATTTTTTTATTATATTATTATCTAATTATCATTATTAGTAATTAATTCTGATCCATCCGGTGATCTATAATATATACAGTCCGATTAACAAAATATTGTAACAGTGTCTGTAAGTACATCCAATCAAAGAATATTGGAAAATTATTAAATACAAATTGAAGAAGATGAAAGAGCGTGCAGCGGATGAAAAAAATTATCAAATGTGTAATGCAACGAATGAAACAGTAACCAGTGAAGATGAGTAAATATTGGTGCTAGATCAAAAGAAAAGTTAAGACTCTATTCCAAGCTTAGTCCTTTTTACAGTATTATGTTTTCGGTTTAAAAGTTCCTTAATTATGTATTTGTTAAAAGTTGTTATAATGAGTCTGTAGTTGTTTAATATTTTCACTTTTTGTTAACTACTTAATTCATATTTTTTTCATTATTGTATAAATATACACATTTTTCATCTTAGTTGCTTCTACAACTTCTCATACTATCCCGTGTAACGTTCACGAAAATAGTGAATGCTGGTTAAAAGATCAACAAAATTGGTGGATTTGGAAAGAATATACACAGTCCTTACCTATATTAGATGACCGTTGGAAAGGTTTGTATATTTTAAAATGAGATAGAAGTAAGTTTAAAACATATGTTCTAGATTTTCCAATAAAAGAATTAGACCTCGATTTGACAAAACTTTACGAGACTTCTAACAAAAATTTTCAAATATCATTTTCGCTGAAGGCAACTGAAGACATTTACATTGTTTTATGCGAAAAATATATGACGATTGGGAAAATATGTACTAGTAACTTTTATTGGATAGGTCTTAGCGTAGACAACAAACGTTCAAGTTTTATTCGAAACTGTTCGTCAAGCACAGTAACATCCATCGATGGTGGATATCCGAAGCATCGAGATTGCTATAACTTTCGAGATAGTGTAAGTTATAATTCGTTCAGGCATGACTACAAAATTTTTGTGAATTATATGTTATTTACTTTTTACAAATGTGCACGAACTTATACTAGGGTATGTAAATCAATTTCTTGACGTTGCGAAACTATGTGTGGTAGTGGTCGATATACTCTTTACTCTCTTTATACAAATGCTATTGGCTCGATTGATAAGAGGAGTTAAGAGTGCTATTCACTGTATAAGTAGTATCCCTAATCAATGGATAGGACGATATGCACCCATTGAATGGCCGGCTAGATCCCCTGATTTATCAGTTTTGGATTTTTTCTTGTGGGGTGTACTAAAGGACACAGTATACAAAAGAACATATGAAACAATCGACGATTTAAGAGAAGCTGTCTTAGTTGCTTTTAATAACATCGATAGGCGTAAAGTCCGCAATGCTACAAATTCTGTTGTGAAGATATGCAATTTGTGTATTAATAATAATGGAGGTATCTTTGAACATTAATAATGTTGTGTGCCCTTAATAAAAGTTCTTATAGTTTTCATTTTATTACTACATAAAATTTCAAAATAAGTTTTCGTTTGGTTTGTATTTTATCAGTTCGAAATTCAATTGTTTTCCATAAAAACCTTAAAAATGTCTATATCCTCTTTATTTTTTTAAAATAACTATATCAAACCTTATATCATTGTAATCAGCAAAAAATAAGCTTTTTAATGATGTCAAAACCAACTATGGGTTCCATTTAAAAAAACACAAGTTTGTGTCATAACTCGATAATGGTGAACGAAAAAAAAATATTAGCTTCATAGTTTCATTTGGCGTAAAATTATCTAAAACTTTTGTCTGAACACTTTTTCTCTAAAATTACTATTAACGATGCCAAGCATGTTTAAAGAAAATCGTAAAATTTAGTTTTCTTTGAATATCTAATAAGCCATGAAAGTTATCGGAGAAACAAAAGCAGTTTTAAATCAAACTCGTAAAACTGCGCATCTTTCCCCATTTAAGCGTTTTTCTATCTCCAGTAGTTTCTGAGATCCCAATGCTAAACATTCAAAAAAACTCACCCTGTATATATATATATATATATATATATATATATAACAATAATAATAACTATGGGTAGGTACTGTTATAAGTAGAGTCGGCAAAGAGGGGCAAGTTTCAGTGCAGTGCGGAGAACAACGTGAAGGGGCCTAGCGGTCGTATCAAGGCGAGCGTTCAGTAGCGTTTACGTTTATGTTCGTGACTTTCATGAGTGAGCATAGGCGATGCGGACGCATGAATGTTTACACATACAATAATGATAAAAAATATATTATATAATGTGCTGAAACACTTACTGTTTTAAAAAGCTTCCATGAAATCACAAACTGGGCGGCATCTATTAAATATTTGAATCATTAAGTATGTTTCCACACTTATTTCAGTCGAATGAGTACGGCGTGTGGAACAAATATTTATCAACGATGAAAACGACCGTTCCACATCGAGTGATGTTTTATTTGCAAATTTAAAGTAATCCTTGTGACAACTAAATGGATCTTTCGACGCACCTTCGCAAATTTGTCTTAGTATGAAAAAATCTGAATCCTTGTCAACAACACTTTCAAATTTTCGTTTTACACACTCATTTTCTTCGCCTTTCGCCGCACATAGGTGTGAGTGAACATCATCCACAATTTGAATAGAATCCACAAACGACATGGAATCATTTTGTAATTTTTCAATTCCCTCCGCTAGTCCATAGTAGTTCTTGCGGGTAGTTTCTAAATCACTTTTTACCTGACTATCTTGAAACATTTTCTGGCTTTTCTTGATAGCTTCAGCGTGCTTCGGATCGAATTGTAAAACTACCTTCTTTACATCATCAAAATGATCGCAGTAGTAAAATGCAGTCTCTAACCATGTTCTCCAACGCGTAGTAATCGGCTGTGGTGGTTCAGCCACTTTGGGACACAGTTTGTGAAATTTTTTTGTACGTTTTGGGGACTTTAGAAACACTGCCTTCGTATAAGCTATTAAAGCATTTACTCGTGGATGCCATTTAGGTATCAATTGCGCCACAAGGCTTAAAGCATGTATTTTACATGTTATATGTAACAGATTGCCACTCTCACAAACATTAAAAGTTGATTCGTTGAAATTTGAAATTTGTTCAAAGCGCTCAACACCACTTTTAAAATTTCATCGCTAGTACATTTTACAACTCTTTTGGAAGCAAGTAAGATAGAGGATGACGGTTTAAATTCTTCCATTGTACAAGTACGTACCATCACATTCACCACAGAATTTATTGCCGATCGGTTGTTTCGTCCACACATAACCAGAATTTGTTATCTTTAAATTCTGCTTTAATTCTTCTTTCAACATAATCACGAGCAGATGGCATAATCTTTCTTATCGATGTCCGACTTGGTAATGTATAATCCGAATATTTGCTCCAGAAGAAAACAAATGCTTTTTGGTCTAGCAAAGTGAACGGTAGATTACATATAATAAAACAAACACATATATCGAGTGTTAGTTGTTCGCTGTATCGTTTGCCACGGATCTGTATAGGTGGTGTTCACACTTCCATCTGCTGGCACACGTCAAATAGTCGTCGCACCTTACAAATTTAATTCTATCGCTTTCGTATTCTAAATCCGGCATACTCGCTATTACGTTTTCTAGATTCTTCGAAATACGCAGTTTCCAAAACGCACCTAAATGCGACATTTTCTAAGTATGTGTGCTGACATGCACTCACAACGACCAGTGGAATAATACTGAACAAGTATGCTTTGATACGGACGCTTGAGTTTTCGTGCCGCACGCTTCTCCCCTCTACGTTGCTCTCGGAACTGCACTGGAAATTACCTCTCTTTGCCGAGTCTAATTATAAGATTAAAATTATTTATGGTACAGATACTTAAATATAGAAAAACAAAACATCTTGAAAATAAAAGGAGATGAATATTAAATACTAATATAAATATGTTTTTTTTGTGTGTAATTTATTAAAGTAATTATTTACTATAATATCAACATTGACTACACTCTGAGATACTCTATATATAGGTAAAATAAATATTTTTGCATCTATGTTCGATATTTGAATGTAATATTCTGCATCCATCTAAAAATCGCTGTAAGATTATCCGAGTTACAAGTATTCGAGTGATTATCCGATTATTAAAAAGCAAGTAAATTATTAAAATTACTCGATTATTATATGTCCAATATTAGTTAAAATCAAAAATGTTTTGTATTTTGAAATTTTCTACTTATATTTTTGAAATGCAGTTATTTTCACTCTAAGATTTTGTGTTACCAACTTTCTTCTAAAATGAACTGTACTTTTGTTAAAGTTGCCCAGATGCAACATCATGAAACGCAATTACTTTAAGTTATTTTTAAAAAGATAAAGTTACTTTAGTTAAAGGAGTATTATGAAACCGGGCGTAAAATGTTTGAAAATTGACTTTACATATAATTTCGCTACTGTAAACTGGCGGAAAAAAAAACTGTCCGTCTCATTTTTTTGCATTGTAAAATGGGTTATAGATCTTTCAAAAATAGCATATGAGTTGTTATAGGTTATAAATAAAATATTTAATTAGATCCATATGACAGATCACATGCCAACACTGACACTGACATTTTGCAACTCAATAACCTTCTAAACTTAAAAACTTATTCACAACGTGTTAATTTTATTCAAATATTGTCAAATGTCAAAAAGAGTCGTAGACAGTTTTTGTGTCCACCAGTTTACCACTTTTTTTATTTTATAGTAGGTTTTACATTAAGTAATACCGCGAGATCAAAAATTATATTGATAAAGGATAGCCATGGAATGTAAAACGTCCGTTTCAATTTATAACGCGAAACATTCCTTCTCAGGACTACCCTGATGACGGCAGTAGACGGACTGCCGAAACGTTGGACTATCAATGGTCTACAAACGATGGAAATAGCCCAAACAACAATTCAAGTTATACTCCATCGTTAACAATTACACGTCATGAGTTATAACGCGTGTTCAGAAACATTCGAAGTCAAGTGGGCTCTGAACAAAAAATCGTATATCTTTACTTAAGTACATTTGCGTATATGATAACATATAAAATTGTATTAAGTAAATGTATTAATCTGTCTCAGACATGACTTCATATTTTCAAGGACTACTTTGACTTCAAATGTTTCTGAACACCCGTTATAATTCTTTTGAGATAATTCTGTTTAAATTATCAGGTTAACTGTCATGTTACTTTTGACTATACAAAAAGGTTGTGTTAATGTATGACAATACGTTATGCACGTATAAAGCATTGTTACAATATGAAACAGACATGTAAATAATTTACATATCTGTAACTGTACACATGGACAATACACCTCGTATTTTCAGCATTTACTTCTGCTTAAGACATATGTTTCTGCCATCTAGGCGTCTTCAGTCAAGCTAGTGAAGCAATGTATACACATTGATACAAATCTCTTAAACAATAGATCTGTATCTGTATCTACATTACGCTAAAATCGTCTCCAAGCCATAGCAAGTTACTTCCTATCAGATGGCACTAATTTAATAAGTGACATCTGACGGACGAAAGAGACTATGCCAGAAAAGGCGACCTTCCGCTCGAATAGCTAGGCTATTACAAAAACGGAAAAATACGTATATTGGCGCAGTCCATTAACACGCACCAGATGGCGGTAAATATACAAAAAGGTTGTGTTTATGTATGACAATACGTTATGCACGTATAAAGCATTGTTACAATATGAAACAGACATGTAAATAATTTACATATCTGTAACTGTACACATGGACAATACATCTCGTATTTTCAGCATTTCTGGCATAGTCTCTTTCGTCCGTCAGATGTCACTTATTAAATTAGTGCCATCTGATAGGAGGTAACTTGCTATGGCTTGGAGACGATTTTAGCGTAATGTAGATACAGATACAGATCTATTGTTTAAGAGATTTGTATCAATGTGTATACATTCACTAGCTTCACTGAAGACGCCTAGATGGCAGAAACATATTGTAGTAAGGAAATACAAAATAGTCCATAATAGTCAAACCAGGTGACCTCGGAGGAAACTCAACTTGCGTATGCAAACTTATAAGTCGATCATCAAAAAAACTCACTGAGAAAGACTATAGTTTCTCGTGTCGTGTGTACTGTTGCACCGTCATCTTGGAAATAACCATTATCAAGTTCATCGTCGCGTAGTTATTGAACAAATTTAGTCAAAATGTTATTTCTGTACCTCTCTGCAGTCGGAACAATTGTCCTTCTACAGGAGACTGCCATCCAAACACCAATTTTTTGAAAATGTAGTAAAGATTCAATAAAAAAATGCGGTTTATTAGTGCTCCACATTCGCATATTTCGGGAATTTATGTACCCCTAAAGATGAAACCATGCCTCACCGGAAAAAAATGTTAAATTTAGCAGGTCGTTATTCATTAAATTGCTGACGAACAATTGGCAGTACGTAAGACGTCTGGGGTGGTCTGTTGGCAGAAGAGCTTGATATGATTGCATCTTAAATGAATGCAAGTTCAAGTTCTCCTTTATAATGGTTCGACATGTTCCATAAGAAACTCCAATTTCTTGGGACAGGCGTCTCAAAGATTTTCTGGGTTCTGTTCCATACGATTACGAACGTCAATAATTACTTCTTCTGTACGAATAGTTGGCCTACCAGCACCGCTTTTATGAGTTACAGATCCAGTTTCGCGAAATACACCAACACTATGTGCAAGGCACATATGAAAATCTTGCTCTACTACTGCGAAATTGTGTTCACTAAAATTATCCAAATATAAACGCTTACAGTATTCCCTAATTCCATTAACTAGTACATCTGTTCTAAAATACGCTTCAATCATGAAAGTTTTGTGTGCTGTGGTGTAAACCATAATTGAAAAACTACAAGATGTCAGAGAGAAAATATATTGACAAATATTAAAGTCAGTATGACAGTAAATGATGTAACTTAAGACAGACGTTTTACATTCCATAGCAAACCTTTATCAATATAATTTTTGATTTCGTGGTATTTTTTGTATCGGAAGTGACTTTACACTGTATCTTAATGAATTTTATTAATTAAAAAAAATACACTAATTAGTATTTCTAGCAGAAATTGGGTACAAGTAACTGTAAAAATTAATATCACCCGAACCTTATGTTGTTATGGTTCGCTCGTATTATCTGTTAACAAATAATTTGAATTAATTTATCTGTTAATGTATAACAGAATATTCCTATTAGAAAATATACATATTCAAAATAAAGTGCTCTAAACTTTTAACTTTAATATACGACAGTGGACTGATAACACAGGCCTGCGATGGTAAAATTGTCTTGATTTTATACAGTGATTTCAATAGATTTTTTGGTGCTGAAAATGGGAAAATTATTTAAAAAATTCCATCACGTAATGTTTTTTTTACAATCTGGGGTTTTTTGACCTATCTGCATGTATTAGTCTTTTTGAAAAGGACAATTTTGTTAAACCGTTGTTTAAATAAACTATTATAATTTTTTTACTTATGATGATGCAAGAAGTTGATATTCTGAATAAACATACACTAGATTTATGATAAAGAAGTCACAAATAGAAATAATTGAGCATGTCGCAAGACATAACTCATCATCTTCCTGTTACTGCATGTCTACCTCCCCACCTCCACTACAAACATATTGCTATTCTAGACAAAACAGTTAGTTCATTCAATATCTTCTTTACAACTGTGGTGTGAATTTGTGTAATTAGTTGACATTTGTGATTAGTTGCTGAGTTAATTTAATTTTTATTTTACAAGTTTTTTAAAATGAAATTCCAATGGCATCAAGAGGCTGTGTCAATGTACCCAACTCCTTCTGCTATATTTGTGTAAAGTTTACAGTAAAAAAATAACAAAGAAACATTAAAGATTTTGTAAAAAAAGTATATTTTGCATATTTTGGTGTGAAATTAGGAGACCAAGACAAACCTTGGGCTCCTCATAAGGTTTGTTCAGTGTGTGTTGAAGAGCTTCGCCAGTGATCACAAGGAAAAAACAGTCTTTTCGCTTTGGAGTGCCTATGGTTTGGAGAGAACCGATCAATCATAGCGATGATTGTTATTTTTGTTCGTGTGTAGTACACGGATTCAATTTAAAAAACAAAAAGGACATCGTTTACCCAAACCTTCGATCCGCAACACGTCCTATACCTCATGGACCAGAAGTACCTGTTCCTTCGCTACCAGATACATTAGATGATGTATCTGATGACGAAATAGTTTCACGTACATGCGCAAGTGAACTCGATGAGGGAAGTGATTACTATGATACTGGAAGTGATGAGCCAAAACTGTTTGACCAATCTGAATTAAATGATTTGGTGAGGGACTTAAACCTTCCTAAGGACTCAGCTGAGCTTTTAGGCTCAAAGTTGAAAGAAAAAAAATTGTTAGCACCTAGCACAACATTTTACTGGTTTAGGAACAGAGAAAAAGAGTTTGCTCGATATTATTCCGAAGAAGATGCACTAGTTTTCTGTAATAATGTACCCGGGTTCATGAAACAATTCCACGTAGAATATAATGTTTCTGAATGGAGACTCTTTATTGACTCTTCAAAAAGGAGTAGAAGAACGGCCTTAAGCCGTTCTTCTACACAATGGAAGTAAATATGCTTCTGTACCAGTGGGACATTCAGTTCATTTAAAAGAGTGTTATGAAAATCTTGAGTTACTTTTAATTAAAATTCGTTACAAGGATCAAGGCTGGACAATTTGTGGTGATTTGAAAGTTCTTTGTTTGTTACTTGGACAACAAATCGGTTATACTAAATATCCTTGTTTTTTGTGTGAGTGGGATAGTCGTGATAGAAAGCAGCACTATTGTAAAAAGATGTGGCCACCAAGACAAACCTTACAACCTGGAATGAAAAACATTGAAAGAAAAAGTTTAGTAGACCCGAGCAAAGTTTTGCTTCCTCATTACATATAAAACTGGGGTTAATGAAACAATTTGTGAAGACATTAAAAAAAGATGGAGAGTGCTTCAAGTATCTTTGCAGCCAGTTTCCTCGCTTGTCAGAAGCAAAGATAAAGGAGGGTGTTTTTGTTGGGCCGGATATAAGAAAGCTTATGAAAGATGAAAATTTTGAATCTAAAATGGAGGAAGCAGAAAAACAAGCATGAATAGCCTTCAAAAATGTGGTTACAAATTTTCTTGGCAACAAAAAACATGAAGATTATAAAAATATTGTGCAAAATATGTTAGAAAAATTTAAAACCTTAGGCTGTAACATGAGTTTGAAGGTGCATTTTCTAGATTCGCATCTCGACTACTTCCCTGAAAATCTTGGTGCAGTAAGTGAGGAGCAGGGGGAAAGGTTCCACCAAGACCTAAAAGAGATGGAGAGAAGATACCAAGGAAGATTGAATATAAGCATGATAGCTGATTATTGTTGGATGTTAAAAAGGGATGGTCCACTACGAGATTACAGAAGAAAAAGCACAAAAAGGAGTATGGAAAGACAAAGAAAAAGATATTATAAGGACTTGTAAAGACATAAATAGTATTTTACTGTTTCTTTTCATTAGATTTAATGATATTTGTAAGTAATTTTGTTTTTTATATCCTTTGTAAATAAATTCAAAATGTAACTAAAAATTATTTTTAATTTTTAAAAATATAATTTGAAGCCTTTTTGAGAAAAATCCTTACGTGATGGAGAAAATTAGAGTTCATATTTGGATTCAGCGCCCAAAAACACATAAGAATCAGCTATCAAATTTAAAACAATTTTTAGAAACTTAAAAAACGCAGGCCTGTGTAATTAGATAACCTCCACATGTATGGCGCTGGTAGGCAAATAATTTTGTTATATTTTTCAACCTTCATCCTTTAGTTGGCAACTCTAACCGTATACTAATTAATTTTAATTTGTAATTATTTGCTATTATTTTATTTTATTTTCCTAATATATGATTTTTATGCGAAAATAAAGGATTTTATTATATTATTATTATTGTTACAGTTTAATGAAACGGCGGTAATTCACAAAAGTAGCTGGAATCATTTTACCATTTCCAAACAGGAAAATATAATTACTGTATGGAAGTATGGCCTCGTAAATCATATTCTGGAATTTAGAGATAAACTTCCAACATTCAACGTAAAATATATTTGCGCCAGTACTGTTACAAAAACGAAGGCTTACATAAAATTTCACCAAGGTTAGTATACACATACGTATGAAGTAAACTTTGACGAAATGTGCTGGAACAGAAACAACTTTCATAAAACTTTGTTAAATCGAAATTTGTATAATGTATTTCAACGATTAACTAGACCTTTTCGAAAAAAGTTAAGTAAGCATTGGTAGAACGTAGATAGGCGCAGGTGTTAATAATATCTAGATCTGGAATAAATAAACGCTCTAAACAGCTAAAATTTATCCCACGTCGGATTTCAATGCTCTTGAATTAAGGCACAGATTTACCTGTCTTTTGATAAGAAATGTTCAAGTATCGATTAATGTAGACTTAAACTTGGTGTCATAATAAATAATAATATAATATAATAATATATATATATATATATATATATATATATATATATATATATATATATATATATAATTGAAAAGAAATTATCGACCGTGATATATTATCAAAAATTAATTAAAATTCGGGTAAGCGGTCAATTAAAAAACTCCTTTATTAAATTACCCTATATTTCGCGACAGACTTTGTCGCTTCTTCTGGGGTAACTACAAGATTAATGAGAAAAATAACAAAAAATAAATAAGAGTATAAAACAGTGGTAAAAATACTTACAAAATGTAGAGTTAAAAAATAATAAAATTGACGTACAAAATATAAAAATGATTAGATATAAAAAATAAAGTAACTATAGAAACAAGCCTTAAGAACTTTTAAAAAACATATATTTGAAAAGTTAAAACATGAAAAATAAAAAATATAATGCAATATAAATTAAAACAACATATGGAACAAATAACAAAACGATTTAAGATCGTCAACTAACAGTCAAACATTCTACCTAAACATGTTAGAGATGGTACTATAAGTATAGGGAAATTGCCTGCCACAAACAATATCAAGATAGCTCAAGAAATTTCTAACTTCCTTAACAGGTTGAAAACTAAATCTCTTTCCCTGGAAATCAAGATTACTTGTGATACTATTTCTAAAATTACAAATAATATTATGTCAATTCAGACAACCTTGAGAGGTATTCTTCCTTTATTTATTTTTGAAGAATATCGTAATAGACTACAGTCAGCTTTTAAAAAACATTTTAATATAGTTAAGACTTTGCATTTAAAGAAATTTAATAATTTGGTTAATGATTTTTCTAGCAGTGTTTGTCTCTTTGTTGATAACAAAAAATGGTTTAAGAATGTGTCAGCTGTTGACATTCCGACAGATATTTCTGACTTTCTGTCACTGGGGCCTAAGTTTGCGATACCCGTTGTTGGGCAGGATGTTGATATTAGACGCTGATGATGATTCATTGCTGATGTTGAGGATGTATTAGATGCCGTACCTGAGACGTCAAGAAATTCAATAAGGTGTAAATGTCACAAATTTCATACATAATTCACACATTCGAGTTCATTCACCTTTCATAAACTTATTTAATAGAACTAAATCCTTCCTAAGATCCAATCCTAATTTATACATATTACAAGCTGATAAAGGTAATTGCACAGTAGCTATGGATAAGACAGAATATTTAACTAAAACAGAAAATTTACTTAAAGACAATTTTATTTATAAACCCCTACACAAAGATCCCACAGTTAGCATACAAAAATCATACAATGAACTGTTAAAAAGGATACTTTCTAGTGGACAATTGTCAAGTGACTTAACTAAATCTTTGACAATTTACAACGCGACCCATCCGAAACTTTACTCACTACCGAAAATTCATAAACCTGACATTCCAGTTCGACCAATCATTTGTTCCATAAATTCTATAACATATAACCTTTCAAAATTTCTTAGCAAAATTTTAACGATCGCGTTTGATACAGACAATACATACAATATCAAAGACACGTTTTCATTTGTTAATCAGATACAAGGTCTCACACTTCCCAACAATTATGTGTTGATTTCGTTTGATGTTATATCGCATTTTACGAATATACCTTTACAACTAATGACAGATGTCATAACTAGTAAGTGGCACATAATCGATCCACACACTGACTTATCTAAATCAAATTTTTTGTCGTTAATCTCTTTTATTTTTAACAACACATAGTTTTCGTTTAATGGGAAATTCTATAGTCAAATATTTGGAACTCCTATGGGTTCGCCCATCAGTCCAATTTTAGCTCAGATAGTTATGGATCAGTTGTTGGAGAGTGTGATAGCTAAGTTACCATTTCCATTACCGTTCTTCTACAAGTATGTTGATGACATTGTTTGCTCTGTTCCACAAGAAAAAATAGATCTAACATTAAAAATTTTTAATAGCTACAACAAACACAATTTACTGTGGAAAAAGAAAATAATAATAGCGTGCCCTTCTTGGACGTTTTAGTAATTCGTGACGTTAATAATTGTATCATTTTGAATTGGTATAGAAAACCAACTTTATCTGATCGGTTCATTAATTATCATTCTCATCATCCTCTCAATCAGAAGTGTAACACCATTATAGGTATGAGAAACCGAATATCACATATTTGTCATGAAATCTTTTTAAATGACAATGTTAAAGAACTTTTCAACATCTTTGTCAACAATGGCTATCCTAAGCATATACTAAATAAATTGATATTTAGCTCAAACTTTTTTGATGGCCCTACTGAGGACATTCCTGCAGACAGTGTGATTTACAAAAAAATCCCATACATTGGCGGTCTTACTCATACAATTGTATCACATTTTAAACAATTTAATAACATTAAAATTGCTAAATACAACACCCATACCTTGAAGAAGTTGTATAGTAAGATAAAAGACATAACACCTTTCTTTTTAAATAGTCATGTTGTCTACAGGATAGCATGTTCGGATTGTTGTGGCGTTTATATAGGTCAGACATCACAGTGGCTAAAACAGCGCATTACTCAACATAAAAGTGATGTCCGTATTGGTAAGAGATCTTGTGCATTGGTGGACCATGCACTAGATCGTGACCATACTTTCAATTTTGTTGACGTTAAAATCTTAGACGTTGAAAATAACCATAAAAAAAAGAACTTTTTTAGAAATGGTCCACATCAACAGAGACACAAATAACATAAATTATAGATCTGATACTAATGGTCTTAGTATAATTTATTTTAATATACTGGTTTTGACTGTTAGTTGACGATCTTAAATCGTTTTGTTATTTGTTCCATATGTTGTTTTAATTTATATTGCATTATATTTTTTATTTTTTATGTTTTAACTTTCATATATATGTTTTTTAAAAGTTCTTAAGGCTTGTTTCTATAGTTACTTTATTTTTTATATCTAATCATTTTTATATTTTGTACGTCAGTCAATTTTATTATTTTTTAACTCTACATTTTGTAAGTATTTTTGCTACTGTTTTATACTCTTATTTATTTTTTGTTATTTTTCTCATTAATCTTGTAGTTACCCCAGAAGAAGCGACAAAGTCTGTCGCGAAATATAGGGTAATTTAATAAAGGAGTTTTTTAATTGACCGCTTACCCGAATTTTAATTAATTTTTGATTATATATATATATATATATATATATATATATATAATATAAATAATAAAGTTATTAAATTACCTTAAGAATAAGTTTTACCAATACCTTCATTAATTTCTCTAAAAATAATATGATTCCCATATTACCATTCTAATAATTTCATTAATTACGTAGACTTTGTTACGTGCTCGTAGCTACGTCCTCGTTTTGGTTGCGAATTAGCGTTTTCTTTTATTTTCTTCCGTTATGTTTCTTTTGAACCGCACTGTAATACCTGTGCTTGTGCACATAACGGGTGTTCATTTGAAAAGTCAATCTAGTAGCATGTGATTTACTGAGAACATTTTGAAGTATGTCGTAAATTAAAATTTACTACTTAACCTACAAAGTCGTATATTTTGACAGTTTCATACATACAAATAAATAACAAATGTGATTGACATTATCAAATGTCATTTGGATTTACGTTTACGGAACAACAAAGACATACTAATATATATGCGTCTTATTCTATCAAAATTTCAAAGTAACCTAGATTGACTTTTCAAATGAACACACTTTACAATAATTACGTATTAGTTTTTCTTCGTGGTCATCCTCTCGATTCTCGAGTGGCGATAACTTCTACGGAAAGAGACTGTGATCGCTATCGATAGAGTTAAGGTGGAAGTTGGTCATTCGTCATTTGTTTTGTAACGATTTATTGTAGGGCCTGATTGTTTAAGCAGTATTCTGAGTTTTTTTTACTCAGTTTTTCTTTGTTTAATTATTTAGCTTAGTTATTGCGTCGTTACAGACATCAATCATTTTTCAATTTTTATGTAGTTAATTCAATTTCCTTTCTTATTAGTAGACCAATTCGGAGCGAAAGCAAAGGCGTGACTAACGAATTAGTTCCCGCGTGCCCCATCGCACATACGATTAATTAGTATGTTGTTCACGGTCATCGTGTGTACACGTATAATAGCAGTAGGAAAGTATATTGTGTGTATTTAATAATGTTGAAGGAGCGTACAGTAAAAAAGCCGCTGTCATCAAAGTTAGTCAATAGGTTTATTGAGAACCATCCTAGTTTATCTTACGATGGGGTAAATGTAAAATGTTTAGTGTGCAATATATCTATATATAAACCATTTAACAAAATCAATTTTGCAACGCCACGTGCATAGCGCAAGACATAAAGATAGAGACACTGGTGTCGATACAAAATACGAAGTGTTTTTATTTGATTTGTGTACAATGATGAGAAATAACTTTGGAGACGCACCTTATGTTAACAATATTTCATCGCGCTTCTCCAGATTTTCAAGTCACGGAAAACGCATAAGACGGTAAGTTTCTTTTTAATAATCTAATTACATACATTTTAGATTTTATTTTTTATACGTATCATCGAGAACGTTTCATAATCTAGAAAAACCGTCTAACATTTTTTTTGTATCTAACATAATAGCAGCACCGTTCGTGATAGTTTATCTCTAGATATTAATAATGTTTCGCATGCGGGAACCAATTCGTTAGTCACGCCTCTGCTTTCGCTCCGAATTGCTCCACTCTACTTATTAGTATTTCTCATTTAAAATTGCAATACCTATCTTTTTTGTTTGTTGAATTTATTTCGACAGAGAATCTTTAAAAAAAAACTCAACAAAGAAAACTAATTGCAAACATTTAGTTTAAATTAATAAATTAATATTTAAAATCTTAGCTGTGTCCGTCTTCTTCCTTCAAGCGGGATATATATTCGTGTGCGTTGTAGGTTTCCTGCGTTGAACGACGTTTGCGTCGGTAGAGGAAAAATCCAGGATAATGTCTGATGGTTACATATCGAGAGAAGGAGTCAATCAGCTAAATCGTCATCCAGAAATCCCCTGCCGGGTAATTGTAGTACAATTAAAAAATTGTAACGACTAAATAAACCTCGTATACACGAGACGGCTACCAAAAAAACCCAGAATACTGTTTAAACAATTAGGCCCTACAATAAGTCGTTACAAAACAAATGACGAATGACCAACTTCGACCTTTACTCTATCGATAGCGATCACAGTCTCTTTACGTAGAAGTTATCGCCACTCGAGAATCGAGAAGGGAGAGGAAGACCACGAAGAAAAACTAATACGTAATTATTGTATGTGCACAAGCACAAATACTACAGTGCGGTTCAAAAGAAACATAACGGAACAAAATAAAAGAAAACGCTAATTCGCAACCAAAACGAGGACGTAGCTACGAGCACGTAACAACTTCTATAAAATATTGAATTTAGCATTTGCTACACGTACCTTAGATAAATATACTTTATTATATTGCAGTTCAAGCGATAGTAACGGGAAGAGAAACAGCAACAGCAAAAATTTATTTCAGTGGGATTCCAGCTAATACTTCTGTGTCTTTATATGTGAAGTCATGCATAGGATGTTCATTTAAATCAAATATCTTCTCGGCAAGCAATTTAAACGTCATTGAAGTAATAAAAATTCAAAAACGAATTTTATAATGTATAAATGTATTTAATACGTTTATCTTAACTTATTTTAGACGGACGATTGGCAAGAACTTTTCTTTATAACACGACAAGAAAACTCCAGCTCGTCCATTTCATTTCTAACTGTAAAACTAAGTAACAGTATCGTGAATCCATATTGGTATGTTAGTAACGTACGGATATATAATGGCGCAGGTAATTAGTAATTAAATAATAATCACATTTAACAAGCGATTTTACGAAAAAAATATGATAAACAGTATGTTTTGTCTAATTTTTTTTGTCTAACTTTAATACAAAATCTAATAATTTAACGTTTCAGACAACTCATTAAAAAAGAATCGTGCTGAAAATGGTTGTTGTTACGCACTAAAATATCCTGATCATAAAATTTGTACAAAATCTTTGGAAGGTTACTCTCGAGGTAATATCTTTTATTATATAGCAAGATTATGATTTAATAAATATAGAGTTTTCTCAATATATGTATACGTAGAGATTTCAGTGAAATAACCTAAAAAGACTATTGTTGTGGAACATTGTGAAAATATTTTTTTCTAAAGACCTTTAACGCTTCCACGCTTAGAATTTCTTAAATTATAGTAGAGCGTCTATTATCCGAACATCAGTCATCCGAACGACCGCATAACCGAACTGCTACTCGCTCGCACAAATAGGAATGCTGTCCTCCCTTCCCACTTTACCGCCGCCAGCGCGCCTCTGTCGCAACGCTGCTTGGTAACAGTTTAGGTAGAATAGTTTGGACTTTGTTACGATTTATACTTGTGTCAATTTTGCCGCGTAAAAAAAATTTGCGATTTAAAATGCCTAAACGTAAACGTGTTGTCCTTTCTATGAAAGATAAATTCGAGATTAATAAGAGGTTGGAGGAGGGCGAATTTTCAACAAAATTATCTAATGAATATAAGGTTGGTAAGCCGACAATTACGGATTTCAAAAAACAGAAGACAAACATTTTTTTATCTCAACTTGATGATGGTTCGTCAAGTCGAAAAACTATGAAGTTCGCCACGAACACGGATCTAGATGACGCTGCTTACAAGTGGTTTGCACAAAAACGATCACAAGGAGATCCTATCTCTGGTCCTATTTTATGTGAAAAGGCAATTCAGTTTAATAAAAATCTTGGAGGACCGTTGGATTTTCAAGCAAGCACGGGCTGGTTGTTAAACCACTTTGAGTCAAGACATGGCATCCGTGAGCTTCAAATTCAAGGAGGAAAACCTTCTGCTGATTCTGCAGCAGCTAATTCTTTAAAAATTAAACTAAGGGATGTACTGAGGGAAGAAGATTATTCTCTTGAAAACATTTACATTGCCGACGATACTGTGCTCAATTGGAAAGATTTACCAAGAAAAACTCTTGTTTCACGTCGTGAATTAGCAGCATCAGGTCCTAAAATAAGCAAGGATCGTATTACTGCTTTAGTTAGTGCTAATGCTACTGGCAGCCACCGATTACCTGTGCTCGTCATTGGTAAAAGTAAGAAACCGCGTTGTTTCAAACACGTGAATATGTCTGCGATGCCTATTGTTTACACTTCACAAAAAAGCGCTTGAGTGGATAGTACGATTTTTATGAAATGGTTTATGGATATTTTTATACCATCTGTAAAAGCTCATCAATTAAAAAATGGCAAAAGGGAGAAAACACTACTGCTCCTGGACAACGCACCAACTCATCCATCATGTGATGTTTTGAACGAAAAAGATGAGTTATACAAGTGATGTTTCTTCCACCCAACATAACATCTTTATTACAGCCAATGGACCAAGGTGTTATTGAGACTTTCAAGCGGTATTATAGAAAATAATTTTTACGAAAGTTATTGTTAGAAAGAGAAGATGAAAGATAAGAGAGTCTGTCAAGAAATCATAAAAATATTGATTTGCATCCTACATGATCGGAGCTGCATCGAATAGTGTAACAGAACAGAATTTGAAAAGTGCCTGGAATAAAATTTTAGATACGGTGCAAAGTTCTCAAAGTCTTGGTGAAAGTGACAAACAGAAGGATATGTCCGAAATGTTCAATATGCTGAAAGATCTCAATTGCCATGAATGTGATGAAGAAGACATTCAAGAATGGATGAATGTCGACAATGCAGATCCAGGACACCAAATCATGCAATATAGAGAAATCATAAGCCTGGTAACTGATAAAGATGACGCCGCCGGCAACTCATCAAGTAGCGAATATGATGAAAATATACCAATTGCTTCTCAAGCTTTTACGTGTCTAAATACTACCTTGCTATGGTTTGAAGCTCAAAATGAAAGTATCAGTATCAGATACCTCTTTTGAAAAAAGTGCGTGACTTAGCAGTTGGAAAAAGGGCAGGTTTGCTTAAACAAACAAAAATTAAAGATTTTCTGAAACATTAATTCTATAAATTATGCATTTTCATGAAAATTTTATATTAGGCAATGCAACATACATAATAATACGTAAAAAAGAAAATACCTTATATGTACTGTCGTGAGCAAAAAAATCGGGATAGTGTCAAAATCGTAATGTCAATTTCCCTTATTTTTTAGGATTGTAATTTTGACATTTGATTAATTTTCAAACTGTACGTCAGATTATCTATCATAGTGGCTAATTAAAAATTGAAAATACCGCATTTTTCGAAAACTGATAAAGTCAGACCTGTTACTAGTTTGGAAAATCATTAAGAACTGTATTGGATCAGTTCAATTTAATATTGGTAAAAGCCGCAAGAATATATAAAAAATGGAGGGACGAGGATAATTTAAATCGGAAAATAGGTCCCGAACGTAACAAAATTTCAAATCCGCAGGAAGACGAAACAATAGTTACTGAGATTAGTCACAACCCTTTCAAAACATTAAAGGAAGCTATAAGAACAATACAATTTCCTGTCTCATCTTGTAACACAATGGTTACAAGAGAATGAAATTTAAACTTGATATTTCCCGCCCTACAGTCTTTATCTAAATCTCAATGTATGGGGATTAATGAGATATAGCTGTCACCCAGGAAGAATTTTGGGAGATTGTTCAAAATGCTTGGCATGAAATTCCTATAAATGTTGTACAAAATATCGTCGCTTCAATGTCTACAAGATGAAGTTATTAATAATAATAATATATTAAATGAAGTTATTAATAATAACGGTGGAATGACGAAATACTAATTATTTTAATTATATTCTTTCTCTATCGTTATTAGTAATTTTTATTAGTATATATTGTAAAAATGTTTAATAAATGTCAATGAAACATACATTTTTGACAATTCCTGACTTACTATTATGAGTAAAGATAGCCACTTAAGTAGTCACAATTTAAACCCACGCAAAAACAATGTCCCGTTTTTTTTGCTCACGACAGTATGTACGTACATACTTTGTAATTATGTAATAATAAAAGATATATTACAAACATGTATATCGGTAAATAAAATTACCTGGTTCGATTATCCGAATAAACCGGTTTTCAGAACACCCATGTCCCCCAATTAGTTCTAATAATCGACGCTCTACTGTATAACAATTTGCTTCCGGTAAATAGCAAAAGTAAATCTCGCAGAACTGGCTACAGATCCGCTACGATATAATTCATAAATACTGCAGAAGTCCAAAAACCTGTGTGGGAAGGCTGATGGTAAAAATACAATTTAACTAGCTAGTACCCAGGCTACGATGAGTGAAGACGGCGCGGCGTTCTTATCGAAACATTGTTGCGTGTCTGACTATAATAAAATATAATAAAGGTGCCACCGTGAATTACAGTTAAACTGTAACTAGAGCTCATACGACCGGGGGACGTATATCCTATAACGCACCCACAGGTCGTAATGTATAAAAGGTATCCTAATACAACATATAAGCAATAACCTCACAAGGACATTATACTATAACAATATTTATTAAATTCGTTTCCCAAAATATCTCAACAAATATACAAGCTGTCCCGTATCGTTATGTTCAAATTTTAACAGTGTGAAGTAGACTTCATTTCAAGTAACAAAAACGCAAAACTTGTATATCCATTTTTATTTGCTTCAAGGTTACAAATCTATGAATGTGATTGTCAGATCATAAGAAAAAATGTAATCCTAAAGTCAATACAAGCTGATTTTATTTAAAAAAAGTTATACGATTCAATAACAGGCCTGTGATTGTTAATAATAAAATGTTATCCTAAAATAAATAAGAACGTGTCGTAGTTCAAACAGTAATTTCTTAGAGATCTACAAAAAAAAGAGTACTGAAAATTGATTTATCATAAAGAAGGTTCTTACTTATTTCGTAAGTGCTGAACCATGAATATCATACAATAAACAAATGTTCAGATGACTGTTAACGTTGCATTTTTAATAAAGGATTACGTTACGTTTCAGTTCATACAACAGCTTATTAGTGAGTGGAAACGTTCACTTTATTCAAAATGCCTTACCGATTTTCTTCTCAAGAGTATGCGGACATGCATTGTGTGTATGGCTACTGTAAAGGCAGTGCACGTCAAGCAACATTCAGTAGTTGCTTGACGGGAAACCGATGTCGGTATTCACCGACATCGGTTTCCCGATAGACGCATTCCTCATTACAGAACGTTTCTGGAAGTACACAGACAATTTCGGGTATGCTGACTGCGTGATTATCTTTTCGACCGAGGAGTAAATTTGCCAGCAGACTTAGAGGAAGAAGCAGTAGCTATTGTTACAAGGGATCTAACTCTCAATGTACGTCGAATAGCTAGACAACTGAGAGTGCCACGAGCGACAGTTTAGCGAATTTTAAAACGTGAAGGCTTATATCCATATCACTATCGCAGGGGACACGGTTTGCTTGAGGCAGACCACTATGCTCGTCTAGTTTATTCTACCTAGATATTAAGACAGTCACGGCTTCATTTTAATTTCTGCAGAACAGTCCTCTGGACAGATGAATCTACGTTCACGAGAAGTGGTGTTACAAATCTGAGAAACCTGCACAGGTGATCATCAGAAAATTCCAAAGCTATACGCCCATCTAAATTTCAACATGAATTTTCTATTAACGTTTGGGCGGCCCTAATCGATGACTTGTTGATTGGTCCTGACGTTCTTTCTGGGAGGTTAAATGCGGACAATTACCTTCAATTTCTTATTGACGAACTGCCAGATCTATTAGAGGATGTCCCACTGAATGTTCGAGGAGACATGTGGTTTCACATGGATGGGGCACCACCACATTTCGGAATTGCTGTCCGAGATTGGGTTAACGTCAATTATCCAAGATGGATTGGTCGAGGTGGTCCTGTTGCATGGCCACCCAGATCACCCGATCTTAATCCCCTTGACTTTTATTTATGGGGTACATGAAAAATTTAGTCTACGCGCAAGTTTCGAACACATGAGAAGAGTTGTTGGACCGTATTCACCTGGCTGCCGAGCAAATCCGACAAATCAAGTATGAAATTCGGATAAGTACATCTTCTGTTGGCTTACGGGCACAAGCCAACATTCAACATGGAGGTGGACATTTCGAAAATATTATTAATTCAACTTTTTTAAATACAATCAGTTTTTATTGATTTTGCGATTACATTTTTTTTCATGATCTGACAATCACATTCATAGATCTGTAACTTTGAAACAAATAAAAATGGATATACAAGTTTTGCGTTTTTGTTACTTGAAATGAAGTCTACTTTACACTCCTAAAATTTGAACATAACGATACGAGACACTTGTATAGATATATAAATACAAACGAACCTGTATATATAGAAACACAACAGGAGAAGCATAGGCGATTTGGAAATTTTGCTTGTAAATTTAAACCGCTTAACAATTACATGAGTTTTCAATACTTAATGAGGAAAGCAATACTTAGAAAAATTAAACAGAAAAACTCTAATTAAGCTTAAACATGAGTATGCAGATAAAACAAATGGAAAGAATAAAATGAAATTAATAACTGTCCATATTTAAATGTAATAATTGAAATTGAGTCTATGAAAAAACAATTAAGAAACCTTATTCGATTTCCAAACAAAATATATTTTCGAAACGATTTTTAATTCAAAGGGAAAACTAATTCACATAAAAGTGCACATTATGTGAAAACGAATCCACATAACTTTATTTATTTGCAAAATAAACACTTTTTTATATTTTCGAGGCCCTAAATAACGAATTTGAAAAGGGTTTCACTAATAAATACTATATAACGAAACCAAAAATATCTCTAATTTCTTAAATTTAAATAAACCAACTCAAATGATATATTTAGTATGTATTTTAATTGTTCTATATAATCTAGACTTCGATTGTCCGCCAAACACAATCGGTGAGAATTGTATATCATGTAATTCACTTTCTGATAAGAAAATTTGCCTAAAGAGCAGAATATGTGATCTGTCATCCAACGGTCTCCATTGTTCTTGCGCTCAAGGTTATAGAGGTCAAAATTGTGAAGAATGTAAGTATTTTGCTAATGCATTTAACAATCATAAAACAAATTATATATTGTTGATGCAGCATGTGCGGTAGGAACATATGGTTTAAATTGTAAATATAAATGTGGTAGATGTACAGATCATTGCAATAACGTTAATGGAAGTTGTATATGTGAAGAAAATTTTGAAGGAAACACGTGTCACACAGGTAATTATATTAGTAATAAGCTACCATTCCGTATTCATTTTTCAATGTTCCACTAAATTGTATCGTCACTACCACATTACAAAGGTAACTAGAAAAGTTTTGTACCAGAACTCAAATTGTCACAATCATTCAACTACATTCTATGCACTAGTCCATTCATCGAAACCAGTCATCAAAGCAAACTCTTCACAATTCACACTAGCTAAACTCGTCATCGCCCTAATAAAATCCTCATCGGCAGAAAACTTCCTGATCTTGACCTGGGAAAACAGCGCAAAGGCAAATAGGACAAGACATAGACAGTAGGTTGGACATTTTCTTCAGCCCGGTTCTTGTCAAAGTTCTTGTCTCGGTACAGACATTGTTAACTACCTAGTATCGAGTGAAAGCGAATGTTTTAAACGGATTATACAACTCCAAACAGGTACCCCTTGGAGTACCATATTGGGGTGGCCGTCTTTAGTGTTTCCAGTACTACGCTCTCCACAACTCCTATCACGATAAAGGAAACGGCCACTATTTTGTTCTTAATGAATCATGATTTACGTACAAACACAGGTGTGACTCCATTTTCAAGAAGCAAGAAAATGTTCTGTGCATTAATGGGCACATCATAGTAGTCGAGCCAGGTTTCGTTAATTTAACGAGATGTTACATTGATAATCTTCTCAATCGCCGTGCTATCTGCATATTGGTTAGGACATATTATATACAAAGAAAACCAACCTTTTTCATTCGAAAATGTTTGTACAAAATTATACAAATTACCAGTGGATGAATGCTCGACATTCTCTTATCTCGTAATAACTTAGGTGACTATCGGACTCGAGCATATTGCTGGGAGTACCTATGTCCTCCTCAGGAACGATCTAGATGGGGCATCCTTATACCATCTGAACATGATCATATGGTGTTTAACTTACTGTAAATGAGAATGTAAATCTCACTTTACACGCAGATGTTGCCTAATGTGTTATGTTAATTACTACAATTCAACAAACTAAGTTTGTACCAGTATATAGAACGCGACATGTCGCGACATCAACCTACCTGGTTGTTAGGGTAATGAAAAATTCGTGAAAAGTCACATCTATCCCGGAACGCGTGGATGCATTTCGTTCTTATTAGAGCTCGTCAACACACGATATCCTGGTGACAAACATGATTTCCACTTCTATACTGCGTGTATATATAGTTAACATGTTGAACTTACTGTAAATGAGAATCAATGACTATTAAATCTCACTTTATATGAAAATATCGCCTAATGTGTTACATCAATTACCACAATTCGACAAACTATTGTACAAGTATGCAGAATGCAACACGTCGCTACGTCAACCTTCTTAGTTGTTAGGATAGTGAAAAATTCGTTAAAAAAATATTGTGTGCTGACGAGCTCTAATAAGAGCGGCGTTCCGGTATGTGATTCTTCACGAATTTTTCATTATCCTAACAACCAGAAAGGTTGACGTCGCGACGTATTGCGTTCTACATACTGGTACAAACTTAGGGGTGAATGTAATCTCACCACTAAATGACCAGTCTACTTTAATCCTATAGGTAAATTCCCCACCGTCCGTAAGGATTCACGTTAATACCATAGGTATTCTCACCACTAGTTTTAATACGTAATTTTTCATTAAATTTTCTAATGAAGGAAGAATGAATTTATTACTGAGTGCCTTTTCAGAATCTATTATAAAATATACAAAAAGGTTTTGTTTAAGTATGATAATACGTTAAGCACGTATAAAGCATTTGTACAATATGAAACAAACATGTAAATAATTTACATATCTGTACATATCTGTATTGTCCATGTGCATAGTTACAGATATGTAAATTATTTACATGTTTGTTTCATATTGTCTATTATAAAAGTTTAACAAATTATAATTTTGCAAACATTCAACACTAATAAATGAAATTTGAGATTTTATTGACGATAATAATAAAAAGAAGTAGTGACAGTAATATAACTATATATACTATATATAATATAATATATATATATATATATAATATAATATATATATATATAATATAATATATACTATATATAATATAACTATATATATATATATATATATATATATTTTTTGGCTAAAAATACAAAAATAACGAAAAACATCATATGGAATTCAAAACACAAAAATAAAAAGTAACACGTTACATAGCATGCACCACAGTAAACAGTAAACATTTATATACATATACTATATACATACAAAAATAAATCACTAAAAAGTTATAGAAACTATTAGGTATATACATATTATATATAAAAAAAGCAAAATTAATTGGGTAACTAAGAATGACAAACACATTTTATGAACTCTAGCCTAGACAAATGACCTGATTTTAATCGATTTATACAATTTTCCAAATATTTTAATTTGTTTTTCACTTGCCTATCCTTTATTTTATTAGGAATATGTAAACTTTGTATTTTGATGTCAGTGTCAACTTGGAATTCTTTCAATTTTTCGATAAACACATATATAGACGGATGCGTACTATAAAAAGATGCATTAAATCTGGAATGGAACGACTCGCAAGCATTTGTATTGCGAGTATTCGAGGCAACTTCTTCCGCCCATATATTCGTAGGAAATGTAGCATTTTCCTCTATATACGTTTCTAACAAATAATCGGCGTATTTATCTAACTGGCTATTGTCTGGTTTATAAGCCATCAAATCGAAAACAAAGCACTCCGCAACATGTTCTGGTTGTAGATAAGTCATACCAAAGGGTAAGTTTCAGCCAACTTCCTATTTCTGAATTATTTTTATAATGTTCACTTAATCCAAGGAACTGAATTTTTCTGTACCATGCTTGGTGTAGGTAAAATCTACAGCCACTGATTTTTACACTGGGCCAAACATGAATTATTGCGGTATGTATTGCTTTTTCAAAATCAACATAGATCTCGCTAGGTTCGAAAAATAAATTAAATGATTCAAAAATGTTAGATTTCAACAACAAAAAAAGTGTTTTATATGTGGTCCAACTTTTGTTTGGCAACAAGCAATACAGTAGTGGGACATAGTGTCCATTCTGAAGTCCATGGATGGTAAAAAATTGTAGAAAGTATTTCGTACAATATGAGAATGTGCCGTCCATATACAAAGTATTCATTTTAGACAAGGCACGAATATTGGCTTCACATGTAAATACGATAATAACGCTAAGAAATAAGTAATTAAACTTTTAGTTTCAAAAAATTCTATTTATTATAAATATCACTACAATATTGTTTCGCCATACAATGGCTTCATCAGGTGGATGAATACTGAATATGTACAATGCAAGTTAGAATATTTATGTGAAAATTATTGGGGAATGGTGGTGGAAAATTTTTTACAATCTTAAATTTAGTAGAGGGGAGTTGTTTAAATCTAGTTGGTCATTTAAACAACTCCCCTCTACTAAATTTAAGATTGTAAAATTTTTTCCACCACCATTCCCCAATAATTTTCACATAAATATTCTAACTTGCATTGTACATATTCAGTATTCATCCACCTGATGAAGCCATTGTATGGTGAAACAATATTGTAGTGATATTTATAATAAATAGAATTTTTTGAAACTAAAAGTTTAATTACTTATTTCTTAGCGTTATAATGCAGTTTCAACAAGTATCTCCTTCGTCAATTAACTATTTAAATACGATAATGTTATGTTCTGCACTATTTATAAACAAAAAGTTTTTACCTTTCGCGGTTTTAATTTTAGGAGAAGATAGATTTACAACTTCATGCACTTCGTTTATATTTGCAGGTAGGCGACTAGGAAATATTTTCCGACGGCAGTTATACATATTTCTTCGTACATAATTGACATCATTGGTTGTAACAGACTCTGGCATATTGGCACTAAGGACTCTTCGAATAATCTTTGAAGGTTTTTCCAATAAATCTTCTTCTGCTTTTCGCTTGCACAAATTTGTAAGCACTTTCCTGTTTGTTTTTTGCTCATCTACTTCATGGTTATGAACTATATCACTCCTCGATATTGTAAGCTCAGGACCAACAGTAAATTCTTTAGCATTACACTTTCTTCTTTGGACACATCTCCAGAAAACTTCTCCGCTTTTCAATTCTTTTTCTTTAAAATACGTAAAATTCTCAAAGAGGAGTAAGTCTTTACCCCGTATACTTTTTACTAACGTAGCTGACATCTTATAAATCGAATACTTATATTAAATTATTATCACAATAAACAACACCAATTGTAAGTACTAACCTCTTCTGTTGAGCAAAAGAAACTAACTTGTGAAACCGTAATAACTTTGCAAGAACATCAACATTAAATAGACATTAGTTAATATTAGTACTGGAAATTCCCAAATTACGGTATATATTGCTTTTATTACCTGAACTCTGTTAGTGGTGAAAATACCTGCCGGATTATGAGATTATTCTATCGATGCAGGTAGAGGGTAATATTTGGTGGTGAGATTACCTCCGCCGAAACTTAGTTTGTCGAATTGTAGTAATTGACGTTACACTTTAGGCTACATTTGTATGTAAAGTGAGATTAATTAGTCATAGATTCTCATTTACAGTAAGTTCAACATGTTAACTACATACTCGGTGTATTTTTTAACTTGAAACTTTAAAATATCTCGAAAAATAAGCAGTTCACGAAAAAATGTCCAGATTTAAAGTTTAATAATTCAATGGAGGGAATACGTTAGTGCTAGAATTAGTCCTTCTATCTTCCTCCATGTACGTGGAGCGTGGGTAATATTGGGATCCCGTATATTTTATTACAGATTCGAATTCGAAACGATTGCAACTTTGTGAAGTAAAAAGCGAAAATTTGTTTTATTTTATCCCGATAATAGAAAATAATTTTTATAAAAATGTTTTTGTATGTACAATGTATGTATTTAACATTTGTGTTATTTCTTCCATTACTGTTCCATTTCTGTTACGTCGAATGGAATAATTAACTGTATTAGAGAAAATGGTTTAAATGGTTCTGGTATATGGAGAAGCTGACAGAAGTTTTGATAATGCTGTCAATCTCTACGCTCAGCGTTTTCCGTATAGGATTCGGTCACGTGCTTCATTTTACCGTATTGTTCACTACTGATTGAAGTGTTCAATCAAGAAAGGACCGATCGAGCAAGAATCACCGGAGAAACTAATGAAGTCGCTCTATTAGCTTCAGTTCATGTTACCACAATAAGAATAGCTCGCGATTCTGGATTATCCCACACCAGTGCTTGGAAAATTTTAAAACGTCATAAATCTTGATGGTGTGGATTTCCAAAATCGGGTAACTTTTTATCAGTGGGCATGTGAACTATTACAACGAACTTCAATTTTGTTCGTTAGCGATTGTTCTCCGACGAGGCGTCTTTCACAAAGCACGGAACGATTAATCGACGCATTACACATTACTGGAGTGTTGAGAATCCACACTGGCTTTGCCAGTTTGAACACCAGCGTCCTTGGACTGTCAACGTGTGGTGTGGAATAATTGGGAACAAAGTCATCGGCCCCCACAATATTGAAGGCCACTTGAATGGCGAAATGTACCGAGACATTTCGGAAAATGAACTGCCAGCATTACTTGAAGACGTTAGCTTAGAAGTGCGACAGAACATATTGTTTCAACATTATGGTTATCCAGCACACTATTCGATGATAGCACGTGAAGTACTTGATCGTAATTTTAATGGTCTCTGGATCGGTAGAGCTGGTTCAGTAAATGGGTCTGCTAGATCACCAGGTATTACTTCGCCAGATTTCTTGTTATGGCATTATCTCAAATGCAAAGTATACAATCAAGTACCAACAACACGTCAAAGTATGATTGAGAGACTCAACAATGCTTATGTCGAAATTCAAGAAGATACACTTCTCAATTGCCTACACTCATTTAAAATGGGGATCAATAAGTGCATTGAAGTTGAAGGCCGTCATTTTGAGCACATACTTTAATTGAAAAATGATAAGGCGAGCGGAAATCTAGCACTCTGATAAGTGGGAGGCGAAGGCACTTACATAAATGAAGCACCCTAATACATGAAAGGCAAGGAGACTCAGGTTAATCAAGCACCCCAAAGTGGTACTACGAACACGTCGTTGTTATTGGATTATGCTAAAAGTAATTTATTCATCAGCAATTTACATTTCTACAGGTGTCATTTTCCCAGTTATTCGAAATTTGTAAAATGAATAGTTTTTCTATGACTGATTTTGATTATTTACAAAGAAAGCGTATTTTTGATTTGCACACGTATTGCAGAATCGTATGGATGAATGGATTCTCAGTATGAGAAATTGAAAGAAAAATGAATTTCATCGATTACAGCGCCATCTATCCTGAATTGAAAAAAGTATTTCAAACAAACCGTACGTACTTTTTCCAGTAGAATTCGAATCTGTAATCAAATATACGGGTTCCTATTTAAGATTTCGAAGTTACCCCTGCCCACCTACATGGAACCAAAGAGAGGGACTAATTCTAGCACTAATATATTTCCTCCATTAAATTATTAAATTTTAAATCTAGATATTTATTCCTGAACTGCTTATTTTTCGAAATATTTGAAAGTTTCAAGTTAAAAAATATACCCGGTGTACAACCAGTATAGAAGTGGAAGTCATGTCTGTCTCCAGAATATCGTGTGCTGACGAGTTCTACTAAGAGCGAAATGCATCCACGCGCTCCAGGATAAATATGACTTTTCACGAATTTTTTTATTAACAATCACATGATGTGAACCATCATCTTCTAGCACAGAACCCATGTCTTCCAAACGCTGACCAATATTCAATCCACGACCAAAATTGTAACACGTACTATATTTTTCATAAAAATGACTAGCGAGCTACTTACATTGCCATAATTCAGCGGCAACTAACGCAAAGACCAAGCCCTTGGCTGCAGCAACGACTTGAATAGGTCCCAACATGCGTTGAACTTCTCAAAGCTTGTAACAGTCAGTTATGCCATATTGCAAAACTTTTGTAGTAAACCTTGTAATTTTTAAATCTTTAACGGAATACTACTATGATTCTTCTTTTATATTGTATTGTACCAGTAATCTAAGCAGCAGTCATAGATTTACATTTACAGGACATGTAATCAAACTGTTACTTGATAGTAAAAAGCTTGTAATTGTTCTTAAGAAAATGATTTATGTCTTCTAGAACAAATGGAAATTAATTCTTCCACATAATTTTTACCACCATCTATCGAACATAAAACAACTTCTCATTTAGTTTTAATATTATCTTTTCAATTTTCTTTATAATTTTTTTTAAATTTCGCCCTCCACCGTACCACGCCGGCGGATGGATAACCCCTACTATTAGACGATACGGTCTGTGTTCATCGAGCAGTACCAAAGATAGAATAAAATACAGTAACTCTTGTTAGTGTAGGTGATAGGAAGAATACAATCTATATATTTGTCAAAGAGTGTATAGTAGCTTGAGCTGGCTTACAAACTTCCGCAGTCACTGTTCATGATTTCTTCCGGGATTCCGGGCTGAAACCCCGTCTTTGGCACTACTTCCTTCTGTGCCAACGTTTGTCCACTATTGCAAGAATAATCTTCAGGATCGCTGCTACTATTGCTGTTGCTACACTGAAACTGAAAGTCTTTAGAACAGGGTTATATATGTTTTAGCTCACTAAAGCGTTACGGTTATGGATGAGTTCTTGAAATAGCAGGTTTTGCCAGATATTGTATAGGGGATATCCATCATCACGCTTGATATTATTGAGACGCCCTTATAGCCCTGTCCCAAACCAACAAATTTTCAACTTCAGTGCAGCAACGATAACAGTAGTAACACTCTGAATATGTCCCTTGCAAAAGTTGACGAAACGTCGTCCAAGAAGAAAGTAGTGCCAAGGACGCGATTTTGATTCGGAATCCGAGAAGAATAATTAGTAAGTTTAAGTTCGAACGAAACGAAAACACTTACGAAAACTGATAATCAGAACATCTATATTTACTATTTGATGGTTTTCTTTCCTGCATACAAAAATAGGTAAATTGTTTTAATTTTAGGTATTTTGCCCTTTCTAAAAAACGATCCAATCATAATTATCGCAGAAAGAAACGTAACTGTAATTATAACAATGGACTATGAAGGGCAACATCAACCAACTCTCTGTGCAATACAAGTCAGGGTATGTAACTGAATATTAATACAAAAACCAAATAATAAGCATTTATATACAGCATTATATGCACCCATTGAATGGCCGGCTAGATCCCCTGATTTATCAGTTTTGGATTTTTCTTGTGGGGTGTACTAAAGGACACAGTATACAAAAGAACATATGAAACAATCGACGATTTAAGTCGTCTTAGTTGCTTTTAATAACATCGATAGGCGTAAAGTCCGCAATGCTACAAATTCTGTTGTGAAGAGATGCAATTTGTGTATTAATAATAATGGAGGTATCTTTGAACATTAATAATGTTGTGTGCCCTTAATAAAAGTTCTTATAGTTTTCATTTTATTACTACATAAGATTTCAAAATAAGTTTTCGTTTGGTTTGTATTTTATCAGTTCGAAATTCAATTGTTTTCCATAAAAACCATAGAAATGTCTATATCCTCTTTATTTTTTAAAATAACCATATCAAACCTTATATCATTGTAATCAGCAAAAAATAAGCTTTTTAATGATGTCAAAACCAACTATGGCTTCCATTTAAAAAACACGAGTTTGTGTCATAACTCGATAATGGTGAACGAAAAAAAAATATTAGCTACATATTTGGCGTAAAATTATCTAAAACTTTTATCTGAACACTTTTTCTCTAAAATTACTATTAACGATGCTAAGCATGTTTAAAGAAAATCGTAAAATTTAGTTTTCTTTGAATATCTAATAAGCCATGAAAGTTATCGGAGAAACAAAAGCAGTTTTAAATCAAACTCGTAAAACTGCGCATCTTTCCCCATTTAAGCGTTTTTCTATCTCCAGTAGTTTCTGAGATACCAATGCTAAACATTCAAAAAAAAACTCACCCTGTATATATATATATATATATATATATATATATATATATATATATAAATAATAGACTTTTTTTATTGGTTTAGCGACCTTTAATGAATTTCAATGTTTTTCTCTACGACGTTTCGACTCTTTTTATTATTAAGTCTTTTTCAAGTGACTAGAAACAAAAAATTAATACAACGAAAGGTAAGAAAATATGTTTACATTTGTATGAATGAATTAAAAATTAAAATTAAAATAATAATAAAGTAAGGAACATTAAATGATTACATTTGTGTGAATGAATTAAAAATTAAAATTAAAATACTAATAAAGTAAGGAAAATTAAATGATATAAAACTCACCGATATATTCCGTTTCAAAATACATATTTGTGTACATGTGTGGTCGGACCTGCCCGAGACCTTTCCAGGGATGACCGCGTCACTCAGAATATTTTGTGTGACTAAATGTCTTTGTTGGAGAAATGAAATTTCCTATTTCGTTTTTAAAATTAGCATGGTCAGGCCATGTGTTAGGGAAACATAGTATATGTATTTACAATGTGAACATTTTGGTATGTGGGTGGGGTTGGTTTTCTTCTATTGTTTAATGAGTGGATAATAGAGTTTAGGAAGTCCATCAATCTCGTTACGTTCGTTGATTGTTCTGCTGTTTTTGAAAATATGGATAATTTCTAAGACCTCCCTAGCCTTTATATTTTTTTGCTTTGTTATTATTTTGGTATTTTCAAAATCAAAATTATGTTTTAGTGTCATCTGGTGTTTTTTTTAAAGCAGTCTGATTTTTTGCGTATTTGTGACCTTTTAATATTTCCTGTAGTAACTGTTTTGTTTGGCCTATGTATACTGACACTAAAGCATAATTTTGATTTCGAAAATACCAAAATAATAACAAAGCAAAAAAAATACAAAGGCTAGGGAGGTCTTAGAAATGATCCATATTTTCAAAAACAGCAGAACAATCAACGACCATAACGAGATTGATGGACTTTCTAAACTCTATTATCCACTCATTAAACAATAGAATAAAACCAACCCCACCCACACACGCCAAAAAAATTATATTGTTCCCATTGTAAATACATATACTATGTTTCTCTAACACATGGCCTGACCATGTTAATTTTAAAAACGAAATAGGAAATTTCATTTCTCCAACAAAGACATTTAGTCACACAAAATATTCTGAGTGACGCGGTCGTCCCTGGAAAGGTCTCGAGCAGGTCCGACCACACATGTACACAAATATGTTTTGAAATGGAATAAATCGGTGAGTTTTATATCATTTAATTTTCCTTACTTTATTAATATTTTAATTTTAATTTTTAATTCGTTCATACAAATGTAATCATTTAATGTTCCTTACTTTATTATTATTTTAATTTTAATTTTTAATTCATTCATACAAATGTAAACATATTTTCTTACCTTTCGTTGTATTAATTTTTTGTTTCTAGTCACTTGAAAAAGACTTAATAATAAAAAGAGTCGAAACGTCGTAGAGAAAAACATTGAAATTCATTAAAGGTCGCTAAACCAATAAAAAAGTCTATTATTTTAATATTAAGACACGGCCAATAAAATAACTAAGAAATTTAATTCTTATTAACACTAAATATATATATATATATATATATATATATATAAATATTTATATATATATATATATATATATATATATATATATATATACATAAAAATAAAAGAATTAATCCATATTTTATTTTCAAATCAAACATTTATATTACAATTAATATTAATTATCTGTCTCAGCATTTCTTTTTCAACTGCATGTCATACTGTTTGTCATTGCCGATTTACCCAATTATAACCTCAAACTTCAAAACTTGTCTTAATTGAAACATGCAATTTAGATTACTAATTCATGATAAACATATACTCAAACTACCTTTATTTATTGAAAATTTTTTGAGGGTTACCAGACGCCTGATATTTAAATCTCATAAATTAAGTTTACTTTGTTTGTATGTATGACCAGGTTAATTTCTTTTTTTTATCAATTAATGGATAAAAATACTTTAAAACACCAACGGTTATAGTTTGTTGAAATCGTGTTTTCCAGGAGAAACCCAAATGTAAAAAAATCAATTTAAAAAAGAAGAACTTTAGTACGTTAGATTTTTTTACCACTCTGTATGTTTAAAAAATACTTCAAATAGTGGCTTTTCATCTCTAATTTTTGTGTCTAAAATTTTTCAATAATATCTTTATTAACTTGACTGATATTTAAATGGTTCGACAATTTTGCCAAGGACTATATAACGGCTGTTCATTTGAAAAGTCAATCTAGTAGCATGTGATTTACTGAGAACATTTTGAAGTATGTCGTAAATTAAAATTTACTACTTAACCTACAAAGTCGTATATGTATTTTGACAGTTTCATAGATACACATAAATAACAAATGTGATTGACATTATCAAATGTCATTTGGATTTACGTTTACGGAACAACAAACACATACTAATATATATGCGTCTTATTCTATCAAAATTTCAAAGTAACCTAGTTTGACTTTTCAAATGAACACACGTTACAGTTGAGACTCTAAACCGTATACACTAAACTTTAGAGTATCAATTCATGTTTTTCTTTTTATACAAGTTATTTTAACATGGGATTGATTGACCTTTTCTTTGAGTCTACTAGTACCTCAAGTATCCTGAAATGTAGCGAAAAATATAACATTCTATACTTCAGCCGAATATACAAAGTAATGCAAGCAATAATTATTTTTTAGCCCAATTACTGCATGCTAATATGATATTTAATTATTTATGTATTTAGATAATAACTGTGTACTTTAATTTTTTTTGTTTACTTGCATATTGTATTTTTGAATTTACATTTATAGTTTTTTAGTTTCCGTTATTATTTACAGTTTGACAATAAATGTATTATTATATTATATGCTATTAAATATATCATACATTATTAAAATATTTTTAGGCCGCAGGTAGTAAAACTTTGTTAGTAAATGACAAATTTGCCTACCGAAACACAACTATATCTAGAGTAATCTCAAACTTAAGTTTAAATACCGAGTATATTTTAAAAATAATCTTATACGACCAACATAACCAGACATATGTAGGAAAATATGTTCCTTATACCATATTCAGTACTCCTTGCCCAGGTATGAAATAGTTTGGAAATAATTTTTTCTCATAGTACTATATTTTCAGATGTTACCCCTCAATATATTGTAACTAAAGTAACAAATTCAACAATAACACTGACAGTGAATAGTAAAGAAGTTTGCCCTTTAAATAGATTTAATGTCACTTTAAAGAAGACAGAACATTTCATATTATTTAACCAACAGCTTACTACTCAAAATACTTTTAAACGTTTGAAACCATACACAGAATACGTAATAGAAATTAAAAGAGATGATGGTGTTTTTACTTCGAATTGGACGATAACAACGGATCAAGGAAGTAAGTATACCAACTTTAAAATACTACTAATAAATACTAGTAAATAAATTTTATCACGCAAAAGAATTATTTTCTCTTATATTCCAATAACTAAATGACAACAGAAAAGGTAAAGTATAGTAAAACGTTTTCAACTGTATGTGTAACAGCAAAGCTTAGAACTGGTAATTAGTCAGTTCAAGGTATTAATGATAGAACAAAATATTAAACTTTTAATGTTACTGTAAATATAGTAAACTCAGAATATCAATGCGACCTACTGTTCAAAACAATATATATATATATATATATATATATATATATATAATTGGAGTGAGAAATGAGCTATATTGGATAAAATAAATTAAAAGCGAGGAAGCGGTCTGTCAATTAAAAACTCATTTATTAATTATCTCTATATTTGTTGCTTCTTCAGGAGATAAAATGTAGATAAAAATGAAGAAGCAAGAAGTTGTTGCGAAATATAGAGATAATTAATATATGAGTTGTTAATTGACAGATCGCTTGCCCGCTTTTAATTTATACCAATTACAAACCAACAACACAAACCAACCAACAGCACCTGCACATCTGTTCCAGAAAGACTGAGATAGAGTCTTTCTGGAACAGACACCGGCATTCATGGCCCCCACATTCGATTACGGGCCCCGAACCCAGAATCACAGACGGACCTCCCTATTTTACACTCGCGTACTACACTATAATTGCATGGTTATTTCTTACTCATACTTTTTTAGAATGTAATTTAACCTGAAAATACAGGATATAATTATGGTAATTATTTTATAAGTCCAAACTAAACTTGATTTATAAAATTATTTTATATAAAAATGACCACAGCAGATATATTTATTTAACACACTAAGATTAAAATTAAAATAGTTACAAAAACTAAAATGTCGATCTATGTAAGTCACAGACACTGCCTGCAAAATAAGACTACTTAATAAGAGTCTTCCGAGCTTTCTTCTGACTAAAATAATCGATTACGTCGGAAAAATCAAGAGTCTCGACCAATTTATTCTCAATTGCTAAAAGGTTAAGATGACGTTGGCCTGTTGTGCTCTTTTATCAAGTTTTTAAAGAGTTCGCCAGTCTATTAAAGACTTTTCAACCACTGGAATCATACAAAAAAGTATAATTACAATACACGCGTTCAAAAAAATTGCTTGAAATTGCTTATTTATAATAAACGGTTTATCATAAATATATATATTTTAAATTTTAAACTATAATTAGTTGTAGAATCTCTAAAATTTTATTGGAGTAAATTATAATAAACAATTAAGTTACGTAGGGCTGGGCCCGGGCCATGAACCCAGAGGTCCAACCAGCCCCACGCTTGTGGGGGCCATGCCGGCATTCGTCTGCTTTCCTCACTAAAGCATTCGATAGAGTCCGCCTAGCATATAGCATCAAAATTCTAGAAGTAAAGGAGGTTCCTGCTAACATAATAACAGCGAACACAACCTCAATACGGCCAACAGAACACAGATCAAAGATGGAGATAACACAACAACTGACACCTATACACTAGGAGGAATTAGACAAAAAGATAACCTCAGCCCATTTCTCTTCAACCTTATAATGAACAAGTATCATTTTAAAATTTGAAATACAAATGAGAACGAGCTGCAGAGGCAGCTATTTAGAATCCAAGAAATCAGCCAGCAACTCAATATACAATAATATAATAAGGGAACAGCAGAGGAGAAAAGAGTGGTATATCCACGTAAAAAGGATGACAGACGATAACCTACCAGGTGTCGTATTAGAAAGTAGATCAGCAGGCAACCATCAACCTAGAAGACCACCAAAGGGATAGAGACACAGCTGGCAACCCACATCCCAAAAATTTTTACAGAGACAATCTCAGAATTAACAGCAGATCTCAATAAGTAGAAGAAGAAGAGCACATTATCGAAAAACTATTTGAAAAAGTCCTTTTTACTTGTTGTATTCTGCATATGGTATCACTTTACGTGTTTACTTACAAATATTTCACAAACTTACATTTTCATATATGTCTTAATTTATTTTTGAATTTTAGAAACTCTCTTAATAGTCTTTATAATTTTAGTTCCGAGGGAAGTCGTTAATGTTCAGTACAAAGTAACAGAAACAAACGTGGTGTTACTATGGGAAGAACCATTTGAATTATTTGGTAAATTAACAACATACCGTTATCAATTCTGGGTAATTATATATTTACTATTTTATCATTCCATTAGTACACTAATATTAATTATCACGAAAAACACAAAGGTAGCACAGATTAAATTACTAATTATGTCTCCAAATTCGGCTCTAAGAGCACGTTATACTAGTCAAAGAAAAAATAATTCTTATTTTAATCATTAATTTAAGTGTAAATTAAATTTTAAAAAAATGTATCGATATCTGCACGTCTGTCCCGAAACGTGCAGATATCGATATTTCACTGTCGTTATAGATCATCAGTACTCAATATTCGGATACAGACATTATGTCTGTGTCCGAATATCGCGCAACAAATTAAGCGACAATTGCATGTGAGATGAGATTTTAATAATTATCAATTCTCACGTGCCCTAAGTTCAATGTAAATTAAATGTCAACGTTAGCCATAGAAATATATAATATAGTTTATTGCAAAATTCCCCGACAAGACGGAAAAAAGATAAATATACTTCATGTGTTTGAGACTTTAAGCAAGTGTGTTGGAGAAGAAGGTGTCAAGCTGATGAAAGTTGTGGATTCCAGACCCCCAAAAAATCCTAAATATTGCGTGCCACTTATTTAAAATAGCCAGGATTCTTCATTCTGGTGAACTTTACCTTCCAAATTTGCATATATTTTCATATATCTCTTCACACACATGCTTTTCCATTATGAAAAAAATAAGTCCAATGCTATCGACTATGGAGATTCTAAAACTGATACCGCCATCGAACAATATCCATTTCCCTAAAAAAGGTCGGGGGGCAAAGGTGTATTTCTGCACTTTTTTTGAAACATCTTTTCTACGGGTTTGTAATTATTATCCATAGTCAATACATACCGAAGTGTATCTCGCCGAAAGGAATCGATAACTTCAAAATTGACTGATTTAGGAACTTGGGGTTTTTTACCACTTATACCATGGAAGGTGCCCTAGCGTAACCCCAGTATAATTTTCGTGAAAAACGCTGATAGCGGTCAGTTATAATGTACGAGGGTGGATTCCTTTGCTCCACACCTCACCCCCTCGCAATAAAAAATTGGCAAATATCTTAATTATATTTTTCAACATAGTCTCCATTAAGTTAACACATTTTTTCGCATCGATGATATAGCATTTGTAATGCTTCTCGAAAAAAAGATTGTTAAACCTCTCAACCTACTGCACCTACTGATTTACTGCACATATCACATCATTATCAAACGGAAATTGTTTACCACGCAAGTATTCTTTAAGTTTTGGAAACAGTCGGTAATCGCTGGGGGCCAAACCTGGCGAATATAGCGGATACTCAACTAATTCGAAACCTACTTAAGCTATTGCAATTGTTGCAATGGCGGACCTGTAACTGAGTGCGTTATCCTGATGCACGAGAACACCTTTGCGCAACTTCTCCCGACGTTTTTCTTTTATCAAGTCAGGTAATTTGGTTATTAAATTGGCATAATAAGCATTTGTATTTGTGCCTCCCTTCCGCAGGAAATCTACTAAAATTACGCCTTCAACATCCCAAAATACGCATAGCATGACTTTCCCTGCTTAAGGTTGCACCGTGAATCTATTTTATCTATTCTCTTTTCAGAACTGGGCTCAAGAAAAATGAGGTATTTAAGAATTATGCCCTTTGTGGTGGTGAAGACAAAAGTCTGATCGAGCGGAAATGAGAAGTTTATGAGATATAAAATAAACTTCTCATTTCCTTTTGATCAGACTTTTGTCTTCTCCATCATAGAGGCCACTATTTTACTCAAACGTAGTTTGAGTATTCTCGTAGGTTCCAATAGATTTTTGGTGAAGTACTTTTGTTTGCGTTTCTTTAGTGCCTCACAAATGCCGATTACAAATAGGCTAGTTTCATTATGTTATTCACAATTTTTACCTAAACTTAATTGACCATACCTATGTTGTACATATTGCTATGGTTTTTTCCCTAAATTATATTTAAAACTTATTAAAAATGTATGTTCCATTATTTTTGAACTTAAGTGTATATTTTTGAAATATTTATGTGTAAGAAAAACTGTATTTTTGAAGGACGGTTTTTTGTGCAAGCCGTAGCGGGTGATGTGGACTGAGACAGACGTAGTTAAACCGTTAGACAAGAACGTTCTTTTTATTTAAAAAATACGTAATTATATATTTAAGTAATTCGGGTTGAATTTACAGTCTTTTTCTTTTGGTTTTCCCCTTTTGTCAATTGTGTTTCACAATTTGTCAAATGACTTTCCCATTTATTATAATATGGCGGCGATGTGTCAAATAATTTCCTTATTTGTCAAATGTGTTTCACTATATGTCAATTGACTTTCACGAAGTGTGTTAATCATTTTATATTCATCTATTATGGAGAATCGTCGAATTAATAGTAAAATAAGTAATGATTTAAGAGCTTTAATAATTCGTTCTATGAACAATGGGCTCACGGCAAATAATATTGGAGAGCAATTTGGAATTTTACCCAATACTGTAAGAAAGATTTATTCTACATACCGGAGAACCGCTAATATTCATAAAAGAAGTGCTGGTCACCGACCAAAAAAATTATCTGTGTTACAGATAAATGCAATTTGCAATTGGATTGATGAAGATTGCAGTTTATCACTTCGTCAGTGAAAAGAAAGATGTTTGACGCAGTAGCCACTTCATCAAATATCGCTATCGACGATAAACAGAGCACTAAAAACTTTCCATTATTCGTTGAAGAGAATCTCTTTCGTTCCCGAAAGAAGAAATACACCACAAATCATACAGCCTCGCTTTGAATATGCTATCCGGTACAATAGAATCATGTTCGAAAGGGAAAAGATTTTTTTCATTGATGAATATGGAATTCAAGTTAATTCTCGAACTTCATATGGAAGATCAGTTAAAAATACTCGAGCAACGAAAATAAAAGCTCAACTAAGAGGGCGTAATTATTCTGTGGCTGCAGCAATGAATGTAAATTCACTATATTTGTTCCAAATCCAAGATAGACCATTCAATACAGTTCATTTCTGTGAATTTATTACAACTCTAATTAATCATTTATAACGAGCGTTCAACTAAATTTTACCTCGCAGTTGCCCATGGAAATTATACGTATATCTTAGCTTTTTACTTAAGTTCTTAATATGAATTTTGTTGGTTATGAACTATTTGAATGACATGATAAATGTCAAAATAATAAAATTAAAATATTTAACTAAATGAGATACGTTTATTTGCAACAAACAAGTAACATTTTATAAAAATTGTTGAAAGTGGCCACCACCTTGTTCGAGACATTTCTAACATCTTCTTCTAATGAAGGAGAAAACGTTTTGTAGTAGCATATCGTCGATTTCGTTAATTATTTCAGCAATTCTGATCTGAAGGTCTGCAAGATCAGGTATCTGTACCCAAAAAATTGAGTTCTTTAAAATGGCCACAGAAAAAAATCACAGGGGTTAACATCACAAGATCTTGTTGGAAATTCATGTTCGATGTTTAAACTTATCAACCGATTTTGATAAATTTCCGTATCATGTTAATTGTTTCACAAGCTGTGTGCACTCTAGCTCCGTATTGTTGAAAGTAACCCTGATTTATTTATTCTTCATTAAGCTGTTCAATAAATGTCATATTAATTACTTGTCGATACCTTTCTCCTTTAAAGAAAATACGGCCAATGATTTTCCTTCGACTAATCGCACACCATACACCAATTTTCTGTGGATGAACAACATAACAGTCATGCGGTTTCTTAGTATTCCACATCCTTATATTTTGTGAGTTAACATATCCATTCAGATAAAACCATGATTCATCTGAGAAAAATTTTGTCAAGAATGTCATTATCAAAATTATTTAAGAACCACTGACAAAATGTTGTTCTTCTAGGATAGTCAATTTCTTTGATTTCTTGATAATAGGCCATGCGATATGGCGATATGGAAATAAATGTAAGTCTTTTTTCAAAATTGTATGACAAGTGCCAATTGAAACACCCACTCGTGGAGAGAATACTCGTATGGATGTTCCTGGTGTATCATTCATAATTTGCGTTACATCGTCAACTAGCTCTTCCGTACATTTTTTCGGACGGCCACTGTCTTCTTTCCGTATAACACTCTCTGTTTCTCTGAAAACCTTAGTGCAATATTTAACTGTGTACCAAAAACTATCAAAATCAAAGACGAAGTTTGGAAACATATTTCTAAATTCCTCTAAGCATTCTTCAAGAAAATAGTGCCATTGTCCGTTAATATTACGTCCGTTCCAAAAATAAGATTCAACCATGAATGATTTGTGTTGAACAGTGAAAACCATTTTAAATCAATTTTAAATTACAAAGCAATTTCAAAAAGCTCCAACTAAGTATACATCAGAATAAATAGTCTGTCAAATTGACAACTGATGCAAATGTAAATAGTACAAGTTACGACAAACATTTTTATTGTCATGGACTACTAGAGGTAAAATTTATTTGAACGCTTTTTATAATGATAACATACAAGGCGCCTTTTTTGTTATGGATAATATTAGATTTCGTACAAATGAAGAAGTTGTCAATCTCATTAGAAGTCATGAGCATTTTGATGTTTTTTTACCTGCTTACAGTCCATTTTTAAATCCGATAGAAGAATTATTTAGTCAATGGAAACACATAATAAAGAGAACTCGGCCGACAAATGAGGATGAATTATATGCAGCAATACACAATGCTTCTGAACAAATAACTGCAGATAATTGTCTTCATTATGTTCAGCATATGGAAACATATCTGGGTGATTGTTTAGAACAAAATGAAATATTAATTGTTTCTTCATTTATATATTTCGATAGTTTGTACTGTGCATATTTGTGATATTTGAAAATGTTTTGCATACATTTATGTATCAATTTCTATGTACATTACACAAGAATAAATTAGATAACTTAAAATTTCAAATGTATACTTTATTTTCAAGGGTACGTCAATAACTAAATGAAAATGATGCACAGCTTGGTAAGTAGTTATTAAGCAAAACATATAATTTACATACATGGGAAAAATAATTGATATAAAGTGAAAGAGATTTGACAAAAAAGAATTTAATTTGACATATATGTCAATATGACAGGAATTGGGAAAGTCATTTGACAAATTGTGAAACACAATTGACAAAAGGGGAAAACCAAAAGAAAAAGACTGTATTGTGTTAATTAGTTGTTGGTGGTTCATTATTCAATTCCCGTATTTTCTACGAGATTGGGTTCTCGTTCTTTTTTATTATATTTGATTAAACAACGTTTTCTTGTCTACGTGTCTCATATTTAATTTTGTTTATAAGACCACGTATTTCCGATTGGAACCCTGAGAAGAAAGAAGTCCAATTTTTGGAAAACAACCGGCTGAGTATCCTAGTTGGGTAGATTAGTTGTGGATGGTGGTGCAATAAATATAAAAACCACAATTCATAGCAATATGTTTCCGAAAAGTATTCGATTACCAAGCTGGTGATGAAATTAATTTAATTTTTGCTAGTTTTATAAATAGGTTAGAGATCTTAGTATATACCTTTTCTAATACTGCTTTAGTATAGAATTCAGGAAACTTACTTTGCATGTTCTCTTTCAAGCCATTATCAATTCTTAGTTCCTTCTAATCCCGTAATTAAGGAGATAAAAGGATAAAAAATCGAAAAGAAAGATTTCTAATACAAGTAGATCAATTGTGTTTAGTTCTTATATTAAGAATAATATGGACAAAATAATGAAAAAAACTGATAGACTGAATTAAATAAAAGCTAAACCGGAAAATTAAAACCATAATTGAAGAAAAAGTAATTGGTAGATAAGATGAAAGAATGGAAATTTCAAGAATAAAAAAGAGAACACCTTTCACAGTATAAAAAACCAACGGAAACACGATAGTGTCCTCAATGTGTCCACTCGTTACTCTGTATTTTGGTCTCTACATCATAATGATGGATCCAGGACTCATCCATTGTCACTAATCTTGCAAGAAAATTTTCTTTGTCGTGTCTATTCCGCATTAAAAGCCGACTGCAAATGTCTTTTCGAGTTTGCTTGTGTGCATCTGTTAACATTCATTGTACTCATCTTGCAGACTCCACTTCCATGTTCGTCTGTACACGACTGTCTACCACATTTAAACTCACGACACCACGTTTTAACTATGTTATAGGATACTACAGATTCCCCTAATGTATCCATCAAATCTAGAGGAATTTGTCATCTCTTTTAAACGTAAATATTTAATCACCGCTCGTTGATCAACACGATCCATTTTAATACTGATATGTGACTCTCTCGACCTCGGGCATCTACTGTAGGCACACTTTAACAGGTTCAGACTTGTAAGTTTCTAACGTTACTATACATAACATGTTACAATGCAACTTGAAGATAAATAATTGTTTTGGTTTATAAATGGGTCAGGAACGGAGCAAAAGAATCAGCCCACGTATACATGAGGATTGTTTTAAAAAACACCGCATCAAAGTTACTGAGATCCAGGATGATCAATATACCAAAACAATATAGCATATCAATGCGTAAGCTCACATCAAGCGTACGTATACAAATATGCATAAACATATCTGTATCTGTACACATGGTATATTGAGCCATCTGGCTACAAGTTAATGTACTACACTAACATGCGTATTTTTTTCTTCTTATGCAATGACGTAACCATTCAAGAAGAAACAGCTTTTATCGGCGTAATCTCTTTTGTTCGTCAGAGGTCAAGAGATTATCTGATGCCACCTGATTAGATAAAATATACTACTTGGCGAAAGCTAACCTTTAGATGTTACTTCATAAACCCACGCTGATGAAATCGTAAAACAGAAACGCATGCGTCTGTGGTTGAAGTGGCCTCTAGTTAAATACGTAATGTATGTCCATATGTACAGACATGGATATGTTTATTCATATTTGTATCACTTTGTATACACTTGATGTCTACTTACGCATTGATATACTATATGGTTTTGGTAAATTGTGTGTATTTAATTTTTTCTGTTACAGTATATTAGAAGTAGAGTGTGCCCTGATGATACCGTAATATACAATGTAAGCAAAGTGAATGACAGCAAAGAAAAGAACGTTACAATAAACAATCTTTTGCCTTATTCCACATACATTTTCAGAATTTGGGCTGTTACTAAATACGATGGCATTCCTAAAGATACCAAATTCAATACCACAATGTCTAGTACGTGGATAAAATCGACAAACGATTAACTAACTTTGCACTTGTCTATTTGTAGAAAAACCAAATGAAAAAGAATTTCCTACAATAAATCTAATTAACATGAAGAATTATCTCTACGTTACAGCTCAGTGGAATTGCATGAACCTTAGAGGCTCACTTAGTTTTAGAATGGAGTTCACTTGCACAAACAAATCGTGCATTAATAACACGATTAATACAGAAATTCGCCATATTCATGAAAGCTATTTACTCGAAACGATTAATTTAACTACAATTGGCGGCGTCACTTATATTTTGAAACAATTTATTTCTCGAAATAACAATGAAATTTATAGGAGTCAAACAATTACTATACCAGCAAGAGGTAAGTACGTAACGTACATCTGTTTTATAAATTTTAACAGGTTCATACATAAAATATATGATTTTATTAGAAATTTATTGGAAGGTATACAAACTATCGATCCAATAAATTGCGAATGACACAAAATTCTAGGAATGTTTTTCTAACACAACAAAACATAGTATTTTAAAAATCCTATAATAACGCGTTTCCCAACAGGGACGATATGTTTTTCAGACGTCATGGCAGCCATATTTAAAATGGCAGAAATGTCACTAGCGGCCACTTATGTTTAGTATTGTTTGACAATTCATCATAGGAAACTACACGTTTCGACAGCGTTTGGTAATTATCCAAAAATTTTATAAAAATAATCGTTCTTTTGTTCAAACTCAACGCGATCTTTGTGAAGATTATGATCCACATAATCGTCCTTCTGTGATTGGACGAATAGCAGTCCAATCGTTGACAAATTCGAAATAAATTTTACTTTACACGATAGATTAAGATAGTCGGCGATTTAAGGTCTGTTTTACTTTAATATGTATATATTTAAAATAATCGATTACATGTTTCGGCAATTAATGACTTTTTCAAACAATTTAAAATTATAAATGACAGTATATTAATTTCAAATTTTTCATTAATATACTGTCATTTATAATTTGCGATACGATGCGTTTTATATTTTTATTGTTATATTTTAGCATTTACGTTTAATTGTTTTTAAAAGGTTGACGTGAATCAAACATCTGTTAGTTTAATGTTTTAATGTAGAGAATTGATTTTAATATGTTTAGTGTCGTCTTTGCTAAATTTTAACTCTAGCATAATCATAATTAGCATATTATTATTAGCATAATCATTAATATTCTGTGGATTTTGTTAAACGGTATGAACTCCTGATGAAGTAACGAATGGTTATGAAATATAGAGTGATATAAATGATATATATATATATATATATATATATATATATATATATATATATATAGTATTTTCGTGACCTTGGTATGATAAGGTAAACTTAATTAGTCGGCGATTAAAGGTCTGGTTATTACTTCAAAGTGTATATATTTAAAATAATCCTACATGTTTCGGCAATGATGCCTTTGTCAAGGATATAAAAAATATAAATGACAGAATGTCAAGTAATTGAGTTGCTATGGTTTAAATTATTCAAAGATACATTCAAATAGTAATAATAAATCATGCCTTAGTATTCCAAAAAATAGATAGCAAGGTGAGAACAGATGTGTTGTTCGCTGCTAGCAGCTTGTGTCTTTTTCTGGGTATGAATTTGTGTGTTGGTTGCTGCTGGCAGCTTGCGTGTCTTTGGGTGTGTGATTTTGTGTTTGTGTAAGAGCCTAAGTATAGGGTTTTGTATGATGGTTCGCTCGTGCGTGTGTTAAGTGACCGGTCACGTAGGATGACCGAAACATGTAGGATTATTTTAAATATATACACTTTGAAGTAATAACCAGACCTTTAATCGCCGACTAATTAAGTTTACCTTATATATATATATATATATATATATATATATATATATATATATATATATATATATATATATCATCACGCGACCGGTCACTAAACACACGCACGAGCGCACTAACATACAAAACCCTACACTTACGCGGTCACACAAATACAAAATCACACACCCAGAGAGAGACGCAAGCTGCCAGCAGCAACCAACACACAGGTTCATACCCAGAAAGAGACACAAGCTTCTGGCAGCGAACAACACATATTGTCGTGGTTTTTTCCCCATAGAAAAAAAAGAAGACTTATATATTGAACAGTATTTGTATAACAATGATTTATTATGTATATTTAAATATTTATTATGTTTGAATTTATCTTTTTGTCAGGGCCTGTATAAATTTTATATTAGACCGATGGGTTCGGCAAAATTATGTACTATTGAGTGCGATGTATGAGATTTTCGGGATATTATATTTAGAGATACCAGGACTTGCAAACCATGTGGTCAGAGTGAATAAAAACTTCATTTTTATTCTGCTGTTTTTGAGTAAAGTCGGGTTATTTGATTTTTAGTGCTTTAAATTTGTGCATTCAAATTAATTACGATTTTTACGAGTGTTTGTGATCTCGTTCTTTCTTGATATTTTAATTAAATAATGGTATCTCTCGCGTAGTTAGTGTTAAATGTGGTTAGATCGATGTAAGTACATAAAACAATTGATTTATATAATTGCTACTACGATGATTTGCTTATGATTGTAATTTTAGTTTATAATTTGCATAAATTTTGATATAAAAAAATTAGTATATGAATATTCAAGAAAATTGTCATGTTTTTGGTAATGGAGTTTTTTTTTTTAACTCAAGATGTTCTAGATCGATTTATATTCAGGTTGGTTTTTTTTTTGCTGTGTTTGATTTTGTCATGTTTTATTGCGCATGACTGTAAGGCTGTCACGCGTACTCGATAACTTAGTGGTTGTTGACATCTGATTTGTTGGGGTTACAGTTAGAGGTCAAACTAAACAAATTTCTTAATTATTTATTAATTATATGTTTGCTCGAGAGTCACAGGGGGTTTTTCTCCTTGCGCGTGTCATTTATCGCAAGGACTCTTTCCTTCTCGCTACTGTTTATTTTGCTTTAGCTCCCTATACACTCGGTAAAGGGATTTTTTTTTTCTTTTTTAATTTTTTTTAATAAACGAAAATTATGAAAGTGTGAATTTTATTTAATGCTATATTGTTTTCTTTACACGTATCTTGCTTGTTCAAGAGCAAGACCTGAGATTAGAAGAGCCCAGCTTGGAGATTGAGCGATTGAGTTTATCCGGACATTTGTTGTGAACTGCACCCATGAGCTAGGCACAGTTCATAGCAATATGTTCACACCTTGCTATCTATTTTTTGGAATACTTAGGCATGATTTATTATTATTATTGGAATGTATCTTTGAATAATTTAAACCATAGCAACTTAATTATTTGACATTTATATTCTGTCATTTATATTTTGTATTCCCTTGACAAAGGCGTATTGCCGAAACATGTAGGGTTGTTTTAAATATATATACTTTGAAGTAATGAACCAGACCTTTAATCGCCGACTTATTAAGTTTACCTTATATATATATATATATATATAAGTGTTTAGATAGTTTCTTAGCCGTTTATTAAATATAACAATTGGGAGCTTTTCGGCTTTTATATGAAATATTTACAAATATCAAATTAGAATGTATGTAATTGCAGAGTAAGTGGGGATGTAAACATTGCTGTCTACAAATTACAAAGCAAATCATACGAAATTTTTAAATGAAAAATATGGTCTACGTTGAAAACAGAAGTCAGTTTTGAAAACTGATGTCAGTTTTGGTAGCAGATATCAGTTATTGAAAACAAATGTCAGTTATTGAAAGCAGATGTCTGTTTTGAAAGCAGATGTCTGTTATGAAAGCAAACGTCAGATTTGAAAGCAAATGCCTATTTTGAAAGGAGACGTCAGTTATTGAAAGCAGATGTCAGTATTTTGAGAGCAGATGTCAGTTTTGAAGGTTTTAAATTGCTAATTATTACTCCATAGCTATATGAACGGCTAAGAAATGATCTAAATACTTATATATATAACAATTGATAAATTATAGGAGTTTTTCGGCTTTTTATATGAAATATTTACAAATATCAAATTAGAATGTATGTAATTGCAGAGTAAGTGGGAATGTAAACATTGCTGTCTACAAATTACAAAGCAAATCATACGAAATTTTTAATTGAAAAATATGGTCTACGTTGGGATAGGCATCTGCTTGCTAATCTGACGTTTGCTTTCATAACTGACACCTGCTTTCAAAACAGACATCTGCTTCAATAACTGACATTTGCTTTCACTATCTGACATCTGCTATCAAAACTGACATGAGCTTTCAAAACTGACTTCTGCTTTCAACTTGACATCGACATTCAATAACTGACATCTGATTCATTAACACTGTTACTATATAATGCATTTCTAAATAGCTTGAACCTAGGTCTATTGTGGCTTAGTGGTAAAAGCGACAGCCCGGCAAGCTGTAGACTTGGGTTCGTGTCCCAACGTAGACCATATTTTTCTATTAAAAATTTCGTATGATTTGCTTTGTAATTTGTAGACAGCAATGTTTACATTCCCACTTACTCTGCAATTACATACATTCTAATTTGATATTTGTAAATATTTCATATAAAAAGCCGAAAAACTCCAATAATTTATCAATTGTTATATTTAATAAACGGCTAAGAATTTATCTAAACACTTATATATATATATATATATATATATATATATATATATATATATATGTACAAACTTGACAAATAACTTGACTAATAATAATTAATAAAACTCGAAACGTCGTTTTCATAAATAAATTTGTTTGATTTCATTAAAGGTCGCTAAAACCAAAAAAATATTTTTATTTAGTATATATATATATATATATATATATATATATATATATATATATATAATATCTTCGTGACCTTGGTATGATAAGGTAAACTTAATAAGTAGGCGATTTTCTGTCATTTATATTTTGTATTCTCTTGACAAAGGCCGAAAAGGCGTATTGCCGAAACATGTAGAGTTGTTTTAAATATATATACTCTAAAGTAAACCAGACCTTTAATCGCCTACTTATTAAGTTTACCTTATATATATATATATATATATATATATATATATATATATTGTTACGTTTCTATGAACGTAGATTGTATATAAAAAAAAACTTTAAATTGGGCTTATTCAATACTTATCTGTTTTTTATCGGCTAGCTTATTTCTCTCTCAGGGTTAAGGTAGGTTCACTTCTCTCCACTTTGAAATTATTTACGTAGCTTATTAAATTGGAAATGGAACAATATCTCAAGTACTTTACAACAAAAAAACCAAAGTAAAATATTGACAATTAACTTTATTAATAAGAAAACATCTTGAAAAATATCAGAATTTAAATATAACAGTTTCGTGACACACATATATCATAAGGGAGACACACTTAGCAGTTGGTATTCTTACAGTACAAATGCAACATGGTGTAAGACAAGTGCAAATAATTGTTGCTTTATTAAAATATTTTATAAAAGTGAAATAGAATCAAGTTTTAAAATTAAAAGCAGTGGATACTAGTATTTAAATAAGTTTTGAATATGAATTACAATATTTAATATCAGTGAAAATAATGCGACTAATTATGTATAGAATAAACAAAAAAAGTTCTAGAAGTGTTCATAAGCAAGTTAAAAATGGCGCGTATAATATTTGTAAAAATAGCAAAAACCTGAATCTTCGGATATAACCTCTGTTGATTCCTGCGCCTGTGTTCTGGAGAAGTCTTCACAGCGGGAAACTGGAGAATATTTCTGCTACTATCCCTCGGGATGATGTGAACTTTTCCAAATCTCCCAGTCCGACGGCGGCTTGAGCGGATGGCCGATCTCGAGCGTTCAAAGATGGTATTCGATGTACGGTGAAATTTTAGGCGGGTAGTTTTCGTATCGAAAACTATAAAAATTCTTAACTCTTGAACTGGTTGGTCGGAAGATGTTAAATTTGGTCTACAGGTAGTTCGTAGGTAGGTGAAACGTTTAGTAGACTTAAAAATCTCGAGCACTTAATATTTTCGCCAAATTATTTTAATTAAGCCGGAGCACAAAAAAAAACGTGACCTCTCGTTGCAACTATTAATTACCGACGCCAATCTTTTCATTTGTTTTTAATTGCATAACTTGCCGCAAATCGCTCCATTCTTTACTTGCATTATCTTTTTGAATATTATTAAATTAAACATTTTTACAGTGTAAAACAGTTAGAAAAATTACATTTTGATTTATAAAATAACTTTAGTTAGGTAACATATGTTGATGTGTTTACAATCACTCTGTCAACATCTGTTTCTTTGCGGGTTATTGCACCGTTAAAATTGTGGGCGGGGCTTAATTGTTCAAATACATTTAAATATAAATACGTTAAATTTGTTTGAATAAAATCGCGTTAAATATTAATTTGAAATAGAAATGAATATAAACATCACAATAAAAAATAGAAAAATAAGTTAATTATTTCAAGGCAAATTTGTCGTCATAATAAAGTACTTTGAATCAATCTTTCCCCTTCTTGGTATTAAATTACATAGTAAATACAAACATTACAGTTGCATGTATCCTTTGTATTTTTTCAGAGAAAGAGCCCTTCTTGCAATGCCTCAATATATATATATATACTTCACCTATTTGTACGGTGTCCCCTGTAATTCTATAAATATTATGGACTTAATGAAATTTTTATTCTTGAATTTATAGCACCAGAACCTCCATTGAATATGTCATTCGAATGGGATAATGAGTATGGTTTAACAATACGTTGGTTCAATCCTCGTATAACAAATGGTAATCTTATGGAATTTTTACTTTACATTAATAATACACCACAATTGCCTTATGAAATTATGAACGAAAGACCTCAATATGAATATAAAGTATAATTTCTTAATTTACAAATATATAAGTCGTTCACAAAAATCTTAACAATTTTTAGGTAAACGTATCAAGTAATTTAACAGCTCAGAGATTGAATATAGAGATCATTGCTAAAAATTCAGCTGGAATTTCACCGCCTCTTCTAGGAATGACTTACAGTCCACCGAAAAAACTAAATTTCGTACAAGCACCATTTATAAACAAAACGAACGTGCAGCAATATTCATTTCCCATTACAATTCCGACAGTAGCTGATGTAGAAGGTGACGAAAGGTACGTAAATAATAAGGAAATAAGTTATTTAAATAAACATTATGGCAAGATAAGATAAAAATCATTATTTAAACAATTCATATTTATATAAACATTCATTAATATATTTCCGAACTCTCAGTATCATAGACTGTCTTATCCACTGTTCTATATCCATATTCTATTCTCAGAATAAGTTGGTTTTCAGTTTCAATTATAACAAGTGGGGCCCCACGAATAAAAATTGAGAGGCTTCAAATAAGGCAAGGGTAAGAGCCAAGAATGTAGACCACCACGACCAATTCATCAACCAGAATATGTCTAAAATTATCTTTAAAGGAAACCAAAATATACTGGAACGACTTTTTACAAAGTGAAAAGTATGTTTCTTCGATTAGTATTCGCGATAAAACGAATGGAACATTAAAAAATCTGAAATTATATCAGCCCACTTATTAACAGAAAATTCATATTGATTAATATCAGGAGTGTATAGTGACATGTAAATTCTCGTTCGACCACACATGCATGTTTAAATTTACATTTAAACTTTCACCTCTATTGAATCCCGCTTCATCCGTGAATAGAATAGATAATCAAATTATAGATTATTTGCAATCTGTCTATTTAACCACGTGCCAAATGCTAGATGTTATGCAGAGTCATTATCTTGTAATGCTAGCATCCTTTGCAGGTGATAAAAGTGCAGGAGGTTAGTCATCAAAACGCGCCAAACAGAACCATTGCTCGAATTTTCGTCTGCAATAATTTTTCTTGTTTTAGTATCTTCATTTGTTAGCCAGCACTCGCATTTCACGGCCGTCCTTAATTTTCTGTAAGAGCTTTCAAGTTTCCAAATTCTCGAAAACGTTTATCGCTTCGTTCGAAAGTTTTTTCATTAGGCGAACGACTATTTAGAAACAGTTCTGGATACTGTCGTCTAGCTTCAGAACGATTCCAATTTGCTTTGCATAGATCAGCTATTTCCAAATTCGAATAAACTTCCATCGCAGCAATAACTTTGATCAATAACAACAACAAATATACACTGCTCCAAGAAATTAACGCACCACTAGGGAATTCTTTATAAAGCTATAGTATATTACTAGAGATAGAGAAGTATATTCGATTCTTTGATAGTTAACAACCTTTAATAATTAAACTTTATTTAATCTTTTAATAAATTAGCCTTACAAATTTATACACAGTGAAAAGCAATGAAAAAGCGAAGATTTCGAAAAAATATTAATTAACATTTTTAATGAGATGGCCTCAGTATCGAGTATTTCCACCTCTGCTTCTAATGATTAATATCGATGACTCTTACTCAAAATAAGCTGACTTATGCCATTCTGCTTCAATCCATTCCTTGTTTCCACAAAGCGGCGCCCTATCTCTTCCAGGTTATTGGTTTGGTTCGAATAATCATGAAAGCGTTTGCCAAGTATGTCCCAGACATGCTCTATTATACTGAGATCTGGATTTCTTGCTGGCCAATTCATGGTGCCAATTCCAATCTCCTCAAGATAATTAATAAAAAATTTGGTCCGATATACTTCCATTGTTTGACATTACTACGTCAGTGCGAGCTACTAAAGAAATGCCTACAGAACCTTCACCAAATAATGTGGTATTCAGAATGTTGCATTAAGCATAACGTTCATTTGGTCATCTGTATACATGAACACGTCTATCACAGTCATAAAGACAAAATCTGGGTTCGTCTGTAAAGAGAAGTTGCCAGTCATCTCGCAACCAATTAACATGATTCCTACCAAAATTTAAGCGAAATATCCTATGTTATACGGACAAGACTGGACCTCGGGCTGGCACACGATATACCAAATTAGCTTCTCTTAGACGTTTACGAACTATTTCTGAGCTAAATCGAGTACCATGAACTCCCTGTAGTTATGATTGCAAATGCTTTTAACGAATTGTTGTCTTAGAGACAAAAAGTCTCAAAAAGCGATCCTGGACACGGGTTGTGGCACGATGTCTACCTTGCTCAGGTCATCGGATATGGTTACCAGTGTCCCTATACCTTTGTATCATACTGGTGTATGAGACACGCCGACCCTTTCTCCTGTTCGGCGATAACTCCAGCCTTTTTCTAATAATACCACGGCTTGCGAACATTCCTCTGTCGTCAAATTTCAAACTTCATGTTGGATAATGGCGAAAAGGCAAAACAAGAAACAATAAGATAACTTTACGAAGATAAAACACGATATAAACACAAGTTAAAACTGATTGTTCATTAAATGATTATCGGATGTGATTTAATTTTATGTAACTAACACCAAATGCCAACACAAGTTTGACAACTGAACGTCAAATACCAAATTCTTACAAATCAACGCCAACCGCAGCAAATAAGATAAACATTTATTTGTTTACGTTTACGTGCGTTAATTTCTTGGAGCAGTGTAATTATAATCTATAATTTTAGGTTCACTACCAATTTGATGCCAAATTTAGTTGAATATTGTTTAACTGCCTTTTCTTATTTTCTAGTTGCATATACATTGTTATTACGGATTTGAAAAACGCTATCACTCGTCCTTTTTTGCATCCAATAGAACTAAAATTACTCGAAGAAATTAATGTTACAATAAGTAATTCATGGGTAGCTGGCGAAATAGAAATAACTGATACCATAGAAAAACAAGGTGTTGTCTTTACTGTTGGAAATGGCGAGAAAAGTGTTTCGAAAAGTCATGAAGATTGGGTAATGACGAATAGGAAACTCGACCCTGGAAAGGATTATGATATATCAATTATATTTAGTAACTCCTTTCATGATTCTGTCAGGTATCAAGTATATGTACTACACTGTACATTAACGGAATTAGAAAGTAATAACTATTTGTTCTGTTTACTGTTGTTACCTGCAGTCGTAGTGATCCTTTGCTTTTTCTATATAAGGTAAGTTTTCCGATGAAAAAGAATTAAAAACACTTTAATACACGTATTTAGAAATATTTCAATTGTGAAAATCCGATAATGTTTATTCTATTCTAGCCTCTATATCGAAAGTTAGATTTTGAACATCTTTTAATGGTATAATGATATTCGTTCGTATAGAGACAATTTATTTGGTTGGCTCTATGGATTGAATATTACACAGTAATAGTTTTTATTTTAAAATAAAATATTTAGTTGTACAAACACATGGCCTAAAATATTTATAAATATGTGCGTTCTTCAAAAACTTCGGAAATTGATTTTTTATAACAAGAAGAAATAAAATAAATGAAAACTTTAATTCAATTTTCCACATAGTCGCCCCCCTTCTCTGTAGAAACAAACAGAATAGAACCGCTTAAACGTCCGTGAAACACATCGACATGAGATGCTTCTTTAAATACTCGTTGTAGTTCTTAATTTGGTGCCGACATCGTCGAAGTGCTCTCATTTTAGAAAATTTTCTCTTTTTAACAAAAAAATCATTTGCTCGAGCTAGATACGACAATTGCAACGGGTGTCTTATCACTAGAAAAGACCAATTTCCGTGCGCGCCATGAGCGTCGGTATGGGAGTGTAATTCGTAATATATTAGAATATGCGATAGAATAGGGACGCAGCATGAGCTTGTTGCCGATCTAAGTATAGAAGTAGAGACATTTATTCTATCAGAAATAATTAATTATACAAATACATTTGGTTTTCTGCTATTAAAGTAATATGCATAAAGACACGCAAAATAAGAATAGTACATATTATAGCAGCGTTGTATGTACCTATAAATAAAATGGAAAATGTACGAAATCAGTGATTGTGTGCACGACAGAGGATTTAAAAAAACACTTACTGTTTTAAGCATCTTCCAAGGATTGACAAACTGGAGAAACTCGATTGTTTATTTTCAACATCAGGTGCGTTTCTAAGGTTATTTCTGATAAATTAACTCCTATATAAAAATGTCCATATGCGGGTGACATTTTTGTCACTTTGACAGCGATAAAAACCTACATAGCTTTTTATCACCGATAAAAATGCTTCTTCCTCCGATAAAAATGCTTCTTCCTGTTACATATCTAGTAGCCCTGCATCACTTAATTTATTTTGGCAGCTGACAGGTAATAACTATTAAGTATCGTTGAACGTAAAATACGAGTCGGTTTGGGGAAATTTCAACAAATATCAAAAGATCAATACTGCAAAACACAAGAAATACAAAATCGTCAATATGGAGACAATTTAAAAAGTTTTATTCATGTCGTTAATTTATCTTGCCAAAAAACACTCGAGCTTTTCTTTCAATCGGATAAATTTCTTTTTAACTCAATATTTTTCCAATCAGTAATTTCGCTCGAAAAACTTACATTAGAAAAAATCGCTCGACTATCGTCTCGCGATTTTTTCATGTAAGTTTTTCTCGTCAAATTACTGATTGGCAAAATAATTTCGTTACAAAGAGAAATTTATCCGATAAAAAAAAAGCTCTTGTGTTTTTACTTATGAAAAACATGTCCGCCGTGAGGAAAAAATATGTTTATATTCGGAAAACGAGCGTTCTACATCTAGTGATGTTATATTCGCATAATCAAAATACTTTTTTAAGCAACTTAACGCATATGTAGACGTGCCCTCACAAATACGTGTTAAGGTGTCAAAATCTGCATTTCTGTCTAAAACACTTTCAAATTTAATTAGAACACTTTCACTTTTTGCGTCTTCTACAGCACACAGTTGTGCGTGAACATCTTTAACGATTTGCAGTGATTCCTCTAACGAGAGCGACGAATTTTCTAATTTTGTTATTGCTTCTTCTAGTACCAAGTATTTCTCACGAATGCTTTATAAATCCATTTTAATCTGGGCATCTTTTTTTGGCTTGTATTGATAGCTGCTCTATCTTTCGGATCGAATGATAAAACCACGTCCTTAATTTTTTCAAAATGTTCATGATAGTAAAACCCCGCCCGTAACCATGTACCCCAACGTGTCAAAATCGACTGTGGTGGCTCAGGGGTATGGGTACACAATTCGTGAAATTTCCGAATACGTTTTGGAGATTTCAGGAATACTGCCTTTGTACTCGATATTAAAGCATCTACCTCTGGCTAACATCTACGAACCTGTTCTGCCACAAGGTGTAGAGCATGGAGTTTACAAGTAATATGTAACAAGTTAAGACAATATTTTCTAAGAGATCGGCCTACAGAATACATGGTTGCGGCACCATCAGTCATAAACATTAATACTTGGTCTTTCGAAAGTTTAAATTTTTCCAAGGTATCTAATAGCACCTCTGAAATTTTTTCGCCATGACGTTGTTCTAGTCGTCTGGATGCTAATAAAATTGAAGACGTTGGTTGATGTGGTTCCATATTACGCGCCATCACATTAACTACAGATTGTTTTTTGCTGTCAGTTGTTTCGTCCACACATAACCACTGTTTACGCACCGATGGTAAATTCCTTCGTAACGTTGTCGCGCTCGGTAATGTTTGATTCGCGTATTTATTCCAAAATGAAATAAACGAATTATTACTTAACAAGGTAAACCGCAGTGTACACACAATCATAGTTCATGTATAAACAGTTGTCGATTAATTTTGTTATTATTGTGCTTCGAACAGCTTACATGTTCTTACAATGTGTTTTTGACCAACACATTAGATATGTATTGCACATCAAATATTTAATTTTTGAGCCATCGTATATTAAGTCAGGGAAATCCATAATAAACTTATTCACTTCGTCTGTCAACGGTCGTTTTCTCGATTTATGTGTCGACGACATTTTATTACGTATGCTTACACTTACATGCAGTCTAAGCAAGTACCAAACACATACTGAATCCTTTTTATTAGTTCTGATGCAATACAATCATCCTCACATCGGCGCACATGGCGCGCATGGAAATTGGTCTGCTCTACTTATCACTAAGGATGCATATTTGGGAGCAGACGCAACGTCGAAGTGAAGAGGCAGTTACTCAAGCATATATATCCGTATATGCTTTGCACTATTCACATGCCTTTGACAGTTATATTTTGTTGTACACGAGAGCAGTATTTCACAGACTTTGTATTTTATTGTACTATCAGCGTAAACTAAATCAGGAAATCTACTTATTAATTTCTGTGCTTCATAGTAGAACGTGCTCTTTATAGCTTTCGATATTATTGATTTATTATTTTTCACTTTACACGAAATAACTGTACTACATCACAGCCGGCTTGATATAAGAATACGTATATATAATGTGATATAATACATGCGCATACAACCAAGGCAAGCAACCTCCTGCATGTGCTCCCAAATGTGTATCTTTACGTATCACTAAGGCTGTCAATGAGCGCTGCATACCATAGGCGCTACATTCACCGGGGTAACTCTGCTTTAATATTTGAACAGTTTTCTTATAACGGCGCGATAACGCTAAAATAAAGTCAATGGACGGTCGATGAACCGTAGTGGAGGGGGATCAGCAAAGTACTTGATATTGAGTTGTCGAGGTACACCTATGTTAGACTCTGTTGTGTTAGAATCAGTCTGAAAAATCAGGCAGTATTAACAGCAAAACAATCGCACAGAGAAATCCGGAAAAATATTACTAACCGCAAAAGTCTACGAAATTTCATAAAATACTCCAAAAATTTCGCCCTTTTTAATACGAATTAATTGTATGACTACTGACTTTTTATTTTATAGGCGATACCATATCCACATACGGATTCCCTTTTCTACTTTGAAAACAGGTGAATGCATAAGTATTAATTTTGTTTTAAAACATTATCTTTTACAGGTAAAAAGTTTACGCTACATATTTTTCATCGAAAAGTACACTAGCCAATTAAAGTACCCTGTACTAAGAAATTAATTCAGGTATATACATCAAATACGAGGGACAAGCTGAAATTATTGAGAATAAAAAAACGGTTAATATTTTCTAGGATTTTATTTTAAATATGCTCAAAGTAATTCCCTTCAACAATGATACACTTGACCATTCTTTCTTTCCACTGTTTAACAGCTCCCAACCAATCTTCTTTCGGAATACCTTCAAAATAAGCATGGGCTGCGATATCGATCTCTTCTTCAGACGAAAACCTTCTACCCCGCAAATTGCGTTTAAGCCCAAAAATAGCCAAAAGTCACACATTGCTAAATCAGGTGGATACAGCGTATATTCTATTACTTTTATATTTTCTCCAGATACAAACTGGAGAGTTAAAACTGCCGTATGGGACGATGTATATAATTATAATTCATAATTCCCTTGTCTGGAACTGGAACTGGAACACTTCAGGCAAACATTTTTCAGTGTTCCACTTAGCTGTAACTATCTTTTGTCCATCTAGCTTAATTGCATTTACTAAGCCCGTACTTCTAGAAAATACCTCATACATAATCTTTTTCATAGCTCGCTGCTTCTTAGTCTTGTAGGAGTTTCCCCATCTTCATGAATCAATACACTCTCTTGGTGGGTGGCAAGGTCGAAAACGGGAATAAGTTTCGTCACCTGTCACTAATTTGGAAAAAAATTGGTGCCCGCCTTTATTTAAGAAATTTAAAGTTTAATGGCAAACTCTTACACACTCTGCTTTTTAGAAGTCAGAAAGATGATGCGGCACAAAACGACTTATCACTTTTTTTAAATACAGGTAATCGTGTATGATTGTTTTAGCAGCTAGGATCCAATCTTGAGTTGATGCTCTATTACCGCATAAGTGGTTTTATTGTCCTCTTCAATTATTTTCAGTAGCAATGTTTATGCGTATAACAGAGGTAGGAGGACGCCCTGCTTCTTTTTGATGCTGAATAGAATTTGTTTCGGGCTTCAAATTTCTTATACCATCGCTAAATTTTAGCCAAATTGCACTCATAAGCGCTTAAACCTCTTTTAAAATCATAATAAATTATGATTCGAAAGTGCTCTCTAGTTAATTCCATTTTCTTTTACTTTCTAAAAAAATATGCAGCCCAGTTATAACAAACGTTATAACTTCAACAACAAAACGTCAAATTACAGATAAAAAGTTGCTCTAAATAAACACTGTCTGATTGTTTTTCACAGTCTACTAGATTTTCTTATTCTCAATCACTTCAGCTTATCCTCGTATAAATGTTTATTTTTGAACTTTCTTTAATGTAGCCTAAACAGACAAACTCTTTTTTTTTGCTCTGCATAGAGCCCTAAAATGCATAGTGAGTTGTAAAATATGTTAATTATATCTAATTATTGATCTACTGATAATATAAACACTAACAACATATTGTGCATTACTGTACAAAGCTTAACTGTTACTGAAGTATTCTTACTAATCCTAAAGTTCCTTCGTCGTGAATAACTAAATACTATACGATATCAAAATGAACAAAATCAAATATAGAGCCATTACAAAGTTCCTTACAAAACAAAAAAGAACTCCAAAAATTATACTTCAAGAAATGTAGACTGTATACAGTGTTACGCTTAGCATATAGAATATTTAATCTATTTTTAATCCTATTTCTTCTTTAAAATATCTCGTTTAAAATATATTTAACGTAAGACATTTTTACATTTGTACAACTGTACATATTCGTACAAAGAGAAAGCATTTCTTTTGTTATATATCTTGACCGACGAGGCCCTAAGTTTCTACCTGAACCGTTAACCGTCACTGTGGAATTTCTTTCTATTTTTACATTTCATTAAATTGTTTAATTCAATTATACATCTTCCTTTATATATGGTGTTTCATATTATTAGAAAGCTTATGTCACAATCGTTATCTTAATAATATTTATGACATCGATAGACCACGTCTTCAGGTCGCGCTTCTTATTAATTATAATTCAAGATTTCGACCCCTCTCTTCGATAGATCATAAAACTGACCGTTTTCTAGACCTTTTCTTTTTTTTTCGATACCAAACTATCAGTCCTTCTTCTCTTTCGAACGTTCGTGCGTTACACACACATCGCTCATCGTGCTGTCCAAGTTCACGATGCCACGCCGTCCGGTGTCTCTTCGCTTCTAAGGGAAACTGTATTGTTCTATACATATTATTCTTTTAAGCGAATCCATATTAATTCACATTAATTTAAACTAATTAATTTCTTATTCCTCCGACCAACACCGCTCTACATATACTCGACCAGGTATATATATCTTCGAAGACCACGTGCCCAACTTGGCAACTCAAGGTAACTCTGTATTGTTCTATACACAGATTATTTTATATTTATCGTAATTAATTAACCCTTAATTTACTACTCCATTTAACATTCTTTTCAGTATATTTTTGTGTTAATTTTTAATCTACTTATTTACTGCTCCGCATTTATATAGTACTTTTATTTTATTACTGTTTTAATTACTTTTAAATATACGAATTTCAATTTCTTATTATGTAAATATAAATACAAACTTTAAGGACGCCGCTGTGTTTTATTTTATTTATTAAGTTTTTGTGTATTTATTTTAATTAACCATCATCACACACCTGGACCTTTGAAGGAACTTCATCACCAGCACCATCTAATTATTGTATCACAAAATAATTTCCTTATTATTAGCCCAGGCCGCCGTTTGTAATAAGTGTCGCCCCAGACCGTTTGTAATAACAGGAATGATTGTTCTTCGAAAAGTTGAGAATTGTCAAAACTGTTTAAACATGATCGAGAATCATTGAATGACGATCACCGTCAGGTCTTCCTAATGATGTGATCACTTCAGATGTTGTTGAAAAGAACAAGTGCTTAGAACTGGAAGATGCAAGATTAAAGAAACGACAATGACCAAGTTAATATGTGTTTCAGAAACCACGGTCTTTAGAATTTTACGCAAGTACCTTGGAATGACAAAAGTTAGTGCAAGGTGGATTCCACGAATGTGTTCGCCATTACAAATGCATTTCCACGTAGGGATGTGCGAATAGTTCTTAGCTCTTTGCGGGAACGAACCAAATAGAATTATCGACCGACTTGGCACTGGAGATGAAATTTGGGTCCATCATTATGATTCAGAATCAAAATAAGAGTCGATGTAGTGGCATGTTAAGGGCTCGAGCCATATCAAAAAGTTTAAAGTCACCCCTTCGGCAGGAAAAATAATGACAACAGTTTTTTGGGACGCGGAAAGCTCACGCAAGGTGTCTTGTTGCTCTACGACAATGCACCAGTACACAAGTCAAGACTTTCAAAAGCTGTTCTTGCTGATCCTGACTTCGATGAAATTGAACGTCCACCTTACAGTCCAGATTTAGCACCCAATAACCACTTTTTGTTTCCGAAACTCGAACAGACACAGAGAAACAAAAAGAATACTTTTACGATAGATTAAAGATGCAAGCAAGCATTTTCATTTGCAAAAGCCAAAGTCGCAAACTATAATCACCGTACCTTGTCGTTTTCCATCAGTTTGTGCAACATTTTCATTTTGAAAGGACATAATTTCAAGCCCACATGAAGTATTCTCTGAAGGCAAAGACGTGAGATGCCCAATTTGGATGAAGCTTGAATCGTGGATTTCCCAGGACTTTGTGTCAAAGTCACTCGATATTCTCTGGAGTACAAACTATCTTGACACGAGTTCGCTTTTTCTCTAAAATACTTCCGTCAATTTCAAATTTTGTGGTTAGTCTATACCTCGTATGAAAATAAACACGAAAATGTCTCTACTACACTCTTCGTTTCCGCCTAAAACAGCACAGTCTTCACTTTCTGTTCTAGCATCAACCGGCCAATGTCTACCATTTTACTAAACTGGAGCGAACCGTGCACGAATTAAGACGACGTCACAACATTTCAACGTTCCCAACCTGCAAATAAAATATTTATTAGACAATGTTAATGTATGACCTTTCTTGCGCCACCCTGTAGTTTTGTAATTAATGAACATGTTTTCACTGTCGAGTTGGAGACCCGGCATACTGTAAATGCAGAATGGTACAATACAGTTTGTTTGCCTCAAGTTGTCAAAAATGCACGCGAAAATGGTTCAAGAAGAAAGATCATCTTGCATCACGATAATACTCGGGTATAATACTTCCGCTCAAACGATTGAGTATTCGAATACCTAAAACATTGAAATAATGGGTCATTCGTCCACACCTGGCACCAAATTATTTCTTTTTGTTTCCACGTGTGAAGGATAAGTTACACGATTTACATATGTAAATGAAATAAACAACCTAACATGAAAAAATTGTAGAAAATGTATTGAAGATCGGTTTTCACATATAGAAAAATGAGTTGCCTGTGGAGAAAAATGCTTTGAAGTATTAACAATAAAAGTGTTTTGCCAAAAAAATTGTGTTCTACTTTACTACATTCAACAGAAAGCGAACACCCTTGTAAAAATAGGTAACTATTGTAAGTCTAATGCTTCTAAATCTATAAGAAATATTTTTCATTCTAGACCTGTAAAAAAAAGATTAAATCATAGCAACTATTAAATAACTAACGAAAATACGCACACCGTTTGTTCACAGATCGACAGTCAAGAAGAAATGAAGTAGATTTAATATCACTATCACAAATCCCTACAAATTCTATTCAGGAGACAGTGTCACCACAAGTGCCTACACGTTCATCCATTGTAAGTTTCACACCTATAATTTCTATAACATTTACTTATAATTAGTTAAGTCAAAATTTTGACTCTAACAAACACTATATTTGCTGATTGTTCTATCATCAGAGAATAGTATATTCCTGATATATGGACTATTGAAATGTTTTCCCGTTATAACAGAAATATAAATAAACTTATTAGTGGTGGGTATAGCAGTCGGTTCTTGGTGAAACATTGTATAGATATACTTAATACAAATTATAATAGAAAAACACTTGATATGTTTCACTGTTTTATTTTATTGTTCTGACAATATTGTTTCGGTAATTTCGAACATTACGACTTACTATGTAAGGTATATATGTATGTATTTCTGTGTCCGGGTACAGTGGCTATTTTGACCAACTTCTTCTCTTCTTTTTCTGTTTTGGGTTGGACGCCAGCACGTCGAGGTACTTGAGTAGATTGCTCTTTGTACTATCCCTAATAGATCTCTCAGTTCCACTCTGTTAGCCTTGTGTCCTCGATAAAAGCCACTATCCTCCTCAGGGGAAGTTTGAGTACACTCGTAGGATCCAATAGATATCTCCCGAAATGTTTCTGTCCGAGTTCCTTCAGTTCCTCATACGTACATATTACATGAAGGCTAGTTTCCTCCTGCTTTTCACATCTCCTACACCAGAGCTGTGTGACCAAGCCCATGCTGCACAGATGATTTCTTAAAGGACAATATCTGGTTATTAAGTCGGTAATTATTTTGACCATTTTATGATTGTGTCTATTATTGGGGTGTAAAAATTCTATGTTTATCAAACCTTCGTTGTTAGAAATAGCTTTTTCTCCAATTGTCAAAAAAGTTTTTTTTCACTGTAAAAAAAAAATTTTTTTCTTTGCGAAAATTTTTTCATATTGGGGTCTCGATTTGACGGCCAAAATGCTAGAAATTGCTTGATTTGCAATTTCATCCACCTCTAAGTTTTCGCTTGCATCACTGGATTCCATTGGGACCCAACTTTCGTAATCAAACTTTTTGCAAGTCGGTTGACTTGCACAAATTTCTTAACACTTTTCTATTTACACTCGCAACTAAGACCGTAGCCGCCGTTATTGTGTGGTTGACTTTTTTTATTTATATTAATTACGGTTTTAAATTACTACAATTGGAGAAAAAACGTTGTTAATGTTACGTGTGCAAAGCAGTCTTTGAGTCTTCGTATCTATTTTTTTGTTTCGGCAAAAAACTTAACATTCTCAAATTCCAACAACCTATGCTTTACGCACTTAATATAAAAATAATTATTTTTATTTCTAACATGAATATAATGATAATATCTATGTTATTTAATTAATTTAACCTGTATTTAAACGTCATCTTTTGCAAAATTTAACATAATTCTACTTATAAATTAAAATAAATAACCGAATACATAGTATATAAATTACACAATTTCAATATAAGATCTACTCGTAGCTACTTAAAAAGTAAATCCCCGAACTTACTTTATCTTTATCTGTAAATAGTTCAAGTACTAATATATTTATATATACATATATATATATATATATATATATATATATATATATATATGTATAATATGTTCGTGACCTTGGTATGATATGGTAAACTTAATAAGTCGGCGATTAAAGGTCTGGTTTATTACTTCAAAGTATATATATTTAAAACAACCCTACATGTTTCGGCAATGATGCTTTTGTCAAGGATATAAAAAATATAAATGACAGAATATAAATGTCAAATAATTGAGTTGCTATGGTTTAAATTATTCAAAGATACATTCCAATAATAATAATAAATCATGCCTTAGTATTCCAAAAAATAAATAGCAAGGTGTGAAGATATGTGTTGTTCGCTGCTAGCAGCTTGTGTCTCTTTCTGGGTATGAATTTGTGTGTTGGTTGCTGCTGGCAGCTTGCGTCTCTCTCTGGGTGTGTGGTTTTGTATTGGTGTGAGCGCGTAAGTGTAGGGTTTTGTATGTTGGTGCGCCCGTGCGTGTGTTTAGTGACCGGTCGCGTAAATTTAGAGAGATCAGATAACCAGCCGTTGCGTAGGGCCGCCAACCCTTACCCGGAAACTTCTTTACTTTTCCGTGCAGTACTTCGACGGCACGACCCCCGCCCCAACGAGGCAAGGCGCAGACCAGCGAAGCGCACCCTGCACGGGGTTGCTCATCGCCAACCGAGGGAACACTCTTAGTGGCTACCTCAGTCGACGACGGTCACACTTTGTGCCATCTTAACGATTTCCGCAAAAGCGGGGGCAATGCACACACGTCGAACATGTGTGTGCTGTTAACGGCAGCCTAGCCAGGTTGCCGCCCAGGACCGGTCCTAGTGGTGTGTGCATTGCGCGGCGCCGTGATTTGCGCCGCGTAGCTTGGTTCCTCACTCCTGCTGGAAAGGCGGAATGGCACCTGACTGCCCATCGGGCAGACCCCCCTAGAGTTTGGTAGCGCATATGCTAGGCTACAACCCAGTAGAGGACCACATCAGCACAAAACAGAAAACAGGGAAAAGCAAGACATGAGTCATTATTACGTATGCGCCCGTGGAGCGTCTTAAGATGCAAAGTTGTCGGCATTCGCCCAAAACGAGCAGGAAAACCACGAAAACCTGCTCGGACAACTAGACAGGAATCAAAATACGGAACAGTCAGCATGATAAGCAAAAGTATATGGTATTTAAATGTAATTGATATTTAAATAACATAAGGTATATAACAAAAAAATATATTATGATGGTAAATTGTAGATCGTTACAAAATTAAGTTATAGTATATACTGCTTAAATTTTTTATATCATTTCTGTTGTTAATTGAATTTTTTTCCTGTTCAATACTAATCATTTCTTTAATTTGTCTTTTCATTGTGTGTTGTTCTTTATCAATTATCTGTGTGTTTTCAAAATCGAAATGGTGATCGCGTTGTAGTTTGTGTGTAGATAAAGCAGTTTTGTCTGTTTTAGAGTATTTGTGGGCTTGTATTCTTTTGTATAAATATTGTTTCGTTTGGCCTATGTAGTAACTATCGCAATCGCGACATGGTATTTTATATATGACATGTGTTTCTCGATTTTTTCTATTTTAGGTTTAAGTTTTGAAAATAAATGTTTATTAGTATTACTAAGTTTATATGTTGTAGCTATATCATATTTTTTTAAAGTGTATTTAATTTTTTCCGATAGTTGTGGAACATATGGAATCGTGATATATGTTGTGTCATTGTTCAAATTTTTATTGGTGTCTGCAGTGTTGTATATTTGGTGTACTCTTTTTTTAATAGTTTGGTCTATAAGTTGTGGTGGATAATTATTATCAGTTAAGATTGTTTTAATTTTTTTGATGTTATCTTTTCTGTTTTGAGTATGTGATAGTTTTACTGCCCTATCAGTCAGATTATTTATAATCATTTTATTGAATACTGTAGGAGCATTTGAGTGGTAATTCATATATCGAAAAGAAGCTGTGGGTTTATTATACCAATTTGTATAAAGAGTACCCTGTCTATCATAGCTCAAAGAAATATCAAGAAAATTAATACTGTTATTAAATTCTTCTTCAATAGTGAATTTTAATTTGTTGTGGAAATTGTTGAATTTATTTAAGAGATAGTTTATTTTGTTGGTCGGAATACATGTTATGATATCATCAACATATCTTTTGAAAAAAATGGGGTGGAAGGCTAATGAATTGATAACGTTTTGTTCTAAATGTTCCATTACTAGATTTTCAATAGGAGCAGCTAAAGGAGAGCCCATGGCAATACCAAATGTTTGACTATAAAAAGAATTTTTGTATTGAAAATATGTGTTATCGAGACAGAAGTGTATACCTCTAATAAACTCTTTTTTATTTAGTGATGTGTGTGGACTAATTTCATCCCATTTGGATTCTATTATGTTTATAGCTAGATCTGTAGGAATGTTAGTATATAAAGGTTCTACATCAAGTGATATAATTTTGTGATTAGTTGGTACTTTTTGTTCCTTGATGAAATTTTGCTGCTTTTCCCTGTTTTCTGTTTTGTGCTGATGTGATCCTCTACTGGGTTGTAGCCTAGCATATGCGCTACCAAACTCTAGGGGGGTCTGCCCGATGGGCAGTCAGGTGCCATTCCGCCTTTCCAGCAGGAGTGAGGAACCAAGCTACGCGGCGCAAATCACGGAGCCGCGCAATGCACACACCACTAGGACCGGTCCTGGGCGGCAACCTGGCTAAGCTGCCGTTAACAGCACACACACGTTCGACGTGTGTGCATTGCCCCCGCTTTTGCGGAAATCGTTAAGATGGCACAAAGTGTGACCGTCGTCGACTGAGGTAGCCACTAAGAGTGTTCCCTCGGTTGGCGATGAGCAACCCCGTGCAGGGTGTGCTTCGCTGGTCTGCGCCTTGCCTCGTTGTGGCGGGGGTCGGGCCGTCGAAGTACTGCACGGAAAAGTAAAGAAGTTGCCGGGAAAGGGTTGGCGGCCCTACGCAACGGCTGGTTATCCGATATCTCTAAATTTACGCGACCGGTCACTAAACACACGCACGAGCGCACCAACATACAAAACCCTACACTTACGCGCTCACACAAATACAAAACTACACACCCAGAGAGAGACGCAAGCTGCCAGCAGCAACCAACACACAAATTCATACCCAGAAAGAGACACAAGCTGCTAGCAGCGAACAACACATATGTTCACACTTTGCTATCTATTTTTGGAATACTAAGGCATGATTTGTTATTATTATTGGAATGTATCTTTGAATAATTTAAACCATAGCAACTCAATTATTTGACATTTATATTCTGTCATTTATATTTTTTATATCCTTGACAAAGGCATCATTGCCGAAACATGTAGGGTTGTTTTAAATATATGTACTTTGAAGTAATAAACCAGACCTTTAATCGCCGACTTATTAAGTTTACTATATATATATATATATATATATATATATATATATATATATACATATATATATATATATATATATATATATATATATATATATATGTGTGATTAATTATTGGAGATTTTCGACTTTTATATGAAATATTTACATATATTATTATACAAATATCAAGTTAGTATGTATGTAATTGCAAAGTAAGGGGGGATGTAAACATTGCTGTCTACAAATTACAAAGCAAATCATATGAAATTTTTTAATTGAAACTGTAGACTTGGGTTCGAGTCCCAACATAGATAATATTTTTCAATTAAAAAATTTCGTATGATTTGCTTTGTAATTTGTAGACAGCAATGTTTACATCCCCCCTTACTTTGCAATTACATGCATACTAACTTGATATTTGTAAATATTTCATATAAAAGCCGAAAAACTCCAATAATTTATCAATTGTTATATTTAATAAACGGCTAAGAAATTATCTAAACACTTATATATATATATATATATATATATATATATATATATATATATATATATATGTGTAAATAATTTCTTAGCCGTTCATTTAATACATATATCATTTGATAAATTCTTGGAGTTTTCGGCTTTTATATTAAATATTTTCAAATTAGTATGTTATTTTGCGAGGTAAATATGAATGTAAACATTGCTGTCTAGAAATAACAACCCAAATCATACGAAATTTATTCAAACAGAATGTTCCGTAAATCACAAAAAAGATACATTTTTTTAAAATTGAATGACTATATATAAATCTAATTTTTGATTATACGTTAAATTTGGAATAGTTTTTATTAAAGTTACTTAGCAGCTAGAGTCAATAGTTTTCAAGATATTTACAATTAAAGAGGAAAAGTACCATCTTTAAGTACCAATAATTCGAGAGTGCCATGGCATGGTGTTTGCACAAGGCGTGCCATGAGATACTTTCGAACGGAAATTGTTCTACACTATTTTTATGTATTGTAAATTGTAAAAATTTTCTCTGCTTAATAGAACAGCGCAACTGCCTCGGCCCCAGAGGAATGTGAACGGATCTTTTCCAAAGTCGTCGAAACAACCAATTTTTACAACTATGTTAAACGAACAATTAAGTATGGAGGACTTGAAAGACAGTTCGAGGTAAACTTTGACATATGACTGAATCCAAAAGATTTATTTACAAACTTCTAGATGCTTCGTAAAGGTCAGACCAAACCTTGGGTATACGGTACCATGCAATTGAATAGGCACAAAAATAGATTCACTAATTTACCTGCTTGTAAGATATAAAATCTTTCAAAAGTCAAATTTAAACCGGACTTTTGTTTTCATACCAAACTAAATGTGTGGAGCTGACAGTCGAGCAGGGACTTTTGTAGCTGGAAAATAGGGAGGGGATTGACGTGGTTCCGCGCACCTGTCGGTATTTAGGCTCGCCAGGACAGTCATGTCTGAGCAAGAGGTATTATCAAGTTTCTGACGAACAAGGGTACCAAGCCCAGCGAAATTTTGGCTAGATTGACTACACAGTTTAGTGACATAACTTTGTCACGTGCTTAAGTATATAACTGGGTTAAAAAATTCAAGAATGGCCGTGAAACTGTAGAAAGCGAGAGGCATAATAGGCATCCCAGGGCACCTGTGACTGACGACATTAAGCGATTTGTGACCTCATTGAAGGTAATCGGCACCTTACGATTGATGAAATCGATAGCAAAGTACAAATAAGTCACGGTAGTACGTATTCAATTATTATTGAGCATCTGGGTTTCCGCAAAATTTGTTCAAGATGGATTCCAAGACTTTTGACAAATGATCAAAAACAAATCGGAAGAGACACTTGCCAAAGACTCTTGAATCGATTTCAACGAGAAACGAACAATTTTCTGCATAGAATAGCGACATGTTATGAAACATGGGATCATCACTGTACACCCAAATCCAAAATGGCAAGTCTGAATTGGAGAGTAAGTGGAGAACCTAGCAAAAACACGTTTATTAAAAAGTTTTGCAGCTGTCTTTTTCGATTGGAAAGGTGTTTTGCTAATTCATTTCTTACATGAACGTCGGACTGTGAACGCTGCCTATTACTGCCAGCTCGTGGAAAGGGCAAAAGGCTCTTACAGAAACAAAAGGCGCAACCAACCAATAAGAAATGTGATTTTGCTACATGACAACACAAGACCTCACACGGCCGCTCCGACTCGAGCTAAAATGAATCAAATCCATTGGGAAATTCTAGAATATCCTCCCTACAACCCAGATCTATCCCCACGCAATTCCTTGAACTACTGAAGGAATGATGGAAGCACTAGGCTGACACCATTTTCAGACAGATCAAGAAGTAGAAGAGTTTGTGCTCAAGTAGCTGTTAACACGGTTTCACACTTTTTAAAGACGGGATCCACATGCTCCCCAAACCCTGGGAAAAAATATGTAAACGTTGAAGGGGGCTATTTAGAAAAACAATAAACTTGTTTTGTAATTTTATTTTGACCTAATAAATTATTAAAAACAAAGTCCGGTTTAAATTTGACTGACCCTCGTCATTAGGAAAACTATTTCATTTTCTAATTTCAGACGATCATACTCGAGTAAAATTGAATATTATCAATGAAGATCCTCATTCAGATTACATAAATGCAAATTATATTGACGTAAGTAACGATTATTTAATTTTTTTTATTTATTTCTTTATTTCTTGTACAGTTATTGCTTAATTCGCCTATATATACTGACGGATAAAACCTATATCGTACCGTTGCTCGTTTTCGACACATTGATGATATCGTTGGCCACTACGACAGACAGAATAACTTCTTACATAATTAGTTATAATGGCCATAAGAGCGATGAAACTGTTAATTCGTTACGATAAAAATGGGTATCGCAATCTCTATTATTGAGAAAAAATTTAACACAGAGAATAATCGAGTGTACGCCGATAGTTCACTAGAGGCTCAGGCCTCAGAAAAAGTTTGGCGTTTATAATGTGTTTCTCCTATTCATTTTTGTGAGATTGGGTTGAAAACATCGACCCGATTGTACAAAAAAAAACTGTGTCGGAAACTGTGGAAAGAAATAAATCTTTCAACAAGATTCGGTACCTCTTCAGTTTCTTAAAGGTTCTGAAGCTCAATCAGCTCGGTAGCTCTGATCTGACCTCACGATTGTTTTGACGTTCGTGATATTGACATTAATCAATGGACGGCACTGAATGTTCTTTAACTAACTTTTGTAAGTAGTAATTTATGGTGAAAATATCTCTCCAGCTGCTTGTACAGATGATTTTATAGTAAGATGAAAGAAGTGTCTGCATGTCTGCAAAAATACTTTCACACAAATACGAACTTGTATTGTGCTCTCCACACTCGATTTTTAATAATATTTTTGTATTATTATAAATGTTTTTGTACAATTCGAATGATAACGAATTCACTGATTTCAATGGTCTTCAAAAAATTATGCATATGGTTAGCTTAATCACATCAGACATTTGTCGAAGGTTAACCATAAACAAATATTTTTCCTTTTTTCATTACATTATTCAACATCGAAGGCTGTTAAAATACCGTCTAAGGCAAATATATGTGTTGTGATGCAACTATAATGCAACACTCTGAGGATAATTAAAACAATAAAAAAATTCTACGCTAACGGATATACAGGTATTCAGAAGGTACGTGGTACATAGAAAACAGATTTATAATTATCAAAGTAAAATCACCTTCATCAGTGGCAGTATTTCTCAAAACGTAGAAAAATAAATGTATTCACAGAATAACTATTCAAATCTCTTAAATCTAGGCATAAGATGTTCACTTTTATTTTCGTGCGTTTGTTTAAGTTGTACATATAATGTTTGCCCCATTTCATTTTAGTAATTTAATTGACACAAATATTCAAAGTATGCTTCGTTTTCCCTTCTAATTGCCCCATTCGCTTCATTTTTTAAATTAATACTTGTAAGTATTCTCTACCGTACTATATTAGTGACTAATTAATTAAAACCGATAAGCTGTCTGTCAAATAAAAACTCATTTATTTAACTCTCTATATTTCGCAACCATTGGTTGCTAAGGTAATCCATTTTAACATGTTTAGTTACGACATTGCTAATTCTTAACTCTGATATCAAAACACTCTGCTTCTTCAGGAGATGGAATTCAGAGTTAAGAATTAGCAATGACATAACTAAACATGTTAAAATGGATTGCCTTATATTCAAACTGCTGGTTTCTGGACGACGTTTCGACTGTTTCTGCTTCTGGTTACTCGTAAACTGACGTAGTCGAGTTTAGGATGGTGGTTATATACCCGCTTAGCGTTCTGGTTGGTTACACTTGGTTGAGTGTGTGCGCGGCTCCGTGACGTTGGGCCTGTAGCTGGAGTGTACTGGCTGGGTTGCGATGTAGGTGTTTTTGTTTGTTGTTTCTTGTTGACAACTTCTTTGTTTAATAATGGTTTCCATGCTGTTGGTAGCCTCTGGGTATCATCTCGCGAATTCAAATTGTCCGGACGTTTCTCAATTTCGATAGCTTCCCTGATAATTCTGGTTTTCATATGTTCTATGTTCGCCAATAATTTGGTATTGTTGAAGTCTATCGTGTTGGACGTTTCCTTTACATGCTGAGCCAAGGATATATATATATATATATATATATATATATATATATATATATACAATGTGTCCGGGAAAATGTGGGAAATCTCTCGGATTCAGATAGAACATTAAAAAAATAAGATGACAAGTTCCCATAATTTTTTTCCTAGCGGCCCTCCCTACGGAGATACGGCCTCCTAAAAGACGCCACTGGAAATCAATTTTTCTTGAATAACTTTTAAACTACTTATTATAATTTAATGAAAATTTAATATGATAAACAGTAGTAAGGACCTCTTAAAATACTGCCCTTAAATTTAAATTAGCTTGTTTAGTTTACCCGGGGCGGACTAGGTTGTACATTTTAATGCTTACATTCTTAACACCCTGTATGATAAGGAGTAAAAAAAAACAAATTTGGATACCTTGAAAATTAAGCTAAAGAAAAGGTACTCTTGTTCATTGTCGATAAAATGAACCGTTTTCGAGGAAAAAAAAATAATGCTTAATGTTCAAGGTATCCAAATTTGTTTTTTTTAACTCCTTATCATACAGGGTGTTAAAAATGTAAGCATTAAAATGTACAACCTAGTCCGCCCCTGGTAAACTAAACAAGCTAATTTAAATTTAAGGGCAGTATTTTAAGAGGTCCTTACTACTGTTTATCATACTAAATTTTCATTAAATTATAATAAGTAGTTTAAAAGTTATTCAAGAAAAATTTATTTCCAGTGGCGTCCTTTAGGAGGCCGTATCTCCGTAGGGAGGGCCGCTAGGAAAAAAAAATGGAAACTTGTCATCTTATTTTTTAATGTTCTATCTGAATCCGAGAGATTTCCCACATTTTCCAGGACACATTGTATATATACAGTGTGGTCATAAAGTTTGGAACCAAGCTTATAACCGCATTATTTTACATTTTTTGGAAAAACGCTCGGAGAGGTAAATTTTCTTTTTTAAAACGCCATCTTTTGACATACATTTTTTTCTAAGACGTCATTGGTTTTCGAGTGGTGACGTTATCAACACTTTCTTTAAATGGCAACCATATTATTTTTTTCTCGTTTTTGGTAGATCTTTATATCCACCAAATAGTGATATAAAACAATTGATATGTTGCATCACAATTTTTTTGAAAAAATAATATAAATTTAGAAAAAATTGCGAAAATTTTATTTTTGTACAAAATTAAAATTAAATTAAAAAAAATACATCTGAACTTAAATTTATTGTAACAGTTAACGTAAATTTTCAAAATGGACCCCACCAACCAACTGACACTGTCCCAGCCGAGTGTAAACACTTCGTATACTCGCCTCAATTATGTCTGGGGATATTTGTGTAAGTTCTACGCGAATTCGTTCTTTTAAATCTTCTAAATTGTTCGGTTTGTTAAAATACACTTTCGATTTCAAATAACCCCACAAAAAAAGTCTAACGGAGTCAGGTCAGGAGAACGAGGCGGCCATTCTCTCCGTCCAATCCATTTATTGGGAAATATTTCATCAAGATAGTGGCGAACCTCTACACCATAATGGCCTCCCCATTATGGTGTAGAGGTTCGCCACTGTTACGTAATGTTACGTTGTGACCAAAATCCAAATTTCTTGGAAAACATCGTCTTCTCAGATGAAGCTACGTTCTGCCTAAATGGATCTATTCACCGCCATAATTGTAGATATTGGTCGCAGAACAATCCGCATTGGACTCAAGCGTGTCATACTCAGCGCAGAGGAAAAGTTAACATATGGGTTGGAATGATTGGACGACGCATTTTAGGACCATATTTTTTTGAAGGAAATTTGACTGCTGTGCAATATTTAGAATTTTTAAGATTTGAACTGGTTCCAGCGCTCGCTGTTATTTTCCCAAATCACCAGGATGGTGATGTACCCCATACAAATATTTGGTTTCAACAAGATGGGGCGCCTCCCCATTATGGTGTACAATTTTGTCGTTTCTCAATTTCTATAGCTTCTCTTATTATCCTGTACGTTAAATTCGTACTGCAGGCTATTGTCCTTGTACCATCTAAATCGATAGTGTGTCCTGTATGTAGTACTTGTTTAGCTAACAATTATTTTTTAGGTACCACAATTCTGTGTTCTTCCCTCCGTACGCTGCTTTTACAGTTTGTACGTCCTATGTATGTTTGGTCGCATTCATAGCACGGTATTTCGTAGACACCTTAGTTTTCCAGTTGTACTAGGCAAATGTCTCTTATTTTCCTATCTGTGGTGTAAATCTTTTCTATGTCGTGACGGCGTAGTAAGCATGACGCGATATTTTAACATTAAGATGTATAAGATTCAGAACCGAACGAAGAATGTTGCTGCGTGTAGCTTTTGCGACAATTTATAAACACGTTATATATTTAAGTATTTTGATGAAGCATATTTGTAAATAAATATCTTTTTAAATGATTTAACAGGGATACAAATCAAAGAAAACTTACATTGCAACTCAAGGACCCAAATCATGTACCGTAAACGACTTTTGGCGTATGATTTGGCAGGAGAAAGTGAAATACATTGTTATGCTGGCAAATATTTATGAAAATGGCAAGGTAATATTTTTGATTCATAAGAAAAGAGATTATTAGGTAAGCTGTTTGTATAAAATATTCTATTTATATTTAATTATTTTTATTTTTCCTATAAAATAATTAAACTATTTTACAGAAAATCTTAGATTTAGTAAGTAAGATGCAAACTGAGCATACAGTAGACCCTCGGTTATATGTAGTAGTTGGAAATGCACCAATTGAAAATGGCGGATAAAAAAAATAAGGTGGACGGCAAATAATATTTGAAATCCAAAGTTTAGTACTTTAATAAACATATCAACAAAAATACATAATACATCTATTTTACATTTATATTTTATTCTAATTTTCTAAAGAAATTTGTCATCTTTGTTTGATAAATGTAAAATGTCTGCTATTTGAGTATTTTCTTGACGAATAACAATATTAATGACCTGGGAATGTGTAATATGGTTCCTGACTTAACCGTTAGCTTCCTCACCGTTATCTTCTTCTGATAATACTACTGTCCCTTAAACTTCCTTCACAATATCTTCATCCGCAAATGTTTGACGTCCTTGATCAGAGCTATCACAATTGAATCATTCATTAATTTCATTTTGTCCTAAGTTTTTTAAGGATTTTATGTTACATTTATGTACACTACTAGCCGTTGCTCGTAATTCAGTCTCACGTTCCAACTTATCAAGTCTGACGCCCCCCTCTTCTTCCTCCTCTAAAGTCATTATCTTCGAAAATGCTCGCTTTATTGCTATATTTTTCACTAAATTCCAAGCGCTTGCAATCCCATAAATTGCATCTTTCATATTTAGAGATTTCCAAAACTTTAACAGATCAATATTTTCCTGCACTAAATTTGACATGAGATTTTTTCTGTAGTACCTTTTCATTGCTTCAATGACGCCTTGATCCATTGACTGCGCAAATGCTGTTACGTTCGGTGGAAAAACTAAAACAAATATATTTCCATCCTCTGACATTAAAACGGACTGCGTTGGATGTGAAGGCGCATTATCAAGTAGCAATAGTGCTTTCGGCGGTAAGTTATTTTCACTAAGGAATCGTTTAACTTCGGGTATGAATTTCTGAAAAAACCAGTGTTGAAAGATGTCTCGATTCATCCATCCAACATGTTGATTGTAATAGTGTACTGGAAGTGAAGATATGTTTGTATTTACAAAAGCTCTTGGCAGTGGCGGCTGGCGCATAAGCGCTGCAGTGCTGCAGAGCTCCCAAAAAATTGGGCGGGCGAACCTGTATTAGTTATAACTAGTTTTCTTTTACATAATTTTTCCGACATTTCTGATGTTTATAAAAGCGTAACATATTGTTGTGAAAATTCTCCCCCTGTATATCAAAAAATTTGCATATTTTTCTACATCATCCTGTAGTGGACATCAAACCCTACAATTTGACACCTCAATCATCAAAATCCGATCAGTAGAAGCCGAGATATTCGCTTCCGAAATTCCAACACTAACGCTGGTTATATATAGTATTTTTTCAAATAATATACAATAGGCGACCAGTGGAATAACCAACCTAATTCGCTCGATCGCTCACTTGTTCCTTATCTGGTCCACACGTACGTGCGCTCAGAGCTCTTTCAAACACCCGCGCGCACCCCGCTACCCCCGTGGCTGTCTTAAACCAATACGTGATTTTACCAGGCATCTTCGCTGCATTTAAACCAGCGCGAAGGGCGATATGATTCGGTATCTAAACTAATATTATAAAGAAATTAGAAAGCTGCATTTTCACTGAGTGACATAGGCTATATTACATTTTCAAAAAAAAAAAGATATCCCCAATAAAAATGCATTAATGTAACCCAAGGTGTGAAAAAATTAGTCACAAAAAATCTGCCATCGCGTACGCTGCGGAAACTATTGTTGATAGAACAAAAAAATGTTCTACAGTATTATAGAACGTATTAATATCTACAAAAAAGTCCGCGAAACCATATGTTTAACTACTGTAGTTATACCACTATAACTACTTTTTTACATTTTAAAAGTTAATAAAAGTGCCGACAATAATCAAACCATATTATCCATACCTCTGTATTATTTCTTATCCTATTAAATGATATTTTATTAAAGACCATTTCAATACCAGTAAAATACTTTTTAAATTATTAAAATCGGAATTTAAAAATGTCAATCTAAAGAAAATAATGTTATAATATAATGTAGTAGTCTAGCGATGGCCATATTCATTTTGTTTGTAATAAATTGACAATCGAAAAATTATAACTGGAATAAGAATAGTATTGGCAGAAGGAATTTAATAACAAGTTCAATGAGAATGAAAAGTAATAGGAAACAGGCACAGAGAAGCTGTTATAGAAAGAAGTTAAACATAAAATGATATAAAATCCAAAAATTAAGGATCACAAGAAAGGAAGATTAAATATATAAGAGAATACACTCACTATTGTATTTATTCAAGGTAGGATCGAAGAAAAGACAACATATACGATACAAATTTTATTAAAAGAATTTAAATAACACTGAGATATTTGAAAGATGACGTTTTTGAAGTAATTTCGACAATGTGTCAAAAGCCAAGTGACAGGAACATTATTAAAATAGCGGGTTACATTGTTTATAAGTTATGTTAAATTAGTAAATGGACTAAACAGATTTAATAAGCGATGAGCCACCACCAGAAAAACGCAAACGTCCAAATAACAGCAGATTTAATCATCGAATTTCGTCTTTAGAGGTGTGTGATGTTATTCTAAGTTGTGTAAAAGATCGATTTCATTTTAAAGAGCATCTAGTAGTGGCATCACTTTTTTTTTCGGAATGCTTTGGAGAGTATTGCAGTAAATTTCCTGAGGACAAACTCACTTCCGCATGCTCCTATTATCCCACCCTTGATAAAGAAAGATTACGAACTGAATTGTCTGTTATTTACTCAAGAACTGATCTTTAAAAGGCGCACTACCTCTTCTAAAATTTTTAATAAAAAAACAATCTGGGAGATACGTTGAAGGAGACTAGAAAATTATTAGAAATTGTAATAACAACTCCCATGACAACATCAGAGGCCGAACGATGCTTTTCAACACTAAATCGAATTAAGACGTTTCTCAGAAATTCAATGACCGAAGATCGTTTAACATCTCTTTCCATGCTATCTATCGAAAAAAAGTTTATCTCCGAAATAGACAATTTTAATGACAAAGTGATAACAAAATTTGCAAATCGAAAAGAACGTAGATAGATTTAATTTATAAGAAATAATTTGTTAGTAAAGTAGTGCTTAGTGACTCTTATTTTTTTGTGTGACAATTGACAATCGTTCCAGAAATACATTACTTCAGTGCGGAAGGCGAAGAAAGCACGATAAGATCGATGGGAGACAACCTCTTACTGCCCGTGCAAGGTAAATTTTTTTGTAAAACTCGCAGAACACCTTAAAATTTTTAGCACGAGCCGCCACTGGCTCTTGGCCGTTTGGATTTACCAATTACTATTAATTTTAATTTATGTCTACCGGATGCATTAGCACAACACAATACAGTTGTCCGGTCTTTGTTTGCCTTGAAACCAAAAGCACTTGTTTCGTTTTCGCCTGCGAGAGTTTGTTGCAGGCATTGCTCTCCAATATAATCCAGTCTCATCCGCATTATATATTTGATCAGGCGTAAAATTATTCTCATGTATGATGTTCTCTAACTTATAACAAAATTCACCATTGCAATAGGATTTGCCCTTAACTTTTGCCCTTCAATAGCCACTTCTCGTATCCCGTGTCGCTTCTTGAACCGATACAGCCAGCCATTTGATGCACTAAATTCATCTTCAATTTTAAGCTGCTGATGAAAATATTGGGCTTTGCGAGTGCACATTGGTCCCGATATAGGTATTCCTTCTGCTCTTTTTTGTAAAAACCATAAGGACATATCTTCGTTAAGTTGCTGAAATTTAGATTTTGTTTTGTTTTGCGATTAGTCAATAATAATTTACTTTACTAAATAAAACACTTGGTATATTTGTTTCACAAAATGTATTTAAAATATCTCTGACATATGTTTCGACTTATACAGTCATTCTCAAAGAGTCATGTAAACTAAGTGAAAAGTGTACTCCTACCAATATTTATGAGTTATTTTTTAAAAGGTTTATTACAGCATCGATTGTGGGGGTGTTTGAAAAATCCAACTGCGTGTTTGTGACCTGTCTGTTGAGATTTATGGCTTTTTTAATTTCTAAAATTTCTAAGAAGTCAAGCCTTTTTCCCTTATTACAAGAGTGTAAAAGTTTGAAATTATTAGCATTAAACAGATGAGAATTTTGAATACAGTGTTTCGCGAATCCCGTGACCTTATTGCCATATAGAATAGAACTTCTATGTTCTTTGATACGTTCTTTTATAGAGCGTCCTGATTGGCCAATGTATACCGCGTCACAATCACTGCAAGTTAATTCATACACCACTGACCTATCACGCAATTCTGTTTTTCCTTTATTGTTAACTAGAATATTTCCTAAATTGCATTTATTTACTAGGATGACATTTAAACCTAATTTATTAAGTTTATTAGAAACTTTATTGCTAACCCCAGGTATATAGTTTAGGGTGTGAAACACTTTGTTAGTTTTTGTGTATGTATACATGTATACGGACATACATACACAGAAACTAACAAAGTGTTTCACACCCTAAACTATATACCTGGGGTTAGCAATAAAGTTTCTAATAAACTTAATAAATTAGGTTTAAATGTCATCCTAGTAAATAAATGCAATTTAGGAAATATTCTAGTTAACAATAAAGGAAAAACAGAATTGCGTGATAAGTCAGGGATGTATGAATTAACTTGCAGTGATTGTGACGCGGTATACATTGGCCAATCAGGACGCTCTATAAAAGAACGTATCAAAGAACATAGAAGTTCTATTCTACATGGCAATATGGTCACGGGATTCGCGGAACACTGTATTCAAAATTATCATCTGTTTAATGCTAATAATTTCAAACTTTTACACTCTTGTAATAAGGGAAAAAGGCTTGACTTCTTAGAAATTTTAGAAATTAAAAAAGCCATAAATCTCAACAGACAGGTCACAAACACGCAGTTGGATTTTTCAAACACCCCCACAATCGATGCTGTAATAAACCTTTTAAAAAATAACTCATAAATATTGGTAGGAGTACACTTTTCACTTAGTTTACATGACTCTTCGAGAATGACTGTATAAGTCGAAACATATGTCAGAGATATTTTAAATACATTTTGTGAAACAAATATACCAAGTGTTTTATTTAGTAAATTATTAATCATGTTTCACCAAGAGCCAACCGTGAATTCTATACATTATAATAATTCACTACCTGCTTTTGAAATAAATTGCTCTAATTTGTCTTTGTTTTTTACTATATCGCGTACAGTTTGCTGTCCTATGACATAACTGTTTGCTAATTGTGATACACTAACCCCACTCTTATATTTTTTCACAATTTCATGTTTTTGTTTAATAGTTAACACATTACATTTACGTTTTCGAATATCTGACATTCTTGTTGTTAATACATACGCGCGTTACGAACCGGGAACAAAGTTGGTTTCACGTGTATAGTATATCAAGAACGTTTCCTGCCGAATTCATATTTATGGAATTCACCGAATCAGCGTTGCGCACAACGCACTAACGCTGTACAAATTACGAATAAGACCAACTTTTCGATTCACCACTGATTTATGCACGGATAAACCGCTCCAAGTATAATCCGCCCACGGATAATCGGAGTTCTACTGTATGTTTATGCCCGAGAATATGGCTGCTGCCATACCGTCGGATTGTACTTCTGCGTGGTAAGTTAACGACACGTCTCCGCCCTTAACTTACCACGTTTCCAGACGTTATATGATTTATACATGGAAGGAACGAAGATTTCGTAACGGAACACGAACACGTGCTCAGGCTGTTGGTAGATTTAAATCCACCGCACGTCATCACAAACCCTCAGGTTTTCGAACCTTTGTGGATTTAGGTGTATTCTCAACATCCTACAGAAAGAATTACCATAAATCTTAACAAAACACCCTAAAAGGATTAACAGCAAGGGCAAAAACAATAGCGTAAACTCACCAAGCGAAAGTTTTGAGTTCTTATTACGAGAGACACTTGAACCAACCTACACTGTTTTCTCAATTGGGTATTTAGCATTAAAGCATCATCCGCTTTCGGAAAGTTTAATTTTCCAAAAATTACTCTCAAACGATAATGCCGAAACTAACAATTAAAAGCACTTCGACTACATCCACTGGCAACTTGTTGACCTTCAGAACAAAACTGATGACTAGAGCTGAGGATCTTTGCGGTACGGCAGGACCGTATGTAGTGCATCCCCACATTTAACTATTTATCTAAATATTCTCTGAAATGATTTGCCGGATCTCATAAATTAATAGAGTGATATTTTAGTATGCACTGGATATTGTTATTATACAAAATCATAATAGCCATTTGTATTTATGGATCATAAATAATAATACGCATGTATTTGTATTTGGTTGTGAATTCAATTTAAACTTAAAACGAATCGTAATATTTTAACGACAAGCCGTCCTTACAATACATGCATTCGAGACAAAGTGTGCAACTCTACGAATAACTTCCATAATTGATCGAAAATGGACATTTTGGAGCTGAAGTAAAGCCCCTATTCTTAGAAAATTTTATTACTGTCGTTAAGAACTATTATTATAAACAACAAAGGCCTTTTATTAGTGTTGAAGTTTTAGTTTCATTGAATTTCCATGTTGTAAGTAGTCAATTGTAAAGTGTTCATTCACAATATTCTAAAACAAGGTGTAAATTTAACTAAAATCCAGAAAAACACATTCTGATAATATATTACTAGATTAGAAGCTGTGTTTATTACTATTTATTATATTATTTTTATAACCAAATGCAATAAAAGCTACGAAAACAAAAGAAGCCTCGATTTATTAAAATCTTGTCACACAGCCTTTCAAAGCCTGGCAGCACATATTTTGCATATATTTTATATATACTACCTACTTGAACTAGGTGAATGAAGTTAGAAGTTATAAGTTATAACTTCTAACTTCATTCACCTAGTTCAAGTAGGTAGTATATATATATAAGTTATAACTTCTAACTTCATTCACCTAGTTCAAGTAGGTAGTATATATAAAATATATGCAAAATATGTGCTGCCAGGCTTTGAAAGGCTGTGTGACAAGATTTTAATAAATCGAGGTTTCTTTTGTTTTCGTAGCTTTTATTGCATTTGGTTATAAAAATAATATAATAAATAGTAATAAACACAGCTTCTAATCTAGTAATATATTATCAGAATGTGTTTTTCTGGATTTTAGTTAAATTTACACCTTGTTTTAGAATATTGTGAATGAACACTTTACAATTGACTACTTACAACATGGAAATTCAATGAAACTAAAACTTCAACACTAATAAAGGGCCTTTGTTGTTTATAATTAAAGACGGCAGACTATGTGCCCGAACACTAAGTAAACTAACTGCCTCGGTATACGTATTTATATGATCGTCTCTTTGTTCTTTTCTGCGTTTTTTTTTATTTTGCCAACGCCAATAAAAAATTCAAAACATTTTAATAAATACAATTTTATAAATACAATATTTTGAAAATATAAAGCATTTATTAATGCATACATATATATAACAATAACATCATGCGTTTGAAATTCGTTTACGTTAGACAACCTAAATAAACACACATATATGTATGGATGTTTTTATTGATTGTTAAATATAAAAAAAAAACGCAGAAAAGAACAAAGAGACGATCATATAAATACATATACCGCGGCAGTTAGTTTACTTAGTGTTCGGGCACATAGTCTGCCGTCTTTATTTATAATAATAGTTCTTAACGACAGTAATAAAATTTTCTAAGAATAGGGGCTTTACTTCAGCTCCAAAATGTCCATTTTCGATCAATTATGGAAGTTATTCGTAGAGTTGCACACTTTGTCTCGAATGCATGTATTGTAAGGACGGCTTGTCGTTAAAATATTACGATTCGTTTTAAGTTTAAATTGAATTCACAACCAAATACAAATACATGCGTATTATTATTTATGATCCATAAATACAAATGGCTATTATGATTTTGTATAATAACAATATCCAGTGCATACTAAAATATCACTCTATTAATTTATGAGATCCGGCAAATCATTTCAGAGAATATTTAGATAAATAGTTAAATGTGGGGATGCACTACATACGGTCCTGCCGTACCGCAAACATCCTCAGCTCTAGTGATGACACACGCAAACTTGTACTCCCTACTACAAAGATTCCAGAACGCATGACCAATGAGGCGTTATCAAAGACGTTAAGAGTATAGTGGAACCGATCAAAATGATGTTCATTATTGTTGCAACAATAATTTATTGTATTTGTTTTAAGGAAATTTCTAAAGATTATAGGATCTATTAATCTATTTCAAAATTATTATATAATCATATATAATAAGACATTTTTTGCAATAATTTATTCAACGTTAATATTAAGCTAATGCGATAACTGGAGGTTATTATAATAACATTTTCTTTTAAAAATTTCCATTCATTCTGCATTTTCTTTTTATACATCGCCAAAAGATGAGCTGCATACGAATGGAATTGTGTTATTTCTTCCATAGAAACGCATCTCATGAAGAGATATTGTTTAGTAAGAATTCTCTAAAATATGAAAATGCTTAATTTTAAATTTGCAGAATAATTATTCTTGCCTTCTAAGATCATTACTTGACTATTTTCTGTTAATTAGTATTGAATTTCAATGAAGTTGCAAGCGATGTTAACCTACAAAATTCTGTTAAGTAAACGCAAGTAAATGTATCGTTCTATTGTACTCTATATCAGACATGACTTCAAATTTCAAAATGCATTTCAATGCCGAACTTTTCTAATATTTGTTTACTAAGGTGTGTCTCAGAATAACGAGTGACTCAAATATCCCGCCAAAACTCGGTCCAGAGAGCTTAAAATTTGACGTATCGTACGTGTACACACCTGAGAGTGTAGTTGTTTGTTGTAATGTCATTTATTTTTATTACATACTTAACATAACATATTTCTGACCTTCCGAAAAACATGAGCACAAATATTTCGTGTATATCATTATGTAATCCATATTTCTGCAAAATATTGCTAATTTAAAGTAAAACAAAAACAACATTTCGAATTTATTACAAAACTACCTCAAAAATACAACATAAGATTATAAAATTAGAAATTAGAAATTAGAAAGAATAGTAAAAAGTGAAACCTGTGCACTATTAGTCTGTTTCAGTCATGCTGGATGCTAACGATTACTGTCACTTATTAACTGTCACTGTTTCCAACATGAATAATAAATAGTTCCAAGATATCATCCATTAATCCATCTAAGTCAGCGATGCACACACCGCGGCCCGCCATCGAATTTTAAAAATTGTAAAAAATGTATTTTTAAGTACCTACTACTTTCGTGTTCAGGTTTAATACGTAGGACAGGTATGCTCATTGTCGTTCCAAGCATATTGTTACGAGACTAGAAATCTGTCGAACCAACTAGATTACTCGAAGATTCGCGAAACACGTCGGTATTAGCCCCGAACAATGTGGTAGGTTCTCGATGTTAGGTAACTCGTATAAATACAACGCATCGCCTGCTGTCGGGGCAGTTAGTTTCAACTACGGACAAGCGAACGTTATATTGTTTGAATTGTAATCTGTGAAGAATAAATATTTCGTTGTTCGAACTTGGCATCTACCTACGTGACAATATAATATCAATTTTGATATGGATAAACCAGGCCCCAGTAAAAAACGTAGTCGTAAGGTTGAAGATGAAAATCGACAGTTTCAAGATATTTGGACCGAAAAATACTTTTTTATTTCATCGCATAACAAAAGTGTCTGTTTAATATGCAAGAGTAAAGAGTAGTGTTCCAAAGGAATATAATGTGAAAAGACATTATGAAACTCAGCATCATACTTTTACCAAATTAACCGGCGAAAATCGAACGCAAAAAATTTCCACTTTACAAAGGGAACTAATTGAACTAAGATTGACTTTTCAAATGAACACCCGTTATATATATATATATATATATATATATATTAATTGATAAATTATTGGAGTTTTTCGGCTTTTATATGAAATATTTACCAATATCGCTCCGGATTGGTCCACTCTAATTATAATACTTTTCAGTGTACACTAATCAGAATTGTTCCAGTTTTTCGACAAACTGGTAGTGTGGGACGCCAAGAGGGTGGTGGGCGACCAAAAGTCCGGACAGAGGAAATGATTGGGAATGACTGATAATGACTGATGCCCCTAAAACTTCAGTAAGAACTCTTGCTCAACAAACCGGGTTGTCAGTTGGTTCTTGCCATAAAGTTTTAAAAGAAGATTTACAGTTATTCCCATATCGTATAACTTATTTGCAAGAAATCCTCGATATTGATTATCCGCGAAGAGTAGTATTTTGCGAATGGTTTACAAATAATATTAATGATGATGTCCTAGACAAAACTTTCTTTTCAGACGAAGCATGGTTTCATGTTAGTGGATATGTTAACTCGCAAAACATGAGAATGTGGAGTAATAGAAAGCCCAATAACTTTTATGTTGAAGCTCCTTTACATCCTCAGAAAGTTGGTGTTTGGTGCGCTATAAGTATAAGAAGGATTATTGGTCCAATTTTTTTTAATGGTACCTTGACTGCAGAAAGATATCGACAGGAAATACTGTTGCCTTTCTTTAATCAACTTCGCGATGATGAACTAGCTTTGGGATACTTTCAACAAGATGGTGCTAGAGCTCACACAGCGGGGGAAACAATGAATATGTTACAAGAAGTGTTTAGAAATCGTTTAATTAGTTTGAACAGCGATCATGAATTTCCTCCAAGATCTTGTGATCTTACACCGTGTGATTACTATTTATGGCCTTTTTTAAAAAATTAAATTTATTCAGTACCAGTGCTAGATTATATAAATCTCCAAGACAGAATTATAAATAAAATTAATGAAATTAGAAATAGTCCCATACTGCAAAATGTATTTAGTAGCATTCGGAGGAGGTGCGTAAAATGCTTGGAAGAAGGTGGTGGACATTTTCAACATCTTTTATAATTATGGTCATTATTGTTGGTAATTTATACAACTACAATTTATGATATTTATTATAAGGTTGTAATCTAAGGACTCTACAAACAATTTATTTGTTTCAAATTTATTTTAAGCCATTTCTTACAATAATTTATTGAATGTTAACTAGTACGATAACTAGATACTATTGTCACTATAAGATGAATAAAACCTTTACTTGAAAAGTTATTTCCTCTTAATTCTGCATTGTCTTTTTACATGTTACTACAGATTAGATGAGCTATATTACACAAGAATGAATAGCATATTAATTGGAGTATGTAATTTTTTCCAGTTATCGCATGAAGAGGTGCTATTGTTCAGCAAGAATTCTCTAAAATATCAAAATACTTAATTTGAAATTTGCAAATTAATTACTGTTACCTTCTAAAATCATTATTTGACTAGTTTATATTAATTAATATGGCATATTAAAGTAATATATTTCGACATGAACTGACATTTGCGTGTATGATAACCTATAAAATTGTATTAAGTAAATGTATCAATATATATCAGACATGACATCATATTTTCAAGGACTACTTTGACTTCGAATGTTTCTGAACACCCGTTATATAAAACATAACCTGTCAACCGGCCGATATTTCTAAATTATTACCGATATTGAACTAGGCTGTGAAATTCTTGAAAAATAAGTATCTTTTAGCGGTATATTTGAATCACTCCTTCTTATTCTGAGACGCACCATGTTTATTGCAAAATGCTCCGATGGGACAGAAAAAAAAAGTAAATATAGGTACTCCATGTTTTGAGAGTCTGTTAAAAGCCGTGGGTTCTGGACTCCAAAAAAGTCCTAAAAGATCTGTTAAATGATGCCTTTTGGGGGGTCTGGAATCTACGATTGATACCTTCTTGTCCACCACTCCTACTTGCTTAAAGACTCAACCACATAAAGTATATTTACCTTTTTTCTGTTTCATCATTTATTTTGCAATAAACTAGTCCACAACTTTTTTTGAGAATACATTACCCTTTGACAAAGAAATGTTACTAGTTTCAAAGCTATCCTAAATTCATGCAGACGCATGGTTGGAAATGGATAAACCCAAAAGCTATTCTTGGATCAAATAAATTGATGATTACAACTGATTAATTAATTTTTATCTAACGAAAACTTAGTTAGGTAGCAAAATAAAGTTAAAAATCGAAATCTCTAACTCACTTTACATAATAAAACATAAAAACAAAAAATTAAAAAATTTTGCACCTCAATTGGCTTGAACTCGCATCATCATCACAGCCACACAATTTGAAAATTTTTTCTAGCGGTAGTTCCCGAAAATTGTTAATAGCTTAACTTCTAATAAAGATTTTTAAAAAGTCAAAAAGCGTTATCCACAGTACATAATGTAGATTCTTTTCACAAATTCTCAGCCATTTATTTAAAATAGCCAGGATTCTTTGAACTTTACCTTCCAGATTTGCATGTATCTCTTTACACACATGCTTCTTCAATACGAAAAAATATGCCCAACGCTATCGACTATGGTGATTCTGAAAATCATACCGCCGTCGAGCAATATCCATTTTCCCTGAAAATAAGGCAAAGGTCCGTTTCTACACTTTTGTTGAAACATCTTTTCTACGGGTTTGTAATTATCCATAGTCAAGACATCCCTAAATGTATCTCGTCGAAAGAAATCGATTGGTACCACCTGCGACGCTCTAGCTTCAAAATTGACTGACTTAGGAGGTTCCTATTTTTCGTGAAAAACGCTGACATATGTCAGTTATAATGTATATATGAGGATTATTTTAAAAAACTCTGCATCAAAAAAGCTTGATTGGTTGCTCAGATCCAGCATGATAGAAACTTTTTGTTATGCCAAGTATATTATGATGTGCACTAACGTGCTCACCCTGATAACTCAAAATAATGTGTTGAAAACATGTAGCACAACTACTTAATTGTATAACAAATAACAAATGTCATATAAACAAGTTGAACTTGAGGCGAAACAAAACCGACATATTGAATTTTTCGATTATTTAATAGAAATTCAATTATTTCAACTGTGGTAAATTTAATACAATCGTGCAAGAAATAGTTTAAACATCACGAACGTTAAGAGTTGTACCGGTCTCCTGCAAACATTGTCATCGACCAGTAAATGTCCCTTACCGTTCTTAATACTTAATATAAGTACTATAATAATACAAATATTTTATTTCTCATTTTAATTGTTCTTAATCAAAACTTGCTACGACAAACTAATTAATTCGTTTTAAATATTAATATTAATTCAGAACAATTAAGAATTAACATTAAAAGCTTGTCTATAAGGGAGAGTGGGGGAATTGTGCGCACTTAAGCAAGATGTGCTCCTATGACTAGGCCATTGATCTTATGATACCGTTACTTAAATAAATTTAAGGAACATACATTATACTTTCATTATGTAAAAGCATATTATGTCAATTATTTGCAGAACCAAGTACCACTACAAAATACACAACGACTACAAAGCGCACAATTCCCCACCCTAAGGGGTAATTGTACGCAGAGGGTGGGGAATTGTACGCATTATTCTTAATGTATAAACAAAAGGGATGGAAATAAAAATAGTTGTCATGAGCTCTTTATAACGTGTTTATTAACATACTTACTCAAATAAAAGTACCTAGCATATTTTTAATTAACTAGAGTGCAATAATCACAAAGATATCCATCAGCTCGGTCAGCACCACTGCATGCTGCATGATTCCAAGCCGAACAGTTGACGCATCGATACCACAGTTCCCTATTACGACCGAACTCATTACAAATGCCACATACTTCATTAGGCTCTTCCCTTCGTACAACATTATCAAAATTTTCAGAATCGTCAAGCTGGTCGTCATCGCAAACAGAACTGCTTACATCAGATTCACTACTTGTTTCCGACAACTTTCTCTTTCTCGTTACTAACTTCTTTTGTTTGATACTTGTTGATACTGTTTTTTTTGTTTCCTGTCCTTTTTTCATCTGTTAAATTTTTTTAACAGTCTTAACTTTCTTGGCTGCTGCCATTTTTCTTTTCTCCTGGGCTATCTCCAGTTGTTCTTTCATAGGTGTTGATGTTAGTATTTTGGAGCTTTGTTTATTACGAGACTTTCTCTTAGCGGCTTCCGGATTTGATTTCTTTTTTGGAATCGGAGCGAAGCTAAAAAACGAGTTGCCCGATGTGGAGAGTTCTTGTGGCAATGGATCAACTTCACCCTGATTTACTGTAGATTCACGTGACGTAGAAGGCAAAACATTGGCTGTTGAGGGTCTGTCGAAATCTGGTGTAGAATGTGCATTTTGGGATGCTAACTCAGGAATAACTTCATCTGGAACGGCCTCAACTATTAACGGTCTTATTTGATTTGCAGCTGCAAAATCGTTCTCAGTGAATTTATCTGGGTTTAACGGATATACTCCAGCGGTTCTAAAGCCAGAAATAGCTTTCTGCATAGTAGCTACTTTTAAAAATGCTCTATTTAAAAGTTCAGCTAAGTCGTACTCTGAAATTCTTTCATGAGCCGTATTGGTAAGCTGAAGATCATACTCCTTATAGAGTTGGGTTTTTAAAGGACCAAAAATTGTGAGGTCGAGTGGCTGGAGGTGGTCAGAAGTATGAGGTGGTAAAGAGACCATGTGAATAAATTTGCTTTTACAGAAATTATATGCTTCTAAAGAAATATGGCTCGAGTGATTATCCAATATTAGAAGCATAGGATCGGTCTCCGTGGGCTTGACGCTTTTTTCAAAATGTTTTAGCCATTCAACGAATAACTCTTGATTGATCCACCCATTTTTAGAGCAAACATAAAGGGCTGCAATTGGCCCATTTTTTTGTAGGGCTGGGGACATTCGTTTTCGCGGATATATTAACATAGGTGGGCAATAGTTACCTGCAGCACTAACGGCAAACACTGCTGTTATTGTTCGTCCATGCTCCGCCGAAATAACAACCCCGACTTTCTTAGTTCCTTTCGGTCCATAAACTTTTGGACACTTCTTCTGAACCACAGTAACTCCAGTCTCGTCCATGTTATATATCTTATCTGGAGGAAAATTATATTTGTCCATTAAAACTTTGAGGTGTGCAAAAAACTTTTTTGTTGACTCAGAGTTGAAAGAGGCTATTCTATTAATGCTGGTATCTTCTGGCTGGCTAAGTGTTATTTCGGGATTTCGTTTCAGGAAACCGTATAACCAGTCTTTACCAGCTATTTTCTTTTCGTATGAGAAAGCTTGCTCCATGTGTTGTTCTTTAGCATAATTAAATGCTAACCGGCGAAGTTCTGTGGGCGTTAAACCATAAAAAAGCTTGGCAAGTATAAGCACGTAGTCCTTTAGTTGGGTCTCAATCTCGGGGGAAAATACAGCTTTGCGACCAAGGCGCGTTGCTCCAGGGGTTTCTGCTTTAATTTGTTTTCTTAATGTTGACTCTGGTATATTAAATTCACGACCAACTTGCCTAATTTTTTTGCCATTTCTAATTTCTATTAACGCAATTTTCATCTTTTCGGGATCCCAGGAATTTTTTTCCGTCTTACGTTGATAATTTCGTGGCATCTCTAAATAAAGAAAACGAATTATTTTGCTATTTAAAACACATTCCTATTTAACTCTATGGTGGGTAATTGCACTCACCTTGCGGGCAATTGTGCGCAATATCGCGCACAATTCCCCCATGGCCCACTCACAAACAAAAACTACTCGTATCCGAAACAAAAATTCGGTCCACCATACTTCACTTTACATTAAAAGATGCCTAAAACCATACTAATTGTAACCACACATGCCAAAAAATCATTAAGAATCAATAGACAGCTTACCTTTTAATAGCAATCACTTCCAAAATTATAACCAAACAACTAGGTACATGTGCTTTACAGTGACAGCTTTATAAAACTAACTGAATTGAAGGCGATTTCTCGTGTCTATGACATTTGATACATCGTCTGCTAGATGGCAGCACTTATCAGACTCGTTAATATTTTATATTAAAGCGAAGAATGCTATGCGCACAATTGCCCGCTGCGCACAATTCCCCCACTCTCCCTTAACATAGAATTAGTTCTTTTAATTAGAAAATCCATTAAACGATGTTGAAAAGTATTTTACTAACTATATAAGTATATAACTTCTTTTCTTAGAAAAAAGTTGAAAAATACTGGCCAGAAATAAAATGTTCCAAGAAGTTTGGTACTATAGCAGTAGAATATGTTGAGCATGATGTTATGCCTTGTTACGAAGTTAGATACTTTAATGTGTTCTGCACGGGCCGAAAGAGACAAATTCAACAGTTCCACTTTTTAAATTGGCCTGACGATGGAGTACCTTTATATTTACAAAGTTTGGTATTATTTTGTAAGAAATTTATAAGTGTTCCTAGAAGTATGTCACCAATCGTGGTGCATAGCAGGTACGATACTGTAATCAAAGTGAAAGAATTTACGTACATTTACTCACCAAATTAAATGTTAAATGTTAAAGTTTAATACGCTAATTCAAAACTGCTTTTATGAATAATATAACTATAAACCTCTTTATTTATTTTGACATTTTTTAAAATATATAAAGTACCTTATAAGGGTACTTTATTGAAACTTCAATCTAATCTAAATTCCGATTTATGAACAATTTTTAAGTAAAGGCCGTTATAAAGTTTACAACAAAAAATATTATAAAATTTATTTGTAAAATTAATAGCGTGTCGCACACAATTATTTTATGTAAAATTTTTATATAAAATATTATTAGAAAATTTATAGGATTGGTTCTATAAAGTATAAAATAAAGAATAAAAAGTACCCGGTAAAACTACGCGTACGGGTATCACGTGAGAAGTTGGCATCAGAACATCAAACAAATAATATTATCGAAAACATATCACAGAAGAAACAGACATGCAATATACACATCTGTAACTGTACACATGGACAATACACCTCGTATTTTCCAGCAATTACTTCTGCTTAAGACACGTGTTTCTGCCATCTACTATTAGGCGTCATCAGTTAAGCTAGTGAAGTAATTAATTATAGCTTAAATCGCCTATAAGGTATAGCAAATTTCGTCCTATCAGGTAGCACCATATATATACCAACCATATATATACCACCATATATATACCAACTATATTTACCATATACCAGTTTAAAACCATGTATTAAGTCATTAGCATTTCCATTTTCAGCATAGTCTCTTTCGTCCATCAGATGTCACTAGATTATATGGTGCTACCTGATAGGACGAAATTTGCTATACCTTATAGGCGATTTAAGCTTTAATTACTTCACTAGCTTAACTGATGACGCCTAATAGTAGATGGCAGAAACACGTGTCTGAAGCAGAAGTAATTGCTGGAAAATACGAGGTGTATTGTCCATGTGTACAGTTGCAGATGTGTATATTGCATGTCTGTTTCATTTGTAACAAATGCGTCATACGTGCTTAACGTATTGATATACTTAAACCCTTTTTTGTATATTTGCTGCCATCTGGCATCGTGTTAATGGACTTACACTTATATACGTATTTTCTTCCCTTCTGTACCGGCATAGCCGGTCAAGGGAAGGGTTGCCATTTTCGGCATAGTCTCTTTCGTCCGTCAGATATCACTAGATTATATGGTGCTACCTGATAGGACGAAATTTGCTATACCTTATAGGCGATTTAAGCTTTAATTACTTCACTAGCTTAACTGATGACGCCTAATAGTTGATGGCAGAAACACGTGTCTTAAGCAGAAGTAATTGCTGGAAAATACGAGGTGTATTGTCCATGTGTACAGTTACAGATGTGTATATTGCATGTCTGTTTCATTTGTAACAAATGCGTAATACGTGCTTAACGTATTGATATACTTAAACCCTTTTTTGTATATCACAGAACTCAAAATGCGCATGCTGACTCACAAATTTTTCAATCAATTTTTCAAATCGTGTCAAAAAGTTTAATTTTTTTCTTAGAATTTTATTTTACAACTTTGAAGGTCAAATTGCATAGTATTTTATAATATTTTTTTGTAAATTTTATTACAAAATTTATGCCGTGTCAAACGGCGTTAACACAAATTAACTAATACTGTGAAAAACTTAAAACTATGTATTAAGTCATTAGCATCTCTTAGATTCTAACAACTGCTAACTTTATCGCTGCCGCATCATGCTCTACTTTATACCATCATTTCATCAACTCAAAATGCTTCTTTCTCTTGAGTTTTCTAAACAAATTCGATAAGTTGGAAAACCGCAACGCGCTAAAATTTGGGTAGTCGCTGGAGGTTCCTTAGTGTTTTGGTTTAGAATAGCTGAATGATGTGCTGAGAATCTGTTTTCACAAGAGTAATTTGTTATAAATTAACATGATAGACTATGTTTCCAATAGCCTAGCAATATGTGAGCCTTTCAGTGTAGTCTTTCAGCTAGGATAATACTCATTTATACTCTTATGTTTACATTTACACATAAACATACGCAATGTACTTAGCCAATGGTCACTTCAACCGCAGACACATACGTTTCGATCTAGCGATCTCATCAGTGCGGATTAACGAAATGACGTCTTATGATTCGCTCCGACAAGAAAAACACAAACTTATCCCGCCAACTGATTACAACATATTTGTGTTTCATATTTTCTTGTTCAACTTATATCGTCAGCATTTAGTCCAAAAATTAATTTTGTAAATAGAAATTTGCAGGTTTTCCTTCTGATTCTTCGTCTTCGCCTACAGCCGGAATAGCAGCATCATCTGAAGCCATCGTATTATGCTAATATACATCAAGAATATCACTGGTGTACAACAGGTACTGTACTGGATCCAAAATACGAAATTATGGTACTCTTGCTTTAATTTGTTTGAATTAAAAATTAGCGTCTTCTTACTCGATTCTAAAATGCTCTCTTTGAGATATACGAGGGATGTCTTTCTAGTGTCGCATATAGCCATAAAATCAACCAGCGAATCGACTCAAAGTGCTTTATTGCTTTTCAAAATATTTTCCACAAAAATTGATACATTTCTGCATTCGGTCAAACCAATTGTTAAAGCAGTTGTTCCAGTCTTCAGTTAGGACAGTCAAAATTGCCGTTTTGAAGACATCTGCTTCTTTCGGCGACTGAAATCGTCGACCACACATTCCATTCTTGATCTTTGGGACCCTAAAAAAATCGTTGAGACTTAAGTCGGCATTATATGGAGGATGATCGAAAGACAATTGAGTTTTATAAGCGGTAAAATATCGAATTATTAGAACTGTGTGCGAACTCGCATTGCTATGATGCAGGACAAATCGCCTTGTGGGTTGCTTTTCCCAGAGCTCAGCGATTAATTCTAGGAAACAAACGGTCGCGTACCAATCCGCGTTAACTATTCTTCGATCTTGCATGGTTTGCTTTTGAGACAAACGTTGCGACCATATTTTTCGACACACTTCCCGAACGGATAACTTTTGTCGGATTCTCTTAATCTTGAAACACCCAAACAGCGGACGACGTTTATTTTCGGGTTCATAGGAAATAAATCAATGCTTCATCGCCTCTCACGATACTATTGACGTCTTCTGAGTTTCCGTTAATGAACTGGTTCAAAATTTTTCAGTTAAAAAATGCGGAATTCAACGGACAATTAACTTTCTCACACCCAGTTCATAATATAGGAATTTGAATTGAAGTTTGAATTGAGGTCTTTGAAACACCCATGGATGTCTCAATTTCACGATATGTCGCATGTTTATTTTCCTTAATCAAGGGGCGCACAACATCGACTGATGTGATGGCTTCATCTTCAAAAACAGAAATCAACTCAGCAAGACATTTTTGTTGAGTTAATCCTCTCCGAAACTTCCGTTGCGCGAAAATTTTCTTGAGTCAATTCCATTTTTCGGCCAACTTATAAACTTTAAAAATTCACTATGACTTAATCACTTGCCGTATCTTCATGAACCTTTAGATTTAGGTTAACGAAAGACTGAGATTAATTTTGACGCCTGACGATTTATTACTGGCACTCTCTCTCTCTATGAGGCTATATGCACAAGGAAGACGGTGCAGAAGACTTATTATTATTTTTCGATTATGGCTGTTGTTCTTTATACACAGTCTATGATCTAGAACCCATTTCGAAAGCCAAATGGGTTGTAATTAGGTATTTCTCATCTATAATTGGTTTTAACCTTTTAAGTAATATAACGTGCCATCAAAAACTTTCCTCATTATAGTAGGCTGTTTTTAAGTAATTAAGTAATTAAATAAGTAATCAAAGATTGCTGTACATACGAAGCTTTAGAAAACTTGAAATTCTGACAGTTGTCATACATAAATTCAAATTATAAATATTATATTTTTTAATAATTTTATTATAATGTTAGAGTTACAACATAAAATATTTATTATTCAAAGTTACTATAGAACTGGAAAAAAATTAGAAAATGGAGATTGAGTTTATTCCATTAATCAGTGCTTACAGGATTTCCAGCAACAGTATCCTAATCTGACAGTTACTTATGTACAACTGCAAAAACATATTCAAGCTTGTGTTATTAAATTTGGTGAAACAGGAGCAATAACTCGTAAACCTGGTCTAGAAAACGAACAGCAAATTGCATAGAGGATATTTGACGTCGATGGTTAATTCACCTAAAAAATCAATTGCAAAACTATCACAGCAAACTCATTTGTCAGTAGGAATATTTCCATTTAAAATTCAAGCAGTTTCAGAACTCAAAAAGGTAGATTTTGTTACCAGAACACAGTATTGTCTATGGTTTTTGAATAACATAAATAATAATGGCATTCTCGATAAATGCTTCTTTTCGGATGAGGCTTGGTTCCATCTTTCAGAAAAATTTAAACAAGCAAAATATGAGAATTTCTACAGAAAACCCTCAGGAATTTTGGGAAACTACGCTGTATTCACAAAAAATAGGCGTCTGGCTAGCAGTTCCAAGGAAAATTAATTTTTGTCGCTAAACCGCTTTTAAACCACCCCAGATTTAGCAGCTTTATCCGAGAGTTGGCAACACTGAGAATCAATGAGACTTCTAAAGAAATTAGGTTTTTCAACAATGTTTTCCCAGGTATTTTCCATAGGTTCCCATAATTGTTCCTTCTTAGTAAATCTTATAACGAGATCTATAAATTTGCTTTGTAATTTTTTTAAATTTTCTGTCAAATATTCAAACAAATTGTGATCTATATCAGTTGGTATCTTTTAAGACCAGTTCCTCATTTACGACATATACTGCCTTCATTTTCCCATTTTTTTTTAACTTGTACTGTAGATTTGTTCAAATGAAATTTTTCTGCGACTTGTTTAATGATGCAACTTTCCAAATTTAAGAAAATTTGTGCTTTGTCTGTCGGAGTCAGTTTTCTTGCCATTTTAGATATCAAAAAGTGACAAATGTCATTTTGACGTTACAAGAAACAAAACGAAAATTCAAAAATGGTTTATACTAGATAGATTTATGTGAGCTTAACTGTACTTCATTCAAAATTGTATAGAAGAATTTCAAGATAAATTTCCCAGCCTTGTTTTTGATTATAATACTTTCTCGACATTAATTATCCGCGACAGGAAGTATTTTGTAAATGGTTTTCAAATAATTTTAATGATGCAACTCCTGGATAAAACTTTGTTCTTGAACAAAGCATGGTTTTATGTTAGTGGATTCGTTAAGAGATGTACGTCAGCGATCTTTTCCGTGAGTAGTTAGACATGTAGTGGCGACTGATTAAAAACGGCAGAGCCTGTGCAAAAAATAAACCTCATTTTGAATAACATAAAAAACAATGACAATCTCCACAAATGATTTTTTTCGGATGAGGTTTGATTCCATCTTTCAGGATATATAAACAAGCATAATATGAGAATTTGGTCTGCAGAAAAGCCTCATGAATTTGTGGGTATTACGCTACATCTACAAAAGTTAGGCGTCTGGAAGAAGACGAATTATTGGGACTACATTTTTAAGCAAACCATAATTACTGAAAGATAACGAAATGAATTATTAGAGCCTTTATTAATGAACTTCATGATGATGAACTTACGCAAGGATATATTCAGCAAGATTTTTTCTGCAAGAATTTTTCGATGCGAGAATTATTTATTTTCCTCCAAGATCTGCAGATTTGACAATTTTAGACTATTTTATTTTTCCATATTTAAAGAATACCATTTTCAAGACCAGACATCACACAATCGAAGAGTTTCGTAATGCTATTGTGAATTCTTGTGCTGATATATCCCAATAAATCCTAATAAATATCTTTGAAAGCATGAAGCGTAGAGTTCAACTTTATCTTCAAAATAATGATCAACATTTCCAACATTTGCTTTAGTATTATTTTCTTTTAATTTCGACTATTATAATAAAAATTTTGTAAAACTAAATTACGAATTATTACAAACATTTACATGACATAACCAAACTATCAAAATTATACGTTTGTGACCGAATACGTGCACTGTCACTAACCATTAAAAAATAGCATGGCCGTCTCTAATAAGGAAAGTTTATGAAGACACGTTACATATTTTCAAATAATTTCGAAATTACAGGGAGTAACGAGATTGGTGGGTAAGGTAAAACTTCATTTGGTGCTTTTTTCGACTAAGGAATCATCATCACTGGGACTACTTTTCATATCTTGGGTTGGGTCGGAATGAAACATTAATTAAGTAAATCAGTTTACTTACGATATCGTAAAACAATTGTAATTATGTATTTTATATCCTTTATCAATACAATATCCTTTCTCCTTATTCTAAAAAATAACACTCATTGCATTTTTTTTAATTGTAAAAAATTGCTTTAAATAAACTTACCGCCTTTTCAAAAAACGCACAAAATATTTGTAAATAGTAACGCAATAATCATTTATACTACCTTAACATTTTTCATGACATGAAAATATGAGAAGCTTTCAATAAAGACTAGGACCAGTACTACCAAAACTTTATTTATGAATATTAAACAGCATTACTTTTATCATGTTCTACATATAGCCCCCCTGTAGTGCAATAACCTTATCCCAACGGTATTGTCATAGTTTAAAGACATGAGAGTAGTGGTCATTCTCTAAGAATTTTTCCAAAATCGTGTCTGAAGCCTTAACATCATTCAATTCTGTTTTAAAGTGTTTTCTTACGATATGATTCTTAACTAACTTACGCAAAAGTTCTTTATAAAAATTTACAGTTACTGTAAGTATCATATTTATCTCTATGTATCCTCATGTAATCAAAAAATGCTTAACCTAAAAGTTTTAGTAGCAAACTTTTGCAGGCATCCTTTTTCATCATATCATAGTAACGCACCCGAGTTTTGTCCACAGTAATAATTGACCTCTACTATTTTTCACCTTCTCTCTGAATGCATTTTTTCCAAAACTCACAAACTTCTACTGTATCGTTTCTCAACCTGGGGGTCGCGGTGGTATTGAAGAGGTGTCGCGAAATAGCCTAAAAAATAATGAAAAATCATTTTATGAGAAAAAATCATTTATTATAAACATTTTACTTTACAATAAGTACACATGTAAAGAAAAGAAATTAATGAAATGGTTGCCTTTCTTTTTCATTTAAAAGATTCTCCATAGATGAATCTACGTTAGAAACACACCAAAGCAAATTGTTTTTATGTGATAAGAGACGATTCCTATATTTAGTTTCTACCGCAATTATAAACGAAAAGCCCTTTTCACAGAGATAACACGTGGCGAAGGGATTAATATTTTCAATGTTTCTGTGACTAAATTTCCATATTCATTTCGACGAGCAAGCCAAAACGTATTTAAATTTTCAGATGTAAATTGCAGTTGTGGCGTTTTGTCGGCTGGCATTTCGATGAGCTGGTCGTCAATCTCAACTGGCAATTTAGCAGTGGCAATAACATTTTCACTGAACGAATTCAGTACCCATCTCTTCAAGAAATTAGTTTTATCTTCCGGGAAATACTCCGTCAACTGAGTTTTTAGTTCAAGCAAATGCATCTTCATGCCATCCAAACTGTAGTGAATAATAGTGTCTTGTTCATTAAAATTTTTCTCAATTCAATATAATCCAAAGTGAGCGGGAACATATCCAAATTTTTGCTTTGAAGACGAATACTCCAGATATCAAACTTCTTAGTGAAAGCATGAATATTGTCGGTCATTAATAAAATGTTTTTATCACGTCCGTAAATTCACACCCAAGTCGTTTAATTGCGAAAATACATAAGTATGCCAACAACAACATACACTAATTATTCTGTAAAAATTATGAGAATGGAGTTTGTTTACCCTGGAAAAATATTATTAATTCATTTCGCAATTCTAATACCCAGGTTAACACTTTCCCACGCGATAATCGTCTAACTTCTTTATGGAAAAGAAGAGATTTTTTATTTTCGCCCATTTCATCTAATAGTTTAGCAAACAGCCTGTTCTGTAACGGTCGGCTTTTAATATGAATAAAATTATCCATTTTTACAGCGTCACAAAGAATTTGATTGAGATTTTCCGGCACGTTTTTTGCGACAAAAACATGTCTGTAAAAGAAGCATTGCGTCCATTCCGGCCTTGGTATAAAATGATCTCTTAATATTTTCATTAATCCACTATTCTTTCGTGTTATCGCCTTTGCACCATCACTACATACTGCAATACATTTCCAATCTATATTAGTATAGTTTTAAAAAACATCAAAAAGATATTGTCCTGTTGCAATAACCCGGTACTGTTTTGCAAAACACTTTTTTTTTTATTGATGTTTCCCTATTACATTCATACCTCACAAAACATAAGAACTGAGACATCTTTGCTACATCTTTTGATTTATCAGATTGAATACTAAAAAATTCACTTGAACTCACTTGCCAAATTATCTGATCGCGAACATCGGCAGCCATCGATACGCCTTGATATTGTGTCGTTAGAAAGCCGTTTTTTTTCAATTTTCTTGCTTCTTTCACGCCTATTAAAACACTGACCATATTTGTATGGTCAATTGTATGAAGTTTGGACATCTTCGCTACTCTTAATGCTATGAGATAAAATGCTTCAAGTACACTTTTATCAGTATGGCTTGACTTACAAATAGAAGTTTGTTGATTTCTCAAGGTATGTAATTTTCTTTCCAAAAATTCCAAGGGTTTGTTTTTATGAGTCGGATGTTTAGTTTCCAAGTGTCGAATTAATTTTGATGGCTTCATACTGCCATTGTAGAGAACATGAAAGCAAAAAACGTACTGTGGATTTCCATCCAATAAGGTAAAACCATAATTTAAATAACTGTCATTATACAACCTTGTTTCTTTACTAATCGATTCACTGGATGTAGATGACTCCTTCGTTTTTTCACAAATTTATCCATTTCAGTTTCACGGTTGACCACACACTAAAATAGAAGCACCAGGCGCGCGTTTCACATTCGAAACTTAACTGAAGTTGTGCAATCACAAGCGCCTCTTTTATACTGGTAACAGCACGACTTGTTCAAACGGATTCATATGCATGTTCAAACATGCTCTCACAGCGAGTATTATAGAAGGAGACCAAATTACAAAGAACACGTACACATCGCGTTGGAACTTGTAAATTGCTTATGTATGTACACGTCATACATGCTTGTTCATACCCGTCGCTATAACCGCAGTGACATAAAATAATAGGAGCAGTTATATTACATATTTTTTTACATTTATAATTACAATTAAAGTTAAATCAATAATAGTAAGACTTTCTGTTATTATTCCTTTGGGTGGGGAGAGGGTCGCGAAATATTAATTTTATTTACATTTACTATTTGAGAGGTCGCGGAGGTAAGAAGGTTGAGAATGGATGCTCTATTGTATTCGTTTTTTTTGATTCGGTGTTAACAAACGCGCCATCCAGCAAACACAAACACTAGACATGTTTAAACATTTGTTCAAAAGGACAAAAACTTTTCCAAATAATATTTCAATTTTCAATTCATGTTAGCGAATTGTGTGATAGGTAAACGTGGATCTGTGCGAACAATTACGGCTCTACTACTGAAAAGTTACCTAAATTAGAACACTAATTGAACCAGTTGGGCCGCTTCGCAACTCGCAATTTCTTCAACCACCTCTAAGCTCCTTATGCCATCGAAAACACATAGCTCTTGCATAATTACCCAAAAGCCGCTTTAGTCATGAAAAATGTTTCCCAGGTTAACTTAAGATTTTACGCCATATCTTAGCTCTTTCGCTTAACCCACCACGATTTTAGCAGTGCGATAACTTTCGAGGTCTGCCAACCACAAACAAATAAATTGTGACAATCGTCATTTTGCAAAATGGAAGAAAGCTACTTGGATAATATTTTCTGCTTTTTAGTTTCTTGAACAGGACTATAATAAAGTCAGTCCTAGTCTATGCTGAAAGGCCCTCGTATTAATAATAGACACATATGCATACAACCATTGTGTGTTTATTTTTAATTAACAATATTTTTTAGTGTGGGTGTCGGTCGTACAGGAAGTTTTATTTTATGCGATATATGCTTACACATGGCAAAAGAAGAAGGCATAATTGATGTATTTCGTTATTCCCGTAAATTACGTGATCAAAGAGTTAATATGGTCGAAAATGTTGAACAATACAAATTAGTGCACTTGCTATTAGTACAATGTATGTACGCTCGAAACACCGGCATACCTTGCAATGAATTAATGGTGGAGAAAGTGAAAATTGTAATGACAGATCAAATTCTGGATGAAATGAAATATCTGGACGACTCGATTTGGCAAGATGAGGCTCTTCGTAGCCGAAATTTAAAGTCAAATTTTCCAATACACACGGACAAAAAGGACAGATTTAAAGATATAGTGCCAGGTTAGATTACTTTATATTTGCAAAATGTAATTTATTCATATCACTGGTATAGAAGACAATTTATTTTGTTTTTATTTTATTTATTTATACACATTTTTATGTAATACTTTTTCAAAATTTTAATGTTACAGTATTTGCGATACGCAAAACATTGTGTCCAAAATTTTAACATTGTGTTCAAATTTTGGAAAAGGAAAATCATTATAAAAACAGACTAGTAATTGAAATGATACACATTCAGAAAGAATAAGGCACGTTGAATTTTAAAACGGACAGCAATACTTTAAGTGTAATTTAATCAAATTTATTAAACAGAGAATAAATAATCAATTTTAATGTTTTTAATGTCCTGTGTATAACACTGTCGCCATTTTTTACAACCGTAAAGGACCCAACGTAGAAATTAGGACAGATTTATTTTCAAATATATATTATGCAGATATGCGGGTGAAAAAGTTGAAATTTTACAGTTTTAGTTGTTGTTTAAAAATGTAATTTTCATGTTTTATTTATGAGTTGCTAGTGACAATTATGTGTAAATTAATTAATAAGACTGCCAACCCTTAACTTTTTTTCTTTTTTGAAAATATTAATATAAGAGTATTACAATTTTGGGGCATTTCCTGATAAAGTCATTAATAAATGACGAAATATTGACAAAGAACATTTGAGTTTTAATGTAAACAGACCGATAACCCAAATATTAGTGAATTTATATATATATATATATATATATATATATATATATATATATATATTTCTTTTCTTGATCTTTGTATATAATAGGTGATTTTCTTATTCGCCGATTTAAGGTCTGCAATTTATCTTCATATAAAATCAAAATTTAAATGTATAAAATTTATCAGAATAATTGAAACATACATGAGTAGGTAAACCCCACCAGTTTTGTATAATACAAAGGTATTTTTAATAATATAAAATATTATTAAAAATCTGGTGTGAAGAACACAAATACAGATTCACTATTAATATTTTTGTGAACGTGTCCGAACATATCCCTCCCCAGAGACGTAGATACGTATTTCGCCTTTCTACAGGCTCATCGGTACGCCCCTGCTGGAGAAAGGATATCTTCAGACACATTCACAAAAAAGAACCACATCGCCACATCACAGAAATTATCCAGACCGAGCGTATTATTATCGTGTCCACAGAGTGCCCTAACATCGAACCTTAACTATAAACATGTTTAATAAAAATGCACTTTTTACGTTTTACAATAGTTGGCTTTTTTAAATATAATTAAGATATGCATTTAATTAGTATATTCATTGTTTAATTTCCATATTTTACTGTATATGGCTGATTTGTAAATGATATCAGGTCTGATGAAAAAACAAATATAGTTTCAAAACGTTACGTAACAAAAAATCGTTTTATTTCATACATTGACCCGAATTCTGCTTTTATTAACAGTGAAACTATGTATATATATATATAGAGTAAATGTGATCCAGCCTTTTACACTCAAAGGAATTCTATATATATATATATATATATATATATATATATATATATATATATTACCAAAGTATTTTTAATAATATAAAAAATATTATTAAAAATGGGGTGTGAAGAACACAATACAAGTTCATTTATGTATTTTTGAATGTATCTTCTCCAAAGACGTAGATACGTATTTCACATTTCTATATTTTTTATATTATTAAAAATACTTTGGTATTATACAAATGTAGTGAGGTTTTACCCACTCAAGTATGTTTCAAATTATGTTGTCATATATATATATATATATATATATACAGCGTTAGTAAAAAGTCCCGGAACGGTCGAATAACTTTGTTATTTGAAATTTATGATTTCTGAAATTTGGTATGGGGGTATAGTTAATATAAATGCATTTTATGCAATACACTTAATATTTTTTGCACTTCCGGTTTAATCCGCAATACGTCCAACTTTTTTTTTTAAATGGAACGGCCAGATTTTTTTAACACTTTTGAATGCAAAATAAATAACTACGTTCAGGAAGTATTAAGATGTTTATTTTTATTCACAAGAAAACAGTTAAAAAATTAAAAAAGTGTCCTAATATAGAAAAATCAAGGTACCTTTGAAAATAGTTGTTGTTTAGTGTTTTCATTCTTTTTGCTGTCACATTTGACAATTTTAAAAGCGTTTTAACTTTTGCATCGCTATAAATTTACTTATTTTAGACATTAACACATTTGAAAATGGCAGTAAAACTTACTGAATCAGAACGAATTGAGATATTAATGATGCGTGGGTACGGTGATCGTCAACGTTCTTTTGAAGAGGTTCGTATTTTGTTTAATACTGTTTATCCGGATCGTCACATTAGTAAAAGTACGGTATGCCGAACAATTCAAAAGTTTGAAGTATTTCGTCAGGTGAAGGATTTACCTAGAAGGGGACGTCCATTAACAGCAACAGATGAAGAAACTAGTTTGAATGTGTTACTTACAGTGGAAGAAAATCATCACGTGTCCACAACAGAATTAGGTCAAATTCATGAGATCTCTCAAAAATCTGCTCATAAAATTCTTAAATCAGCAAAAATGAAAGCCTATAAAATGTATCCCGTCCATGAGTTAACTGAAGATGATCCAGATCGTAGACTACAATTTTGCGAAACAATGACGGAATTGATCGAGCAGCAGCCTAATGTTTTAGATCACATCATTTTTTCAGATGAGGCAACGTTTTGTCTCAACGGCACTGTGAACAGACATAATTGTCGCTACTGGTCAATTGAAAATCCGCATTGGATTGAAGAAGTCCATACACAGCGTCCTCAAAAGGTGAATGTCTGGGCTGGTCTTGTTGGAAACAACATCATAGGACCATTTTTTATAAGAGGAAATTTAACTGGCAACGTCTACTTAAATTTATTGCGAAATGAGATTGTTCCAGCACTTGCGGCCCTCTTCCCAAATGCAAACATAGGTGATCACCCTAATGCACATTTTTGGTTTCAACTAGATGGAGCTCCCCCCCATTTTGCCCATAATGTCCGCGATTATTTGAATGACATTTTTCCGGGACGTTGGATCGGACGTAGAGGAGCATTCGAATGGCCAGCACGTTCGCCAGATCTCTCGCCATTAGATTTTTTCTTTTGGGGTCACTTGAAATGTCAAGTGTACAAAAATCGTCCCCATAATCTTGAACAATTGGAAGAGAGAATAGTTCAAGAAGCCAATCGCATCACTCCAGAACAAATACAAAATTCAATAAGAAATTTTACTGACCGTTTACATTTTTGTCAAATTGTAAATGGAGAGCATTTTGAACAATTATTGTAATCGCAACCTGAATAGACAGGTACCTTGATTTTTCTGTATTAGGACACTTTTTTAATTTTTTAACTGTTTTCTTGTGAATAAAAATAAACATTTTAAAACTTCCTGAACGTTGTTTTTGTTTTGCATTCAATAGTGTTAAAAAAAACTGGCCGTTCCATTTAAAAAAAAAAAGTTGGACGTATTGCCGATTAAACCGGAAGTGAAAAAAATATTAAGTGTATTGCATAAAATGCATTTATATTAACTATACCCCCATACCAAATTTCAGAAATCATAATTTTCAAATAACAATGTTATTCGACCGTTCCGGGACTTTTTACTAACGCTGTGTATATGTATATATATATATATATATATATATATATATATATATATATATAACATTTGATAAATTATTGGAGTTTTTCGGCTGTTTTTATATGAAATATTTACACATATTAAATTAGAATGTATGTAATTGCAGAGTAAGTGGGGATGTAAACATAGCTGTCTACAAATTACAAAGCAATCATACGAAATTTTTTATTTGAAAATATGATCTACGTTGGGACTCGAACCCAAGTCTACAGCTATCCGGGCTGTCGCCTTTACCACTAGACCACAATAGACCCAGGTTCAAGCCATATCGAGCAGTACTTCGACGGCCCGACCCCCGCCCCAACGAGGCAAGGCGCAGACCAGCGAAGCGCACCCTGCACGGGGTTGCTCATCGCCAACCGAGGGAACACTCTTAGTGGCTACCTCAGTCGACGATGGTCACACTTTGTGCCATCTTAACGATTTCCGCAGAAATCTGCGTCGAAGTACTGCTCGGAAAAGTAAACAAGTTGCCGGGAAAGGGTTGGCGGCCCTACGCAACGGCTGGTTATCCGATCTCTCTAAATTTACGCGACCGGTCACTAAACACACACACGAGCGCACTAACATACAAAACCATACACTTACGCGGTCACACAAATACAAAATCTGCTGCCAGCAGCAACCAACACACAGGTTCATACCCAGAAAGAGACACAAGCTTCTAGCAGCGAACAACACATATTTTCACACCTTGCTATCTATTTTTTGGAATACTAAGGCATGATTTATTATTATTATTGGAATGTATCTTTGAATAATTTAAACCATAGCAACTTAATTATTTGACATTTATATTCTGTCATTTATATTTTGTATTCTCTTGACAAAGGCGTATTGCCGAAACATGTAGGGTTGTTTTAAATATATATACTCTGAAGTAAACCAGACCTTTAATCGCCGACTTATTAAATTTACCTTATATATGAAAAGGATCATTGTTTTTTGGGGAATCCAGCAAAATTAATTAATTTTGCTGGATTCCCCAAAAAACAATTATCCTTTCCATACATATTCTAACGTCAAAGACTCCTGGTCTAATTATACATATATTATACATATATATATATATATATATATATATATATATATATATATACAGATAATTATTTCGTGACCTTTGTATGTTATGGTAAACTCAATTTGTTGGCGATTTAAGGTCTGGTTTTACTTTAAAATGTAATATTTAAAACAATCCTACATGTTTGGGCAAATGATGCCTTTTTCAAGGAATATAAAATATAAAATTTTATATTTTATATTCCTTGAAAAAGGCATCAGGCTAGAGTAAATCAAAATCACTGTATTAATACAATAGTTTGTCTAAATTTTTATACCCCGTTTTAAACAGTCAACGTTACTTGATATAAGTCATTAAGAAATAGAGTCATGACTAGAGCTGAGGATTTTTGCGGTAAGGCAGGACCGTATGTAGTGCATCCCCACCGACGTATAATCAATACAAATGCAATTAAATTCTGGTATTTGAAAAATGATTATATGTATTACCTTAGTATTAAAATAAACCATCCATTTTTTATTACTAATACATGAAAGAAGTTTCTGAATCGATAGCTTATAAATAGTTCTACGAATTTTGAAAAAAATGTATGGGTGTACATGCACCAGTATGCATATACTTGCCGGTAAGCGATTTCTGTATGAAAGGATTACTGTAGTAAATAGCAATAAAGAAGATATGCATTATATTTCGTTTAGAGTACCTAATTGATTTTGTTGAATGTTTCTGGACAATCGTTCTTTATTCCTTATTATCCTGGCATATGTTCTATTCGTATAACGAAAGTATAAAAAGTATCGTCTATTGTTCTGCAAACCAAATTTCTAAAAGAAAAGTATTGTGAAATGTATAAATTACTTCTTTGAGTGGATAAACACTACCTGCCTCTTATAATAAAATGTTTTCTAAACTTTAACAATAAACAACGCGCTTAATTTTTGCATTTGCGACACTTTTGATTATACATTTGTATTTGTAACATCAGTCATCAGTGATGACTGATTATAACTTTATTATATAATTTTATTATAAGAGCCAGGTAGTGTTTATCCACTCAAAGAAGTAATTGATACATTTCACAATACTTTTCTTTTAGAAATTTGGTTTGCAGAACAATAGACGATACTTTTTATACTTTCGTTATACGAATAGAACATATGCCAGGATAATAAGGAATAAAGAACGATTGTCCAGAAACATTCAACAAAATCAATTAAGTACTCTAAACGAAATATAATGCATATCTTCTTTATTGCTATTTACTACAGTAATCCTTTCATACAGAAATCGCTTACCGGCAAGTATATGCATACTGGTGCATGAACACCCATACATTTTTTTCAAATTTCGTAGAACTATTTATAAACTATCGATTCAGAAACTTCTTTCATGTATTAGTAATAAAAAATGGATGGTTTATTTTAATACTAAGGTAATACATATAATCATTTTTCAAATACCAGAATTTAATTGCATTTGTATTGATTATACGCCGGTGGGGATGCACTACATACGGTCCTGCCTTACCGCAAAAATCCTCAGCTCTAGTCATGACTTACCATTTTATGTCCAGAACCAATCGAAATCATTTTTATGTAAATAAATTTTATTATAGGCGTTTACTTTTAAATAATTTGAATAGCGACTTAATTTAAAATTTCGAATTTTACGATTCAAGTTTTACGACTTATTGACGCATTTAAGAATTAATAAAAGAAACCTACAATTACATGAGAAAGTTGACGGCCAACTACATGATAACTCATTTGCGTTCTCACACTGCTTTTATTTAATTTGTCATTTTTCTGTAGCTACGTTTATATTGGTATAATATAAGTATATTTAAGGATAGGTGACGTCTGGAATAAAAATCAAAGCGTAGAAGTAAATTCAGCGCTGCCTATTGTCAGACGGCCGAAGTACATCTCCCTGTCTACATAACCAATGCGAACCAGCGACGTGTTTCCAGAGATGGCACTGCTTTCTCACTACTACTGTATTTTGTTTGTGTCTTCACTCACACTTACGGACTAACCGTATGTGTAATGTAACAGAATAATTGAAACATACATGAGTGGGTAAAAACCTCACCAGTTTTGTATAATACAATAGTATATTAAAAAACAAGTTTCATAAGGCATAATTTTGCCGCACGTGATCAGTTTAGAAAACGAGCCGCGATAGCGGCGAGTTTTCTAAAGAGCGAGTGCGGCAAAAGGCCTTATGAAACGAGTTTTTTATACTATTTTTTCTATTTTGCGTTTTTTACATTAATAAATTGCTTAAATTGGAATTATTTAATTTGAAAGTTCAGAGTTTAATTTTTATATAAAGCATGCAGTTGGTCACATTGATACTTGACATTTTCAAATTTAAATCTTGCTATCCGCGAAGTATATTATATTACATATTATTTACTAATTTTCGTTAACATTACTTGATACTTCATTTAAAAATATAAACATGAGTGACATAGAAACATATATATGTCGTTGTCAATTGTATACAACATACGTTGTTTGTGTAAAATACGAACATATATCATATCTGTCAAATGTACATAAATTCTTAAAATCATATGACAGCAATGATATTTATTTCTGTATTCGAACAACGCCAACATTGAAAAATGAAAAAAAGTGTATCGAAATAGAGCTCATTTCGATACTGTTTTGGGTTTCATAATGAGTTCATTTCGAACGCAAAATAGAAAAAGATATTTTTAATAATATAAAATATTATTAAAAATCTAATGTGAAGAACACAAATACAGGTTCATATTAATATTTTTTGTGAACGTGTCAGAACATATCCCACCCCAGAGACGCATATACTTATTTTACCTATTGTCAGACAGCCGTCTGACAATAGGCAGCACTGAATTTACTTCTACGCTCCGTCTGGATAATTTCTGTGAGATAACGAAGTCGTTTTTTTTTGTGAATGTGTCTGAAGATATCCTTTCTCCAGCAGGGGCGATTCTGTAGAAAGGTGAAATACGTATCTGCGCCCCTGGGAAGGGATATGTTCGGGCACGTTCACTAAAAATATTAATATTGAACCTGTATTTGCTGACTATTCCATATTGTAATTAGAGTTTTGAATAATACAATATAGTTAAACCAAAGTGATCACTAAAATTTCTAAAACTTGTCGTGGCAATTAACGTGCTAACCAGTCAATAGGTGTATCAGTGAACCAAGCAAAGCCCTTGACTGCGTTATCTCATGAATTTGTTGCGATTTACATATCTAATAAGTTATCAAGTATTTAATTAAATAACAGATTTTAATAAATGTCTAAAATCATTTTTCAGATGCTGAATCAAGGGTTATACTAGCACCATACCCACCAACTGATAAGTCGTCCATGTACATCAATGCTGTAACAGTAGACGCATATTTTATGTCGTCCAAATTTATTGTAACCCAGAATCCGATGAGCACGAGCGTACCCGAATTTTGGCGAATGGTCGAAGAAAAACAAATCGCAACAATACTTTGTCTAAATGAATTGGATTTCAATGACCAAGTAAATATTTTTATAGCTCATAAACTAGAAACTAAATTAAAATTCGCAATAATGTATTTTTACGAAGAATTGCTCGTGAATTATTTTTCAAATCTAGTTATCTTCTTCTAATCTGAATTATAAATAAATAGGGGAGAGGGGGCACAGGGGCCCGCTTAAGGAATTTTTATTTATATTTTCTAAAAAAATCTCTAAAAAGGAGTAATCCTAACTGTATCTGGTATATACATTACTTTACAAATTTCCAACCGTAAATTTGAATAAAGAATAACCACAAACGATCATAGTCATCTTTTAATATTATGCACTGGTTCTATGTTGGGGCACAGAGGACAATGCGTTTAATAATTAATTTTTAAATAGAGTTTTGACAAAAAGACTTAAAACGGTGCTTGGATCATTATATTTGAAAAACAAATATTTGTTTTATGTGTTTTATTTTTAAATGAAATCTTAAAAGCACTTTAAACAAATATATTCTGCATCGTTCTCCAACACTCCTACACAAACATCATATACCCAATCTCGGCAATTCTGGCATTAAACCCATCCCCTGCTCTTGATTCGCCATACCTGCTTGGACAATAAATGCATACGGTGTTAGTGTCTTCCTCTTCACTATCACTACTTGAAACCTCCACGTCTTTTCCACGGTTTTCTTTTTTCTTATAATAAGCTTAACATCGGCATTTCTGGATTGCAGTCTTCTTAAATGGATGATTTAACTACCTTTTTCTGCTAACTCAAATGCAAACTAACGGGCATCTAAAGGGGTTATTCCATAAAGGCGCGTTTCTAAGTCTAAAATATGATCCACTAATTCAGTCTCTTGTTGGTCAGTAAAAACTTGTTTAAAGTGGTCGTCCCTTGGAATTTTTGGAATTAATTGGTTATTTTTCCGTCGCAAAATAATACTCTTAGGTATTCCAAAACCTTCAAATGCTTTTCGAGTCGAAGTTTGTTTCGGTTTATCATTCCCAATGCTTTTGTCATATCTTCCTCCGTCCACTGGTCTTTTCTTTGCGTAATTACGTACTATGTAAATATAACAAACGTTTATGATAATATAAACAAATAAATAACAAATGAATAAAATAATTGTGGGGCATAGAGGATCATAAGAGGACTGCTATGCCCCAATGTCACAATTATATTTAAAAAAACCGCTACTCGACTCAACGTTTATTTACACCTACGGTAACCAGCTTGTTTTATAGTAAAATAGTCGAGGTTTTGTTGGGTATAATAACAGATAATAATATGTAAACAATTACGTGATAATCACACTTGATTTAAATATAAAATTTTACATTACTCGTCTTTAAAATCAATTTTGTTCACGGTAACGTTCACACTACATCGATATTGTTAGAACTGAAACAAAATACGAAGTGCACGGCTATGTTGCTATATTTTACATGACCCAGAAGGTGACGACTACCTGTAATAAAATAAATCGTGTGGACTATGTGCCCCGCCGGTCCTCTATGCCCCCTCCTCCCCTACTGCAATCTCGCGAATGCACTGAATAAGTATATTGCTAATGTCTTAAAAACGTAGATTAAGACATCGCATTATTAGAGATGTCCTATATACTATATATAATCGATAACCTTAATTACCCTAAGGTGTTAGGTGACCTATATCTAGATATAAAATACTTCGTGTGTAAATAAATTTTGCCCATTCTTTTTTATTCTTTGCCATCCTCATTCTCTTATTTCAGAATGCCCCTAGTTCCTTAAGAAAGTTTGCTACTACCTGGTCCCATATTTTTCTTGGCCTTTATCTCTGTCTTTTCTGCATGGATTTTGCCAACCACACCTTTTTCGTTTGCCATTTATCCTCCATCCTTACTATGTACTCGAACCTCTAACTGCCTCTTTCTGTATCTTATCTCTTCGTGCAATTCTTTTGACACCTCTCAAATATTTTGTCTCTGGAGCTTGTATTTTGTTCTTCACTTGGTTGTTTAGTACCAAATTTTCACATCCGTGGATCAGAGTTGGTTTATGTAATTGTATTGAAAACTATTATTTTTGTTTTCTTCATAAACGCGTTCTTAAGTATATGGAACAGTTTTGCTATGTTCATTCTATTCTGTTCTTGATATCCGCATCTTCTTTTCCATCCTTATATGTGACTACCACATACTTAAATAGATATACCGCGCAAAAGAGACGTCCGACACGTGGAAACATGGGAGCCGCCATGTTTACGTATTTCCTGAAGGATAGACTATCCAACTTGTAAATGTTCTATATTGATTGCATAACCATCTGTAAATGTAGGTGTAAGTTTCCGTGGTCGTTCTCTAGATGTAGATCTCGGTTTGCGGGTTGGAACCGCGTCGAGTTAGGCGTAATTGCCAACGTTTCGTCCACTGTTTCAAGGGAGATCTTCAAGGCTGTACGTAGATGTTCGTCATTTCGCAGTTGCTTGAAGAATGCTATGACAGAGACCGGCACAACTTATATAGGGGGGACCGGGTCAGATGGTGGCCTTCTATTGGCTGGGAACAATGAACCAATGGCATGCGTGGTATAGGTGTGGTAATTCTTAGTAGAGTTCAGTAGAGTTTGCCACGTTGGATGTAACGTAATAGCCATCGTCTCTATTGAGATTGCGGGAATGTTTGTAAATTTCAATAGATTCATTTTCCTAGATAAATAATGCGATTCACGGGAGAGAAGCTTGACATCTTTGAATAGAATTTTATGACCGGAGTTGACTTTGTGTTCTGCCATCGCTGTAAAGTTAACATAAGTATTTCAGTTAGATATGGTAATTCTACTCGTTTCAAAATCATATGAAAATATATCTTTGAACATTTAATTTTAAAATACCTTTTCATATTTAAATATTGGCACACACCAATTCACTTTTATTCTTAAAAACAAACCCAATAGATGTAAAATAAGAAGGTTTCTTTGCACTTCAACTTAAATTTTTCTCTCGTTTGCTATTACAAAAATTTTAGTTAGTGAAATAGCGATTTTATTATTTTCCCCGGAATTATAAGAAAAACGGACACACGCTATTAAAGAAGAGTTTTATTATTTTGAAGTCGAAACTGCGAACACTACTATCAAAGAACGGCAATGACTGAGTTGCCTAAACAGCAGGAAATACGTAAAAATGTCGTCAAATTCTATCTCCTTTTATTCCAAACTCCGTACAGTGGACCATGAGCGATATACCGTATGTGTTAAATATCATTAGGCATAGAGAATCAACGTATGAGTACATACAATGTATACGTACATGAGAAAGCTAATCCAATGCCAGCGAAGACCGCGATGACGATTGTCTCCGATACCGATTGACTGGAAATTTTGCATTCAGTCTAGCTGCGGCCGTTACAGTTTGAAAGCGTATAATAAAATTAATGTATAATGGCTCTTTATACACCCACTGAAAAGCTTCAGTTAGTAAAATGGTTTTATGCTGGCAAGTCTGCACAGACAAACAATTTATAATATTATAAATAAATTTGAAACTTGTTTCTGTCTCAATAACTGTATGAAATGCAAACCAAGAGAGGTATCACCACAAACATTGAGGAAAGAGAACCGCGGTATGTATTAATTTGTAGTATTGTGGAAATTGATAACATTAGTATTGTGGAAATTGATAACATGAGATCTACTAGAAGTGCTGCCGAGGAATTGGGTACAAGTAACAATTATTTCACGTATTTGAAAACGTAATGGTTTAATGTTTCAAATATTTGAAAACTCAAGAAATATTTTCCGAGGACAATTTCCGGGGAATGGAGTTTTGTCAAGACGTTATGGAAAAGATACATCGAGATGAAAATTTCGTTAAAAATATTCTCTTCGCCGATGAATCAACTTTTCCATTACACGGAAAGCACAATCCCTCTGTTCTTCGATATTGGGCTTCGGAAAATCAACACCGGCATTTTGCAAATCGCACTCAGTATCCTCAAAAACTAAACGTTTGGGCAGGTATTTTAGGTGACAATTCTATAGGCCTATATTTTATTGATGGTATATTAAATGCCGACAAGTATCTCGAATTACTGAAAAATCAAATACTTCCCGCAATTCAAAAACATTGGAATAAATCAGGAAATCGTTTGGTTTCAACATGATGGCTGTCCAGCACATAATGCAGTTAGGGTAAAGGAATTTCTAGGAAATACTTTTCCTGGTCGTCTTATTACTGGCACAGTAAACATTAAATGGCCCCGCGATCTCCTGATCTATCTCCAAAAGATTTCTTTTTGTGGGGATATCTAAAAAATATTGTTTATACTCATGAAGCTAGTAGAGCAGAAAATCTAGTTGCCTTGGGAGAAAAAATAACTGAGGCTGCGAATTCATTAACTGCCGACATGTTAGCAAATGTAGGAGCTAATTTCTACGACCGCCTAGGACAATGTCTTGCTGTGCAAGGAGGAATTTTTGAACCTTTTTATTTATTTTATTAGGATTATTCTTTAATTTTTATTAGAATTACGCTTTTGTTTATGCGACGCACCGCAGCTTAAAAATTTCCTGCATCTACTGAAAGAAATAAGAAAAGCAAATCCCTTGCAATTCGTAAATGTTATTTTAGAACGCATTACAAGTACCTATGTCGATGGTAAAATGATTACTGCTAACTTGTATTTGCGAAACAATCGGAAACAATCGTTGCCGGCCGTCGCCGTCTTCGCCGGCATTGGATCGGCTTTTCCATATATGTACATATACATCGTATGTACTCATACGTATTCCCTATGCCTAATGATATTTGACACACGCGGTATTTATTTATACAGGCTGTCCCAGCTGACGCGGTTTCTTTGATAATTTGTTTATTTTACACTATAGAGAAAAAATTTTCAAATAAAAGTTGTCCCTATTTAAACGACGCATTGCTAGAAAATATTTTCAAATATACAGGGTGTCCCAGTTATAGAAAAAGCGTATGTAACTTTATTATTTTAAATGGATCACCCTATATATTATATTTTTTTTTTTTAGATTCTATTCTACATGATATTTTAAGTAACTTTTATTAAGACCTACCTATACCTGTGTGCTTTTGTTTTCGAGAAAATAAATATTTTATCAACAATTTTGCAATTACAGCGCTCTCGTTAATGGGCTGTAGGATCAAAACTAAAAAAGGTAGAAAATTTTGGTTTGCGCAAATTAATACGTCTTGAATTGGTTTACTATTTCCAATATTAACATGTACAGATCTTTTTGTGGACATACAGTTACTGGCGCCAACATTTGGAAACATTTAAATGCCAGTAACTCTGTTTTTTTAAATAGGACCCCCTATATCTGTTTACAGGGTTGGATGTAAAATTAAATTCTCTTTCTTTTGATATAAGAATGTACCCATTTATCTTCAACCGTTTTAGAGAAAAATGTATATTTCTTCTGCTACTGTCGAAACAGACCACTTCAATTTGCACGAAGTAGGCTACGTAACAATAAATATTATGGCAGATATTATATTTAATAACCATTTGAACCATTTATAATTATACACAAGTAATAAGCTTAATTTAAATTTGTATTATAAAGCAATTTCTAAGGATAACATTTGTTCACAATCCTTTTGTAAAAAATGTAATTACTTTCTATTTTGTGACAAAACACAACTGAGTAGGCTGACATAATACTATAAAAAAACAAAAGTTACAAAATCATACAAATGACGTTTGTAAATGTCAAACACATATAGTAGTAAGAGTACCACAATCCAACAGACATTTTGAATTTTGGAACATTTTTCCTGAAGGGGATACGAAATACCAATTTTTCTTTAAAAATTGAACATTTTCGCCAATTTAAAATGTCATTGACTCGAGAGGAAATGATTGACATGATATTTGTTTTGCGAGAATGCAACCGTAATCCCCTGTTAGCGTCGAAATGTTATGCCCAGCAATATCCGGAACGCAGGCATCCGCGAAGTACAGCGTTTAAGTTGTTCCGAGAAAGATTTGAAAATTCCGGCAGTATTCATTATAAAAAACCAATCCGTATTAGTATGGCGATAACGGAAGAAAATGAATTCTTAGTGTTGGGCTGCATTCAAGAAAATCCTCATACCAGTGTGCGACTAGTAAGCAGAACCACAGAAATCAGTAAAACATCTGTGCATAGAATTATAAAAAAGTATAAATTTCATCCCTACCACATTCAACTTCATCAAGAATTACTTCCAGCTGATTTTGAACGTCGACAGAACTTCTGCCAGTGGGCCATTGACAAAATTGACAACGATGAACATTTTTTTAGTTTTGTTATGTTTTCGGATGAAGCAACTTTTCACAAAAACGGTTTTGTTAATCGTCACAATTATCATTATTATGACACCGTCAATCCCCATCAATTCCAGACAACTGGTAGCCAACAAAGATGGTCCCTAAATGTGTGGGCAGGTATATTAGGTATTCGCATAATTGGACCATTTTTTTTAACCAACATTTGACTGGAGCCATATATTTGAACTTTTTACAAAATGAGTTGGATAATTTATTAGAAGACGTTCCTCTAGCAGTTCTACGTAGGATGTGGATGCAGCAGGATGGAGCACCTCCACATAATGCCGTAGAAGTGCGCCGGTTCTTGACCGAAACGTTCCCCCAAACGGTCCCCCAATAGATGGATTGGACGTGGAGGTCCAGTAAGCTGGCCCGCGAGATCACCAGACTTGACAAGTTGTGATTTCTTTTTATGGGGTTTCATTAAAGACAAAGTCTATGTTTCGCCACCGACTACACCGGCAGATATGTGTCAGCGGATTACCCTGGCATTTCAAGAAATCAGCCCAATCATGTTGAGAAATGTTGAACAATCGTTTAAAAAGGAGTGTTCGTAATTGTTTCGACCAAAATGGAAGACATTTCGAAAAATAAATTAATGAACACTACATTTGTAATGTGCGTTTCCTATTTCACGCATTTCCTTGTCTTTTTAAAACTGTTTTTGTTGCGTTTTATGTTTATGTTATGTTTATATTTGTTGAGAAGTCCTGTTTTGTTAAAATTGTTTATAATACAAATTTAAATTAAGCTTATTACTTGTGTATAATTATAAATGGTTCAAATGGTTATTAAATATAATATCTGCCATAATATTATTGTTGCGTAACCTACTTCGTGCAAATTGAAGTGGTCTGTTTGGACAGTAGCGGAAGAAATATACATTTTTCTCTAAAACGGTTGAAGATAAATGGGTACATTCTTATATCAAAAGAAAGAGAATTTAATTTTACATCCAACCCTGTAAACAGATATAGGTTGTCCTATTTAAAATAACAGAGTTACTGGCATTTAAATGTTTCCAAATGTTGGCGCCAGTAACTGTATGTCAACAAAAGGATCCGTACATGTTAATATTGGAAATAGTAAAGCAATTCAAGACGTATCAATTTGCGCAAACCAAAATTTTCTCCCTTTTTTAGTTTTGATCCTACAGCTCATTAACGAGAGCGCTGCAATTGCAAAATTTTTGATAAAATATTTATTTTCTCGAAAACAAAAGCACATAGGTATAGGTAGGTCTTAATAAAAGTTACTTAAAATATCATGTAGAATCTAAAAAAAATATAATATATAGTATGATCCATTTAAAATAATAAAGTTACATACGCTTTTTCTATAACTGGGACATCCTGTATATTTGAAAATAGTTTCTAGCTATGCGTCTTCTAAATAGGGACAACTTTTATCTGAAACTCTTTTCTCTATACTGTAAAATAAACAAATTATCAAAGAAACCGCGTCAGCTGGGACATCTGTATGTATGTGGTGACTACTAACAAATATTTGAATGTTTCTACTTATTCTATCTTATTTCTGTCTAGTTCTATTGTTATGTTCATTTCATCCCATCAAATTGCCATTACGTTACTTTTATTAAATATTTTCAATAATGATGACAAAGGGAGCAGAGAAAAAGGCTCAAATATTCTTAATAATGTAACAGAATTTAAAAAATTCTTTCAATGGAGACTGTGGTTAAATAAAAATTTAAAAAAGGTATATAACAATTATTAGTCGTATCCTAAATACGTATTTCGACAACTAAGTTGTCATCATCAGTAGGTAAAAACAGTAAAGTAAGAAAAACGCTTCCGCACAACTACTATACACTGCAACCCTGTAAAGACTGTCTTTACAGGGTTGCAGTGTATAGTAGTTGTGCGGAAGCGTTTTTCTTACTTTACTGTGCCCCATGTGCGACTTTTAATTAGTAATTTTTACCTACTGATGATGACAACTTAGTTGTCGAAATACGTATTTAGGATACAACTAATAATTGTGGTAAGGGGTTATATACCTTTTTTAAAAATTATTAACAGAATTTACATATTTTCTCAATTTTTGTAAATACCGTTGTTTAGTTTAGCATATTAACATAAACAAAATAGATTTTGAAAAACTGAAAGTAGTCTATTAATAGACTTCCACCAATATTTCGTATTATTTCATTTTTGCCGAAGATTAAAATATATTTTTTTTTATTTTACAGAGTACTATTATATTTTACCCAGCAACAGATACACACGTAGTAGAGCCTTTACCTTATCTAGAAATAAGGTGCAACTACATAGAAAATAATGAAAATTATACAGTTTACAATCTAGCTATGACCAAGTTAGACGATCAGGTAATTATGTTTAATACCGCGACTAACCGCGATATCATAAAGTTTCTGGGTCCAAGATGGCATTGAAATAGAAAATATATGTCTGAACTTTATCCATATTATCATACTGGTAACTTAACCTTAATTTTTGAAAATTATTTTGATAGTGTCATCGTGACATCAATAAATATGTCATTTGATTTAATAAAGATACAATAAAACAACAAGCTCAGCTTGTATTCAAAATTTTATTAATAAAAAAAGCCAAAATTAAAGCAAATGTTGAAATTGTTGTCCGTTATTTTCAATTCCCAATGTGACACGCCTTTTCATGCTGTTAAAGACATTTTGCAGCATTGCGGGCGTTATTAATGCACATTCGTCAATAATTCTTTGTTGCATATCTTGCAAATTAGCAACAGGAATTTTAAATATTCTATTCTTTAGGTGAGGAAACACGAAAAAGTCCATAATTGTCAAACAAGGTGATCGTGGTGGAAACTCAACTTCCGTATGTAAACTTATGATCCGATCGTCAAAAAACTCACGAAGAAAAGCAATATTTTCTCGTGTTGTGTGTGCCGTTGCACCATCTTGTTGAAAGTATCCATATTGCAATTCATCATCATGCAACTGTTCAATAAATTCATTCAGAATGTTTCTATACCTCTCAGCATTAATTGTGAAATTTAAAAAAATGGGGCCAACAACTCTGCGGCGAGAAACTGCTAGCCAAACACCAAGTTTCGTATTATGGAGAAACGATTCAATAAAAATATGAGGATTTTCACTACTCCACATTCGAGTATTTTGGGAATTGACATACCCCGAAAGATGAAACCATGCTTCATCAGAGAAAAATGACAAATTTAGCAGGTCATCATCTTCTATTAAGTTATTTGCAAACCACTGGCAGTACGCACAACGTCTAGGGTAGTCTACCGGCAAAATAGCCTGATGTGATTGCATCTTATACGGATGCATGTGTAAGTTTTTCTTTACAATTTTCTGACATGTTCCATAAGAAAGTCCAATCTCTTGAGAAAGGCGTTTCAAAGGTTTTGTGGGTTCATTTACCATACGTTGACGAACATCATTTATAACTTGTTCCGAACGAACAGTTGGTCTACCAGTACGTGATTTATGACCCACAGAACCAATCTCTCGAAACACACCAACACAATTGGAAAGGCAATTATAAAAATCTTTGGGAATTACAGCTAACTCTGGAAAGTGCTCTCTAAAATCATCCAAACATGCACGTTGACTGTACACCCAAATTCCATCAATTCGCACTCCACTCCGAAATAGGCTTCAATCATGTACGCTTTTTGCACTATATTGTAAACCATATTTGAATTTACTCGAATGTGCTATGTTTCAAACTCGACGTTCAAACTTGCTTTCAGCAATTCTAACACATTAATGGATGACAGATAATGTCACTCTCAAAATAATTTACAAAACAGAGTTATAGTTCCTAACTTAAGTTCAGACATACAATTTATATTACAAAGCCATCTTCGTCCTAGAAGCTTTATACTATCACGGTTTTTTCTTGCATTTAAAAAGCAGTTGATCTAGGATGTTAGTATTTATTATACCAGCTACAAGCAGATAAAGTCACTTAGTCACTTAGATCACCGATGATCGCTGAAATCACTTAATGTAAATCACCTTAAAGAACGAAAATATTGTAAAATCATAGTAAATAGTAAAAAATTGCATGGCTGGATTAAACATAAATTAGATTACTAAATAAGAAAAATGTTGCATATCGATGCGATAGTTCGCAATCAAGCGTTGTTACAAACCATACCAATATGTATAAAACATATCTATATCTGGACACATGGACATACAGCACGTATTTACCAACGTTAACTTCAACCACAGACGTATTCGTTTCTGTCTAACGACTTTATCAATGCGGGTTTATGAAGTAACCACCAAGGAGCATATCATATCCTCGTCAATCCTGAAAGCTACAAATGTGGAAACCGTAGGAATTTTGTTACGCCGTAATTCCCAATTATAGTTTTCCTTATTTATTGTTAAGTCCCGGTATCTTTATTTATCTGCGAATCACCTTTTAAATACGTTCAACGGGTACTTATATTGCTATCTGTGTGTAAAATTTGGTAACTGTATCCCCGCCCCTATCGTTTTATATGCAAGCGGTAATTGAAGGATAAGAGTGCAAACCTCGGTGGTGATAAGTCAACTCCTGCTCATGTCATCTTCCTGCTCATCTTCTCTAATGAAGGCTTAGTCTCGTTTTTCGACCTACCGTATTTCTTAATCGCCTAGGCGGATCACGTCGAAAAAAAAGGGAATATATTTTAATTGAGAACAGCCAATTTTGACGTAGCAACTTGAGAAGTTTGGATTGAATAAATTCAACCAAACTGGGTTTATCGTACGGCGTTCCTTTTTCCGATCTACGAAGTTAAATAAGCTCGTTGACGGAGATTTCATCCATGTACTGCAGCCTTGAACATCTGGAACAAGCTCGAGGTTAATTACCTAATTAATTGGGCACACAAAGCCAAACACAAAACACGTAGTCGTGGCGTATACTAATTTTCTACCCCCCAAAGGACAGGACGAAATTATGAAACAAGTATCTCGTTTGATTAATACTTTTTTTTAATTGCGTAATCTATTCCACTTGATAATTTGTTTTGCTTTCTTATCCCGCCGTGAATGATTTACGTAGCATTTTGAGCTCGATATACAGTATATTCGGTCTATTTTGCATATTGCAACTTAAAAATCATTTTAGTAGATTATATATCACTTTAGTAATTAAATGTAAAATTAACTTTTCCTTTATTGATATTAAATACTAAATTTTGTGTCATATTCATACTTAGATTCATTTTTGTACTTATTTCTTTTACGAGCAACTTTTTATTGCGCATGTGCAATCGAACGTTTTTTTCCATGCCCAGCTGCATGTAGTAGGTTGTATGTCGACGTATTTTAAAATATAATTTTGAATTTAAGATAAAATCTTTTGTAATATTTTGTAACATATTTTATTATCGCTATATTTGTTTGCAATAAATTATGAAGTAGATTCCGGAGGTACATTAGGTAAAGCTACGTCAAATAAACTCTTGTAATTAATTTAATCTTTATACCAGCTTTTTTTTTTGTTTATTTATTAAGAGAATAATAATTTTCCGATCTGTAATTTCTTAGTGTATGGTTTTCGAATGAATATATTTTTAATACCTTTTGAATGTACAGTAGAAATATTTATACGGCAAGAGAAAATAAATATTTATTTTCTTTATTTTGCTAATCGATGCTTAAATTTTTTACTTTAATTTTTTTACAATTATACATCTTAATTTCTGTTCGTGAATATACGAATTAATTGTTTCTAGTTTTTTTGTTTGCCTTTGGCACTTCCTCGAGAGATTTCTTTTCAGGTATCCTGTGCAGCTTGTTGGTAATAGTACTTAGTAAGTATATAGCCTGTATTTTGAATAGTTTGTGTGCGCATGCGCCTATAAATGCGCAATCCCTTTTCCCAGTTTTCAGACTGAGCTTCTGTAAGCAAAACTGAGTGGCGCTACATTCTATCTTTTAATTTAGTCACCCACACCCGTCTCCAATGACTAAGGACATAGCTCCCAGACATTGTACTGTTTTGTTAGTCTTTTTTTAGCATCTTCAGACGCCATCGCTGCATCTGCTTCTCGCGTAGGTAGCAATATTTGCGATAGCTGCAATCTAGGGACATCTATTCGAAGCTCTTGGATATTGAAATTGATATTTTTCCAGAGATGTCGCTATTAGAATTTGTGCACATTGTGATACTCAGGACTGTGCGCCAAATCATTTAGATTTGAATATGCCCACAAATGTAGATGTGTGGATTCAATATATAATTAATAAATAGGGCTTTTATATAAATCAAACGGCTGAATATTTCAGAATCAATTTAAAGTTTATTTCTTGAATCGGTTGAAAAATAATTCAGTTTGAATGGAAATCTGAGAAGCAATTGCGATCTTCAGTAAGACATAAAAATATTCCACAGAAACTACATTACGGATACAGATTTTGGTAGATGCGAAGTACCAAATCTACGAGTTTCAACTGGTGGAATGGACTCTAAGCCTGGTCGTCTTCTGGATTTTTTGTTGGTGAGGGTTCAAAATCAGATTCCTTGTAATAATCAACAATTTCTCTTGAAGTTGTAGAATCTCGTATCAAACACTTCAATCCTCGATTTGAAAGTTAAAAGGTCCATAATATTTCTTTTAGGAATCTATTTCGCCATACAATCCTTTCTATACTGAATCCAACAACATGCGGGAGTCATGTTAATGAGAAAGTCTTTCAGTAATTGTTTTCTGATATATGCTAGAGTCTGATTATCTTCATCTCTCTCTCTCTCTCTTCAGATTCTCTTTCACTCTTATTATCTGTCTAATTTCTCTTATCTCTAATTTCTGCCCCTATCAGTTCTTCCTCATGTGGCTCCTGAAATTGATAGGGCCATCATCACTAGGATCAGAATCTGACATGTAGGTCTTATCTGCTGCCTGGTATCGCAAGGGACATTTTCGCTTTGTAACTATAACATCTATTCACATCAACATTAATAAATAAATAATAATAAATAACATAAATAAATGATACAATATTTTTGAAATAACTTTGATATTCAGTCCTCATAGCAACAAATGTGAATATATACTTAGTATAGTACTTGTAACACAATCCTATTGTACACATATGTGGACAAAAATATTGAACCTCACTTCTCTAAGTGAAAAAACTTAAAATTGATTAAATTTCAAACCAGTATTCTAGAATAAACCCTTCTTCAATCTCCTGGAATGAAAATTGCCCTGAATTTATACCATAATATAATTGTTTTAAAAAACTCACCGAATTTGTTCACCGATTTCCGCTGACCACCTGCACTGGTTGACCCCATGTTGAAAAATATAAGGTGATATCTTCGAATGACGCGTTTTAAAATTTCACAGTGTCTAACAAATATAGAAGTAACGGATAGAACCTTCAACAGCGGCTGAACACTCGTGCCTACCAGTTCGAAAAAATATTATTTTATCCACAATTGTGACAACGGGGTCGGGCGAAGATGTAAGACTGCCACATTCTACGTTAAAAATTAGATCCTTACGCTAGTGCCCCTGATGTTCATATGGTAGTACTAAATTCGTAAACAACTGCAATGGCGGAATTTTTAAATTACTATGTTTTTTTTGTTCTAAATATGCTCTAAATACATGTTTCGATCTTTTTTGATCCCATCAGTGCGATACATCTAGAAATATAGAAATCGCAGGCACGTATTTACGTGCATATAAATAAAAATTATTTCCGCTAAAAAATAAATTAAACTCTATGTAAGAAAAATTTTAAATCCATTCCAAAGCATCTATACCTATCGATACTTTACCGATTCCAGTATTCCAGAATCGATACCGTGCACACACCCGATACATCGCTAAGTATCGATACCTCGATTGGTATCGATAGCCGATACCGAAAACGTTGGTATCGCCCAGCCCTAGTGACGAGTCTGAAATTCACGGTTTCTCCGCACCCTCCGTCCAGTCCTGATTTTACACCTTCAGATTTCTGTTTTTTTTGACTGGTTTCATTATTGTCTTTTCTTATTCTTATTCTATAGAATTGGGGACTTTACATATCAATCCGCTTTCATAATAATTTTATTATTTTGCAAGATTTAATTATAGGAACTTAACATAAATTGTAGGAAGAAGACGTGCCAATAAAATTACTGCAATTTAAGGACTGGAACTATGATATGCTTCACCCTAAAACTTCAAAAAGTTTATTAGAAGTGTATGAAGAAATTAACCGCTTAGGAAAATCAAGTGATAAAGTACTAATTACTTGCTAGTAAGTTAAATTTTACATTTATAAAACTAAGTTTTTAATATTCGTCTATTTCCTCCCAGTGATGGTGCGCGAGCAAGTGGACTCTTTGTATCGTTATGCTTTGTAATCGACAAAATTAAGACAGAACAAGTATGCGATGTTTGCTCGGCCGTACGAACTATAAGACAGAGCAGAAAGGAATTTGTTCGTCAGGAGGAACAGTTTTCATTTCTTTATAAATGCGCTTTAGAGTATATATGCCAGTTTAATAATTATTCAAATTTTGTATCAAAAAATTCCATCAATTAATAGTTTTGTTTATATCATTTATAATAGATATTTTTCTTATATTTATAACTTTCAAATAAACTTACTCTAATAAATAAAATTGTATTTCTTCTCCTTTTTAAAAGAGTGAAGATTTATGTCAAAATATAATATCATTTAGCGACCAATAAAATAAAATGACGGAAAATAACTTTTCCTACAATCGTTAAGAAATTCAACATTCACATACGCAAATTGAGTGCGGGAAATAACCAATTTCCACACTAGTGTGAGAATGTTAAAAAATCAAAAATACAGATTGTACCTAGTCGTATTTGAGGTTTATTATTATATATGTTGATACAACAGTTACTTAAATTATTAAATTGTACACCAGCTAAACCTTTGGGTGAAGAAATAGAAGACGAAGAAAAAGTAATCTCCTTCAACGCAGAAGATGAATTCGCATTCATCGTGAAAAATATATCGTCCTTAACCGTAGAAAATGATGATTCTATACAAAAAATCTGCTTTTCCAATTTCTTCTTATTTTGTTGACATGTTTGTTCTATAGCAACCATTAACTTGATTCTCACGTTGAAAACCCAAATTCAAATCTTGAAAAAACTTACCAAGATATTCAACTACGACGATTCTGGGCGATTGTAGCTGATGGCGATGAAACGTTGTTCATAACATTTGGGGGAAAACAATTCCGAAACTCATGCTAACTCATATTTATATTTTTAAATAAAATATCAAGTAATGTTAACGAAAATTAATAAATAATATTTCGCATAGCAACATTTAAATTTGAAAATGTTAAGTATTAATTCAACCAACCGCAGACTTTATATAAAAATAAAACTCTTATTACTAACACTTTGGTTTGATTGTGTGCTAACAATAAAATGAATTATGTATTTGAAATAAAAATAATTGATGGTGCTGGTGATGTATCAAAGGTCCAGGCCGTGTGTGATAATTCTGACATAAATATATTACAACTTACTAACTAAATAAAGCACAAGAACGTTGTCTTACCTTTGAGTTGCGAAGAGGTGTGCACCATGTACCTGACCAAGTATATAGCGATGCTTGGCCGAAGGGCGAAGAAATTAATTAGTTAAATTAACGTGAATTAAATTAAAGGAATAATATATATATTGAATAATAAAGATTACCTTAGAAGCGAAGATGTACGAACAGTACGACGAGTAAGATGTTTAACTTACGAAGGTTCTGAACAGAAGAAGCAATTCGTGTAGAAACGAACACTAGCTTGGGAAAAAAGGTTTGCTTTATTACCCATGAGCTGGAGAAAGGTATCGAAGTTGTCGATGTTTTGAATAATGAATTGATCAATAGCGCGAGCTGAAGCGTTATTACATCGATGAAACAAATATCATTAAAATATCCTTTGTGAGACAAGCTTTCAAATGATATGCGACACGATATATTATAAGAAATGAGTACGTAATTAAATTAATAACTTAAGTTTAAAAACGAATATACAAAAAAGGTTTAAGTATATCAATACGTTAAGCACGTATTACGCATTTGTTACAAATGAAACAGACATGTAAAATACACCTCTGTAACTGTAAACATGGACAACAACTCGTATTTTCCAGCTTTTTACTTCTGCTTAAGACATATGTTTCTGCTATTACTATAAGCGTCATCAGTTAAGCTAGTGAAGTAAGCTTACGCTTTTAAATTACTTCACTAGCTTAACTGACGACGCTTATAGTAATAGCAGAAACATATGTCTTAAGCAGAAGTAAAAAGCTGGAAAATACGAGGTTGTTGTCCATGTTTACAGTTACAGAGGTGTATTTTACATGTCTGTTTCATTTGTTTAAAGACGAAATTTAAAAAGAAATTCAAAGCGAACGTTAGATGCCTGGTTGACCGTGCAAGTCCAGGTAGATGTCGATGGGCCGGTCGGCTAGGCGATAACAAACGAAAGGCTTTGTCTTAGCAAACGAAATATACAGAAAAATGTCTTAAGTTGAATTTATATTTAAATGCGAGATATTTACAGAAGAAATATTATTTAAAATTATTTTAAAATATTCTATATATGCGAAGTATAACACTCTAAATTTCCAAATTAAATAATTTCAATTTATTAATGTAAAAAAAAGGCCTTTCATAAGGCCTCATAAGGCCTTTTGTCGCACTCGTTCTTTAGAAAACTCGTGCGACAAAATGATGCCTTATGAAACTTGTGTTTTAATATACTATTCTTATCCTAATTATATACAGTTTGATTAATAATTAAAAGTAGCCAATTACCAGCTAACAAAAACGCAGACGGGATATTTGGACGGACGATTTGAAACTCCGCACGGAGCCAGGTAAAAAGATTAAAAGTATACTAATCTCCACACATCCCAAAATTTTGCATATGAAATGAAAGTCATTTCATATGCAAAAATGAAATGGTTGAACCTAGAAATGAAATATCTGTACAGTAAACGTAGTAAATGAGAATTAGAATTATATAATTTGCACTTAAAGTTAACTAAAAGCATGAACAATAAGGAATTTGAAGAGTGGTGTAACTTTTATAGGAAGATAACGGAAATTAAAGACCATAAATTGAAAACGAAATGTTTAAAACTAAATAACAAATTCAGAAAGTTAAGCCCACCAAAAAAGTATAGTAATAGAATTCCTATAAAAGAAACACTAATGATCAATCATCCGAGAATTTTAGTGATGTAGAAATAAATCTGTTAAGCAAAGGTTTAAAATACTGTTTGCCAAGCCGTCAGATTCCTATAGAACAGGTGATTGCAAGTATCGAAACTTCGATTAAGTATTTTGAACAAGGGCCAAAAAACTTCATTCGAGAAGCTTGCAAAACCCAAATCGATAAGAATTTACAGCAGCACAAACAGAAGTCGGTCAATAAAGAATGGAATATCATTAAAACTCTTAGATCTAAGGACTGTTTTTACCTAAAAGCAGATAAAGAGAACAAGTTAGTAATTATGGACAAAATCGACTATTTTCAAAGAGTTCAAAATTTAATTGCCGAAGGTCCGTATGTAAAAATTAACAAAAATCCGTTACCTAAAATGATTAATGACACAAAAGACGCGTTAAAGAAATGTCCAATTTTAATAACTTCTACCCAAAAGTATAAATTAAATGTTAGTAAGTAATACTTTAGTACCAAGAATGTTTTGTTTGCCGAAGATACATAAACCAAGTAACTCGATGAGACCTATCGTTTCAGGTATTAACTCACCGACTTATTTGATTTTCAAATGGTTAGTGAATGAATTTAAAAATTTACCCGTAAAACCAGAAAGTTTGTCAGTTAGTAATTCCTTAGAATTTGTTCAATTAATTAAAAATTATGAACTGGAAGCCGGGGAAATTTTAGTTTCATTCGATGTAACGTCATTATGTCCTTCGGTACCTATTCCAGCGACTATGAAATATTTAGAAGACTTGCTCCATAAGAATAACATTGAACCTTCAAAAATAAAAGAATACATGAGATTGACAACTCTGTGCATGACGCAAAATTGTTTCCAAGTAGGAGAAAAATGTTATGAACAGAAACAAGCCACAATAATGGATAACTGCCTATCCCCTTTCATAGCCAATTTATTCATGAGTCATGAGTCAACTTAAAGTAGAATTTAAAAATAACGCTAAATATTTCCCGAGAGTCTGGATCAAGTACATAGATGACATTCTCGCGATTTTTGATACACGGAAATGCGAATTAGACATGTTCGTTAATCAGTTAAATTTGAAATTTCCGACGATTAAGTTCACGGTGGAAAAGGAAACAATGACAAGATACCATTTTTAGATACTTTACTTATTAGAAATAAACATAAAATAGAAATCGATATTTTACGGAAAGAAACCAATATAATAGATTCATCACCGCGGATTCAAATCATAGTTTTCAACATAAGACAGCTTCTTTTAATTTCTTAGTCAATTGGTTACTAAATTTTCTGTTAACGAAAGAGAGATATGAAATAGAACTAGATTTCATTAAAAATATCGCGAAATATAATGGCTTTGACATAGAAATAATCAATAAATTAATTAGGAAAGCGAAATTAAAAAATACAATCCGCGAATTCATAAGTTTGGTATCTCAAAGTAACCAGGAGAAAAAGTACATGTGTTTACCATACCACATAAACTATCACGAAAAACATTAATAGAATTGTGAAAGAACGAGGTCTCCAAGTTGCCTTTCGGTCCGAAAATGCTATCAAAAGTCTCCTGGGGAATACCAAAGATAAAGTTAATTTTAATTTGAAATCAGGTATATACGAAATTCATTGCGATGATTGTAATTTGAAATATATAGGCCAAACGAAACGATCAATAATAACCCGGTTTAGAGAACACATATTACATATTAAATTCAATAGACCAGAAAAATCTAGCGTTGCCAACCATGCTTTAAATACACTACACAATATGTCGATTAAAGGGTTAAAACTTGTCAAAGCCATTAATAACCCCCGCGATCTTGACGCATACGAAAGCATTCATATCGCTAAAAACAAACAGTTCACCATGAACGAAGATAAGGGATCGATTCCCTATAGCTGTCTCTTTTCATCTTGTCTGTCTCATTTCATCTTCTTAGAAAAGGAGGTAGAAAGGTTATAAACGGTTCGAAAAGAGAGTAAACACATGTGGGTGCCGTTTACTTACGAGAGGTATAGCAAACGCCAATTAAGTTGGCGCGAGGAGGGGTAAGTTCGCGCAGGATTAGAAGTAGTGGGGAGATTTGTATTTGGTTTTACATCAAATGTCAGATAATTCTAACTTCTGAGCGTAGATCACTTTATGATCCCATAGCAAAGACATTATGTTCCGTCAACCGTCAATGACAAATGTATTCTGACAATTACTTGAGTAGTGGGGGGTGGACGTTTTTAAAAACGGCTTCTGCGCACCCCCTCCTCGCGCCAACTTAATTGGCGCTTGCTATAATTTTGTCGTGATTTTTAGTCGATATATTTGCATTTTTAAATATTATATCCGTGGACACCGTGTAAAGTGTTGCGTGATCAGTTGTGCTAGCTTTACTGTGGTCCATGTGCGACATTTGATTAGTGGTTTTACCTACTGATGATGACAACTTAGTTGTCGAAATACGTATTTAGGATACGATTAATAATTGTGGTAAGAGTTTATATACCTTTTTAAGTTTTTACTTAACCACAGTCTCCAAAGAAAGACTTTTCATAAGAACAGAATCCAGGACAATAATTAATAACATAATTGCCGTAAGTTACAAAAGGGATGTGTAATAAATTCTAAAAATACATATTTTGTTTAAACATATAGTACTCCATATAAGCATTTACGGTATTTTTATAGCGAATACGGTAATTTATACCACTAAGTAGGATATATTACTTTCATACGTGTGGTAGCACTGGTGCTTGTCAACAAATCCACAACACTGTTAGTGCATTTTATGTTTTGTTTTCTTATGTTACAAGATTTGCATATAACAACATAAATATGCTATAAATCCAAATGTTGTCGTTTAGTATATCATAGGATTTATAGGTTATGTGTGTTTTGTAGGTTATTGCATTGTAGAGCAAGCAATAATTAATAAATTATTTGCTAAACTAACATTAAAATGCAAAGAGAAGAAAAACAATTAGAATCTGCTTTAGATTCAATTATACAAAGAGTAAACGATCTGAAAGCGTCTATTGCAGCTATGATATTTAAGGTGGAAAATGAGTATGAAACACTAAATTGGCCCACATTTCTTGACAACTTCGCTTTATTATCTGGCCATGTGAGTATGAAACATGTTAAGAAATATTTATTGTCTTAAATTTGATCAATGTGCTTTAGTTAACTTCTCTTTCAAAAATATTAAGTCATGACAAATGTCCTGCTTTGAGAAGCTTTACGGTACTTCCATTAATGTTATCTCCAGAAAGAGATGAACAGCTGGCTCAACTTACTGAACACAGAGTAACAACATTTGCACATGATTTAGTTCCAGATTATTTGCGAACTAAATTGGAACCTTTAGCAGAAAATAAAATGATGCAGTTAGAACATAAAGCAGCTACTGTAGCTTATGAAAATGCTCAGGTATATATATTTTTTCATATAATAATTTAAAGGAATACATGGTTTGTATCATTTTAAAGAAACAAGTTGCTGCATACCAAAAAGTTGTGACACATATTTGGGATATTGTAAGTAAAGCCAGGGAAGAATGGGAAGTCGAATCATCAGCTAGAGGAAATGCACAACAGCATTCAAGTGTTTCAGATACTCATCTATTAGTTACTGCAGTTGGTATGGGTAAAGGTTTAAAGGTAAACTGACTCTATTTAATAATTTAATTTATTACAATTATATTATTAACAGCCTGTACCAAATTCAAATGGACAACCTGGTCAACCAACTGGAAGTATGATGGTTGCACCCCAAGGCAGACCAGGTAGTGCTAGTGGGCAAATGCCACCAGCTACACAATCAATGACAATGAATAAAGCCCCTTCGGCTATAAAAACTAACATAAAAAGTGCAACTCAAATTCATCCTTATGGTAGATAAATATATGTACAAGGAAATATATAGATTATGACTATAATTTATTATAAATATATAATAGCTGTAAATGTTGTGATATTTCTTGTAATGATTTTTGTATTTATATAATTTGTATTTATAAGAAAATTAATATATGATCTAATACAAAACATTCCTAATTTCATCTTTAAAAAAGTATGTTTTATGAATCTACAAAAATAACTTATGATGTTTGAAATACAAATTAAATCAAAATGGAACCAGTGAAATACTGTGTCATCATTTAAATATTGCTTTTAAATTATATGAATCAGAAATAATACGAAAATTAACAGTAAAAATAGTTCATATTCTAATAAATTAATTTAAACAATGTAAGAAATAGATACTACAGTTAGTATTTCTTGCAATTTTTATTTTAAAAAAGTTCGTACATAATATACAGGTTGTGCAGTGTTTTACACAATTTAGGTGGCTTTACACGATCAAATAAATTAATGAATTTTGTGACCTTGAATTTATTGAAATGTATAGTAATTAGAGACCGGACACATCGGAATGAAATGGACGTCATTACGACGGACGATATAAATAGTCTACAACATCTGTAAGTACATCACGCAGTTGTTGAATAGCACATCTATTTTTTATGTACGGTTAACCGAATGAGTAGTGCTATTCTAACATCGTAAACTACTATTTTTACAACAAAAACGTTTATTTCTTCAACTTGAGAAGTAAAATTCGTAGTTATAGCAAAAATAATACTATTTAATGTTATTTTAATGTATTTATAATAAAAACTTACGGTAAAGTTGAAATACATTCGAATAGTATTTTGCAGTAGAAGTCCGTTAGGCAGTCTTTACATTTATTAAGAGTACGCAGAACGTTGTCATTGTCAATCGATATTTGTAAAAACGTATTTATAATGACGCTTAGTTCTAAAATATTATATTAAAAAACAAGTTTCATAAGGTACCATTTTGCCGCACGAGATCAGTTTAGAAAACGAGCCGCGTTAGCGGCGAGTTTTCTAAAGAGCGAGTGCGGCAAAAGGCCATATGAAACGAATTTTTTATACTATTTTCTCTATTTTGCATTTTTTACATTAATAAATTGGACTTATTTAATTTGGAAGTTCAGAGTTTAATTTTTATATAAAGCATGCAGTTGGTCACAATGATACTTGACATTGTCAAATTTAAATCTTACTATCCACGAAGTATATTATATTACATATTATTTATGAATTTTCGTTAACATTACTTGATATTTTATTTAAAAATATAAACATGAGTGACTTGGAAACTAATATATCTTGTTGTCAATTGTATACAATATACGTTGTTTGTGCAGAGTACGAACATATATCATATCTATCAAATGTACTTAAATTCTTAAAATCAAATGACAGCAATGATATTTATTTCTGTGTTCGAACAACGCCAACATTGAGAAATGAAATAAAGCGTATCGAAATGAAGCTCATTTCGATACTGTTTTGGGTTTCATAATAAGTTCATTTCGAACGCGAAATAGAAAAATAATTTAAAACGAATGGAATCAATAAGTAATGAAGATGTCAGAATGGCCACAACTAATTGTTGCACGCGAAATCGCGCAGGAGGTACGATACAGCGCATGCTGGGTTCGCGAATTGGCGACACATGAAGAATATGAAGAGAGTTCATGAACAAATAATTCTTAAAATAAAATGACAGAAATGATATTTATTTCTGTGTTCGAACAACGCTAACATTGAAAAATGAAGAAAAGCGTATCGAAATGAAGCTCATTTCGATACTGTTTTGGGTTTCATAATGAGTTCATTTCGAACGCGAAATAGAAAAATAATTTAAAACGAATGGAATCAATAAGTAATGAAGATGTCAGAATGGCCACAACTAATTGTTGCACGCGAAATCGCGCAGGAGGTACGATACAGCGCATGCTGGGTTCGCGAATTGGCGACACATGAAGAATATGAAGAGAGTTCATGAACAAATAATTCTTAAAATAAAATGACAGAAATGATATTTATTTCTGTGTTCGAACAACGCTAACATTGAAAAATGAAGAAAAGCGTATCGAAATGGAGCTCATTTCGATACTGTTTTGGGTTTCATAATGAGTTCATTTCGAACGCAAAATAGAAAAATAATTTAAAACGAATGGAATCAATAAGCAATTAAGATGTCAGAATGGCCACAACTAGTCATTGTTGCACGCGAAATCGCGCAGGAGGTACGATACAGCGCATGCTGTGTTCGCGAATTGGCGACACATGAAGAATATGAAGAGAGTTCATGAACAAATAATTCCGACGTATGTTCAGGAGTTGTCACAACCTTTTGCACCGTCTTGCTTGTAGAGCATTGTGTCGATATTGAAGGCTTCATGGTTAATAAAGGAAAAAATTGACATTTCACAGTAAATAATGGTGAGTTTATGGCCTGCGTCCGTTAAGAGTTTGTTTATATAGCAATATATGAGCAACAAATAATCCTCAGAGCAATCTTAACAATTAGATATTACAAAAACGCCTTTACAATTTTTATGAACCATTCTATTTGGTGCTGTAACAATATGATTACTAGAGACCGGACACATCGGGCTGAAATGACGTCATTACGACGAGCGATATAAATAGTCTACATCTGTAAGTACATCACGCAGTTATTGAATAGCACTATTCATTCGGTTAACCGCACACAAAAAATAGATATGCAGTTAAGCGAATGAATAGTGGTATTCAACAACTGCGTGATGTACTTACAGATGTTGTCGACTATTTATATCGTCGGTCGTAATGACGTCCATTTCAGCCTGATGTGTCCGGTCTCTAATGATTACCCACCAATATATCTTGTAACAGCTGGAAACCTATAGGTACTTTTTCATAAATTACGGGGAATCATAAGTGAATAAAAATATAAGAATTCCACTATAAATCTATATCCGAACCACTTACAGAGTATCAAGTATTAAAAGCGATTGCCTATATACTAATGACTAGAGAACGGACACGCTTACCACATGACGCAAAGCCCAGTGCAGTACTGGCGAAAGGCTGTATTTCTAAAATATTTAATTTTATTTATATAATTGGAAAACGAACGGGTGGTGATCTATAAAATTACGAAATACATATTTATTTGTTGAAAAGTTGTATTTATAAAGTTTTTAATTTTATTTATATAATTGGAAAACATACGGGTGGTGATCTATCTATCTAAAATTACGAAATACATATTTATTAATTAATTTTATTTATATAATTGGAAAACAAACGGGTGGTGATCTATAAAATTACGAAATACATATGTATTTGTTGAAAAGTTGTATTTTTAATGTTTTTAATTTTATTTCTATAATTGGAACATTTTTATTTGTTCATTTTGTCGTTCAAGTTGAGTAAAGGAGTATTAATATTGACTAGCAATAGTTTCTCAAGGTTTTCTTATGTCAATTTTGTTCTCTTTGAATTAAGTACATCCTTATAAATAGAAAACGTCCTTTCTACATCGCAACTGGTTATAGGTGCATACTGGAAATATTCTTTTATTTCTTCATATTTAGCCGTTAGATTTTGTGGAATTGTCTCCATACATAATTGCTGCAATGTAATTAAATCTGGATTTCTATTAAGAATTGCTTCAAACTTTTGCCGAAGGCCACATCCGAAGTCGCTTGGAATACTTTTCAAATTATTAACAGCCACATCTAATGTAGTTAATCCGTAATTTAATTTGAGATTTCGATTTTCAAAATAAGTGATTAGTTTTGGCAATTTTCCAAAGTGTTCGTGAAGAAAGTACAACTGATTTTTTAAATTTGGGATTTGTGTGAGCTCCTTGCACTCACCAATACTTCTAGCATCCTCCTTTAGCAGTGTTACGAAATGTTTTAGACTATCGAAATTCTCAGCATAATAACTAGTAGCTTCCAGCCATGTTCCCCATCTAGTTATTACTGGAGTGGGAAGCAGTGACAGAGATGGAAATTTTTGCCTGAAAAGAGCTACTCTCAATGGTGCTTTTCTGAAAACTTTTTTAAAAGCTGTCTATCAACTTCCGGAAAAGTATCTCTGATATATTCACAGATTCTGTGGAGAGCATGTGCTACACAAGTAAAATGCAGCATATTAGGATATGTTTTCTTCAATAGTCTGCCTGTTTTTAACATATACGCAGCACTATCACTGACAAATAAAAGTATTTTTTCTTTGTACGTGGCGTTCGAATGAAGCATTTTTTGCATATTCTCCTTAATGGTTTCAGCAACGGTTTCCGCATCAACTCTATTTATAACACTTGTTGCTATTACATATGAGTTATAGAGAATAGTTGGATGTAGTACACCAGCTACAACATTTACCACATAGCGTCCTAACATATCCACCGTTTCGTCGGCGCTTATCCATATGTATTGATTTAAAAGATGGCTTCTAATGCGTTCTACTGTTCTCGTATAGCACCTAGAAACATAATATTTGCGTAAAGTTGATTCATCAGGAACATTTCGACCAGTATATTTTTGAAGAAATATTTTTAAAGTGGGATTGCTAAGTTTATTTAATGGAATATTAACCGCCATAAAAGTTTTACAGAGTTCAGATGTGTTTGCGATCCTAAGTGACGATATTTTACGGATTTTGTAATAAATTTCGGGATCACTGACAATGGACATACAATCAGTATGACCGTCAATCCAACTCGCCATTGTTTTACAATGCCGTTCTCGACATTCTTCCATATCATGTCTGAAAAAGTAACTTAAACAATGCTCTAGATCTAAATAAATGAAAACTAAAAATGTGTGCGTAAGGTATTGAAACTGAACGAAATTCAATGCACACTTACGTCGAAATAGATTCAATCAAACGATATTAAACAGGATCTATCACAAAAATTACGATGTAATGAACAGTTAAAACTATGAAAACAATAAACTTACTCACAGCACTTTATTTATCTTACGAAATATAAACTAATAAATAAAATACATTATGAAAACCCCGCTTCTATCTACGCTCATGAGAACACTTTAAAAAACACTATATTCTCCGAATACAATAGCTGAGTTGTCCATTGTTATCGTGCGAGACCAGGTGGCCGAGTAAGTCAAACAAATACTTCATTGAATTACGCCGGGATGTACTGTGCGACGTTATACACAATTCTAATTGCCGATTGCGTTTTATGGAAATTGCATCCGTTCTCTACTAATGACGTCACAAAATCGGATCGCCTTTCACAGAGGTCCACTTCCGAACTTAAACTTTTGCAGTGCTACTGTGCCCTAACTTTACGTGAAACATAAGGTTTGTTCCAACTACCAATTTCGTTACGGTACGTGTATCATTTGATCATTTTGTGCGTAAGCGTTACTTTTGCACTGCTTTTGAAGCAGTGACAATTATAAAGAAGTTGGAACGTATTTGTGATCGTTTGGTTATCAATCTAGTTTGAAGTACTACCAACAGTAATAATTTAAATAATCAACTTTGTTCTGTCCTTTGATATTGTGCGATAGTTATTGTCAACTGTAGTTACACAGAATCAAGTTATGTAATGTGCATGTCAGTCCAAGCGGTACATGCTTCGATCTGTGAACTGGTTTGACCGGCCCGTGTCTGGTTTGTTTACGGTCAAAATTTAATTGAAATACTTTTGGTGTCGTTCAATGTACGGTCAAAAATGAAGTTAGAACGCTTTTTCTGCAGTGCGCATGTACCGGACCGTCACTGTTTCTTAGCGAGTTGGAACAAACCTGTAAGATTTCTAATGCAGCATTGATTACTTGAACTATTGCTGACACTCAGTGCAACTTACCGGTTGTTGAAAAATGTTTTCTTATAAAGAAGTGAAAATTAAATAAATAGTGTAATCATTTGAGAAACTAAAAATGTTATAAAACTTCCTTCATAATTCCTATGAAATTCTTAGAATTGTACTTTCTCAATAAAACAAATGAAGATAATAAATGTAAAATACTCAATATTTATTTATATATATAATATATAACATATATGTAACAAAAGTAACTTAAAAAAAAGTTAATAAAAATAAGAATATAAAAAATTAACAACTCAAATACTCAAATCATTTAACATGTACAGTTTTTTCTTTTTCTTCCTCTTCATAATATATGTGCTATACAATATATATACGTAACAAATGATTTAACAAAACTTAAAATACTGTAAGATATATATAAAATATATGTTTAAATATTATTAGCCTTTTCTGTGTGTTTCACAAAGTTCAGAAAAAGGAATAAAAAGAGGCATTATAAAATAAAGGAAAAATAAGTACACTAATAAAAGTATACAAAAGAACATACTCATTTCTAAATATTATTATCTTTCAAAATAAAAACTATTTTTACTTTTGTATAAAATGTGAAAACAAATGATACATAGTAGTTTCAGTAAAATATAAAAACAAATATTCTAACACTTATTAAGTTGTTTTATGTCACAATAATAGTAATAATAATAATAATAGAAATAGTAATAATAATGCATGTATTATATTTTGTTATTTTAAAATTTATTTAACAAAAACAACAAATAATATATTTTGTGCACAATATATTGCTAAATCTAAATATCAACTATGATACAACTAAATATTTATATATTTATATATGTATATTAAATTTATAGGATGGCAAGAAATCAACTACATAATTAAAATAATTAAAATTAATAGAGAATGTTAACTTTTGCATGTATCTATAAATAGTTTTTCTGCAAATCTTTAATCGATCTTAACTTTAACTTTCCCATTTCTAAATGGGTATTCATTGCGGAACACGTGACCAACAAACAAAAAAAATATATACACTTAAATATAAGGACAATATATTTACATTTATTTTTTTATTTGGGATTTGTTGAAATTATTCAAAATACATTACAATAAAACATAATAGAAATTAAAATCATACAGACAGACAAATTTTACTAGTCAAAATTATAATATATGATCAAAAAGTCTTGGGATCGCGATAGCCATGAAGTTTAAAAACCATCTACAGAATTATTTACTTCTGTACTTTCAAGTACACATAAGTCGCAAATAACAGATTTTAAGTTATGGTAATTAGTTGCATTGTATGTATATTTCATAATCAGCTGACTTGGAAAGTTGTCTAATAAATGTCAAAACTATTAGAAATATATAACTTCATAGATATCTTGTAAATTCCACGGCAATAGCGATTCAAAGACTTTTTGATCATACGATAGGAACTACCACGTATTGAAAAAAGTATATCACGCTCTGGCCTTAAACAAATAAAATTAAAACTCAAGAACAGACAAAACTGAAATCAAAAATCAGTTAATTCCGGAAAAAGAATTTGATCAATTCGGTAGCACTTCGTTAATATATATGTATATCAAACGCCAATTAAGTTGGCGCGAGGAGGGATAAATTCGCGCAGGATTAGAAGTAGTGGGGAGATTTGTATTTGGTTTCACATCAAATGTCAGATAATTCTAACCTCTGAGCGTGTATCACTTTATGATCCCCTAGCAAAGACATTATGTTCCGTCAAACGTCAATGACAAATATATTCTGACAATTACTTGAGTAGTGGGGGTGGACGTTTTTAAAAACGGCTTCTGCGCACCCCCTCCTCGCGCCAACTTAATTGGCGCTTGCTATAGTTAACACAACAGATAAAGTCCAAAACAGCAATTCTTGCAGATGCATCACAATCTAATAACATCTAATTATGCACCTTGATTCTTGAGTACTAAATGCAACAAATATGCCTTCTAAAATTATCTTTTATTTCATAATAAAGTATTGTACTTTGAAGTGTTTCTATAGAATTAAGTTACTTGAAGAATTTTTGCGAATATGTATTTTCATAAATTCACATTGTTTACTTCTACTATAAAGGAAATTACAAAACACAAACTTTATTGTAATAAAATTATATAATTGCACTAAAATCAATTTTAAGGGCGATTAATTAGGATATTTACTTGAGTTTATTCCTAGATTTCGACGTTGTCACAATACATAATCAGTATTTAAGAAGCAAGACAATCAGCGAAAGTACGAGGGTAGCCTGAAAAGTAATGCACATGTGCTTGTATAGCGCGACCGAAATGACCTTCAGAAGCGCGCCAGGTGAAACGTGGAAGCCACATTCCCCCTCTATACGCATACACAGGTTTGAGGTTGTTGAATTCATCCAGTATATTTTGAGAAGCGGAAGTATGGAGACGCGTTCTAGTGCTATGTCAACGCGAATTTACAGCGTGCTGTTATTGAATTTTTGGCTGCTGAAAAAGTGACTTCTAGTGAGATTCATCGTCGTTTAAAGCATGTTTATGGTGACGATGCTGTTGATAGGTCTACTGTAAATCGATGGGTAATAAAATTTCGTGATTGCGAGCTTGGAAAAGCCAAAATTGTTGCAGTGGACGTCCGATCACTGCCACAGACGATAAACATCGCAAACTCGTCGACTTTTTGATTCAAAATGACCGGCGAATCATTCAAAAGCGTATCGCAAACCACATTGGAATATCCAAAGAAGGTGTCGACCTCATTATTGGGATTATTGGGATACCGTAAAATCTGTACCTTGGACGATGAGGTAAAGGCAGCTGTCAAGTCCTGGATTTGAGAAAGTCGAAAGAACTTTCCAGTTACGGATTGAAAAATTGCTCGATCTTGCTATTTGCTTTTGTTCGCGCTGTACAAGCATGTGTGCATTACTTTTCAGCGTACCCTCGTATAATTATTAGATATTAAAAAAAAGTAGGAATTCTGACAATACTTTGCTAATCGAGTAAATATTTTTGTAAGTATTTTCCGATTATTTTTTTTCTGTGCTTCTATAGTGTTTAGACAACAAAATAATTTTTTTTAAACTATTTTCTTGCGAAAATGAATCGTATAAATGTACCGCCAAAATTGCTGTCAGTAAAATATGCCTAATTGGATGTGGGTTGAGGCGGTTTGTCTCTCTTATTAAAAAACAGAGTATAGCTGCGCAATGGAAAAGTCACCAATCAAGTAGTGGGCAGAAATACCATATGAAAAATTTATGTAGATAAGGTATGGCCATGGTTGCGAGGATCACTGTCTGTGATAAATAAGTTCAGTTTGTTGTTGCCAATCAAATGTCAGTATTGATTTGAAGTAACTGTAATTATTTGGTTATGTTAGCTAAAAAAACTGACATTTAAATCATGTCAAATAAAAATTCAAATCGAAACCGACATCCAACCAACATGTAGAACAAACAACAGGCTAAACCCAAGGTTAGTAAATAGGTAAAGTTGCCTCGTAACTAATGGCGGTCGCCATATTGCGCGTTATCGGTCGTGCCATGCGTTTCCTAGCTAGTCGACTAGTTGTCAAATTACCGGTCTAGATTGATGTTTGTAGTGTTCGTAGCGTTGTTTTCTAATTTCATAGTGTTTTATGTGCTCATATATAAACTTTATTTGACTATTTACAAGTGTTTTACATTATAGTGAGATCAAAACATTGAGAAATTTTTTTAAAAATGTGAATTAAAGTAATGTATTAACTCAATAGAGTTTTTTTGTTTATAAATATTGTAATTTTATTTTGGTTATTTATAAGAAAACTGCATCAAATAATAACTTGAAATTCAGTTAGTATTTGCATTTATGAACCCATTCTTTTAGACATGCAAAACATTTTATTAACTCCTTAATAACAGTGTATTGAAAGAACTGGGTTGTTACAGTAGAATACTAAATTAATATGTGACGGTGTTTCATTGAGTCAACCACCTTTATTTTCCTTTAAAAGTTATAAGCGCATTTTTTGGCAAAAATATTTACAATAAATACTTTTTAAACCCATGAGTACACCAATAACTAGCAGTCATTAACCATTACTTAAAGCAATATTTTGAAATAAAGGACGACATGCTTTGTATATGTGATTAGATCGTACATAAACCAATCGTTTTGTCTATAGAAAAACAGTGATTTACTTTACTGGATTTATACCTATTTAACTAATAATAAAATTAAAGTCAAAATCATTTTAATTTGAATGGGCACGCTGAGTTACGCTATCCCGCGTGATAATATTATTGGTGGAGAGTTACGAGGCAATCTTATACATTTAGTAACTTTGGTCTGAACCTATCAAAGACGGTGATCCTTCCAACCAAGGCCATCCCTTATCTAAATAATTTTTGCTCATATGGTACAATAGAAAGTTGGCTTGCAAAGATCGTAAAATACTTGAATTTGGCGGATCCACATCTTTATACCGGGCATGGGTTTAGAAGAATTTCAGCTACCTTGTTAGTGAATGAAGGGGATGATATTTTGGGCCTTAAAAGACACTGGGCGGCGTTCATCTGTTGCAGAAGGTTACGTAGCTGATGGTGAATAAATTAGAGTTTTCACGAAAAATTTTGCATGAAATTACACCCGAGGAATCTATCCTTTCTAGTGACATAACGACTACATAAAATATTGTGTATAGAAGAAGACGGGAAGCAATTCCACACTAAACGCATCCGAAGATTATATCTGTTCTAAAACCATAAGAAGTTTATTTACCAAATGAACTGATTATACTTTTAATGTTGTAGTTAAAAATTATTTTAAATAAAATTACAAAACTTTCATATTTGATTACTTACTGCCTTCCGATCGGTAAATGACAGTTCTTACCGATCTGAGATTTATAAAAACAACCTACTATTCTTTTAATCCAACCAGTAAATAGGTTAAATTGACTGATCATGCAAAAAAAATGTAACAGTTTCTGATGTCTAGGTGGTATTTATACGTGTTAATTCCTAAATTTTGCCGACCGCTTAAAATAACAGATGACATACATAAACTAAACCATATTATTTTTTACTTGGACAGACATTAAGTTAAAAGTATCGTTTCCAATTTTAAAAGACATTTAATGCTAGGCTCTCTTTACGACATTGTGTAAACTCTGAACTTTTAAAACGAAATCAAGTTATCTCATGTACTTTCCACGCTTTCTTTACAATGTTGCGGTACACCTTCTTATCGATCTTTTTATTATTACCATATTCAAATAAAGAACGCCAACAGTAACAAAAGATGCAAGTGTAACGATAAAGATGTCTTTTAAGATCAAAGTTACATTTTGGCCGTAAAAATAAAGCTGCAAATTATTAAACTGGTTGTTTGAAAAGGTTCTATCCACAGTTTAAAGCTCAAAATAATGAATACAAAAGTGTTGCATTAAGAATCCATGTTTGCTTATATTTAGATATTTTGAAATTTACATATTAATTAGCAAAAAATCCAGCCTACAAAGAATACTGGAAGAAATAAGTAATAATTCATTATTTTAGATGTATGACATGTTTTAAATTTAGAATTTGGTCTAAGAAATAAACGAGAATGTAAACACTGAAAGCACTCGCCTTAAATGTCTCTTAAGAAGTTTATATTGTGATGAACGACAATGGAGATTGGATACACAGTTCTATTTTACAATCTCTATATTTTCAAATGCTCATATTGACTTATAGTCATAGTCTATGTACGATTCCAGGTGAGGCACGTCATAAATCAATATCAGGCGCTGTAACCCAAAGGTCAAAAGTTACTAACATTCAGTTCACTAAAGTTCAGTTATCATTGCTGCATTTAGGATAGATTATGTTGCCTAACCTTCACAACGTTGTCAAAAGGGAGTCATTATTCGTGTTATTCTTTTCATGTTGTTTTCTATCATTTAAACATATCGAAGAGTTGCAAATCTTGTCCGTACAACATTGTCGAACGCGTACCTTCGTGAAAGTGCATATAACTTGATCTACGGCATTTGTATAAATATGCTTTCATTCTACTGTATAACATAATCTTTATTTATAAAGAATATAACACATAAGTAGCTGTTTGGTATTATATTTTTTACTTCGCATGTTTGAATTAGTCCGAAGCCGTAACGAGACGCCTAGTTCAATTTTATTCTGTTGTACGGACGAACAACTCTAATCATAACCTAAAAAAAACATTAAGCGGAAAAATATATAAACGAATTTTAGCAAACACTGTGACGCGACTATGACGTGCTTTGTCTGTAAGCGTAAATAGACTATATCTTCATCTCTTAAGAGAACATATTTAACTAATATTTATTATACAGACGGTAGCATGGATCACATTAACCCGTCAACGTGCGCGATTCAGTTTAATCTATCACATTTACGCATCAAATAGTATTTTCAAAGAATTAACTTTTCATGTATTATGTATATATTTTCATATGATTTATAACAAATTGTATACAAAGCTAAACTATTTCAAATAATTTCAACAGAATCAGCGAAATAATTTAAGAGCAAATACGGTAAAAATAATAATTAAATTTAACAGCTGCAGTATATCACAAGCTATCATTTCTTTTTTACATAACAAATACACTCTTTAATTAAAGTAGTTTCCCTTTAGATCATAGAAAATATAAAAATTCGTTCTACACTTTTGTAAATTTTGTAAAAAATACTTTATTATCATCTATACAATCGCTAATTTCTTCTTTTCTTTTCGAGATTCAAATAATATCACACGTAACAATAAATTTTAATTTTTACGAACTCTTACATTTTGGTTATGAATTAGAATGATTATATTCCTTAAAAATTCAACAGGTGTTGCGACTTATGTGAATATTCTCTTAGTATACAATACGTAAGGAGAATGACTGACGACCTTTTGAAACTAGATAAAATGTATAAAAACAATTTAAAAAAAAGCTTAATAAAATATATGGCAAAAATCAGTATTTCCACGTAAAAAAATTAAAAAATTTCGTTTTTTAAGGTGCTTTATCTCTAATAATAATATTAATTTGAATAAGTTCTATATAGTGAATGCAGAAATAGAATATAAAAAAACTCTAATGACAAATTGCTGTATAATTAACCATTCTGTGAAAAAAAATTATAAAAAAGTTCCCATATCCTCGTCCCGCGATTTAGCAACATCAACGAACTCGACCTATCTTACTTAAATCTTTATTGTGGATTTCTTTATTGACTTTTACTTCGTTGACCTTACAATAATATTCGCATGAGTAGAACTGTTCAGTATGCAATTTACGATTCGTAAGAATAGTCAATTGTTGCATATTTTCTCTATCTATACGAGGGACACGCTATATATTTTGAGATGCCACGACACTAGAGAAGTTAGAGCTGGCAACACTGCATTTCCAAATAACACCATTCTTAAGTAGTAAACTCTGACTGTCAGTGAGTCGCTGCTGTCATAGAGCAAACGTGGTAGATACGATTTGTCATCGAAACATGGACTTGTCAAGAGAACATGTACGCGCAATGATCCACTACGATTTTAAGGTCTGCCTAATTGAACAACAAAGTCTTAAACAATTGCAACTCGCATTTGGTGATGAAAGTTCTTCACGTGGAACTGTGTTTCGTTGGCATAGCCAATTTAAAAAAGGACGGATATTGCTTTGTGATGAGGAACGTGCTGGTAGGCCCTGTTCTTCAGTTACTGCTGGAAACATTGAGAGAGTGAGACGTATGATCGACGAAGATCCAAGATGCACCTATCAAGCGATTGAAGCAACTCTTGGTGTTGGATCCGCAACAGTAAATTTAATTTTACATGATCATCTTCGGATGAAAAAAATTGTTACTCATTGGGTGCCACACACGCTTAACGATCTCCAAAAAGCAGAGCGAGCAAGAACCGCTCGGGAAACGGTAGAAATCTTAAATAATGGTGGACATCGCATTCTATCCAAAGTAGTAACAGGTGATGAAACTTACATCCCATTTTACGATATTCCTACCCGCCAGGAGAGCCGTGTGTGGAGCCACGAAGATGCTCCAACACTAACAATGGCCAAAAAGCAAAGGGTTGTCAAGAAAGTTATGTACGCAGTTTTCTTCGGTAGTACCGGATTTGTAGAAGCAATCAAGCTGGAAAATCAACGTACAGTCACAGAAAACTGGTATACCACAAAATATTTAGCTGCAGGTCTTGAGTCAATCAACATTCGCGGCTTAATGTTGCATCACGATAATCCATCGTCACACAGTACACAGCAGACAGTTAATTTTTTACGTGAAAATAAGGTAAAAGTCATTGAACATCCACCCTATTCGCCTGATTTGGCCATGTGTGACTTCTGGTTGTTCTTTAACCTAACAAGAAACATTTATGTAGTTTCACGTTTCACGACAGAGGATGAGATAGATGAACCAATTCATTTATTTTTTTTGAGAGGATTCCAAAAGATGACTGGCTTCAAGCTTTTACGGTGTGGAAACTTCGGTTATAAAAGTGCATTGATGCAGGAGGTGATTATTTTTAGCATAAATCAAATCATTTTCGTAAAGAGACTTGTAGTTTTCTTGTATCTCAAAATTTATAGCGTGACACTCGTATTTTTTTTCAGTTAGTTTTTATCATTTAAAATACGCGACATGCTTATCATTTAAAAAATAGTTATTTCGTTTGTTTTATGTATTTACGTTTACGTTCACTGTTTTACTGGACTTCTTAATTATCGTTAGGTTTATAACATGAACAGGTACAGTGTACGGGAATACCATGACATGTTGATTTATGGCAAAGCGTATTGAAATTTACGTTTAGCACGACGATTACACACGCGAGATTGCAACATTGCCACTTTTTCCTTACTTCATGTTCAAAATATTCAGTAGGGGTTCGTTATAGACGAAAAATTGATTTAGAAATTTCGTTCTATTTAATTTAATTAAATGTATATTTTAAAAATGGCAGCCATACTCCCTACGCCCTGTATTAATACCGTAGTGACGGTTCAGTGCATGCGCAATGTGAATATATCTTCGCGTTTCCTTCAGTACGCAGATACTAGACCGTCACTGTGCACATTGGAACAAATCGTTTAACTAATATAAGTAATCATTATAATTCATTTAATTCACGGCAATATATACAGCTTTCTTAAATTCTAAAGAACATTTTTAACAACTCGATAATCCGAAAAACATAAATATTGCCTAATCCATAAATTTACAATAGTACTTAACCGTATGTACAAATTTATATTTCTAACATCGTGATAAATATGATAAAATTACGAAGAAATCCAATTTAGGCACTTTATAATTTTCATATTATTTTACTATTACCCACATTCACATCCCAAGTATAGAGATCTTTTCTTATACGAAGTAAACTATAGCGTTTTGTCCTTTTTTCCTCATTCTTTTTTAACCTTGTTGGTCAACAGTTCCGACAATAATTAACATGAAATTCAAATATTTTTGGAAGATTGTCTATGCTAAGGTGAATTAATCTGGTGGTAGATAACTGAAGAGCTTGAATTTGTTGCGAATATGTGGCCGGACATCCTCCTTCTGTAATAAAAATAACAATAGTCAAATATAAATGGAATTCAGAAACTACAATATGTATAAATAGCAATTAAATATTCTTATGTAAATGTAGTTAAGTGCAGTAACAAAATTTATTGGTTTTTCAAGATTTTACAAAGCAACATACCATAAAATTTTAGAAACAAAATCCGTAACTTTAAATATTATTGGCCTAGAAATATAAACGTAAAAAAAATCTAAAATCATATCCTTGATTTATCCTTTCACAATGTTTATATCACTTGCATTTTGCATATTGAGAATAACATACGACACATTACTTGTTCTTCCATGTTCAAAAGTTTCTACTACAACATTACACATATATATTTAGCACCCTCTAATTTTATAGGAAACAGCAGAAGGCTGAGGTTTGAAATTAAACATATATATATATTTAGTATATAGTCTTTTATTAATAAACTTAATATTTTATTAAGCTACTACAACTTTTATTACAGTTTTTATGCAATTAGGTATTATTGTCAGTAACTTATAACATAAAATAAGTGCAATCGATTCCAATTCTTCGAAAGTTATGTCTCGTGACTGTTTTTTTTTTGAGGTAGTAATAACGCCTGATATGCCGCTTAAGAATGTACCACAGATACCTTATTAGCAACAAGTCGGGGAAGCTGTTCTGATCAGTCTAACAGACGCTCGCCATTGTCGGTGAAGCAGCGCGTTCTTGCTCGAGGGCTGTTACAAGCATTATCCCCTTCATAGTAATAGTCGGCGACATCGTCTTCGAAAAGTTTGACAGTTAACGGTTTCAAAACTTCTTGCAACATTAGATATAGAAATCTTTGTTCGTATGTCTCTCGCACTTCTGCAAAGCTATAAATAGTAGAAAAGAACGATAAAATATATTTTTTGTATCTAGAGAAGGTGTATAATATAAATTATTATTCTACTTAATAAAGCTTGACATAATAACATTAATGAACATACCTCTAGGGTTAGCTTGTTCGAAAAACCACACGTAATCAATCTTCAACAAACCACTTGTGTATCATTTTGCCCAAGTGAGTCAATTTTTTTATTTGCACCTCGGTAAAATATAACTTCTGCCGAGCAATATAACTACATAAAAAAGCTGCTTTTAAGCACTTTCTGGTAGTACTTGCCGAAATTATGGGCCGAGATGATGGATGGTCCATAATTCACTACTTAATTCTTTAGATGACCTACGTTCATGCTGCAATACCATTCTTTCCAGAGTGTAGTCGTCTCTTGCGTTAGTATGTCGTCTTCCTCCCGTTTCGGCTTATTTTCATAACTTTCCGTTTCCTTACAACATTTTAGTTGAATTAAATAATATTATCTACAAGACACTGATATGTTTCAACACAAATTTGCATTAAAACCTCTAAAGGGAAAAATAACCTCATTTTTGGGTCCTTGGGAATCACCATCTCTAGAACTTGAATAATACAGTAATAAGGGATCCTTCCAGGAATGCTAAATACCCACTTATACTTGTATACATTTTATCTACTGTTATTATACCTGATAAGAAGCAGAAAACCGTTTTTCCTTTTTAATTACTTACATAATTTACTCCATCATATAGCTTAAACATTTATTAACATAGTTATAAATTGAAAGTTATTGTACTAAATTTGTAAAATTTAAATATGAATAATTTAAATTTTACTAATTTAGTATTTTAAGATATGTTTGTATTTAATGAACTTTAAGTTTTTAAATGGATTCATTTATTATATAATCTCTAGTCATCTACTGCCCATACATAATGCATGGATTGAAATCATTAAGTCAGGTATCTATTTATAAATGGTATGTGATTTGAATTAAATTGATAATCTTTGATCAAGACGTCGTATACTAATAAATTATTTAAAAAAATATTTGTTATTGTTAGAACCACATAATCCTGAATAATAAAATGCTATCAATATTGCAAAACTAGTAAACTAGTCATGAATACTAAATCAAAAGTTATAAATTTATCTGCCCTAATCCATTCTTCCTTCATAGTCATCAAAACCATATCATTGCTTTTGAGAAAGCGATAAAGTATGATATTTTCCTTATTTAATTTTGTTACAATCAAGTTGTTTTTACATATAGCAACTACACAATGACTACCCGGCACTTTCGCTATTTGTCACTCATTCTTACTTCTTACTGATAACTAGAATTGCGATATTTCGTCCATACAACAGAGTCGAATTAGACCTCTAGTTTACGGCTTCGAACTAATTCAAACATGCGAAGTAAAAAATATAATACTAAGCAGCTACTTATGCGTTATATATAAAGATTATATTTATATAATAAATACGGGCGAATGAAAACATATTTAAATAAATGCCGTAGATCAAGCTACAATGGATGTCTTTTTAGTGTTGCATATAGTCTCATAGAGGGCGCCAGTAATACAACTCAAAACTCAACAACAATGTAGATCAAGCTACAATGGATGTCTTTTTAGTGTTGCATATAGCCTCATAGAGGGCGCCAGTAATACAACTCAAAACTCAACAACAATGTCTTGCTGAGTTGATTTCTTTTTGGTACTGTGAATTTCAACGTGGACACACCAGTATCAGCGACGATCCCAGGACAGATCCGTCAAGAACAGTAGTCACGCCGTCTGAATAAGAAAGTTAGACATGTGACAGACATATAGTGAAATTAGAACAATTCCATCGATATTTCAAAGGCCTCAATCCCAAACTAGGATCGTTTGGGATTGATGGGATGATGAACTGGGTGTTTCCCGTTGGATTCCGCATCTATTTACCAAAAAGCAAAAAATCGACTCGCGTTAATTTGTGCCGGAAAACTGGAGCCGGTAAAATAACGGAAACTCAAAAAACGTCTATACCATCATGAGTGGCGATGAATCATGGATTTATTCCTATGAACCCGAAAATAAACGCCAGTCCGCTATTTAGGTGCTTCAAGATGAAGAGAATCTGACAAAAGTTATCTATTTACGAAGTGTGTCGAAAAAGATGGTCGCAACGGTTGTCTCAAAATTAAGTCATGTAGCAACAATTCCTTTGCAAGATCAAAGAACGGTGAATGCGGATTGGTAGACAACCGTTCGTTTGCCAGAAATAATCGCCCTGCTCCGACAAACCAACCCACAATGGCAAATCATCCTGTATCATGACAATGCGAATTCACACACAGCTCGAAAGATAATTGAGTGTTTGGAGCAGCAAAATATCGAATTATTAGATCATCCTTCGTATAGTCCCGACCTAAGTCCCAACGATTTTGTTATGTTCCCAAAGATTAAGAATGTAATGCGTGGTCGACTATTTCAGCCGCCGAAAGAAGCAGTAGATGCCTCCAAAACGGCAATTTTGACTGTCCCAACTGAAGAATCAAATAACTGCTTTAATAATTGGTTTGAACGAATGCAGAGGTGGTGCATCAATTTTTGTGGCAAATATTTTGAAAACAATAAAGCACTTTGAGTCGATCCACTGTTTGATTTTATGGCTGTATGCAACACGAAAAAGACATTCTATATTTCTATTCTATTTTCTCGCATATGCACATTCTCATTTTGCACGGTCGTATTTTAAGTCAGGAAATTCCCCAATAAACTTATTTATCTGATTACTAGTCGTTTTTTGTTTCTATGTACACCCGACACCATTAATATCCAACGTACAAATGCTAGTATAAATATGCACAGCGCACCATTAACAGTTGATCTGCAACTGACAAACTTCGGCGATCGACGTTAATATTTGCTTGGCACGGTCACGTAGCGATGGGCGCGTTCGGCTCGGTAGTAAGGACAAGATTCGCAACTCTACTTATAACTAATGTTTATAGTGAATAATAAAAAGAATAGAAGACTAAATATAATAAATAATGGCATAACAAACGAAAATTTCTAAAAACTGCAAATCACAATGTAATAGCGTAGGATACGACCTATTTGGAACGCAGGTGTCATCCTATAATCACATGATTTCGAGCATTAAGCAATTCTATTAGACATGCAGTATCCTTGAGCAACAATCACAACAAAAAAACGATGGACAATAGATGGCACATAATGTCTGTTTGATTACATTTTATTTTCGAATTTAGTTTTACTTTGTAATTTTATTAATAGTTTTATATTATCTTATTTTAAGTATTTGTTTATTAATATTATTAAGTTTGTAAAGTTTCTTTACTAGAAAGTGCAATATATTATATCCTAGATCTGATCATATTATTTGATACGCGAAAAAAAACTATTACAACTTTGTTTTTTATCACTTTATTATAACAGATAATGTTACTGCAGTTTTGACATTAAAAACATATCATTTTCAAATGAAATACAGCAACCCAAGCAAAACAAAATATTAATTTATTTTGTTTGAGAATGTCAAAACTACAGTAACTATGTTCTAATAGAGTGATCAACAACAAAGTAATAGTTTTTTGTGCATCAATATGATTAACTACCATGATGTAACGGCTTCCACAATCAATTTTTTTCATATTGTTTGGTATATTATAGATAAATGTTAATTTATATGACAATTATTAATAGTTAAAAAAATGCTAAAAATATTATTGAAGTGTAAAATATAATAAAGTATAGCAAGCGCCAATTTTTTTAAAAATGTCCACTCCCACTTCTCAAATAATTGTCAGAATACGTTTGTCATTGACGTTTGACGGAACATAATGTCTTTGCTAGGGGGCCATAAAGTGATACACGCTCAGAGGTAAGAATTATCTGACATTTTATGTAAAACCAAATACAAATCTCCCCACTATTTCTAATCCTGCGCGAACTTACCCCTCCTCGCGCCAACTTAATTGGCGTTGCTATACATGTACTATCGTGAGCAATTGAAAGTAAACGCACTATTATAGCTGCGTAAATTTTACCAAATTGTCAAACTAATGTCATTTATGTTATGATTAAATGCTGACACTGACACTTAAAAGTACTGTATACATTAGATAAATTTTGATATTTCGACGTGCCAACATAATAAAGTTTGCACTTTCATTTGCTCACGATAGTACATAAAATAATTTTTGAATTGTTGTAATTCTAACGTTTATTAAAACAGTAATTTACATTACTTAGCTTTACATGCTCAAAAAATTCATAAATTTTGTGACCTTGAAATTATTCATACATGTAATACACAAAATTGTGAATTTCTTGACAACAATAAATTCATGAAGAAATTGTCGAATTAAAACCAGCTCTAATTTTTCATGAAGTTTTTTGTGAATTCTGGTCACATTTATGTTCAAAAGTTATTGCCAACTTTGGCGTTATTAAGCGATGTCAATGTGAAACTCATAACTATTGTAGGTTTTTAGAGGTTATCGTTTTCATAGATCAAGTGAACAATGTGAACAAATGTGCTTAAAAACATTGTACAAAAATCAATTTACGTTTGACATAACCTACTAAATTTATGAGTACAAACTCAAAACAGGTTGGTAGTAAGTAAAAGTCACTATTTTATGATTGGCATTAACTGAATAACTTCAATAAAATATTTGATCGTGTAAAGCCCGTATGAGACGATCAATTTTTTAATGTACTATCGTGAGCAAATGAAAGTGCACACTTTATTATGTTGGCATGTCGAAATTTCAAAATTTATCTAATGTATACAGTACTTTTGAAGTGTCAGTGTCAGCATTTAATCATAACATAAACGACATTAGCTTGACAATTTGGTAAAATTTACGCAGCTATAATAGTGCGTTTACTTTCAATTGCTCACGATAGTACATTAAAATTGATAGACGTAGATGATTTGTAGCAAATATCACATATAATGCGCATTACATAATGCGCCAAAAATTTACTTGAAAAATAAAAAGTTCTATATTTTAACGTACATTATAATATCAAGTAAATTTTCGGCGCAGTACGTAGTGAGCATTATATGTGATCTTTGCTATAGATCATGTACGTTTATCAATTTTAATGTACATTTTTTAATGTATTGCAAGCGCCAAATAAGATGGCGAGAGGAGGGGTACGCAGAAGTCATTTTTATAAACGTCCACGTCCACATATTTTACTCTAATAAATTATGAATTTATTAAGTGATAGATGTGTAGTTTACGCCACCTAAGATATCTTGCAAATCGATGTAAAACTAAATACAAATTTCCCCGATACTAATCTTGCGCGCCAACTTATCTAGCGCTTGCTATACATTAAAATTGATTGTGCTATATGGGCTTAATATAAGGATGAATTTTCTTTGAACATCTTAAGTCACCTTTACATCATATCAAATCTCTTATTAAATAATCTAAGTATGTATATAAAATACTGAGTTGGTATTAAAAATTGCTTTATCTGATGAAAAGTCTACGAAGGAGAAAATACAAAATATTAAAAATGCAATAGCCTAATAAAGTTGTTTTTTTTAATTTAATCAAAAAATATCAAAATTAAAAGATAACTATTTATAAGAAAGTACATACGAACAACCTTTACTTTTTTTTAGTATTCTGGAATCTTAGTTAATTTTACGAAGTGCTATCCTGAAATTTCCGGAATTTGAAAATGGCGCGCGAAGCCATGGTAGTACAGCTCTATCGCACCAGACGGTGTGAGCTACGTCTATACTAAGTCAGTTTGTCAAACGCTACTTTGACAGACAGTTACTGTGTATATATTTATTAAGTTATGTTTGAGTTACTCTGCGACACTATAATGTCTGATGTAGAACAGCAAAGAACGTGCATCAAATTCTGGTTCAACTTCAACAAAATGCTTAAACAATCCTTTAATGAAACTACTGTGTGCGGCCAGACTAAATTTATGAGAGGTTCAAGCGTTTTAAAAATGGACGTGTGTCGTACGGTCGTCCATCGACGGAAAACGCTACAAAATTAGCAAAAGTGCGTGATGCTAACCAGCCAGACCAAAGGAGAACAATCCATGACATTTGTAACATTATCGGCTTGTCGTACGACACAACCGGCCTGACAAGTGGCGCAACAATTCGTTAATCCTACACCACGACAATGTACACACACGTCACTTATACGTCAGTTTCTACTCTCAACGAAGACGGCAGTATTAGCCCACCCACCTTACTACCCAGATCTTGCCCCTTGTAATTTCTTCCTGTTTCCGAAATTGAACTGAAGTTCAAGGGGCACCGTTTTGACACTATTGAGCAGATCCAGACCGAATCACAGACAGTGTTGAACACGTTAACACACGAAGATTTCCAGCACTGCTTTCAATAATTATAATGGAGAAGTCGATGGGATCGGTGAATTTATACGGAAGGAGAGTACTTTAAAAGGGATAGCAGTGAATAAGTTGAAAGATCAATTTATTGTGTTCTTTTTTCACATTCCGGGAATTTCTGGGTAACACCTCGTATAACCGCAACTGTGTATCCATACATACTTAACCGATATTGTAATTTGCGCGCTTTATATCGAAAATAATCGCATCTATCCATATTCATTACTTACCATTTGAACTAAATTTTCTAAAAATGGTAATAACTTCATTAATTCTGAATCACTCCTATCTACGAACCAACTCTCTATTGGTATGCCATTATTTAACTAGAATATAGAAAACGTATTTTATAATATTGTTCCATAAAAGTGTCACAAAGTATATTTACCTGATATCCGAATGCTTGCGGTGAATTATCGACGATTATAGTTTTCGAGAGATCTCGTCCCAGTATCGATAAATCTTTGATGTAGTTCCCATTAATGCAAACACAGTGTTCCCGAAATAACCTATATTTAATCCATTTTCTCTCCGGATCTAACAGATTTAGCAGTTTATCAGCGTATACACGTTTGGAAGCGGTGAACAGTATCACTTCGAACATTTGCGACACTTTCTCCATGAATTCCTTGAAGAAGGGCCTAGTGCGCACATATACTGTGTAGGAACAATCTTGGAAAACTACGGGAAAGTGAAAACTGGCGTCCGGCAATTCTTGAAGACTACAATGGACAAGGGTTTCGTCCAAATCCAATACCTTAAATATTAAAAGAATTATTTAGAAAAAACGCATTTGGAACTAAAGTCTATAAAATTGTCTCAAAATAAGATAAGAAATATTTACAAAACAAATTCAATAATTTTAATGAAATCTAGCATGTTCTTTAGCGATATTGAAGGCTATGTCTGTTACGGTATATTTGATAAATTTGCTTAAGATGTAAAAGACGTTTACTAGGAAATAGGTGCAGAGATATAACGAAACACACACCGTCGCTAATTTATCGGAACATCAACTCTATCAACGTGGCCTAAAAATCCTCTTTTCCATCCTCTTTTCTCACTCAAAAACGCATTGATTTTTAAGAGTATTTACCATGAAAATTGGGACATCGTGATGTTACTCTATGAACTTCTAGAAGAGAGGAATTAATCACACGTGACTTATCAAAACTCAAAAGAACTCTGTTAAACACACATGTGGGGTCATACTTCAGTGCGCGAAGTTTTGGATCACTATATTTGTTTTTCAGAAATTGGATGCTAAGAATATGGTGGACATTTATCATAGGTGCACTCTAAACCCGAAGCTTATCTTCGGCCGAATCTGGGTGACATCGTATATGTTCGGGAGCCACCTGTTCCTTGGACCAGTGTTGCCAGATTGGACGCTTTAGAGCAAATTGGGCGATTTTTTAAAGTAATTTGGGCTTAAACTTTATGCAAAAGCGCCAAGCGCAATTTGGGCGATTTTTAAACAGTAACAGAAGTTATTCATGTCCATGTGATTGTCATGGGCTGCGTTCAGATTTAAACGCCCTCGTCCGATGTGAAATTTGAACGCACCCCAGCTAAGTGTTTTTAAATAAACTGATTATTAAAGTGTATATTGAATATAGCAAATTAGTTAATGATTTCTTTAGCTGAAAGTCACATGGCTAAACATTTCAAATTGCATCGCAGACTTGTTTCTTTGTCTAGCTAAATTGTGATTTATATTTAATTATAAATTAATAACAGGTGTTTTTCGATATTGATTGATTTCTAGTTAGTAGAGACGTTATGTTAAGTAGGACGGTAATTAACGAATTCAATTGAAAACTAGCCTAAAAACACAAAGAGCAGATGATCAGGATTTGACAAAATCAATAAAAGATAGGCGCTTTTGGGATATTCTTCTGTTAAAAGTTGGCGCCTTGATTTTTAAAAGTTTGGCAACACTGCCTTGGACATCACTGTGACTTCGTTAACGCTTCACGTTCATTTCCACCATTTTAATTAGTGTAACGCTCAGGTTGCTGTATCAACATCGAATATTGTTGTGCTTTAGTGTTTTGTAGCACTTAATTTTGTGTTGAGTGATTTTATTGTGACTGACAAGTGACAGTTGGCTCTAAAGCTGAAGAAGCTTGAAAGTGGCGCAAGTAGGCCCATCATTATAAAAAAAAAAAAAGATTACAATATAGGGTCGTCTACAATGTACGACATTAAAACAAATACTAGTTCAAACAGTTTTTAAAAGAATCAGAAACTTTAAAAACCTAATTGAAAGGCAAACTTAAAAAAAAACATATTAGACCAACTAGATACGCTTTTGTTGGTTTATAGCAAAAAGATCAGAGCGTAAACCCATAATTGGTTTTATGGTTGTTAAAAAAGCTAAGCAGTTTCAACGAGATTTGAACATTGATGCCGATTGAAATTTTTTTGAAGGAGCTTTACGACTCGTCATAGTATTAGGAACTTAGATATTTCTGGCGAGCTGAAATCTGTCGATTGTCGGTGGTGAAGAGTTCAAAGTTAAATTCAAGTGTATTATGCCTAAAAATGAACTGACAGCTTGTCAAATTTATAATGCAGATGAGACCGGCCTTTTGTGGCGTTGCCTACCAAATTCTACCCTTGCTAGTGGGAATGAGAAAAGCGTTAAAGGCTTTAAGAAAAATAAAGATCGGTTGTGCTCCAATTCATCCGATGATCACAAATCAAACCTTTTATGATAGGCAAGTCAAAGTAGCCTAGAGGCGTGAAAACCTTGCCTGTGATTTATGGGGCACAATCAAGTGCATGGATGAACCAAGAGTTATTTAAAAACTGATACTTCGAAGACTTTGTGCCAGCTTTTAAAGACAATTTTGAAAAATTGAAACTGCCTGAAGACAGTAAAGCTATTTTGTTTTTAGACAACTGTAAAGTTCGTTTTGATAAGGAAGCATTACTGTCTGGTAACATTTCAGTAGCCTATCTTGCTCCTAATGTTAGATTCTTGCTTCAACTCATGGGGTGATCTAGAACTGTAATACACAGTACAGACGCTACTTTGTACAGAATTTACTCGCTTCAGATTACAATGTGAAAGATTTTCAAGGGCAGTTTTCTATTAAAGACGCTATCTTTACTACTGGCTTGGCTTGGAGTGAGGTAAAACAGGAAACTTTGAAAAAGTCATGGCGTAAACTTTGGTCTGAAGAAATGGACAAAAATGTCGAAGTTACTGAAACCAATACAGTTGATAACGAACTAGAAATTGTTTTAGGTGATTTGCCTTTAGACAACCCCATGTCACAGCTGAATCGGGAACAAAATGAGAGAATGGGTTGAAGCAGATTTTGATGAAATGATGCACAATATTATCAATCCAACAGCCCCCAAAGACGTGGGACTCAGATGAAGATGATGTAGACAACTCAAACAACATTACTTGGAATCAAGCAGTTGATGCTTTGAATACATTTATGAAGGCAGCAGTTCGGTCAATGATGCTGAAATTATGAATCATACGAAATGACTTCATAAAAGAAAGAGAAGAGAGAAGACATATCTATATTCGAGATATGTTTAAGATGCCTTCTACCAAGAAGAACAATCCCATGGGCTTAGATCAACCGTCTTGCCCAATTTCGAATTAAATTTTTTATTCTACTTATACTGCCTAAGTAATAAAAACATGTTTTTCTATTTTGCGTTCGAAATGAACTCATTATGAAACCCAAAACAGTACCGAAATGAGCTTCTTTTCGATACGCTTTTTTTCATTTTTCAATGTTGGCGTTGTTCGAACACAGAAATAAATATCATTGCTGTCCATTTGATTTTAAGAATTTAAGTACATTTGACAGATATGATATGTTCGTACTCTACACAAACAACGCATATTGTATACAATTGACACCAAGATATATTAGCTTCAAGTCACTCATGTTTATATTTTTAAATAAAATATCAAGTAATGTTAACGAAAATTAATGAATAATAAGTAATATAATATACTTCGCGGATAGCAAGATTTAAATTTGACAATGTCAAGTATCAATGTGATCAACTGCATGCTTTATATAAAAATTAAACTCTGAACTTCCAAATTAAATATTTCCAATTTATTAATGTAAAAAATGCAAAATAGAAAAAATAGTATAAAAAACTCGTTTCATAAGGCTTTTTGCCGCACTTGCTCTTTAGAAAACTCGCCGCGCCGCTATCGCGGCTCGTTTTACTAAACTGATCTCGTGCCTTATGAAACTTGTTTTTTTAATATAACGAGCGATCATTAAAATTTTCACTCGTAGCTGGCCGTGTATATAAAAATTATGTCGTAGCTTTAGTCATTAAGATGTTATTTCAAACATCTGTCAGTGTCAAATATATATTTTAAAGTTTCATCAAAAGAAAAAGTAATGGCCTTTAATGATATGCATAAAGCGTTTATGGTAGAATGTTACTTCCTGACATCTCAAAAAATTGATGGTATTTGGCAGCATTCAATAGAAAATTGCCTTGCGGAGTTTGAAGAGAGATATCCAAATACTGTTCCTAGCTATAAAACTTTCCGTGATACGCTAATGCATTGTGTAAATCTTTTTCGTCAAACAGGCAGTATTTTAAGGAAAAAAGGAAGCGGTCCTCCTCTCAAGAGAAGTCGCGGCGTAATTGAAAATGTCAGACAAATTATTAACGAATCTCCTCAAACATCTATTCGCAGAGTTTCGCAACAAGTTGGGCTTTCGTATGGAACATGTCAAAAAATTTTAAAAAAGGATTTGCATATGTATCCGTATGAATTAACTACTGTACAAAATCTATTACCTACGGATTATGAAAAAGAACACAATTTTGCCAATGGTTTATTCAAACAATGACAGACAATATTTTAAATCATACTTTTTTCACCGATGAAGCTTGGTTTTATTTGAAAGGTTATGTTAATTCGCAAAATATGCGTATGTGGTCCAGTGAAAATCCTCATTTCTACTAAGAAGTTCCTCTACATCCAGAAAAAATAGGCGTATGGGTAGGTATGAGTCGTCACCGATTAATAGGACCAATATTCTTTGAGGGCACGATAACATCGGAGAAATATCGTAACGAAATTCTCAGTGTTGTTACTAATCAATTGACTAATGATGAACTCCAGGTCGGATATTTTCAACAGGATGGGGCTACATCTCACGTTACACTTGAAAATATTCAGTTTTTGCAACAATTTTATGGCGATAGGATAATAAGTAGAAATACAGCGATTCCATATCCACCACGATCGTGTGATTTAACAGTCATGGATTTTTTTGTGTGGCCATATATAAAGAATATTATTTATGAAACACCAATTAATAATCTACAAGAGTTAAGACATAAAATCATTGAAAAATGTGAACTCATAAATAACTCACCGCTCACCGCAAATACTGATCAATGTTTTCAATGCTCTACGAAATTCTCTACCAAGCATAATCGCGCTTGGTGGAGAATGGTCATCATTTTACACATTTTTTATAATATCCTATTACTTTGTATAAAAATTATGAATATATTTAATATAAAAGTCAGCATTTCAAATTATTTTTTAACAATCATGTAAAGACGGCAGACTATGTGCCCACACTGTTAAATTTAATAATACACATAAGGTGTATTAGATAAAAATGTAGATTTTACAAAATTAGGGCAACTTTTTACCAATACTGAAGATCCATTGTACAGATACAAAGAGCACTTTAACTATGCAAATATAACATCTCTCAACGTCGAACAATCCTTCTCAGTATATACGTCGCTACGTATGAACCTTTCCGAGACTAATACAGAAACATATATTATGGACCATAATATATGTTTCTGTATTAGTTTATCTATTAGTCATATATTATGTATATGTTTATATACTGAGAAGGATTGTTCGACGTTGAGAGATGTTATATTTGCATAGTTAAAGTGCTCTTTGTATCTGTACAATGGATCTTCAGTATTGGTAAAAAGTTGCCCTAATTTTGTAAAATCTACATTTTTATCTAATACACTGTTAAACTCTAAAACACCTTATGTGTATTATTAAATTTAACAGTGTGGGCACATAGTCTGCCGTCTTTAATCATGACGTTTGAAATTATAATGACAGATCTCCTCTAATAACTTAAGTTGGACATACTTTTTGTGTACATGGCTTACTTGAGTGAAAATTTTAATGATCACTCGTTACTATTTACTGTCATTTTTTGTTTAATTCACGTTTTTGTCAATATTCATCCTGTAATCCGGAATATTTCGTAATCCGGCACGCCTCAAATCCTGAACGTGCCCGATTAGAGGAAGTTTATTGTGATACATTAATTATAGAGATATTGCTATTAATTCCGTTTTATACTTACCAAACTAAAGTCCGGGCTTGAACGTGTTTTCAGCGGTAAAGCAGGGCACTTTGAACGCATTTCAAAAGTTAACGGTGGCAAATGCTTGATAAATATATAAGGATCGAAAGCTTCCCAGGCGTCTTCAACTTCAACATGTTCGGGTTTTTTATCCAAACGTTCCTCTTCACGAGCTACCTGCGGTGAACTGCTAGTTATCAATGAGGTATCGCCGACACTCTGAGAATATAAGGTGGTATAATCATACGTCATATTGCTAACGTTAATATTAATGAGTTCGTTATTTTTCGCCATCTCTTCGTCTAACAGATTGGAGAAATCTTGCGGATTGACGTTGTTTAAGTCATTCAAGTCCAAATGCAAATCTTGGTATTCATTTTTCAACGGTGTGTAATCGTAATATATACTCTCACACATTTTACCGGAGAAAGTATTGTATTGGTATTTATCCTTATCAAAGTCGGTGTGTTTTCTGTCGGGTAAAGTATACTGCATTCTGTGTTGGTAATCTACATTCGATACATTTTCTGGACAATTTAAATTTAGGTTTGTGTTGATCTCAATGGTTGAATATTCTATTTCATTAGGTAATTCAGAATTCGATATCAAATCTAAATTATTAATGGAGGTGTTAACTGTGGATAATGTATTGTAAATGGTATAATTTTCCAGAGAACTATTCTCTTCATAAGTTTTATAATTCGGCGGCTCTAACACTACGTACTGTTGGGATTCGAGGTTTCTTTCGAGAATCTGATTATATGTATTATCGTATATTTCCGGTACTAATTGTGCTTGATAATTTTCCTTGCATTCTTCCGACAGGGTATCCTCGATCTGTTCGAACTTCTTAAAATTGTCCTGATTGCCCGACACACTTCCCGCCTTCGAAATTACATCTTTACAAATGGCGATCGAGAGTTTTTTTGTGACCTTCGATGGCCAACAATTCTTTTTAACATTCTTCACCTTCCTTATCTTACTAGCACATATCGCGAACGACTTGAAACCTCTAACACGCTTTTCGCTTCTCAGCCACATCCTGACGAGCCATCAAGCCAAGTTGTTGCCTTCTGAAATTAAAATTGTCTTGCTTTAATAGAGTCGAACAACTAAATCATGAAGTACATTACATCGATACTTATAAGAAGTGAATTAAATTAAACTTAGGCATAAAGATTAAGGTGTTTTTTTTTAAGTTACGTTAATTTACTTGCACTAGTTAAAAGAAAATAAATATTTTAAAAACTCATTACGTCATAAACATATAATAAAACTACAGATTATTTAGCAAAATGTCATATTTATTAGTTAAGATTTGCTAATCAAAATTTATGTCAGATTGTTAAAACAGGCTAAATATAATTGTTTCTGGAATTCCGGGCTGAAACCGCTTCCTTGACACTGCTACTTTCTTGGGCGACATTTCATCCACGGTTGGTTGCCAAGGACATATTTAGAACTGCTACTACGGTTGCAGCGCTGAAAACGTATGTAGCCTTGAAGATATCCCTTGCAATAGTGTACGAAACGTCGGCCAAGAAAAAAACAATGCCAAGGACACGGTTCCAGTCCGGAATTCCAGAGATAATCATAGATGACAACCGTGAAAGTCTACAAGATTAGGGTAGATATATTTATTTAGATGGCATCAGAATTTCTTCCTAAAAATTGATGTTTAATAGTTGATGTTTGTAAACTGTAAATGATGGTGAGCGTAATAAATAATTACCACTAATTTTATTCCCGCGGCCAGTCCAAATTTTAGAACTGAAATGTTAGAACAAGTTCGGAGCTAAATGCAAATTAATTTTTTTGATCTTAAAGTTATTAAATTGTAAATTCTTTATTTTTTCCTTATGCTCTCCCTCTACAAATTTATTGTGTTAACCGTTCCTTGTTCATTGGATGAAAATGTTCCAGTAAAATCAATTGTCTTTCTTCTTTCTTAGCTTTAAAAATTTTCGGAAAAAGAGAGAAAAACAGATATTTTAAGCACTCTTGCTTTCGAGAAAACCAGTTGTCGAAATATTTATTCCAATCTGAAATGGGTATCTCTGAAACATGCCTTTTAAATGCTTCAATGGCCTCTTCCGGTGTCCAAAACCGCTCACCATGCAATCTGTTTTTGAAAAAAAGGGAACAAGAAGAAGTCATGGTAATAAGTCAGGTGAATACGGACAATGTTCATTAATTCAACGTTATTCTCCATTAAATAATCGACAGTTTGATGTGTTGTGTGAGAGCTGGCATTGTCACAGTGAAGGATGATGCGCCGATGTCTGTTTTTTTCTGATTTCATGTAAGACTTCATGCAAACAAATTGTTGCATATCAATCAGCGTTTTTAAGCTGATTGGTTTGCGCCCAGATTTACATTTTTTGAAGCGCTTCGTAAACGAACAACTTTTGTTGGTTTTGGTTCATTTGGAACACCCCAACAGTCGATTGCTGTTTTGTTTCTGGTTCATATGAATATATCCAGGTTTCGTCACCTGTTACAATACTGTATATGTTGGCAGAAGTACCGCGATTAAATTTTTCTAGCATTTTTTTTGCACCTCACACGAGTCATTTTTTGAACTTTGGATAAATTGTATGGAATGCAACAATAATTACGAATTTTTGTGGCTTAATAAATTTAATTAAAGAACTGGTCGTTCATTAACGAGGATATAACAAAATTAATAATAAATTAAAAAAATCCCATTCACAAATTTCAATCATTGCCAAGTACTAAACGAGTCTGTTAAATTTCTTTCAAAATTTTTATTTAGAGCGTCATTAAGAGAGTGCGGACTATTATTCTGAAATATCTTCCAAATCTTAATCAACTCTCTGTATATCGTAAACGTATTATGTTCATGTAATAAGTGCAATTGAAATACTGATAATAGTGACTCATTTTAAATACGATAACAAAATATCAGACAGCAGTCAAAACAAAGTATATATACTTGGATAGTATTTTATAATAACACTTGATTAGGAATTTGTATCCTGTAATAAGCTGTATAATTTTGCACGTTTTGAAATATTGATTCAATTTCAACTGCTTCATCATTCACTATATTAATCAACATCAATATTTTATTTGAAAACACTAGAGTAGAATATTGTTCTTCAAATGTGTTACTATAATAATTAATTAAATGTATTACTACGAATGACATTTAACTATTACACGGTGTTTGAGAGAGTTGTGCACTTTTGTTTTATTTACAGCTTTAAAGTCTGTTGAGAGCCACAAAAAAAACTTTCAGAGTATGCCATGGTTTAAATCAGTTATGTCTTATATTGATTAAGTAATCTAACTTACATTTCGTACTATTAGTAATAGGTTAAATCGTAACTTGTCAATTTGACTTATGATTATTTACTAATGGCACTTCGTCAATTCTCTAAGCTCAGACGTGACTTATATGTCGTTCATGGCCTACCTAGGATACAAATTTTGTGGCTCGCGATAAATTGCCTGAATTTTTGCAATGAATAAAGCAAGCCTTGAAAATTTAATGTTAGAATTGACATGTCACAATGGAACGGTTTGATGCCCATTAATGTACGTTTTGTGTTCGCAGTTTTTATGAATTAAATCATTCTTACATTGCAGCTCGGCGTCGGTTTCGTGCTCATTATGCCCTTCACAACGTCAATAAAGCAATCAAGTCCTGGATACAGAAATACTGACTCTCGCGAAGTGTGCACACTAATCAAACCATTGAACCTTGTTCATGGTGCAGTGGCACAAGATCCACGACGATCAAAGCAAAAACAAGCTTCGGTTATGCAGTTACATAAGTTCCTGTTTTTCGCGTAATAAAAAAAACTGAAACTAAGCCCTTTTAAAACACAGTTAATGCACGAATTAAAAATAACGGTTTATCCTATAAGATTGACGTTTATCAAACAAATGTTGGAAAGATTCGACGACTTTCGCACAATTTTTTTTCTCTGATGAGGCACATTTCATATACAGTGTGTATAAGCCAAATGGAATAAATTCATTATTTCGGTTACTGTACATATTTATAAAAAATCCCGAAACATGTCATATTTAATTTTTAAATTAACATTCTTCAACGTGAAAATGCGATCCCTACCTTCAACCCCCTTCGAATGACAGGTACAACCCCCATTTTTTTAAATGGGAAGTATAGGCTTGTGATATATCGTTGTAAAGGTCTCTTTATTCTCTATTCAAAAATGTTATAATTTTCATGTTTGTTGCAACAATTAAAATAGAATAAAATAAAATCATGTTGTTATCGAAATTCGCTACAATATACTCAAAAAATAAAATTTAATGCAAAATGTAAAGAAAAATTTAAAACGCCAGAAAAAAATATGAATGTCAATTAAGTAGATGCTCATTTGGTATCCATTAAAAATACTTTAAAAAGTTTCCGTGGCAACATTAGTTTGTTTAAAACGCCTTAGTAAATTGTTTTGTATTTAAAAGTTGTCATTTAAATTGACAGTTTGATAATTTTAGTTTGAATTTCGTAAAATACAATTCTCGGAAATGGTTAGATTAACGGAAATGCATAAAATAACAGTCATACAAATGATTGGTTACGGAGATAGAACCCGAACACAAGAAGAAGTAACCCGCCTATTTCATGAGAAATTTCCTGATTTACCGCCTATAGCTCAAGGAACAATAAGTAAGATAGAGAAGCAGTTTCGAGAGTTTGGTCATGTAAGGCAGATAAAAAAACCAGCTGCCAATGCACTGAGTGATGAAGTCAAAGTAGATGTGATGCTTGAGTTTATGGAAAACCCACATACATCGAGTAGACATGCATCCACTACATTAAATGTTAGCCATACATCGAAAGTATATATTAAAAGAAAATAAAATGCGTCCCTATAAAATGATATCTACTCAGGAGCTTATGGAAGACGATTTTGATAGAAGAACTTATTTTTGTGAGCGAATGATGGACATGCTGGATAACAATATTATCAATTTAGAAGACGTGATGTGTTCTGATGAGTGCACTTTTTCTCTTAGCGGTCATGCTAATCGGCAAAATTGCCGCTACTGGTCTACGGAAAATCCTCACTGAATGAGGGAAGAACACACACAATACCCAGTAAAAGTTTAATGTTTGGGCAGGTATTGTTGGAAACCATATCATTGGTCCCTTTTTCATTGAGGGCAATTTGAATGGCGATCGTTATTTGGCACTACTTCAAAATGATGTCATTCCAACTTTGGCAAATTTATATCCTGATCCAGGAAACCCTCAAGTTCCAATGAATACGATATGGTTTCAGCAGGATGGAGCATCACCACATTACCAACGCAATGTCCGGCAGTACCTCGATGCAATATTTCCCAATCGGTGGATAGGAAGGCGAGGATCGATAGAATGGCCAGCGCGATCACCTGATCTGACCTTACTTGTTTTTTTTTTTATGGGGATATTTGAAGAGCATTGTGTACAAAACTAAACCTTTGGATTTAAATGACTTAAGAGAACGAATAACGCTTGCGATTAGGTCGATCACGCCTGATATGTTAAATAATGTTAGAAGACAGTTTTATTTAAGATTAGGATGTTGCCAAGACGTTCATGGTGAACATTGTGAACATCTACTTCATTGACATTCATATTTTTTTTTGGCGTTTTAAATTTTTCTTTACATTTTGCATTAAATTTTATTTTTTGAGTATATTGTAGCGAATTTCGATAACAACATGATTTTATTTTATTCTATCTTAATTGTTGCAACAAACATGAAAATTATAACATTTTTGAATAGAGAATAAAGAGACCTTTACAACGATATATCACAAGCCTATACTTCCCATTTAAAAAAATGGGGGTTGTACCTGTCATTCGAAGGGGGTTGAAGGTAGGGATCGCATTTTCACGTTGAAGAATGTTAATTTATAAATTAAATATGACATGTTTCGGGATTTTTTATTAATATGTACAGTAACCGAAATAATGAATTTATTCCATTTGGCTTATACACACTGTATAGTTAGTTTCAAATTATAAGAATATAACTTTGAACGGCTCTAATGCTTTTATTGCACCACCTTCTGTGATGATAATTATTATACCGGGTCTCCTTATTGAACGGCCCCTAGATTCATACGTTGCAAATAGGGAAAACCATACCCGTTAGAGCCGTTCAAAGTTATATTCCTATAATTTGAAACAAACTATACATGGTTACAGCAACAAGTAAAATAGTCGTTACTGGTAGCAAAAAAATCACCGGGAGAAACATCAAACTCCATTACACAGCCCTAAAGTTACTGTTTGCACTGCAATATCCCCCACAGACATGATAGGCCCATACTATTTTGAAAATAACGGACAGCCGGTCGGTACAAAAACAAGCTTCGGTTATGCAGTTACATAAGTCTACTGTTTTTCGCATATTAAAAAAAAACTTAAAACTAAGCCCTTTTGGAACACAGTTAGTGCACGAATTAAAGGAAACTGATTATCCTATAAAATTGGCGTTTGCCAACTTAATGTCGGAAAGATTTGACGACTTTCCCCAAATTTTCTTCTCTGATAAGGCACATTTTCATGTATCGACTAACAAAATAGTCGCTATTGGTCGCAAAAAAATCCCCGGAAGACACATCAAACGCCATTACATAGTTCTAAAGTTACTGTTTGCGCTGCAATATCCCCCACAGACACGATAGGCCAATACTATTTTGAAAATAACTGACAGACAGTTACTGTAAATTCTAATAGGTACGTCGCAATGATCCGTGAATTTTTTTCCTCTGCCAAAAACCAGTGGTGGTTCCAGCAAGATTAGGCTACTAGCCATACATCAAATACCGCATTACAAACTGTAAGTAAATTGTTTCCGAATAAATTGACATCAACGGCAAATATTTGTTTGTAGGGCTATCTTCAGAGTTGAGTTTATAAAATCGCTCCAGCAAATTTGATTCAGCTGAAAAATAGTATTCAGAAATAGATTAAAGCCATTACTTCTGACCGATGCGCAAGAGTAATGGAAAATCTAAGGCCTCGCTTGGAAGGTGCCAGCGGCGAAATGGGCGAGATCTAGATGATATAATTTTCCATACATGGATTTCCAATAAATGTAATTTTATGTTCTAATTAGTTATTTAAGAAAACTGATGACAGCTGAGCAAAATTAGAAAGAAACGTGTATTATATAGATATACGAGGATGTATTGAAAAATTCTTAGCCTACTATAGAAGCAAACATAATTGAAAGTCAAAATATTTTATTATTCAACATACTCTCCTCTTAATTGGATACATTTATTACAACGAACCTGCAAGGCCTCTAGACCTTTCAAAAAGAAATTTTTATCTTGCTTCGCAAACCAGGCCTCCACAGCTTCTATTACCTCTTCATTGGAAGAAAATTTACGACCTTTTAAACTTTTTTTCAGTTGAGGAAAGACATGATAGTTGGACGGAGCCAGATCTGGTGAATAAGGCGGGTGTTCGAGTAATTCGAACATTAAATCACAGATTGTTTGCATGGCACCATGCTATTTGTGTGCAGGGGCATTGTCCTGCAAAAACAAAACACCTTTGGATAACTTTCCACGTCTTCTCTCCATAATTTTTCTCTTAGAGTAGTCAGTAACGTCGAATAATTCCCGGTTATTGTTCTACCCTTATCCATAAAATCAATTATGATTCCTCCATGGCAATTTTAAAACTGAAGCAAGAACTTTTCCAACAGATTTTTGAGCGCGAAACTTCTTAGGCCTTGGAGAACCAGGGTGTCTCCATTCCATCGATTGTTGCTTTGTTTCTGGGTCATAGAAATGTACCTAAGTTTCATCCACAGTAACAGTAGGGCTTAAAAAGTTTGCATCACTTTCAAACCGAGCACAGATTGAAAGCGATGCTTCCACCCTTGCACGCTTCTTGTCAACATTCAGACATTTGGGGATTCATTTTGCAGAAATTTTTCTCATGTCCAAATGGACGTGAACTATATGATGGACGCGTTCATATGAAATATTCAGTGCCTCAGATATTTGTTTTAGCCCAATTCTACGGTCTGACAAAATCATGTCATGAACTGCATCAACTGCATTATTACGAGAAAAATCGAGAAAGAGGTATGAAGAAGTCTGTAAAATTCATTGAATAGAGGGCTGATAATAGCGTAAATTCATATTCGGAAATTGTGCTGCTTGCATATTTTGCAAAATTGTGGGAAAATTTGAAGCCATCGACCTTATGGTCTACATATTCTATGTATCAATGTTTAAATCATAACTAATTTACATATGATCTATAGTTTTGTAATTTTTAATCGAAAATAAAGTATTTGTTTACATAATTATTTTAAGTTTGTTATAATGTCATAGGCGAGGTCGTAGAAAAAGTATAGGGTTTAATTCGTCGAATTCGTTTGTTTAAGCTCGCGAACATTTCCCTGTTAAACTGTTCTCTCGCTTAAAAAAATGTTACTTTCGTCACTCGTTATACAATATACTATTATTCCATTATGAAATTAAGCAAAGATATATCGAAATTAAATACAAGAAAGTCATCATTTGCAAAATAGTTAATTCACATAATTAAAAAATAATACATAATAAATTACATGAAAACGTAAATTTAGGAGGCGCCGTAACCCCATGGTCTTAATACAGTCCCTGGCCAAAACGATTACAGTGAAAGCTCCTTTTGCGGACAGCTCCCATAAACGGACATCTCTAAAAACCGGACAATTTTTCTGGAAAAAAATTTTTAGGTATGTAAAACATGTTCTCATAAACGGACGCTCCGTCGTACGGACACAGACAGCATAATTGTCACCGACAGACTCGAAACGCTCTCAAGAGCGGACACGAGGCTCCAACAAAACCACCCGTTTCTTTCGATAGCCGCGGTATTCCTGCAGTCTTGCGTATGATTTCATTTATCTTTAGATGCCCTGCGTTGCGTGTGTTATTTCAGTATTTTATCACCTTGGTTCGTATCTTCAAGAATAGTACATACATATACATATGTAAGTGTTTGGAAGCGGCGTAGCAATGGCGTTAACCAAAAATTTTTTTAACGTTAGGACAGAAAATGGAGGCCATTATTGTTGCAGAACGAGAACATTTAAGAGTTCGCGGATTGGCTGAAAGGTATGTGCTATTATAAAATCGATTTTTATTTAAAAAAACAAATAAAATTTAATTTAATTATGCATTTTAGATTTAATATAAATAAAACTCAAGCAGCAGATATTGTAAAACAAAGGGAAAACATTCCTGAACAATGGCAATCAAATGGACCAAAAATTTAAAAAAATTAAAAACGCGCAGATTGACAACATTTGTTTCAACATATTCCTATATCAGGACCGTTAATAACAGCCAATGAAGTCGCTAACGGCTTGAGATGTGATAAGTTTAGCGCATCCGTTGGTTGGCTACAAAAATGGAAAAGGAGGCATAATATTAGCTTCAAGTGCATTTCTGGTAAGTCAGTGGACATTAATGAGGAAGATGTGGATCAATTTTTACAAAAATTGCCTGCAAATCTATTGGGACATCTTTAATGCAGATGAAAGTTGATTGTATTTTAGAGCTTTACCAGACAAAAGCATTTAAAGCTGAATGTGTGTAGGTGGTAAGATGGCAAAAGAAAGATTGCCTATAAAGTTTTGTGCAAACATGATTGGAGATATAGAAAAGCTTTTGGTTGCTGCTCGACCACGGACATTGAAAAATGTAGCAGTTAGTAGTTTGCCTGCCATCTGTACTTTTAATAAAAAGGCGTGGATGACAAGATCTATAATGACAGAGTGACTTCTGGATATGGACAAGAGGATAGAGTTTCAAAAACGAAAAATTTTTTCTGGACAGCGCTAGGTCACATCCCAGAGATCTAAACCTAAAAAACATTAAAATTATATTTTTATCTCATAACACCATATCACATCCAAAATTTTAAGTTTTTTTATCGTGATCTGATTTTGAAACATGTTCAAAAATGAATAACCCCCCCCCCCCCCCCCCCCCCCCCGACTTGCAAAATCGATTGACACTTTAAATGCTATTTACCTTATCAAAAAGGCGTGGGATAAGGTAGCTCCAAATAACATTCAAAACTGCTTCGGCAAAGCAGATTTTAAAAAGACTGAAGTGCAAGAGGTAGGCTTGATGGAATATGACGCAGAATGATCTGCCATTGGCCTAGTAGAGTTTTGGAGGAACTTTGCGGAAATTAACCAATCCAAAAGCCGACTGGATGATGACTTTATTAATTTAGATAAAATGTTATCAATCGAAGAGCACCTTAATGAAAGTGATGAAACCGAACATAATATAGCAGAGACAGTAGCAGACATCGAAGAGAGTGACGAAGAAGAAAATAAAGATGCTGGTTCAATAACATTTAAAAAATATTGAAACGTATTTTCAAAATTGTTTTTTTGCAAGAAAAACGTAAGAAAGCAAAGCAGTAAAAAATACTAGATTTTTTAAAAAATAATCTTTTTGTATATCCAAATGTTAAGTTAAGAGTAATAATTTTATTTTGTATTCGACCTAAACTGTATGTAATTTATGTTTTAGCTAAAGAACAAGTTTATGTATGTGTTATTATTTGATGTATGTATTGTATATTATGTAATGTTCGTGTTTTCCAATATTTTTTTAATAAAAAAGATAAGTATGTTTCTACTTAAATTACGATTTTTACACTTTTTTATTTTGTAGATACCTCCCAGAAGCGGACAAAAGTGTTGGAACCGTGAGTATCCGCTTATGAGAACCGTCACTGTATATAAATAATTGTAAATGTTTTATTATTATTTATAAAATTCTGAATGCAAAACTATTAAATTAAATGATAATATACAATTATATCGTGCGTTCAAAAAAAAAACAGCCTCAGAGTTGGTCATGAAATTGTAACTTAACCGCACGGTTCTGAATTGTCAAATGTCATTAGCGTCATCGATAGTACGGAATTTTGTTTTTCTACGACCCTTTATAAAAATACATTTTTCGTCACCGAATACTGGAGCGAAAATTTGATTTCCGTCAGCAATGAGAGAAAATCTCATAACGTTAACTTTCATCCCTAGTGACGAAAATTACCTAATAATATTCACCTGCGTCTAGTTGCCTGCTGCCGCTCTGTATCGTCATTTTTAAATCACGTCAATTTGTGCTATTCGTAGCTTTATCATGATTTCTGATCCAGAAAGTGGTTTAGATATGCCAAATACTGTCTCTAGTGAGGCAGTTTTTTTGAACGCACGATATTGTATTGAGTACATATTAAAAGAGACGTCATTTACCTAAATCCTTTACCTGCTCTGTATTCCAGCCATCCTTGCATTTGCAAGTTCATAATAACAGTGCGTTTTTTAAATTTCTCTAAATGGGCCGTACAAAATAGGCATATAACACAGCAATAATTTTGCATTGTTATAAAAACCGTTTCCACGAACAGAAATTTCGCGAACGGAAGGTGTTTCTCCACAAACTGTGTATCGCCTTACAAATTTAATTAAAAATAATATCTCCATTACTAGAAGTGGAAGCCTAGAGATGAAAGGAAAATTATACAAATAGCAACAGCTAACCATAGACTTTCAAGTTAAGCAATAAAGACAAAATAAAGTCAAGGAGTAAATATCAGAAAGAACAAAACGCCGCCGTCTCTACGAAGTAAGGTTAAAATGCCGTGGTCCATTAATTACCAAAATTGACACTACGAACACAACAGACGTGGTAACAAGTGTTCATTTGAAAAGTCAATCTAGGTTACTTTGAAATTTTGATAGAATAAGACGCAAATATATTAGTATGTGTTTGTTGTTCCGTGAACGTAAATCCAAATGACATTTGATAATGTCAATCACAATGTCAGTTAGTGCATAAAATAATCGTGCGTCGATTCTGGTTTAAATAAATTGCTTCTCAGTTTTAAAATGGCTTACACTTTAGAACATAATTTTTTTTTAGTCCAGGCTTATTTTCGAAGTGGTAATAAAATTGATGGTTTATGGGTTTATTCAGTTCAAGATTGCATGGTAGAATTTCAAGTTGAGTTTCCACATTTTGTAATATTATATACAATTTAAGACTAAAGTATTCTTAAAGAACTTTAAAACTTTTTTCTGAAACTGGTAGTCTCTTAAGAAAATCAGGCAGTTAAGAAACGTACACCTCAAGTTGTCTATCGTGTTGAAGAAATAATGGAAAATGAACCACAAACATCTGTTCGACATTTGAGTCAACAAATAAACCTTTCTGTTGGTACAACTCACAAGTTATTAAAGATATGTAACTTTATCCATACCGTGTCACAGCAGTACAAGAATTGTAAGAAATTTATTACCCACGTAGACTACAGTTTTGTAATTCGTTTATAAATATGAACAATAATGGAGAACTTTCGCAAAGGTCATCTTTACTGATGAAGCATGGTTTTATAAAATGGGATACCTAAATTCACAAAATACAAGAATTTGGAGTAGTGAAAATCCACATGTAATTAATGAAGAATCGCTACATCCAGAGAAAATTGATGTTTGGGCAGCGATAAGCCAAAGGCAAATCATTGGACCAATATTTTTTCAGGGAACGTTATCTGCTCAAAGGTACCGTACGGAAATTTTACAACCATTTGTCAATCAGTTGCATGATGATGAACTTCAAAATGCCTATTTCCAACAAGACGGAGCACCTTGTCACTGTACTGCAGAATCTTTGAATTATTTAAGAGAATTTTTTGATGAGCGTATAATTAGTGGAAATACTGAAATTGCCTGGCCTGCACGTTCTTGCGATTTAACACCTTGCGACTTCTTTTTGTGGCCTTATCTAAAAAATAACATATTTCGAACACCTATATTGAATTTGAATGGTATGCTACAGAGAATCGAACAGAAATGCATGGAAATTAATAACAATCCAGTAATGTTGCAGAATATCATCAGAAATTTTGAACGGAGGATTTTAAAGTGCATTGATCTTGAAGGACAACATTTTCAACATTTGTTATAGTTTTCAATAAATACCTATTATTTGTTATTTATTTGTATGTATGAAACTGTCAAAATATACGACTTCGTAGGTTAAGTAGTAAATTTTAATTTACGACATACTTCAAAATGTTCTCAGTAAATCACATGCTACTAGATTGACTTTTCAAATGAACACTTGTTATAATTGAAGCACGAGAACAATTCACTTGAAGATTGGAAGAATATAGGACTTAAACTAAATTGGTTTGTTGTACTTAAGTAAATTTTTCATTTTTTCAATCAAACTTGTTAAGATTTTCCTTCACATAGGTGATCTTTAGTGATGAAATAATGATGCTAATAGCATTAGAAAACGCTTAATTTGTACGAAGTAGGACCTCTTCATAAAAAGCGATAAAATGAAGATTGTATTTTAGAAACTGTAAAAGATCCGCAGTCTGTTATGATTTGGTCTTGTATAACAAGTGAAGGCCCCGAACCTTTGTATTTTATTAAAGGTTCTATGGACTAAAAACCATATCAAACGGTGTTGCTTACATTAATGGACTGCCTATAGCAGGAGATCCACCTACTAATAGAACCAAATAATTAATTAGATGTATTTAACGTTTTTATGTAACAAGAATAAACTAACAATTTCATATAAACTCATTGATTGTTTAGGTATTGTTTTAAACAATAAAATTCTACTGTGTCCCTAATATTTTAGCCAGCGATTTATGATCAATATTTAACATATATTTATTCGCTTATATTAAATTGAATAATAATTGGTATGGTTTAGTAGTTTTTTGAATTGATTTCTTATGGAAGCAAGCAACTCCTAAAACAACAAAAATTATGACTACATGTAATTGTTTCATACTGTATATAGCAAACTATTAAAAGAACGAGAAGCTAAACGATTTCGTATTCATAGACGTAATATAATACCAAGATTGACAAGTAAAACTGAAGTCAATTATGAAGGTTGTCTTAAAAAAATGCTACCATAGAGTTAGATTTATTTCGCCAGAATTTAATATGTATCATAGAACCACAAATATGACGCCAGTCAAACGACGCTTAGCAGAAATTTGATTTCCAAAGTGGGGCCACTGCAAAAGCGTTCTTTTTTACAAAAAAAAAAACACAAAAAACTTTTCTGAGCACAAATTATAATATACATTTACTCGTAGTCGTGCGAAGGAGAAAATCTTAAATCAATATATTGCCAAAACAGTTAAATATAGTCATAAAAATGCTATAATTTGGAAATGTTTTGAAGATGGTCGTATATGGAATCTCAGGTAATTGAAAAAATTACGAATATCTGTCTGCAAATAGTATAAAAGTATAAACTTCTAATACAACTGAAAATAAATCTATGAGTAATACATTCGCCTACAATATAAAGATCTTATATATACCGGTGAAATAAAAAAAAACTTTTTACGTAACAAAATAAAGCCTCACCAAAACTACAATCTCATTAAACTTTATGTGATTATTTACAAATAAGATAATTTTATGGAGTGTTCTACAAAATAGATTAAACAAAACAGATAAAAGACGTAGGACGTAGCCAAGAATTGGAGAAGCGATTATAAAAATAATTAAACAATTAAAATTTTCGTTATTTTATTAAAAATGTATATAAAGTGGTTTGTTACGATGTACAATTTGCTCTGTCAATTTTATAAAGTTGATTTTATCTATCTAACAAGAACTGTAGACATTAAAAGGCATTATAATGTAGTTGACCACTTATGAAAACACTTTAATAGGTTTAAATAATACACCTTACTTTTTCATAAGTCTATTAAAAAGTAGATATACAGTGCATTCAGAATTTTAAGAAACTAATTTTTAATGTTTTTACAATTGTTGTTGGCGATTATTCTCTCATTGTTATTGAATAGATGCGGTTCATCTACCTGAACCGTATCCATTCAATAACAATGAGAGAATTATCGCCACAGGGAGTGCAACAACAGTTGTAAACACATTAAAAGATAGTTTCTTATAATTCTGAATGCACTATACCTAGATATGCACTGTCACATCAGTAGCAACTAGCTTAAACGCCTTTCTTATTACATTAATTGTAAATTTAACAAGAATTTTATATATTTCTATCCTTAACTTTAGTCCTGGTATATCAATACAAATATTCTCTATATTTATACGTTTTTCTGATTTTGTATAAAAGGAAGGACGTTAGGAAGGTGGTTGCTATTGTAATGTACATCTAGTTAGTAATAAACTTATATTGTGAAAAAGTAAGATGTTTTATTTTTCAACATATTAAAAGGCATCCTTGATATTTTAGTTTCTAAATACAAAAATTAACTGCTTTTTTGTGTGTTTTTTTGAAAATTTACATCACTATGTTACATCTCAAAATGTTATAAATCTTGTCCGTTTCCTTTATTGGTTTTTGCAATAAACATTTATGTGATGTGCATCATGCGACATTACGTCAGCCGGTGACCCAGCGGCGGCTGGCGCATAAGCGCTGCAGTGCTGCAGAGCTCCCAAAAAATTGGGCGGGCGAACCTGTATTAGTTATAACTAGTTTTCTTTTACATAATTTTTCCGACATTTCTGATGTTTATAAAAGCGTAACATATTGTTGTGAAAATTCTCCTCCTGTATATCAAAAAAATTGCATATTTTTCTACATCATCCTGTAGAGGACATCAAACCTTACAATTTGACACCTCAATCATCAAAATCCGATCAGTAGAAGCCGAGATATTCGCTTCCGAAATTCCAACACTTAACGCCGGTTATATACCTATAGTATATTATCAAATAATATACAATAGGCGACCAGTGGAATAACCAACCTAATTCGCGCGATCGCTCACTTGTTCCTTATCTGGTCCACACGTACGTGCGCTCAGAGCTCTTTCAAACACCCGCGCGCACCCCGCTACCCCCGCGGCTGTCTTAAACCACTGCGTGATTTTACCAGGCATGTTCGCTGCATTTACACCAGCGCCGAGGGCGATATGATTCGGTATCTAAACTAATATTATAAAGAGGAAACATTTGTGTTTTTGTATGTATGTTTGTAATGCTTTCACACAAAAACTACAGGACCGATTTCAAAAATTCTTTCACCATTAGAAAGCTGCATTTTCACTGAGTGACATAGGCTATATTACATTTTCAAAAAAAAAAAAGATATCCCCAATAAAAATGCATTAATGTAACCCAAGGTGTGAAAAAATTAGTCACAAAAAATCTGCCATCGCGTACGCTGCGGAAACTATTGTTGATAGAACAAAAAAATGTTCTACAGTATTATAGAACGTATTAATATCTACAAAAAAGTCCGCGAAACCATATGTCCAACTAATGTAGTTATGCCACTATAACTACTTTTTTACATTTTAAAAGTAAATAAAAGTGCCGACAATAATCAAACCATATTATCCATACCTCTGTATTATTTCTTATCCTATTAAATGATATTTTATTAAAGACCATTTCAATACCAGTAAAATACTTTTTAAATTATTAAAATCGGACATTCCATTCAAAAGATATAACGAATTTAAAAATGTCAATCTAAAGAAAATAATGTTATAATATAATGTAGTAGTATTGCGATGGCCATATTTATTTTGTTTGTAATAAATTGACAATCGAAAAATTATAACTGGAATAAGAATAGTATTGGCAGAAGGAATTTAATAACAAGTTCAATGAGAATGAAAAGTAATAGGAAACAGGCACAGAGAAGCTGTTATAGAAAGAAGTTAAACATAAAGTGATATAAAATCCAAAAATTAAGGATCACAAGAAAGGAAGATTAAATATTTAAGAGAATACACTCACTATTGTATTTATTCAAGGTAGGATCGAAGAAAAGACAACATATACGATACAAATTTTATTAAAAGAATTTAAATAACACTCAGATATTTCAAAGATGACGTTTTTGAAGTAATTTCGACAATGTGTCAAAAGCCAAGTGACAGGAACATTATTAAAATAGCGGGTTACATTGTTTATAAGTTATGTTAAATTAGTAAATCGACTAAACAGATTTAATAAGCGATGAGCCACCACCAGAAAAACGCAAACGTCCAAATAACAGCAGATTTAATCATCGAATTTCGGCTTTAGAGGTGTGTGATGTTATTCTAAATTGTGCAAAAGATCGATTTCATTTTAAAGAACATCTAGTAGTGGCATCACTTTTTTTTCGGAATGCTTTGGAGAGTATTGCAGTAAATTTCCTGAGGACAAACTCACTTCCGCATGCTCCTATTATCCCACCCTTGATAAAGGAAGATTATTTACTCAAGAACTGATTGTAGATCTTTAAAAGGCGCACTACCTCTTCTAAAATTTTTAATAAAAAACAATCTGGGAGATACGTTGAAGGAGACTAGAAAATTATTAGAAATTGTAATAACAACTCCCATGACAACATCAGAGGCCGAACGATGCTTTTCAACACTAAATCGAATTAAGACGTTTCTCAAAAATTCAATGACCGAAGATCGTTTAACATCTCTTTCCATGCTATCTATCGAAAAAAAGTTTATCTCCGAAATAGACAATTTTAATGACAAAGTGATAACAAAATTTGCAAATCGAAAAGAACGTAGAATAGATTTAATTTATAAGAAATAATTTGTTAGTAAAGTAGTGCTTAGTGACTCTTATTTTTTTGTGTGACAATTGACAATCGTTCCAGAAATCCATTACTTCAGTGCGGAAGGCGAAGAAAGCACGATAAGATCAATGGGAGACAACTTCTTACTGCCCGTGCAAGGTAAATTTTTTTGTAAAACTTGCAGAACACCTTAAAATTTTTAGCACGAGCCGCCACTGCGGTGACCTAAGTGATGACGTCACCGGCTGTGCACATCAAGGGGCTTTCCAGAACAGTGTAGGCTCGGAAGAATCCAAAAAACCGATGACTATATAAACACTTATAAGGGGAGGATTATTCATTCAAGCGGTGATCATCGTGAACTGAATATCGTAATAAATGTGTATATTAGTAAATACTATTAGATATTGTTAAGTGTTACTTATTCTTTTATTAATATAGTTATTCTTAATTACCGTGTGTTTTATTGATCGAACACAAACAGAAGTTTTACACGTTTAGGTGCAAAGTACTCCAAAATATTAGTTTCCTTTCCCAAACACGCAAATAACAAAGGAATATATAGAATATATTAGATGAAATAAAGTATGTATCCCGTCATACACACGTTTCTTTTTTTTATTTCCGAATTGTACTAAAATATATGTACAGCTGCGAGCAATTAATTTTGGTCATCAATGTCATTGTAAAATTTCAGGAAATTGTCCCAATGTAGATTTTTGCCCTGATCCATTGTCAATGAAATGTCAATGTAAATTTGCAGTTTACCATGAATCAAAATAATTAAATACCTAGACATTTTTTAATTAAAAAAATTGAAATGGTCGTTTGAAACAATAGAATATTTTTGCAAACTATAATAATGGTAACAGCCTCAAAAACATATTTTTATTATTAATGATAATATATATAAATATATTTTTTATATTTAAATGTTAGGTCTGTTACATATAATAGACAATCTTATTTGGTATGTATTTAATGTTCTAATAAGACTCCGAAAAAGTAAGCAAAACGATGTACCTGCTTTAGTTGCTTCGGAATCAATCATAAACATCAGACGAAAAACTATAGTAATTTCCTAATTTCAAAACTTGGAACTCCAAAACGAACTAAATTCAAATCAGTGCGGCTTTAATAATGTAAAATACCTAGTATATCTTGTAATTATTGGAATATTTAAAAACACCTACATTTTTCCCAAATTATTTGTCTAATTAATCTTAAAATATAATAATTGATATTATTTTATTATATTAACAAGATAATTATAACCAAAACTGTTCAAAATTTTCATTGTTTATTTTCCAACAAAAAAGGATATTTTAAAAGGTAATAAAATAATATCAAAAATTTGTTAATTTACTGCAACTTACTGGAATAATTTAGAACAACCGATATCACATACTGAACACATACATACTTTGTAAAAACAGTTTCTTAAATTTAACCAGTTTCTTCTTCTAATGTATGGATTATAACGAATTATATTATAAAGATACTAGTAGAGTTACTTTTTCAAATTATGCCAAACTAGGATTTATTAAAGGAAAGCTATCCAATTTTTTTCAGTTTTAAGTCAGTTATTTTCATTTAAAGTATATAATGATAGTGGTTATGTTTCACATACTAATAGCTAACAGAAAAAAAGGAAAAATCCCGATATTTCATTAAACAAATTAAATTATCTACAATTATCTTCTACTTTTATTATACCAATTATTAAACATTTTAGATATTTTAAAAAGTTAAAAAATTCTCCTAAACTGCAGTTTATATCTTGAAACCACCTGCATAAATATATGTATAAGAACATATCTAAGTACACAGAAGACTGTTTACTTTCCAATTTAAATAATAATAGTAAAATTCAATCCAATCAGATATTTGTACGAAAAATAACTAATGACGTAAGACCTAAACTAAATAGCAAATATTTTCTTAAAAAAAAGTTTTTGCACTATCCTTAAAATATTTTTACTAATTAGAAAAAATATACATTGGAATTAAAAGTAGATATTTCAGATACTTTTGAATATAAATTTGCAATTAAAACTAAAATGATTGTATTTTAAAAGTGTAATTACAAAAAATTAAAAAAGAATTGTTTGGAACGCTGAGGTCTAATAAAACACGTATGAACACGCTAGTTACATAAAAATCATTACTGTCACAAATGCAAACCGCAAAAGATTGAAAAATAGCTCATATTGATCATTAGCAAAAGTTAGAAAATTGCAAATACAACAGTGGGCGTCCCAACAATACACACGATTCCCGCGTTGTCAGAAGAACCAAAATAAACAAGAAGTTTTTGGTTTACAGCGAGCACGACGCGACCCTACACATACTCCAATAATTTCAGAACTTCATGTAAACAGTAGCGTTCGAATAGAAGCGATAACGAACTGGTGAAAAGGGAAATTTTAAGTTACGGAAATAAAACCTTCGTTCGCAGTACCCGCGTCTCTTTTCTTCGCAGGAAATGCATACGATATTTAAAAGTTTACAATTAAAAAAAAAGTATATTTACCTTTGTTCGCCGGTATCGCGTTAACGCACTACAGGAAGTCTTCCGAATTAAACATTTTGAGTAGCGAAAAGCCAACCAACAGAGCATTCATCAAAATGGCGTCCCACGCGCTGAGAGAGTAATATGTGTTTGGTGCGCATGCGCATCAATTACAGGTAGAAAAACAAGTGAACAGGTGAAAATTATCACAAGACAGGATGCTTTGTGAGATATAATTGCATGGTCCACTTCATTTTAAAAATAGATTTGGAAATAAAACAATAAATTATATTTGAACTGTACAAACTTGCATATTCATAAATCGCTTTAGAAATCTTACTATATCTTGCATTAAAAGAAGCTCTAATAAAATAGTAAATCAATCAAAAGTTATCTTTACATTTGCACGTTTAATATATAGTAACAAAAAATACTGAAAATATTATTTCACACATGAACTGTGTAAAAAAAATTATGTTCTCATCCTAATTTATATTATTCTATTTTAAAGTTTCCGAATTCCCTTTAGTAACTTTCCGTAAATGTACACATGTACTATTAGATATTTAATTTACAAAACTTATTTGATTTAGTTCATTTCGCTCAGGTAATCATTAAAAGTAAGTTATTGTAGGTATTTAATTATTAAATATTTATTCGTAATACCAGCATTTATAAAAATATAGACATTTCTTTAAATACTAACATATTTATTCATATGTTATAATTTATAATACAGAATAATACTACCATAAAAATATAACCTTATAAGAATATATCAAAGTAGCACCTGACATATTGGTATATATAACAAAGTAACATATTCCAAATTAGTAATGCAAAGTAATATATTATACAGGCAGCAAGAAGCAAAGTTAGCAGGAGCACATACAAATTTCAAGTCAGTGGAAATATAAAAATTAAATGCTAAAATCGTCTTTAACTACTTGCTCATAAATATAAATTTTTAGGTTATTCATTTATAATATATTTTGTTAGTATAATAATTTTTTTGAACGTAAGTTTAAGCAAATGTATAATGAAAACTTTGAGCCTCTTTAAACTCCAAGACAGGTGTATGTTTAGACTTTTTTCTTGTTATGATACTTTAAATTTTAAATGCATATCGTTTTTGTTTACTAAGTAATATTTACAATCTTACAATACAAACCCGATGTAAATGAAATAATTAATCGCTTTTTTATTATTAACCTTGATGATGAATTTACCATTTTTACACTAATCATAAATTATAAAGTTGGTCAATAATCATAATTGATACGATTCTAATAATTATTGAAGAGTAGAAATTATATTTAAAAACTAAAACAAAAATGTTTTTTATCTCCGGAATAGTTTGAAAAGGTAGAGATAGAGAATAAACATTTCCAATATACTTATTTTCATACTGAAATTTACTTGTTTGCCTACTAATAATATTTCAGTACATTTCCAATTGTATTTAATTTGTGATCTAAGCTCAAAACTCGCAATTATTACAAGAATTACAAATTTGATGCATATAATAAGTTTGTGTTGGGTTTGTTGTAGATTTTTAATTTTTACATATTTGGATAACATGCAGAGCTCAATTTACTCGAACTTCAGGTTGTATATTATTGAATTGTCATTTTTGTAATTAAAAGTGATTGTCATTCTAGATTGGTGTTGCTAATATTTTCATAATGTTTTCTACACACGACACATTTTCTTCGCCTTCATTTTGGAAAAATGGGCCTGCGCCAGGAACAATATATAATTTTCCTGGACTAGAAACGAAAAATTGTCATTTATTCCAACGATCACAGTAAGTTAACCTTCATGAATTCAATATTCTTCTATAAGAATTATGCTATAGGGCTCCAGTTACTACAGCCACTTCAATTGTTGCGATCACGTTCAACAAAGGTGTTCTAATCGCTGGTGATATATTGGGTTCATATGGTTCTTTGGCTAGATTCAGAAACTGTCCTAGAATAATGAAAGTTAATGACAATATAATTCTTGGAGCGGGAGGCGATTATGGTGATTTTCAATATGTAAAAGACTTCATTGAACAAAAAATGTAAGTACAGTCAAATTTATTTTAAGCATTAAATTTTCTACAAACTTAGTTTGCCAAATTGTAGTAATTAACGCAACACATTGGGCAACATTTGTATATAGAAATGAGATTTAATAGTCATTAATTCTCATTTGCAGTAAGTTCAAAATGTTAACTATATATACACAAAGTCATGTCTGTCTCCAGGATACTGTGTGTTGACGAGCTTCAATAAAAGCGAAATCCATCCACATGTTCCAGGGATAGATGTGGCTTTTCACAAATTTTTAATTATCCTAACAACCAAGAAGGCTAACTGGTACAACCTTAGTTTGTAAAATTGTAGTAATTAATGCAACACATTAGGTGACATTTGCATGTAGAAATGATTTTTAATAGTCATTAGTTCTCATCTGGAGTAAGTTCAAAATGTTAACTATATATATACACAAAATATAGAAGTAAGAAGTTCTGTGTCTCCAGGGTACTGTGTGTTGATGAGCTCTAAAAGAACGAAATGCATCCACACGTTCCTGAAATAGAGGTGGCTTTTCACGAATGTTTAATTAAATTTTCTATTTTATTTTTAGAATTGATGAACAATGTTTAGATGATGGATTTACAATGAAGCCGAAATCATTATACTGTTGGTTAACAAGGATTATGTATAATAGAAGAAGTAAATTCGATCCATTCTGGAATAATTTTGTAGTAGGTGGTTTACAGGTGAATATAGAAAAAAAATAGTATTATGTTTATTCTCAATACAATTCATGCTGTTATATATATATATATATATATATATATATATATATATATATATATATATATATACAGACTGTCCCGTAAAAAACGCCAACATTCATAATTCCGTTATTTATTGTCCGGTTTTATTTAAACAAAAAGTAAATTTAATAGCATCAAAAACACTATAAGATAGCAGTGTTTTATTTGTTTTCAATTGTTTTCATTAATGTCAAACGACAGTCAAGTTTTTTATTTTAAATGGCAACATATATATTTTTGGCTATATTCGGATTGGATTTTTTTTCCTGAATTCAACGATGTATAACATGTTTATTTTTGATAAACGTTTATTGCAAAAAAAAAACTTTATAAATTTCATCTTTGTCTTCCATTATTTATAAATATTCGAATGTGTCATGAAACATTTGAAATGTATAGCAAACGCCAATTAAGTTGGCGCTAGGAGGGGGTGCGCAGAAAACGTTTTTAAAAACGTCTACCCCTACTACTCAAGTAATTGTCAGAATACATTTGTCATTGACGTTTGAAGGAACATAATGTATTTGCTAGGGGATCATAAAGTGATATACGCTCAGAGGTTAGAATTATCTGACATTTGATAAAACCAAATACAAATCTCCCCACTACTTCTAATCCTGCGCGAACTTACCCCTCCTCGCGCCAACTTAATTGGCGTTTGCTATAAGTATTATAAATATTATTATAAGAAACAAAACACTTTACAATAAATGTTGAAATTGCCCGCCACCTTGTTTAACACATATCGCACATCTCCTAATAATAAAAAATAAAAAAAAAACTTTATAAATTTCATCTTTCATACTCTAGTAGACTTGGCCCAGTCCACTAGCATTATGTCAATGTGCCTTAAGTGTCGGTTTGACTTTATTAAGTTTTCTGTATTATCCTGTTTGAACGTTTTGCCGCAACAAAAAGCGTATTTTCGTTAAAAATGAATAACAATGAATTAACGGACATGTTACAAGTGTTCTTTGAATGTAATAAAAATCGCCTTCAAGCAGTTCGTCGGTACAGTGCTCGTTTTCCGGACAGAGAAGTTCCAGGTTCGAAAATATTTCAGAGAATTGAAAAGAATTTAAGAAATTATGGATCATTTACCAAACCAAAACCGCAAAAACGGAAATTCTCCGAAGATAAGGAATTAGATGTTCTTCTTGCAGTACAGCAAAATTCACGAACTTCGATTCGCGAAATTGCACATAATATTGGGGTATCAAAAACTACAGTTCATGGTATTTTAAGAAAACACAAACTTAAACCGTACATAGCTCGAAAAGTTCATGCATTAGAACAAAATGATCCTGGCCGAAGAATCCAGTTTTGTCGTTTTTATTTAAATGCATTAGAACAAGACCCGAATTTTTACAGAAGGATAATTTGGTCTGATGAATGCACTTTTAGCAGCAACAACGGTATTTTTAATAGAAACATACATCGACAGTGGAGTGCAGACAATCCGAGATTTGTAATTGAAAATAATTTTCAAAGACGTTTCAACGTAAATGTTTGGTGTGGCATTTTAGGTGATCAATTAATTGGGCCATTTTTCATAGATGGTTGCTTAAATCAAGAAAAATACTACACTTTATTACACGAAAATCTCCAAAACTTTTTAGATGAATTACCTTTGGCAAATTTAAATAGAATATTTTTTCAACAAGATGGGGCTCCCGTGCACAACGCCAGAGTAAATACTGATTTGTTGAACACCCAATTTGGAAATAGGTGGATAGGAACATCCGGTCCTATCGAGTGGCCTGCGCGTTCACCGGATCTTACGCCCCTCGATTTTTGGTTGTGGGCTTATCTACAAGATCGAGTTTATTTAACAACTCCAGAAAATGTTGACATTTTAAGACAAAGAATTATTAACACTTGTCAAGAAGTACCTGCCGCTTGTCTTTTAAATGCGACCTTTGGAGTAATTAGGAGATGTGCGATATGTGTTGAACAAGGTGGCGGGCAATTTCAACATTTATTGTAAAGTGTTTTGTTTCTTATAATAATATTTATAATACTTACATTTCCAATGTTTCATGACACATTCGAATATTTATAAATAATGGAAGACAAAGATGAAATTTATAAAGTTTTTTTTTTGCAATAAACGTTTATCAAAAATAAACATGTTATACATCGTTGAATTCAGAAAAAAAAAAAACCAATCCGAATATAGCCAAAAATATATATGTTGCCATTTAAAATAAAAAACTTGACTGTCGTTTGACATTAATGAAAACAATTGAAAACAAATAAAACACTGCTATCTTATAGTGTTTTTGATGCTACTAAATTTACTTTTTGTTTAAATAAAACCGGACAATAAATAACGGAATTATTAATGTTGGCGTTTTTTACGGGACAGTCTGTATATATATATATATATATACAGAGAGAGCCAAAAAGACTGAAATAGTTGGTCAAACTGATTTTGTTTATAAGGTTTTTTGTTTATCAGCAAATTTCAGTAGTGATGCAGTGGGACGTAGACGTGGTCATAAGGTACTTTTAAAGTAAATATATTCTAACCTTAAATCCACAAAATGATTACTAGTGCTAACAGATTAATCTGTACTAAAATAGAGTATAACTAAATAAAATAACACTACAGTATATTATTAAATATCATATATTATAAATAAATTTACAAATATACAAAAAGAAAACGTATGTACATCTCAATATTCTTACAACTGTTATAAATACTATCTGCGACATTTTATACACAAATGCATTTGTCACTTCGTATTATTCTATAAATGTTGCATATTATTAAAAAAAAAACATAATCTTGTGGGTTTAATTCATGCACTAGAGATATTTTATAGGGTTTCATGTGTAGTTCTTTTTTCAATATTCTTCGACAACTGCCATATGAGATACCTGCAAAATATATTTATTTGTATATTTCAAATAACTGTATATATGTATACATACCAGCTCACTGAGATAATTGACGTATAGGTTTTTGTGGACTTCGAAGGATATGCTCCTGAACATTTTCAACAACCTCTGGCATTATGATTTTTGGTTTTCCACAAGATTTACCTTTACAGACACTACCAGTTTCTAAGAATCGGTCAATTACACGTTCTAGATGTTGAGTAAATGCTTGAAAGGTAATTTCATGTTCGTTGATAAGTAATTCTAAATTGATTATAACACGCTTCCCCAGAATACTCCCAAGCACCGTGTTCGTTTTGAATGCCAGTTCGAAAATATGCCATTACTATAAACGTGTCTTCTATAGTAAACACCATGATAATTAGTACTAAAAAGTATTTTTCTTTTGAATATAGACAAATTTTAAATAAAACGTAATAAAACAAAGAGAACAAAAACCAGATTAATACTACGCCATTGATCGCATGAAAACACTGTTATTTGACATTCAAAATAATTTGCTGCCAGTCGCAAACTCAAAAATGTTCTAAAAAAGTACTGCCAACTCACATATTCTTTTTGGCTCTCACTGAATATATATATACATTTTTTTATAACAACTATAAATTATTATCTTGCTAGGATGGAGTGCCATTCCTTGGTACCATAGATAAATTAGGAACCTCATATGAAGATAAAACAATCTGTACAGGCTATGGAGCTTATATGGCAATTCCATTATTAAGAGATGCACTTGAAAAGAATCCAAATCCAAATGAACAAGAAGCAAGAGAATTAGTTAACAAATGTATGGAAGTTTTGTACTACAGAGATGCTAGGAGCTTTCCAAAGTACCAGTTAGCTGTATTAACAACAGATGGAGCCTCTATTGAAGGACCAATTGAAGTTAACCAAAATTGGAACCTAGCACACATGATAAATTAATTTTATGTATTTATAATTACTTTAAATGTAATAACTAATTTTGGAAAATAAATTTACTTTACAAGAGATAATTTTTACATATTTTCTAATATCTTGAATAAAATAGTGTAAGCAAATATTTATAATTATTTAAAATAAGCTGAAACCACCATTAATATGTAAAGTATGATCGTATAGTCTGTCCATATTTCCTAACGATTTGACTTATTAAATACCACTCGATCTTCTCAAAAGAAATGTTTACCTACCGTTTAGTAGTGTGCAAAATAGATACTTTTATGTATCGAATAAATACCAATACTTTACACTTTAATATTCGATACTTTGTATCGGATACTTGTATCCGATACTTTTCTGTCAACTCAAGTCGATAACTATACTTATATTTCATCTTTGATACACATAATTATTTATGTGTATATATCATTTCGAACTCTATAATTCATCCATATATTGAAATAGAGCCACGCTTTTGACATGGGTATCGAACCACTTGAATAGTAAAAATATTATGACTTTATTCATATATCTATACTTTGTAAATAGTCAATTGATATACTATTTATTTTAAAAAAGAACGTGACTAAAAAATAAATTATATCCAATTGCACACAAACATATATCTACATAAACATATCGTATACATATATGTATACCATATGCATCAACGAGTATATGTATCAAAAGTATTGCAAAAGAAAAATACAAATACATCTATACATATCTATAATACTTAACCGTTGAGTACTTATTAATAGTATCCGATACTTTTCATTGTCGGTATACGATACATTTGCTCCCTCTAGGTATCCGATACAAAAGTATCGAATACATACTTTTTGCACACCACTACTACCGTTACAATCACTTTCGAGCACAGATGGCTAACAGGCACGTATTCACAGAAATTATTATACTAAAAGTGTATTATAAAAAGATTAATGTTGGATTTATAATATATATATACATACGAGGGATACTGCTAAAATTCGCGGAATAAAGTACTTAAATTGCCAGCATTCCACAATTATATTCGTAAAATTTGACATTTTTAACCTATAATTCAGTTGACAGTTCGATTTAAAACCGAAAAGTTTTATCTCAACAGAATTTAACAAAGTAATAATTGTGTCAAAAATGGAAATTTTGAATCGTGATTTTAGAGTGATGATTTTTTACGATTTTCGATACGGTTTGCCACGAAAGCAATGTGTGTGGAAAAGCTTAGTTCGATATTTGGGAATAAAGCACCATTCAAAACTATGGTTTACAAATGGTTCGCAGAATTCAAGCGTGGAAGACCAACGATTAGTGACGATCTTCGTGAAGGGCGTCCATGCACCTCTGTTGCGAAAATATCGATGCTGTGCGTGAAATGATTTTATCAGATCGACATGTGACATACAGTGAGATAGAGGCGTCCTTAGGCATTGCGGCGAAACAAATACGTACAATTTTGCACGATCATTTACATGTCAGGAAGCTTTCCAATCGTTGAATCCCTCAAAATTTAAAAGACGAGCAAAAACAGGCACGTGTCAAGTGGTGCAAGGAAATGTTCAAAAATCTGATTGTGGTCGTTCAAATTCTATCTAACGGGTGCTCAGAAACATTCGAAGTCAAAGTAGTCCTTGAAAATATGAAGATAGAGAGAGATAGAGATAGATTGATTTTTGACAGACAACAGTTGACATTTAATAATTATTATAAATCAGATACTTAAGTAAAGATATACGATTTTTTGTTCAGAGCCCACTTGACTTCGAATGTTTCTGAACACCTGTTATAACATTGTAACAGATGACGAATCCTGGATATATTCATATGAGCCTCAAACTAAACAGCAATCGACTGTATGGGTGTTTCAAAACGAACCTACATCAACAAAAGTGATGCGGTCATGAAGCGTTTCGAAAAGAATGATTGCTTGTTTTTTCGGAAAAACCGGTTATGTTGCATTAGAGGATCGACGAACAGTTAATGTTGACTGCTATACGTCAATTTGTTTGCCAGAAGTTATCGATGAAGTCGGAAAAAACATAAACCGACGAATCATTGTTCATCATGACAATGCAAGCGCTCACACAGCACGACAAACTGTCGAGTTTTTGACCAACAGGAACATCGAATTAATGACTCATTACTAGAGTGGACCAATCCGGAGCGATATTGGTAAATATTTCATAAAAAGCCGAAAAACTCCAATAATTTATCAATTTATATATATATATAAAATTAATTTAAATTCGGGTAAGCGGTCAATTAAAAAACTCCTTTATTAAATAACCCTATATTTCGCAACAGACTTTGTCGCTTCTTCTGGGGTAAAAAATGTAGAGTAGAAATAATCAAATTGACGTACAAAATATAAAAATGATTAGATTTAATAATTTTTATATTTTGTTCGTCAATTTTATTATTTCTACTCTACATTTTTTACCCCAGAAGAAGCGACAAAGTCTGTTGCGAAATATAGGGTTATTTAATAAAGGAGTTTTTTAATTGACCGCTTACCCGAATTTAAATTAATTTTTGATAATATATCACGGTCGATAATTTCGTTTCAATTATATATATATATATAATGTGCGTTCAAATAAATTTTACCTCTAGTAGTCCATGACAATAAAAATGTTTGTCGTAACTTGTACTATTTACATTTGCATCAGTTGTCAATTTGACAGACTATTCTGGATGTATAGTTAATTGGAACTTTTTTTAAATTGCTTTGTAACTTAAAATTGATTTAAAACTATTCAACGCAAATCATTCATGGTTGAATCTTATTTTCGAAACGGACGTAAGATTAACGGACAATGGCACTATTTTATTGAAGAATGCTTAGACGAATTTAGAAATGTTTCCAAACTTCGCCTTTGATATTGATAGTTTTCGATACACAGTTGCACTAAGGTTTTCAGAGAAACAGGGAGTGTTATACGGAAAGAAGGCAGTGGCCGGCCGAAAAAACGTACGGAAGAGCTAGTTGACGATGTAACGCAAATTATGAATGATGCACCACGAACTTCCATACGAGTATTATCTCAACGAGTGGGTGTATCAATTGGCACTTGTCATACAATTTTGAAAAAAGATTTACATTTATTTCCATATCGCATGACCTGTTATCAAGAAATAAAAGAAATTGACTATCCTAGAAGAACAACATTTTGTCAGTGGTTCTTAAATAATTTAGATAATGACTTTCTTGATAAAACTTATTTTTCTGATGAATCATGGTTTTATCTGAATGGATATGTTAACTCACAAAATATAAGGATGTGGAATACTGAGAAACCACATGAGTTTTATGTTGAAACCTCACTTCATCCACAGAAAATTGGTGTAAGGTGTGCGCCTAGTCGAAGGAAAATCATTGACCCAATTTTCTTTAACGGTACCTTAACAGGAGAAAGGTATCGACAAGAAATTATTATGCCATTTATTGAACAGCTTAATGAAGAAGAAATAAATTAGGGTTACTTTCAACAAGACGGAGCCAGAGCGCATACAGCTGGTGAAGCAATTAATATGATACGGCAAATTTATCAAAATTGGTTGATAAGTTTAAACACCGAACATGAATTTCCACCAAGATCTTTTTTCTGTGGCCTTTTTAAAAGAACACAATTTTTCGGGTACAGATGCCTGATCTTGCAGACCTTCAAATCAGAATTGCTGAAAGAATTAACGAAATCGATGACAGAAGAAGAGAAGTGAGAAATGTCTCGAACAAGGTGGTGGCCACTTTCAACAATTTTTATAAAATGTTACTTATTTGTTGCAAATAAACGTATCTCATTTAGTTAAATATTTTAATTTTATTATTTTGACATTTATCATGTCATTCAAATAGTTCATAACCAACAAAATTCATATTAAGAACTTAAGTAAAAAGCTAAGATAAAGATATACGTATAATTTCCATGGGCAACTTCGAGGTAAAATTTAGTTGAACGCTCGTTATATATCTATATATATATATATATATATATATATATATATATATATATATATACCGTGATATCATAAAGTTTCTAGGACGAAGATGGCTTTGTAATATAAATTGTATGTCTGAACTTAAGTTAGGAACTATAACTCTGTTTTGTAAATTATTTTGACAGTGACATTATCTGTCATCCATTAATGTGTTAGAATTGCTGAAAGCAAGTTTGAACGTCGAGTTTGAAACATAGCACATTCGAGTAAATTCAAATATGGTTTACAATATAGTGCAAAAAGCGTACATGATTGAAGCCTATTTTCGGAGTGGAGTGCGAATTGATGGAATTTGGGTGTACAGTCAACGTGCATGTTTGGATGATTTTAGAGAGCATTTTCCAGAGTTAGCTGTAATTCCCAAAGATTTTTATAATTGCCTTTCCAATTGTGTTGGTGTGTTTCCTGAGACTGGTTCTGTGGGTCATAAATCACGTACTGGTAGACCAACTGTTCGTTCGGAACAAGTTATAAATGATGTTCGTCAACGTATGGTAAATGAACCCACAAAACCTTTGAAACGCCTTTCTCAAGAGATTGGACTTTCTTATGGAACATGTCAGAAAATTGTAAAGAAAAACTTACACATGCATCCGTATAAGATGCAATCACATCAGGCTATTTTGCCGGTAGACTACCCTAGACGTCGTGCGTACTGCCAGTGGTTTGCAAATAACTTAATAGAAGATGATGCCCTGCTAAATTTGTCATTTTTCTCTGATGAAGCATGGTTTCATCTTTCGGGGTATGTCAATTCCCAAAATACTCGAATGTGGAGTAGTGAAAATCCTCATATTTTTATTGAATCGTTTCTCCATAATGCGAAACTTGGTGTTTGGCTAGCAGTTTCTCGCCGTAGAGTTGTTGGCCCTATTTTTTTTTAATTTCACAATTAATGCTGAGAGGTATAGAAACATTCTGAATGAATTTATTGAACAGTTGCATGATGATGAATTGCAATATGGATACTTTCAACAAGATGGTGCAACGGTACACACAACACGAGAAAATATTGCTTTTCTTCGTGAGTTTTTTGACGATCGGATCATAAGTTTACATACGGAAGTTGAGTTTCCACCACGATCACATTGTTTGACAATTATGGACTTTTTCGTGTTTCCTCACCTAAAGAATAGAATATTTAAAACTCCTGTTGCTAATTTGCAAGATATGCAACGAAGAATTATTGACGAATGTGCATTAATAGCGCCCGCAATGCTGCAAAATGCCTTTAACAGCATGAAAAGGCGTGTCACATTGGGAATTGAAAATAACGGACAATTTCAACATTTGCTTTAATTTTGCCTTTTTTTATTAATAAAATTTTGAATACAAGCTGAGCTTGTTGTTTTATTGTATCTTTATTAAATCAAATGACATATTTATTGATGTCACAATGACACTATCAAAATAATTTTCAAAAATTAAGGTTAAGTTACCAGTATGATAATATGGATAAAGTTCAGACATATATTTTCTATTTCAATGCCATCTTGGACCCAGAAACTTTATGGTATCGCGGTATATATATATATAGTAAACCTAATCAGTAGGCGATTAAAGGTCTGTATATTACTTCAAAATATATGTATTTAAAAAACTCTACATGTTTCGGCTGTGTACGCCTTTATCAAGAGAATACAAAATATGAATTTCATATTTTGTATTCTCTTGATAAAGGCGATTAAAGGTCTGTATATTACTTCAAAATATATGTATTTAAAAAACTCTACATGTTTCGGCTGTGTACGCCTTTATCAAGAGAATACAAAATATGAATTTCATATTTTGTATTCTCTTGATAAAGGCGTACACAGCCGAAACATGTAGAGCTTTTAAATACATATATTTTGAAGTAATATACAGACCTTTAATCGCCTACTGATTAGGTTTACCATATCATACCAAGGTCACGAAGTTACTATATATATATATATATATATATATATATATATATATATATATATATATATATTAATTGATAAATTATTGGAGTTTTTCGGCTTTTATATGAAATATTTGCCAATATCGCTCCGGATTGGTCCACTCTACTCATTACCCATATTCGCCCGATTTAGCGCCCAATGACTTCTTATTCCAAAACATCGAAAATAAAATGCGTTGAAAGCGGTTTTCATCGCCTGAAGAGGCTGTTGAAGAATTTAAATCACTGGTTTTGGAGATACCTCGCTCAGAATGGAAAAAGTGTTTTAAGATTGGTTTTATAGGATGCAAAAGTGTATACATTTTAAAGGGTAGTATTTTGCGAAACAGAAAAGCGATTTACATAGCGTAATTTGTTTTATTTCACAATTTTCCGCTAATTTTAGCAGTAGCCCTCGTATAAACTTACATTGTTAGGGTAAATATATCTGTAGCACTTCAATCAAGTAAAATACTATAAGCACACTCCCGTTAATTTCGATGCTCTAGCAATTGTCTCTGTTTTAGTCCCATAATTCTCACTTTAAATTATTGTATACATTCGAGATTATCTGCTGTTTCATGTTTCATTATTTTTTATATCAACATCGACTTCTATCGCACCACTACTTTAATTTTGCGAAATAATACTACCCACGAATACAACATTTCTAGAATCTTTATCAGTACTCCACGGTCTCCACACGTTTTTCTTTCACAAATCTAAACGTCTGCACTTTACGACAACTGTCTTTCAACTAAAATTTATTACCTTCTTATATATCTTGATGTTTACAAATTAATTAGAGATATGTTAATATTTAAAAACCCATTAAATAATATTTATAATAATAGTAATACATGTATAAATTAAAATTGGTTCTTAATAATAAAGTTAAAATTGAAAACAGTGGATTATTTTAAACGAAACGTAAATACTTTTCCAATAAGAAAATCTAATTTCTCCTAATATGGTTCATTACCTCATTAGCAAGTTTTCTCAGAACCTGCGGTACGAAGTAACAGATAATGACCGATAATCCTATTAAATCCCAAAAGGTCATGTCGTAAGAAATATGGACAGACTATAACAAAGACAAAACAAAATGCATGTTGAGTCTACTTGTTTAACATATGAAATCTGCATTATGAGAAACTACATTTTATCACATTCAAGATGTGTATTATTTTGCAATTTCTGATTGATGAACATAATAGAACTGTTAAGATAAAATAAAACAAATTTTATGAATTTCACTTTTTAATTATCACTGTAACGAGTCGTTTCGCACCAACCTGGGCTTCGTCAGACATATATGTTATATGTATAGTTATATAGTTATATGTCTGACGAAGCCCAGGTTGGTGCGAAACGACTCGTTACAGTGATAATTAAAAAGTGAAATTCATAAAATTTGTTTTATTTTATCTTAATAGTTATAATGGAATTTCATCAAGTAAAGGCCGAAACAATCATATATAATAGAACTGTTTAAATTATCTGTAAAATTGCTAATATTTGCATATAAATATCTCTTGATACAAAAACTCAATAAAATAAATATAATTTATTATAAATATTATAATTATTACATTAAACAAAATAAATACTTTATACCTATGTACAAATGTAAAATAATTTTAAGTCAGTTTTCAAGTAAGGTATTGGAAGGGTTTCCTGTGAGTTTTATTATGCTCGAACAACTGTTTCTTTTGTAAATATTGCATTTCGATTGCATAAATTTCCATATCAGCATTTTTTGAAAATTCCTCTATTCGCGTATTACTCTGTTGAACCCTCTCTTGCTGTGCTTGAGTATATTTATGAAGATTTTCCAAAGTATTTTGATTCCACATCTTTATGGTTTCCTGAAAAGAAAGCTTTTATTTTATTCAAATCAGAAAAAGTTTTTAATGACATTGACGACCAAAATTTAATGCTAGTGACAGTATCTTTGTCAAGATTATAATAAATCAATATTGAGATTAATACGTATGCATAAATTCAATAAATTTTACTGTTTTCTAAAAATGTTGGAATTTTTTAGTGTAGGCCAACTGATATGGGACGAAGCTTCTACTCTGTACGTTTATCCGTAAAAAAAAACACAATAGCAAAAATAAGTTGAAATTGTTTGAAGTTTCTGTACCCTTATGTAAACTGGCAGACAAAAAATTTGTCCAATCATTTTGACGTTTGATAAATTTTAGCAAAATTAACAAGTTGTGAATCAGTTTTTAAGTTTTGAAGGTTATTAAGATGCAAAATGTCAATGTATATTATCTGCCATAAGCAAGAAAATAAGTTGAAACCAAATATAGGAGGTACAATATTTTACATATTTACAACTTATAACAAACCATAAACAAATTATTATAAAACTAATAAAACTTGGAACAAATTTATGATAAAAACTCTAGTAGAATGTAATAAAGCTAATAAAATATTTCACACACAACTTTCAAACCATTAATATTTTATTTTGCTACCATTTTTTGTAATTAGCTCCTCTAAACTGCTTGGCATAGATGCGATTAAGTGATAAAGAGTGTTCCCTGAGATAACCGACAAACTTACACAATGCGTTCTAGAGGTGATTCTGAACAAAAAAGTTCATATGCACTTTAGCTTAATTTTTTTTTGTTCTTTAGATTTCACCAAAAGAAGAAAACTGTTTCAGTAATGTATTTAATCATGAAATTAAATAACAAACTAATAAACATGTTGCCAGTCATTTCATGAAATGACAAATATGATCATGAGCGTCCGAAAGTTTTATCAGCATGACGGCATTTCACCGCATTTTAGTATGGAAGTTATTGGACTTTCTAAATCAAAATCTTCCTGGGCGGTGGATACGTTGTGGGGGGTTGTATTGTGGCCTGTGTATTCTCCCGACCTTTCGCCATTGGACTTTTTCTTTTGGAGTTGTCTAAACAATCGTGTTTACTATAACGGTAAACCAACCACTCGAGAAGAATAAGTCGAAAGACTAGTTGCAGATGTAGATTCCTTACGAAGAACTTACAGATATTAACTGGAAATAGAATATGTCCCAAAGACTAGTAACATGTTTAGAAAGAAGAGGCGAAATCTAACGAATAAAATAAATTAAGCTAAAGTGTATATGACCTTTTTTGTTCAATATCACCTCTAGGACACATTGTGTAAGTTTGTCGGTTACCTCAGGGAACATCCTGTATACTCCTCATCTAAAGCTGCCCAACATTCAATAATTTTTTGTCATAGTTCTTCCTCATTACTGGCAATAAAATTACTCTTATACATTTATTTGTTATGAGACCGCAAAAATTTTCAATAGAATTAAGATCTAGACTATTTGCTGGCCAGGGTAGCAATTCCACATGATTCTCACAAAAACAGTTTTTAGAAGCAAAGCAAGTATGCGCTGAACAGTTATCCTGTTGAAATATGGTGTTTTCGTAGGTGTTTCTTGCGTATGCTAATATAAGATTTTGAATAATATTTACATATACCTCCGTGCTAAGTCTGTTTTGTATTCAGCATATAGCATCACGGCCAACGAAGCTAATACATGCCCACACATTTATTGAAAAGCGACTACTTTTTCTTAGATGATTAACATATTGTTCCTAGAATCTGGCGTTACGCGATCTATATACCCTTATTCTCCCGTCATAATGCGACTGAAAGCTTCTCTGATCCGAAAAAATAACATGGTTTCAAAAGTCTATATCTTTTCCTATAAATTCCAGTGCTAATCCCACCCGCCTTTACGTCAAAAATGGCGCTCTAGCCGCCGCAAAATTGAATATTCCCGCTTCTTTCAAACGGCGACGAGCTGTTCTGGAAGATCCCGAAAAATTTGTCAACATTTTTGAACTTACGGCATTTTCGAATGAATTTTAGCTTAAAGTATTACATAATAATGCACCTTGTATAAATGTTGAACATTTTGGACGTCCTGATCCTATTTTCCTTTTTAAAGTGCCATAGCGTCTCCATTTTTATAAATGCGTATAGAGTAAGTTTAATATCAGAAGACACTGACGCAGAAACCAATAGGTGTAATAAAAAGAAAGGTAGCGATGAATGTGAGGGAAAGGTATATAATTCGTGTGTAAAGACATAACTGCAAATGTTGATCAGACGCCATCTGTAATCTGTCAATTGTTTCTTAGTGTTTTGCCGTGTTTCCTTGAATTATTTAGCTATGTATTAACTACTACTTAAAAAACTACATAAAGTATATTACTACTATTTTGCCGTAAGTATATATTAATATGTGTATTATAACCTATATATCAGGTTATTATATTACAGTACTTCGTTCGCTTAAAATGTCATCTCTCGGAGAAAGTTCGGCGTCAGATACAAAGTTTAAAAAGAGGATGTTGATTCCAGAGTATTCTAAGACTAAAAGCACAGGTAAACTGTTATATTTGTTGTTTACATATGGTACAAACTCAATTTTTTAGGTAATCTCTTAGACATTGTGGCAGAAGCAATCAAAGTGGTTAGAAGTTCTGTTGTTCGTATAGTACGTGAAGGACAGAGTGTTGATAGGGGAGAAATAATATAACAAGTGTTCATTTGAAAAGTCAATCTAGGTTACTTTGAAATTTTGATAGAATAAGACGCAAATATATTAGTATGTGTTTGTTGTTCCGTAAACGTAAATCCAAATGACATTT